>JAWWEW010000041.1:15830787-15883716 GCA_035583185.1 Anabacerthia variegaticeps
TACAACACAGTAAAAGCTTCAGTTTTTAAAGCATTTTGGCCAGTTTCTTCTTTTTCTTCAGAAACCCATCTCTGACAGGATTTTTCCCAGTTCTGATACAGCAGGTTTTCTGCCACACAGCTGAAACAGTATGAGAGAACTGATAGGCACTTCTGGGTAAGATGTCACCTTTTCAGACAAAGTAACCCATCTAGCTGGTCACAGGAAGCCAGCTGATGTAATCATTTTGGATTTCAGTAAAGCTTTTAATGCTGTCTCTCATGTGGGAGAAGGGTTGTATTGTGCAACATGGGAGATCTCGACCTATGTTACGATTCTCATCAGCATAAATTGAAATGTGTAAAATTGCATCTGAATCAGCACCCAAAGTCATGAATGTCTGCAGCCTGTGCTCCAAGCATAAGGGTATAAGGCTATATACATGTTTTATTGAGTGGAAAATCTCACAGGGAAATCTATACATGGAGATACAGTTTTCACTTAAACACTTTAAACTTGCTTTTATTCAAGTCTGTTATTAAACAAATGCCAAAGTCTTAAATGTTACTACAAGATAGAACTGGCAGCCTCTGCAAAGATCTGATCTGGCATGTTCTGCTAGAATTATTTGCAGAGGATGGATAGATTTAGCAGATAATAATCACAGAATTGCTATGGAACCAATACCTTTATCTGCAGACATTTCCGAGCTGGTTCTCTCAATAATAAGTCACATTAAGTTTAGACCCATAACTGCATACCAGCCACCTAAGGAGTGACAGTCTAGGATTTATAAAGCAGATCATATTCATAATATCCATATATCTATTATGAAGAATGTAATTTAACTCAGAAAAATAAAAATTATACTTTCCAACTAAGCACAGTGATAAAAGTATGTTTAGTTTTGTATCTGGCAACATCCATTATTACTCAGTTGATGGATAGATACGGTGGCATGCTGGAAAGCATTACAGCTTCTAACTGCATTCAACTGGATGTGAGGAGGGTTAGTCAGGTGGAGAAAGTATTCTAGTTATAATTCATTCAACCATAGTATTTAATTTGTTGGTATTAATGTCCTAATTGAATCTTATAAATAAGGTAAATAGGATATAATATAGAAGCCGGATAAACCTGTACATTATATATATAAGAATGGGATAAATATTAAATGAACAAATGAGATAAATAGTATTCATGTTCAGGGCAAATGCATCCTAAACATTTATTTGGTAACCAGACTTCTGTATAGAGGGTGCACCATCTGTCAAAGTAGGGGAGAAAGCTTCTTGAGTGGACTAGAGTCCTGAAAGTAATAAGGACGCATACTTCAAAAGCGGTGGAAAGAAACACACTTCTGGAAGTCCTAAAGGGAACTGTGAAGCTATTTGTCACCTGACTGATGAGAAAGTTGTTCTGAAAGGATATGTGGGAGACAGAGATGTGCTGATTTATAAATCTGTTCTATTTTTATTTGATCTTCTTGGATTTTCTGTTATTTGACAAAGTTAGATGTGTTAGTTTATGTTGTGATGAAATCTAATCTAATTTAAAAACTCTGCCTGAAGTTCTGTTCCATCATAAGTACTTCTGTCTTTTGCTTGTATGCTGGAACACAGATTCACATTCCAATTTTGTAAATGCGACTGTCCTTTTTTGTGGATTAATACCACTGTATTTAAGAAACAGAAAAGAAGAAAACATTCTTATCCTTCCTTCTAATCACTCATTATGTTCACACATTAGGCAGTTACTAAAGTCACTATATAATAAGTATCATAATTTACACCACCATTATATTTCTGAAGTGGTTAGTCATTGTTCTGTTAAATTGTTTTAACTGCTCTTAGGTGACTAGAGCTAACTGAGAGCTACTTGGGCTAACTTGAGCAAATGAGAAAAATTATTGTTCTGGAAGCAGCCATTCATGGTTGCACATTTAAAAATCCTACTGAAACCTAAACATCTGATATCACCACAAATTTTTACCATGTTAACTTTCTCTTTTTGTTTTACTTTTTTTTTATTGTTGTTTTTGTTTGTTTCATAAGATTCAGCAACTTTTCTACTAAAAAGTTCATTTAACAATTCTTTTTTAAAAGGTTTAATTATGGCAGTGGAGCAGAACAGAGCAAGAAATAGAAGTGATACTGTGGAAAAATAATACCACAAAAATTCCAGAAAAGGCTTCACATCACAGTATCTTTCAGTATTTGCCTACAAATGAATTAGAGGAGTTTTGAGTGACTTGCAATTCAAAAGTTCACTAACTAAAGAATGAACTTCAATTATCCATTTTCAGTGCCACTTTTCAGATTTTGATACTGAAATATTATGACTAGACACTAAGTTATAATGCAGTGGAATGAGTTATCTACCTCTAGCGAGACAGCTTCACAGTCAGAGGAAACCTGATATTGTTTTGACAAACAATGGAATAGTCCAGCATACTTGCTCTTAATGAGCTAAAATTTTTCATTCTTATTCCATATTATGGATATATATAATTCAATGGACAGACATCATATTCACAGAATACTGCAAGCTTGATTTGACCAAAAAAATCTTCTATTTTTAAAGGACTGGTAAAGAAAAAAATAAAATATGTATTATTCTATCCTAAATATGTGGGCAAAAGTTATCTTTCTGCTCCGTGAGACATCTCATTTCCATTGGTTAATGTCAGTTGAAGAATCAACTGAGCCTTGACATTTTGGAGTTTGTCAAATAGCTGGAGTTTGACAAATAAAAGATAGTGGCAATAAATAACAAACCCTCAGAACTAGGACTACTATGCAGTAGCAATATGGTGCTTTGTATTAAACCTCAAAAGACCAAAACTCTACTAGATTTTAGTGAAGAATTCTGTTGTTTCACTTATGGTTGTAAGAAAAATTGACCAATTCATACACACAGCACTTATCCCTGAAGATGATCTATATATGTAGATACAGTGATCACTGCGGGTAGAGGATAAATTTGATATTGCCTTGTGCAGAAATAAGTTCCCTATGTCTCTTGCCTAAATAGCCTGTTCTTCATATAGTTGAGATCCTGTAAATTCATCTTTTTTTTTTTTTTCTATTAAAGAGCCTCTCTTTAGTAAACTAGTACTTTTAAACAAATGTTTATTTCAGACTCATCTCTTCAATATATTTCTCCCATTCAGCTCAATTCTCCAATCCAACAAATATATGATGGACTTTAAAATTCATCTAGTTTATGTGGTGCTTAGAAACAAAAGTAACTGAATATAAACAAATTCTTGGTATCTAAAGAAATGAAATCTTTGTAACTTTTTTTCCAATTATTACTTATGGATTCCCTCTAGATTCCTACTTCTTCTTATTGTAAAGTCAATAAGCTCAACATTCCAATAGAACCTATGTAAGGAAATACTTAACCCTTTCAAAGACAGTATGAACTGAACACACAACTGAACTCGTATGAAAGCAAAAAACTTATTCTTTATCAATCAGCCATTATTTTTTGTTATACTTCCCTTATTGTTTCAGCATTTCGTTCATTATAGCTTTAACTAGTACTAAAGTTCACATTTATATTCTATCAAACTTTGTCATGTATGGAGTCCAAAAGTTTGATAAAGAGGATTTTACTGTGACAGTGTTAGGCTAACAAAGAGACTGCTCTGTAGCAGCTAAAAGTGTTTGCAGATGTTTGGGAATTTTGCCGAACATTTTCTTCTTCAATGAAAATATTTTTGAAATTTTTCAATTACTTCCTTTAGGTTTAAAAAAAAAATAAATCCAAAATTCCTTGAGATTTGTCTCTCAAAAGCAAAAAAGTTGCAGCAAAAATTTCCATTTCTAGATCAGCCCAAGGCTAAAACAGAATTAATACCCCTACACGGTTGCCCAGTATGAATTGCCCTTCCTTAAATTATGGTGAAAGCAAATTAACTTACTCCTCTTGACTGGCATTGATAGCACACTATCAATGTTTCTTATGTGTGTCACTGGGGAAAGATGCAGGATCATATGCTTCTTCTAAGTGTGTTAATAATTTTCCTTAGCTCAGTTGTTTATGTAAACCTTGAGGAGTGTCAGGACTAAACATGAAGAAGCTGCTATATGCCTGGATCTGCCTGACAAAAACTTCTATGGTCACTGACTAGGTCATTCAACCAGGAAAAGGAAATTACTATTGCTATATATTGCTAGTACTAGCAATGTGATTAGTAGAGGCAGATTTAAGAAGCTGGGGTAAGAAAAGTTGCAAAAATGTTGTTCTTTAACTACTGTACATTTAAATCAAATCCTCTTTCAACACTGACATTCAGAGTTAACATTTGTATCCACTTCCCTGTTGTAGCAATAAACTTACAGTATCAGAAGTGGAATAAAGCCTGCAAGAGATGGGCCTCTGAAGAAGATGGAGAAAGCTAACCGTAATGCTTGGAAAACAGGCTTTTACTCTGTTGTAAAATGGAGTCTACCCTGTCTGTGTGTTACCTTTCTTGTTCCCAGGACCCCCTGGGAACACCCTCATTAGGATGCAAGAATGTACCTGGGCAGGTTTACATGAAAAGCCCCCTCATTGGTCTTTTGTTAACCCCTTCCCTATTTGCTGTTAACCCTCGGTTTTCATTGGTGTGAGTCACTTCCCCTAAAAATCCCTTAAATACCCTGACCGTGGGAACAAACTCTCTCTCTGCTTCCTCTCCTGCAGATGTGTGTGTGTCTCTGTCCTGGGACATCTTGGAGACCAAATGGCGATGAGGGAGAGGGGAAGGGGGAGCGATCCAACCATGCTGCCATAGCCTATAACTTGGATGAATACCTTTATTGTTGAGTCGATAAATAGAAAGCCTGAATTTTTATGGTCTGTCCTGTCTTCCTTCACTTTTATCATGCCTGAAAAACAGTAAAAACATATATACCTTTCTTTTCCCTTCCTCTTCTAATGGAGCTTGCTTAGTTTAGCAGTCTAAATGAACTAGTGTCACTTGCAACATTCTCCTGTCAACGAGTTCACTTTTTTTGACCCATTCAAGGGAGGCAACATGAGCACATTAAGATACGGCACTTGATGCAGAAATGAAGCTGTTCCACTTGCAATAGAACGATGCATCCAGCTGTTCGTTTATTGCAGCCCCGTGTCGGAGCAATGAGGTTACAAGAAATGGAAACAGCAGGCAGTGATAAGAATTGTATTTTTGAAAGACAGTGGTTGTTGAGTTGGAAGAGAGAAGAAATTAGTCATTAGTTTTCCCACCTGTTCCTGTGCTAAATATTGGCATTAATTATCTAGTTCCAAAATGCCAAGCAGCTGAGCACAGGAGGTTCAGTCTAAGTGGTTTAAAGTGCTACCTGGAGGTTTATGATGTTTTTCCTTTAGTAAGACAGGAGCCTTTAATAGGAACACTCTAGAGCATACTTAATGCTCTGTATGTCTCTCAATCCCATCTCTGTACTAAGAGAGGAATTTCCAGCTGCATGACTTTTTGAGATGGTTGATTTGTTTTTCACTGAATCGGCTGCCAGATTCAAGATACTTAAGAACTTGACTTCTTTTTTATTAAATTTTATATGAAGAGTATTAAAAAATAACCTTTTATTTTTGAACAAAAGAGAAATTAAGAAGAGAGTACCTACTTTTCCTTTTATAATTCCAAATACTTTCTGTTAGTCTTACCATGGCAAGTTTGTTGTGTTTGCCTTTTTTTTTTTTCATCTGTAATTACCCTTTTTTTGGTTTTGTTTTCCCTATCAGTAATCAGGAGCTGAATATTTGGAATAAGCACTTTCTCTGATCTAACATTCACTAGCTTACATGAGAAGTCCTTCTGGCTTTTATTCTTTCAGGTTAGCATTTGTTTTCAACAAAGAGCAAAACTGAGCAAGAGTCAGCACTATGAATATTTTCTATTCCTGTCCTGAACTAAATCAATTTGTAAGTGCTTAAAAGGTTATTGTGACACAGGGATGGCAATCCACAGCCCAAATTATTAGGATGAAGTGCAAACAAAAGGTTAACAAGCTATATACTGCTCCTAACTTCCTAGGTTTTTCTTCATATTAAAAAAAATCCAAATCTAGAGGTTTTATTTCAGTGATGTAAACTGCCATAGTTTGCATCAGCCATGAATCATGTCAGGAAGTCACACAGATAGACAGACCCTCAGCATTAGTAACTTCAGAGACCAATGGACTCTTGTCCCTATTCAAACTGTGCAAAGCAGTTGTTTGGTCTAGTTGTGGATCTAGTGCTGCTTTTGAGAGAACCACAGGAGAGCTGCTTTGTTTTGCCATGTCTCTGTTATTGTCACCTTTGAGTATGCTGTTAACAAATGCATCAGACTGAGGCTCAAGTATCAGGCAGCTATATATTAGTGAACAAGAAGGGCGGAACGGGAGAAGGCAACCATGAATGAAAGTATCTCTTTTCTGTTCTGTGCTGTATGTATGTATGTATGTGTCAGACTTGAATTTGTCCTTTTAAGATACCCAGGAAATTATTAGTCTGTTTTATCTGGGCTGCCTGGTTTGGTTTGGTTTGGTTTGTTTTTTTTGTTTCTTTGTGTTTTTTTTTTTGTTTGGTTCTTTGGGGATCTTTTGTTTAGAGAGGAAAAAGTTTGCTTCTGCCCTACAAATAGAATAGTTGGATCTGACCTCTGGGCATCAGGTGATTGTTATATGAGGAAGAACCAGAAGCTTGTCATTTTATGAAAAAAATATCCTGCCCCCACTGGTTTAATTTCTCTCAATGGTAAGTGATACTAGGAAATAACCCACTGGGGTAGTCATTATCATGCCAATGCTTCCAATTTTTCATTAGATTCCCCTCCCCCAAAAAACCCCCACATCATCTACCGAACAATTATTTTATATTTGCTGCAGCGTGGGGCATGTTCATCAATGTTCTTCAATTAGAAGTGCAAACCTATAATTATCATCTCCACAGACAGAAAAAAGTGAAGTTTTACTTGTGATAATGAATATGCAGGCCTTTAAAAAGTTCCTCAGTATATTATTAAAAAGTAAAGGAAAAAAGAAACAGAGGTGGATTTGTCTGACATTTCCACTAGGGAAATAGCAATTATTGAGATATTTCTGTCCCTTTTAGCAGCAAAACATCAAAGACTTAATTTATTTTTTTTCCAATATATATAACATGAATATAGAGACTACATAAAATCTACTCACAATAAGTTAATTTTAAAGAACATGACACTAATATTGATTAAAATAATATTAACAGCATTTAGATGTGCATTTATATGCTTTTGTAGAGAAAATAAGAGCATGTCTCTGTGTAAGAGTATGTTCTAGCCATTGGCTAGGATTGGGAAGTCTCTTAAGTATCAAGTATGCCCAGTCTTGGGGTATTCCTTCGAGTTTTATGATACTTAAGAGAGTGGTCTAAGGGAAGAACTATATTTCAGAGATCTTCAGTTTCATGCTTCTATTTTCAGCTTATAGATTTCCTCCAAGGAAGCCGCACCATGTGTCCACCCCTCACTATTTCATCCTTGACTTTAGCCAGCCAGGAGCCACTGCAAAGTTTTGTGCTTCTTTGTCCAATCTGACTCTATTAAAATTGCTCCTCCTGTACAACATGAGACACTTTTAGACCTCAGTCACTGGGCACTGTTTTTGATCTGATCTTGCATAACCAAGGAATCAAAGTACTTAAACCACATCTTGTCCCCATCATGCTCAGTCCCAAGCTCTGCAGAGAATTCAGATCATCTTGGCCTGCCTTTTTTTCTAAATCTGTGCTAGGTATAACTCTAGTTATACCTATTAGTATTAGTTATACCTATTAGTATACCTATCTAGTTATACCTATTACTCTTCTATAGGCAGTAGTGTGTAGAAGCAAGTGGTGCATATTGTTGATTTCTTCTTTGATATCTTCTTTTTAGAGATTCTGCTTTAATTGTTTCCAGGACTGTACTGCTTATTATATATTTATATTTATATGTACATAGGACAGGATAAGAGGAAATAGCCTTAAGTCATGCCAGGGGAGGTCTAAATTAAATATTAGGAAAAATTTCTTCATAGAAGGGGTTTTAAAGCATTGCAACAGACTGCCCGGGAAAGTTGTAGACTCCTAGTCCCTGGGCGTGTTTAAAAACATGGATATGACACTTGAGGACATGGGGTAGTGGTGAACGTGATGGTGGTGCTGGGTTGATGGTTGAGCTCAATGATCTTGAAAGTCTTTTCCAGCCTTAATGATTAAGTCTTATTCTTCTAAAGAAAACTAGTGTGAATGGGCACATCCAAAATATAGCTAAAATCAGATAATGGAGAAAGGCTACAGCATAATATGATGTGTGGAATATAGTGTTGATTCTCCAAAGAAGTTCACAGTTCACAACATCCAGGTATATGTGAGTCTTGTACTATTTTCAGTTGGCCTCTATTAAATATGATTTGCAATTTTCTGCTCTTTGTGACGTAATGGAGAGTATGTGTTGCTGAGAGGATAATAAACAATATGCAGTGGAAGATTAAGGTTACTGAGTAAAAAAGATATTGCCAACTAGATTTGTAACAGAAAAGGTACTGTTGATAAATAAATGACAGGGCTATATCTCAGTAGGTGGATAAGACTATTGAAAGGGTGGACCTCAATTATTATTCATAAAATGCGAATTGCTGAAGAGGCAGAGACAGACCTTGCAAAGGCAATTATAACAAGTGAGAAAGGTTCTCTAGAAAACAGAGAAAAAAGTGGAGGAGCAATATGTCAAAAGTGGGTATTGTCTAAAAGATAATATGGGTCTGGCTCAAAAATTAAATGAATGTTTCATCTCAGTTTTCCATAAAGAGAAATCTATAACACAGTGACAAAGGTAGGATGGCTAATGGGAATGATATATAGAAATGCAAATTACAATAGCTAAGGTGAAATAAAACTCAGATGACTGTTGGAGTCAGGAAGATTGAGCAATCTTCATCAGAGATACTGAATAATTGACAGACAAAGCTGAGTTCAGTAGCATGTATGCTTATCAAATGTATTAACAGGTTTCTTACTTAGTGGCTGAAGAAAAGCAAAATTAGTAACTGCAATCAGGAGACAAATAAAATATAGGAAATTAACCATAAGAAAGTAACTATAAACACATCAGATTTGATAAAATGTAAGAATTTAGAAGGGTGCATTCAGGAAATCACCTATTTGACTGCAGCAATTAAAATAAATCCTGATTTACTAAAGGTGGATTTTGTTCAGTCAGTCTGGCATTTTCCTTTGAGTTTAAATATTTATCTTAATAAGGGTCTCAATATCAGAGCTCCCCATAAAAAAAACCCTAAAAATATTTTCATGAGTAATCAACTAATTTTAATAGATTTTGCTTTAGTCACAGCCAACATTACTAATCATCCTTATTTTATTGGCATACACACACTGCAGTATTCAACTGTACTTTTCAGCTGACTATCACCTTTACCACTTAAACATTGATGGATTTTAAGCTCATAGCAACACAGTAAGTATAGAAGATATCATTTTGATTTTGGAGACAAAAGGTGAACTATCACAGGGCGAATGAATAGAACTGGCAAGGAAATTTGTGGATGAGGCAGGCTTTGAAAGAAGGTTTCAGTCTACTCACTTTCTTCTCTCCTAAATCCTGCCTTCTGTTTTACGATTTTCATAAAGAAGGAAACATCCACTCCCAATATATTTTCTATGTCCAAATGGGTGATTTCAAAATATCTGTATTCTTTTTCACTTGGTTTTGGGTACGGCAGCTCTGCAGTCCTTTCCTGACAGAAATCCGTGTGGATATGTAACCCAGCTTCAAAATAACTCAAATACCAGTCTCAGACTGGGAGGAGCAGATTTTTTTCAAACCTCACCTGACAAGTTAGATAAATACTGAATACACTGGTACTTCATTTATTTCAAATGTATCTCTGTAGAGGAAAATTGAGATCACCAAAAATGAAGTTTCCACAGATGATTCAGGACACCTTCCTAAACCATCCTAGATGTTCTAGGGATATCTTACCTGGCTTCCAGTTGTTTGTCCAGAAGGAAGTTGAAATCTCAGTTTGTATCATGTAATAAATTCTAATTAATTTTTTTTTAATTATTTACTAAAATTTTGGCTTTTATTCATCAAATATAGAATCTTTTTTTGTCAGGCTTGGTCCTCAAAGTCACAAATAAGCTCCAACTGAGAATGTGCACAATACCAGACATTTCTTCTAGAGAAGACTAATAGGAGTAAAAGAAAGTACATACTTTGGGGAATAAATTTGGTTCAAACTCTGTTTAAACTTTTTACAAATAGTAATTAACTTCCTTAGATTTTATTTTTTCAGAATTTTGAATTGTCAGGGGAAATACTGGATCCTAAATGTAGACATTTTCTATGTTCCAAGTGAAATACTACTTCAATTTAGACTTATTTTAGTTCTGCCCAGTCCATTTTGGCATTTTCCAGGATATGAATGTTCATTTGGAAGCCTGAGTACTGGAGAATAGTGGATGGTAAACTTGAAAGCATGAAAAACTGCTTACTTAAAAGTGCTGCTTTCAAAATTCCTTTTATTCCTTTAATCTTCCTTTTTACTCTTTTCCTGGATGAGGATCTCTCGTGTATTTTGTATGGAGGTGTGATTTTAGCCAGACCACAATTTGGAGGACCTGTGTGTCTGTGGTGGCAGCAGCTGCAGAGACCTCAGTGGGTGGATGTGGATGCCAGCAACTGGAGAGGGACTTCAGGTCGCAGGGACCCATGTGTCCACGGTGCCAGCTACTGGGGCAAGTGTGGGTGTGTAAAGAAATGCATGAGTGCCAGCAAAGATCAAACCAGGTGAGCCACCAAGTAGGTATGGTGGTCTGGGAGCCAGGGGGTGAGTGGCTGTCTAAGAGTGAAAACACAGGGTTAAGATGTGGTGTGATTATTGGGGATCAGAACAGTTCAAAGTTGTTCTGTGTGTGTAAGAGTATTTGTGCCAGCAGCTAGAACAGGGCTGTGGCCTTGGAAGGTTGTGTGTCCAGGTGCCAGCAGATTGGATGTCTGAGCCCAGCTGTGGGACCATCCCCTGTGTACATATGCACAGTTCATACTCCACCAGCAGACCTCCATTCTGCTCAGTCAGAGAGGGAAGCAGGATGAGGCCATTCGTGCCATCATGCTCAAAGGAGTGCTCTGTCAGTTTGTTGTGTAGACATGTGTGGCCAGACCCGTATGCCTGTGGTTTATACCTGTGCTCCATGTACCTGTGCATGTTTATACCGGGAATGAGTGTTCAGCCTTGTTACCTGTTGAACCTGGGAACAGGGAGCTGCAGCAGCACTGTCTCTTGAAGATTCTCTGATCTGGTCTGATTTACCCTTAAAAAAACCAAAAAAATCCCAAGTCTCACTTTTTGGACAAATATAGGCTTTCTTTTGCATAAGATTGAGGCTTTTTTTCCCACAGATTAATTTGTTGTATCAGAACTTGACACCTGCACTGCGGTTGCTAATAAATAACTGTTTATTTTTAATGTTAAGCTCTTCCCTTTCTTTGGTGGATGTTTGGCATTACTGAGTGATAGAAGCCATCTTTCACTGGGCATCTCATACTCTGTCTGCCCCAGCATTAAACACACACACCTACACACACACACAAACACATTAATTGTATGTAAAGTATACTTTATTGCAGCCATGTCTGGCCTCAATCAGTCACTTTTGTGTGACAAAAGCGTTGAGACTGCTAAATCTCAATCTATTCCTTAAAATGTACTGTAACTTCTATTCTTCTTCCCACATGCATTCAAAAAATGTAAATTTTAAAAATTTTTACAGGAACTTACAAACAAATGAGAAGGTTTGAAATCAAAACCACCGTCAGCTGAAAGACAGAGCAGGCAAGTAGCTTTTCCCCTAAGTACCTTCCAGAAGATGTTGCAGTTGAAGGGACGGAAGAACCTAGCCATTAGCAAACTACTTTTATACCTTCCTCCTCTGAAATGTCAGATACCATAGTTGCTGCTAACACATGGTGCTGGTGTTAATAGTGAAAGACTGAAGACCTAAGAGGACATATGTGGCTGCACTAGCTGGGATGGAATTGTGGAATAGTTTTTCAAATAGTCCACTGGCATTTCAATAAGATTAAAAATGTAAGTTTAAATGGTCTTTCTGCCGCAATAGTTCCTGATTACTAAAGTAAATTTTATCTTACTTTTGCTTTTCAGAGGCTAGAATTTGCAATTTGCCTTGGCTTGTTGGCATATGCCACACCATGTTTAGAATAGATTGTAATTTTGCCTTTAGTGAATTTCTTAATGGAAAAAGAGACATTCAGTATATATAGTTCAGTGTTGTCATTTTGAAGCTGCAATGACCTTTTGAGTTTGAAATGGTTTTATATCAAAGAACTTGCAAATGGACCCATTTATACCTTACACACCCAACATTTTGGATTTATGCTAAGACAGAGCCAAGGTTTTTGAATTTATAAATCTCTATCTTGGCCTCAAAATGCCAAATAGAATGCAAAGTCAATCCCCTGTTTCTTCAAAACTGGTAGAATGTTTGCCATTGAGTTTAATCAGCCCCAAATTTAATCCTCTGTAATATCAGCTTTCTGGTTTATGGCTACATATCAAAGGTTAACCACACATTCACTCAGCAATGTTGTGTTCTATGAATATTGTTCTGTGCTATAAATTTTTCAGTTTTGAAAGTATTTCCCTGCTATATGACAGAGCAGAGAGCAAGTAGAAGAAGAAGAGAAGGAGAGAGTGCCATGGTATAAAAGGAAGATGTGCTCTCAAAGAATTCAGACTATCTGCTCTTCATAATTAGATTTACAGGATGAACAGGTAGCTGTACTGCACACATTTATCATATTGTCAAAGTCAATTTTCGTGGTTCTTTCACTCACTCATACTCTAAAGTTCACATTTAACTTTTAATTAAATCTAGAGAACGTAAGATTGAGTAGAAGTTACATTTATCAGTTTAATTTCTGAATGCTTACTGAATATACATTATTGCTCTCTGTTTCAATTGAATTTCATTTATTAAAGATCCTTTTTCCCCCCTAAAACCACTTAGACTCTCTGGCATCATGATTTCCTCAAAAAGAAATTTGATTTTGTAAGCAATAAATGGTCTCCATTCAGGCTGTAAAATATATGTGAAGATTTCTTTGACAGATTATCCACTTTTTTTGCTGTATATCTATTCCCTTGTGGACCTCTGTTGATAATAAGCTTGTCCTACTGCAATGAGCAACATATAATATTTTTCAAATAATTGTCACATTGACCAATAACAGACCCCAATTTTCGTGTAAAATGTATTTCTCGAATCAATAACCTTAGCTATTACTAATCAATGTTTGTAGAAAATCAAGTATGGAAATGCCAACATATTAATAACATGTTTATGAATTATTTATGTCTGCTGTGTGAATGAATGGCAGCTTACCTGTATGTTATCCAGATGAATTAGGAATGAAAGGATAATGATGTGCAGTGAAGGAGTATCTTTGTGGGCTCCCCAAAGAGGTACCTGAGCTAGTTTTGGTTGAGAGTCTTCGGCAATAAAGGGAGAGGAGCTGTGCTAGGGTGTTGATTTCTTTGGGTTCCCAGTTCCTCAGGCTTCTTGGAATGCCTAATTAGCTTCATGTTGTATTACACTGCATCCACACTGCATCTCTCTGCTGAGACCAGTGCTAGCTTTCTCCCTCTCTGTAATTTCCTTTACCTGTAGATTAATTCTCATCTTCCTGTAACCTATTCCATAAGGTTGAGGTAAACAATGCAATGAATACCTCAGCATTATCTCTACCTGCTGTCACAAAGTCCTCCACCCCATTAAGTAAAGAGACCACATTTTTTCTTTTTCAGCCTTTTATTATTATGTAGCAGCAGAAGCTCCTCTTTTTGCCCTTGATTTCCTCAGTGAGTGTCATTTCTAGTGAGTCTGGGTTTTCGTAGTCATCTTTACATGCTTGAATTTAGCACTTCTTAGCCTTAACAATGTATTGTCTTAAAAGTGGCATGTGAACTGGAGACCTGTAAGGGAAAGCAGCAATCCAAGGGCAGGAGCTGAATTTGCATGTGTGGTGGGGAGAAAATTCCAGGTGATGTGGCAGGAGAGTGAAGCTCAGGGGAGAATACAGGAAGGAGATTTTCAGGGGCTTACTGAGAAGTGCATGGAAAAAAAATATAGGCAGGACATGCAAACAAAGACATGTACTTGGTGTTGGGTGAAATTGTGAAAATGTTGTGGAAAATGAGTGGATTACAGCTAACTCTGGTCTCAAAAGGAAATGAAAATATGTTTACAAGCCCTTTTCTCTTTCTGATCCTTTTTCTAAGTTTCTATTCTAAAAGACTAATTATTCTAACTTATTTTCTAATAAAAACTTGAGGGGGTTTGAGTTAGAAAACATTCTCATCTCATGTAAGTTTAGTAAAGTAGAACAAAGATGTGCCTTAAGGTGGTGCCTGAATGGGGGCCCCAACACACTGGCTGTTTGAGAATGTTTATTTTTCTCTTGAGCTTCTTTCAAGTACGTGCCAGGATTGTTGAAATGAACAGTATGACTTAAAAAGTGTATACTCTTTCTAATTAATTCTTAAATGCTATTGGTCCTGATATAAGACTTCAGCTTCCTAATATTTTCAAAATATTAAAAACTGTTTGATGCTCCTCTGCTTTTCTTCTGATGAAAAGTACATTTTACTGGCTTATCACACTAAATGTTACTGTTTATAGTATTTATACAAAGAGATACTTATTTTCTTAAATGCTATTCCATGTAACTCGTGGAGAAGCACTAGGGGAATGCATTTATCTTATCATACTAACATTTAAAAAGACAGAATTCAGGATAACTCATGTTTTCATACTTTTATGTGCGTTTCCAGTATTTGGAAAAGAATAAATGTAAAATAACACTAAGAAGTGATCTATTCATTAACATCCACTTACCTACAGCCTCAGTGTTGTTATGAGCTTTTTTCTACCAGCTGCTGAAACTGTGCTTATGGTTATTCTTGGTCCTTCCCCATCTCTAAAATAATATTTAAAAGAAAAAAGAAAACAAAGAAAAAAAAGAAAAAAAACAAATTAAAACCAAAGAAAAACAAACAAGAAAAAGAAGTTGCACTTAGAGATATTTCAGTTAGCTGGATTAAATAATAAATCTCAAAGATCTGCTCATAGTTGCACCTAATGGGAGAAAGGTAATGCATAGTAATGTCTTCTCATGACGATACACACAGTCTTTTACAGTAAGAGAATAAGGAATATTTCTTTAAGACTGAAATAAAGGACCTATTAAGGTGAAATGTCAAAGTAGTCTGGTTCAGCTGGTATTGAAATGTGAATTCTGTATTCCTAAGAAATTCAGTTTGGCATTTAAGGCATCTGGTTTTGTAGTATTCTTATAGTAGGTAGTATATTAAAAATATTATAAGGTTGTCAATTTTTCTTCAACAATTTTCAGATTTAAGAGTATATATTTATAGATTTCTATAAATGTTTACATTCTTCTCTATTCTTAATTTTCATCAAATTCTTTGTTTACTTGGAGATATTAGCTACCTATAAAATCTATGAAGACATCTTATTAGGAATAGTACTTAATATTTGTATTAAATTAGAATATAATCTTTATAAAGGTGATCTGGTCTGTGTGGCACCATTCGAGCCCTGTGACTTTTAATACCATTATTTCAATGAACTCCCTAGAAAGTCTTTACTAAAACTGACTTTTATGTGTCTCAGAAAATGAATTTGTTTCTCTATGATGACATACTGGAGTATTTTAATATTAACTTCCTTGCAAAAATATTATGTATTTTTAAATTTTCTAAGTTGTTTTCAAGAAAGATCAATTTGATATCATATCCTGCATTCCAAACAGAGGAGGAATGAGTCATAATTCAAGTGCAAAAGCAGAAAGTTCTGCTTTATTTAAGATCATGAAAATAATTGAGGTAAAGAAAACAAAAGACCATCTGAACCACATTTTAAAGGAAATAGAAAATAAACAGAATAGAAGAATGTGTTCCCTTTCTGAATCTCCCCCAGATTTTAGAAACTTCTTCAGCTGTGTTTCATAGATATAAACTTTCACAATGCTTTTCAAAATGTCTTTCTTTTATCTTGCCTTGTTGTCTGCAAAATCCATGAAAATGATTTTTACAATAAGAAAACCACCCAGAGCACACAAGTACTCTGGAGATTGTAGATGGGATATTTTTCCCTTTGGAGGGAAATTAATTTTTATTATCCTCTATAAATACAGAAATTGAGATCTTCTGAACCTACTTGTCCAAGATTCCTACAAATTGCTTGGGGTCAGGACAGATTTTCAATTCTATGCAAGACCACCATAATCAAACCATAATAAGAAATGTAAATCATTATAATTTTGACAGCAAGACATGTCGGAAAATATTTGATCGAGCAGGTCAACAGCCAGTGCTTTCATAGAAAACACAAAAACAGTCAAGAAGCCTCACTTAGCTTTTGTCATCCCCATCCTTTCTGCAGAATTTTGACAGATATTCAAGGCTTGCACCAGCACATTCATAATACTTATTTTTCTACTACTCTCAAGTATTTTAATTGAATAGGGGAGTCATCCATCAGCTAGCAGTTGTAAAGTGATGTGTACTCTGTACCTTGTATTTTTGTGGGTTTAGAAAATGGAAATATAAAAAAACCCAAAAACCAACCAAACAAAAAAACCCTCCACTTTTAAAATCTTTGGCTTTGTTCATTTGTGCAATAGGAAAACCAGAATTTTACAAAGTCACATAGGATGGGAAAGTACTTTTTTCCTATACTGCATGTGACTGACTTTGTGGATGTTTTAACTTCTAACTAGCAGTCAAAATATATCATAAAAGGGACCATGAATTACTTAACTATCCCATGGAAATAAGGCAATGTCAGTACATTCAAATACCGTGTCTTGCCCTACTTGGATTTTACAAATTCTGACAGATAGAGGAGCTCTCTCTTTTTTTTACACATTAGTAACATCTGTACTGCTCATCACACCAATAAAATCTATTAATTTGAAATATATGAATTTTTAACATGGATGCTTCCTCCTTTGGAGCATACATTTATGACTTTGAAACTAATGCATAATATAAGGAAAAAGGCCAGCTTTTTAGAAGTTTTGTATAATACTGTCTTTTCTTTGTTTCTGCTCAGTAAAATATGAAACACTTCTGTATTAAAAGGGTCAATCATCTACTTGCTGAGCGAGGAGGACTTAAGTTATGCCTTTCAGAAGGTAAAAAAATTGGTTGTATGAGTAAAAAATAGATACACTTAGTAATTACAGTCTAGCATATACCTCATGACTTCCCCATTGTTTCCTAAAGGAGTAGTTTGGTTAGTTAACCTTTTATGTTGTTTCACTTTGTTTCTTGTTTGCTTATTTTGTTATGTTGTTTGCTTACTGGATTTTTGAGGGAATTATTGTCCTTGTTGATAAGTGAGGTTTTACTGTTTGTAATCAATACACCACGAGTTTTCCTTAAGATCACAGATGAGACAAAAATCACCAAGTTTTGCTTCTTATTTGCATCCAACAGCCATGTTGCTATCTACCCTTATCTGTGAATTGCTTGTTATTTTCAAAATAACAATATTTACAGGGCTGTAACCTGTAAGTACATAACCCATTAAATCAGTATTATCCAACAGTAAGAAATTTCCATGTTAGCTGTAAGTATTGAATGTAGCAATGGGTCTCTGAAGAAAATGGAGAAAGCTAACCGTAATGCTTGGAAACCAGGCTTTTACTCTGTTGGGCAGGTTTACATGAAAAGCCCCCTCATTGGTCTTTTGTTAACCCCTTCCCTATTTGCTGTTAACCCTCGGTTTTCATTGGTGTGAGTCACTTCCCCTAAAAATCCCTTAAATACCGTGACTGTGGGAATAAACTCTCTCTCTGCTTCCTCTTCTGTGGCCCTGTGTGTGTGTGTGTGTCTCTGACATTTTTCAAGAGAAAGACGAGGTAAGCGAACACACACTTTATTACTGTGACCTGAAATATGTTAGTGATAATTGGGGGTTTTCTTCAGCTATTCAGGCCATTTGACTTATGGTGCACTAGTGGAGCACATCCTTCAGTTTGCTCTTTTCAGACTTAACCAAGTTTGCACCCTTTGATATGTTCTGCAAAATAAAGGAAAGCAAACCGTGGGTATGTAAGTATTGACACAGATATGGAAAGTAAGATCTTGTTCAAAAAGAGAAAAACAGTCTAGCCAGTTCTCATACGGGTCATTGAGGACATAACTTGTGGGATTGAGTAGTTATGCTCTTCCATATTTTCTCTGTAAAGTTATTTGTGATTGGAAAAAAAATATGTCTGGTGTCCTACATCCCATTTTCTTGTGAATTGCTCTGCTCACTACTGTTCACCTGAAGTAACAATTTAGGTATATTGTTCCTTTTGTTCTTGTGAACTTTTACAATAATTGTCTAATTAAATTAACAATTCATTTATTTTTTTAAACAAGTTTCCTTAATGCATAGGTAGGCCTCATTTTTGTTTCACTTCTGTCAATACTTAATCTATAATAAAGTTATTACGTTTTCTAAAATGCTCACTTATGCAAATTCCAAATTTTCAGGTGATAGATTTCATGCTGCAGTAGTATTTCTCCATACTTTGACAATCCAATTTTCATAGCATTTTTTGGGGAAAAAAAAAACAAACAACTAAAAAACCTAAAAAAACCCCCAAACCTACCAAAACTTGCATTTAATAATGAATCTACAGACATGAACAGTGAAAATAAAATTTACTTTAAAAAGCATAGTTATATGAAATTTGTCATCATTTGTATTTAGGGCCTGGATGGAAGACTGGTCAAAGCTTTGAAGCAAAAAATGTGGACATGCTAATAAAAATTACCAAAGAATTTCCACTCTCTAAGGCTGCAGCATGAACACCCTAATGGTGCAGAGGAAGCCTAGCTCTTCACAAAGGAGCCCCTGACCCCAGAGGATTTGGGGTTCCACCTCAGTTGGGCTATCATCTCCCGTGTGATACCTTCTCATTGAACTCTCCAAACACATCCAAAAGAGAAAAATGGAACACTAATGCCATAAGTCTGTGAACAGCTCCCTAAAAAAGATACTTTCTCATACCATGAAAAATGAGATGTTACGTTCTTTCTAACAGCTATGCCTGGAAAGACTATAAACAAATGAGAATTCACAATGTAGGTAATTCATAGACCGTTTTTATAGTTTGAGGGTTTTTTTACTTAACATTAAAAACCCCTTCTGCTAAGCGTATATCAAGGTTGTGTCCAGTTATCTGGACTGAGCATGCTCATAATATCACTTGACACATAAAAGGCACAAAGGAAATGCATGCACTTGCAATTTAGCCCTCAGTTTTGCTATTAAAGCACATTTAACCTGAAGTGTTACTTTGAAAAATCCAGATTTTATCAACTGGCATGCAGCAAGATCCCTAGTAGTATTCCCTGTAAATTTTCTTATGATATTTGAATGATGTAGGTGGAGTTTTGCATTTAAATTTCAAAATAAATAATTAAATTCAAGTTTAAAGGTGTTAACTGTCTTATAGGGAGAACAAAAGCATTAGGTATAAGATATCTGAGGTATTAAAATCTGAGGGAATATATTACAATAGAAATTTGACAGAGAGACACAATAATATAAGAGGTTTCAAACATCTACAGAAAATAAAACCAAATCTTTAAATTTGGTGTGTTATAGTTCATCTGACAAAGGATTAGGAAAAAAAATTACTGCTGAATGTGACACACTGGCTATGTCTTTTGTTTTTATAAGCTGTGGAATTTTAAAAGCACATGGCTTTCTGATTATACATTAGTACTGCATGACAACTACTGAACTTAAATAGTTGTGCTGTTAGGCTTAACTGTACAGTAAATCAAGGAGTCTAATGAAATTTTTGTTTAAAAAAAAAGACAGATTCATTAAAAATTAAATACTTAAATGTTCAACCAGAAAGAATCCATAGATATTCAAACTGTAATCTCCAACACTGAAATAAAGTAGAAAAAAAGTCGTGCACTATTCTTAATGGAGAAAATTTTATATATCAAATGTATTTCTGATGAAATGATAAAAGTTATAATACTTGCGCAAGACATCACACAGACAAAGGAAACTAAATGTAGAGTGTATTCAAGCCTCCTAAAAACTCGTCAATTTTCAGTCATTTTGTGAAACCCTGCCATGAACAAAGACACACAAAGCATATTTGATTACATGACAGAAGGGAGGGGAGTGAGAAGGAAAGCACTGAATACTTGCAATGTTTAGAGAGAGTAAAGGGCTATTTTTGAACAAAGCAACAAAAATGAGAAAGGCCTGGAAGAAATGATAACAAAAAGACTTACATACAAAATTGAACCAATGAGGTACTAAGAGATATTTAAAGCAGTGAGTTTTTTTCCTATCATCCAGTCAATATAGAAGGGGAAGCTGCATGAAAACCAAAAATATGTAGCAGCGGAACATTTTACTGACAACTTCTATAGTTTTATTTATACCAATTTCCCAGGCCAGGCTTCCAAGCAGGTAATAAATTTGTCCACATCTTTCTCCCTTACTCACTCTTTCCCTAGCGAACACAAAGCCAGGGGAATTCTTAGCCCTTTGTGGCCCATCCTCACAGGTAATTCTGGTTATGGCTCTTCTGACATTTGCAGAGACACTGCAAGCAGGATCTAAATAACTCAAGAATACACAGTAGGTATTTTTTGTTAACACAGTAGCTTGTTGAGAGTTTACAACGCCAGTAAGGGAGGAATTAATAAGCTCAACTTGCCCAGTGAGACAGGTGATGAGGTTGAGCTGGGCTGTCAGCTGTCAGGACAGGAAGAGTTGATTTTCCTTGTAGTGGTTGATCTTTCATGTTGCTTTTTTGACCTTTTTTGATTCACTGGTTTTCGTCTTAGGGATTCGCATTTCTCATTCCAGTATTTACCTTGTGAACCCATCTGCTAACAATTCCTGACTTAGCAATTGCACTTCTGTGGTTTTACTTTTCTTATACTACATGGTATAGCTTATGTACTCTCATATTTATTTTTTGTAATAAACAATCTTCACAATAAAACTGAGCCAGGGATATATGACCATACTTTAACAAAAAGGGGTTTGAAGCACAGAGAGTTGAACTCCTGAGATGAAGGTTACACACAGGAGCCTTGCTCTCTTCCCACTCTGCTGTGAAATCACTGGGGCTCTGTTGCAAAAGGCTTCTTCAGTATTGAAGCTAGGACTATGATTACCCTCTTAACTAGATTGATGTTTTTAAATAAAAACACTTTATAATAACTCTGCTCCTTTGGTTGTCCCATATGTTATCAACAATCTTTGAGTTCTTTATTTTTCTTACACTTTATGGAAGTTAGCTGTGAAGGTCTGAGATGTAAATATACACATATTGGGCTTTCGCAGGCAGCTTATCATGTGATTGACAGAAAATGATTCAGTCATCATTCATTTCAGAGAGCTTTTCTGACTTGCAAATGTGATAGTGAATTGGAACTGAATGTGGAGATACCTGGACTGATTTTCTAGCACTGCAGAAAGATTTTTGGTTTCTAATGGAAACCAAATAGGAATCAATGGACCTGACTCCCTGTCCTGCCATAACACTGTCTGTAAAACTACACTTGAACAAATTTGACTCGTCAGGGTGGAGGATCCACCTCTGTGGATTCCACTATAATTTTCTTTGATTATGTCCTAAATACAAAGTGAAATATGAGGAAGAAGGTACAAATGGAGTCCATTCAGGTAAGAATAACGAAAGTGTTGAAATGTCAGTGAACATAAACTAGCAGGTTCTGCATGTCCATCATCTTAAGCTGAAAATACTTATTTCCCCTGTATGAAATAATGTCATAGTGTCTTAAAAAAAAAAAAAGAGAGAAAAAAAAAGAAATAGAAAAATCTATGCAAAGCAAAGAAGTGTAAGTAGTGTATCTATCCTTTCATATCACTGCTGAGCTTTCTTAGATTTCAGTTATAAGTTTTATATTAACATTTTTATGGTTAACAAAGAAAAGTTTTAAGGAGAATTTTATTCCCACTTTTCAATATCAGAGGAAGGGAGATTAAGAAGCAGTTATAAACTACCGTGTTCATTGCTATAAAGTAGATGGTCTGCTCGCAATATAATAATTAAAAAAATTCTTTTCCATTTTCACATGAAATTGTGCAGTTGAATTCTACATTTGATTTTAATTGGAAAATATAGGTGGGAGACGTAGCGTGTTGTTATTAAATGCTTCCAGGTTTAACACAAGTAATTTTCTGAAGTATTAACTACAGTTTATACATTGTCATATAATCCCTTCTCAAAATGTGACTTGTGATCTACAGAGAATTATCATCATGATTTTTTGATTTCTTTTTGTTTCTCCTTTGTATTAAAAGAGTTTGTTTTTAAAGAAGTTTGTTTCATAGCTATATTATTTACCTGTAATTTTATAATGAGTTGAACTTCAAGGTATTAATTCTGAATGGGTACTTGCTGACTGGAGATATTCTACATGCTCTTCCACTTTAGTAGCTGCTGACCCTAGCCCTGTGCCAAAGCCAAACCATTGCATCATTCTTGCTGGATGAACAAGTCCCTAAGCCTGAACTAAGATGGCTGCTGGTTGTCTCTGGTTCAGTGCAAATACTTCTTCACTCTGCTCCCCTGATGAACAGAGCTATCTTCATATATATGTGTAATGCAAATCCAGGAGAAGCTCTTATCCTAGGAAGAATGAGTGTGCTTCTACCTGAACCTTGTAAATCTCATTGAAATCTTTGTCCTGTTTCTATGACGTGAAGGGGCAGCGTAATGCAGGGGAGGTTTGAGCAAATAATATCATACAAAATAAGAACAACATGAATTATTCATTGTCAATATAACACTAGCAGCAGAAGACTACGTACTTGTTGCTTATTGGAAAACACCAAAATTATTAATATCTGGTCAAGAACTTTGCAACTTTCTGGCCTATGTTTCTGTGAGCCTTGGGATAACAACTTCCTGTAGAGGATCATGCAAACAGTTTTGCATCTGTCTGGGCAACACAAGACACAGAAAGTACATAAAAATTCTCCCAAGCAGTGTCCCATAGTGAGGATTTTGTTAGGCTTATTTATTGTCCCTCTTCTTCATCTTCCTTATGAAATTTCTATGAATTCTTTATCCCATTAAATTTCAGGAGGGCAAGGATTGCACCTATACTTGTGATTTTGAACACTCTGAGTCCTGGGAACAAGATAAAATAAAGCATTTCCTATCATTAATCTCTATTTCTTTATTACTGTTAAGGTGGATATTACTCCATGTAAGTTAAAAGCAGGTGAGAGAGCTATGTCAGTTGTAGTGAGGATCAGTTGGATCTGACAGGACAAAAAAAGAATGCTTACTTTCAAAATAAACACAAAGAGGAATTAGAGAAGTACTTGATCATCCCTACGAATAATGAGAAATCTACTGGTAGATTGACCATATCTTCCATTTCTCTAAAAAACCCAACCTTTCTAACCCAGAGTAGATGTTTAAATTGTACCTCAAAATTATCCAAACCCTCTAGTCAAGTAAATGTTAACATTTTAAATTACACACTACGTTAATTTCCTGCTATGTAACATTTGCTCCCCCAAATTAATTTGCTAGTATGCAAACAAATGGAAATAATTAAATTACTAAAAAAAAGTGATGCTCTGAAAAAAGCAGTGTCTGGATATCAGAACATATAATTTTGCAAGCAGAAAAGTTATTCCAATATGGCAAGGTATCATGAAGGATATCATTCCCCGGTACTTGAGTTTCTTTAGTCAAATCTATTGCCACAAGTGGAAATGTATCCAGATTTAAGAACATAACTGTATTAAAGAAATTAAAGAAAATCCATAAAATTGGTCTGGAACCATTAAATTTCATTGATTCATGACTAGTGGTAACTCTCATTACTTCTAATCTGCTCTCACAGCCTATATGTACTGCTAACCCCTTCTGGGTGAATGTTAGTGACAGACAGGAGAGCTAATACTATGCTGAGAACATAACATGATATTTACCTAAGACTTTAAAATTCAAGCCTCAAGCTCCCTCAAAGCAATCACAGAAGGGTAGGAAACAATTATACTGCAATATAAACTGGATTTTTTTTTTTTTTCTCTGTGTGTTGCCTTTAATTCTCCTCCAGAAGATTTGGGTCACTTTATTTCTATGTGATACTTAAAAGCACAGAAAAACAAAACAAAACAAACTTCCCAATATACAGACTGTAAGTCTGACTTCTTAAAATTTCTGCATGCTTGCTTTCAGGGTATGTTTTAAAAGCTTTCTTTTGCTGCCAGAAAACAAAATATGAGACTCTTATTTTGGAAACAATTCATACATTCGTTGGGAAAATCATTGGAAATAAAAGGAAAGGTATGTAAAGAAGACAGCTTTTCTGAACTTCACAAGTCTTATGCACAACTGTGAGTACTGTCATCCAATACAGTAAATTCTCTGTGATTAGTTAGGACATTTCTGGTTAAAAGTAAGGAAGAGACAATCAGTAATAAGTTCCTGGAAAACAAACAAACAAATGCAAAAAATACCCACCCTAAATGGGATCTGTCAAAAAAAAGTGAGGTTTTTGAATACCTCAGCTATTCAGCACATAGAGATGAACTCCAAGTACCTAGGAACATAAGGATAAGGGTAACATGAGTGTAACATAAGGAACGTTCATCACACAGGAATTTCAATCTGCCCTGCTGCAGTGGGGCATCTTCAGGATTTACATAACCTCTTTCACTCCTTCGCCTCCCTTATCTGGCTACTAATATGGCATTACATGACTCACTCTGCTCAGTAAAAGCTTACAGTAAACGAAAATTCATTAATGCTAGTAAAGGTCATGGACACCATGATGATACATGTTATAGAAAGAGCTCCAAAGAAAGTCAGTCAAAGAGAGAGAAAGGAAAGAAAAGGGAAAGAATGAGATACCAGGTACCATAAGAAGCATGTTTCTATGTGGAAGACATTGAGACTCAGGGAGCACAGTATCAGCACTCAAGAGACAATGATCTCTAGCTGCAATGTCACCAGTCATACTAACATGACTTAACCATCGATAGAACTGACAGTAAAAAAGTAAATACTAGGCTCACAAAGCACATGTCAGTGCCTAACTTACAAGGTATTTAAAAAAAAAAAAAAGATAAAATTACCTGGTGAGCTCATGGCAATGGGTAACAATTGTCTGCTCATGTCACATGCAATTCTGCATTGAAAAGTCATATCATGAAACATGTTTTTTCATACTCAAGGATTCTAATAAACAAACAAATAAGCAAACAAAGTATTTTGGTTAAAAACAAAGCTTTTAGGTTAAAACATACAGTAATAAATAATACTAAAAGATCTGAAAGATAAAAACACAATGATCCAGCTTTTGGTTACAGATGAACTCATCTTTGGAATTGTTAGCAACAGAGTTTAATATTCCTAATACTCATCAATAACCAGTAAAGAGTGATCCCTCTGCTTGCAAATCTTTGGTGTTCTTAGAGGGTAACATTTCTTGAAGGTTCTGTCTTGGTGGTGTTTTCAGAAAGAGGGACTAGTTTTTCTTTTCTTCTTCCTTTGGGACTAACTATTTAAGCTGGGGAAACCAGCACATTTTGGCCTCAATTTCAGTTTAATGTTCAAGTTACATATTTTGACTACAGTCCTAACATTCAGAGGTCTTCAATTATTTATTTTCTGTCACCAAAGTGCAACAAAACTCTCTGTAACATTCTGTCACCCCTGCATACTGTAGAAATTATTTAATTTCTACATATTCTTTTAATGGTATACATATGAAATATGCATATAGATATATCAGCTTATCAAGACAGAATATATATATTGAGAGGGGTTATACTAATGTTATAGCAATGTTAATACTACTGCCAGCATGTTGAAATAATAAATAATGGTGAGAAACTTTTAATAGAACAATATAATTTCTCAGAACTCTTGTGAAAAATATATAGTAGTTATACGAGAAACATTTAATCCATCTATATTTTGCAACCTTCTCAATCTACCTTTTGCATTGCAGATTGCTGCTGAGGAAACTGTAACTTAAGTCTTCAATATGATTTCAAGTTAAATATTTACCTTAAGGCAAATTATTTGAAAAGTAGTGTAGCTGATTTAGTTAGGTACGTAATTCTTCCCAAATAGCTATCCTTTTTAACTGTTTTTAAAATCTCTTACAAAATTTCCATTCTATTCTATGGATTATTAAACAGGACCACAGACTTTCACAGTCTGAATGTACCGAGCATTTTTTATTCATGCAGAACACTTTCAGTTATGCAGTAAGGAAATGGTAAACAAAAACCTTCACTTTCAGTTATTCTTTTCTTTGTTTTCACTGCAGCTTGCCATTCTTACTTATGACCAAAATGACCATGAAAAATTAACATGATAACTAATACACAGCTTATTCAAGCAGGCATATAATATGTAAACTGCACCTGGTGACTGATGAACTGACTAGTCCAGGATTTTAAAATAAAAATCCTTCTCCAGGTTTGAATTTAATTTATTTAAAAGTGAGATCAAGTGTAACCTGTTAGAATACACATACAGAACAGTTTTTCAAGGAGATGCATTTATTCATTCTGCACTTCAAATTCCAGCCCATGCTTTGGAGCCTGATAGATACTTGCATGAGTAGCCCTCAATCATACAAGCCATCTAACTGAGATTTATTAGAAGTGCTTCCCTGATTAAAATGTACTCACAGTCATTAGAGGCACATGATGTTGAAAAGTCCTCTTAAAGAAAAATGCTTGCTGAAGTTAGCTGATGCTTTTACTTTATGAACTTCCACTTTAGTGGGCTGGTTGCCTGAATAAACTGAAGTTTTGGCCTGTGATATATATAATCACCCATGTGATTCAGCTATAGCAGGGGGAGATAGGTGTCTTTATGAAATTATATCTGAGCTGTCAATCAATATGTAAACTGTCCAACTTTTGGCTTCTAACATTCCAAAGCTACAGATTACTTTCTATCCTGGTGTCCTTGAGTGATGGCAAAAGCTGTGAGATTTTTGATTAGCTTCTTCACCCAGGAAACAGGAGAAAGTAAGCTAACAGTTTTATAAATGACAAAATTTAAACTGAAGTGGTGGCTCCCTGATATGATAGCAATGACTGTGGATGACTGTGTGCAAAACTCTTTGGGTTAGTTTAACTGTGGCTTTTTCCAGAAACTACAAAACACACCAAATAAACTTTTCTTCTTGCCTCCTTAGCCATGTGGGAAGTATCTACAGAAGACTGAAAATAAAGATTATATTCCAGACCTAGTTTATGCTAGCATGATAGATCGCTCCCATTTCAATCAATTGAGCTATATTGCTATAACAGGTCTTATAGACCAAATATTACTCTAACTACTCCAAGCTAAATACAGCATAAAGAAAAAAGCTAATGAGATAATGATTTTATATCAGTTCATCTGACAGAAAAAGTTCCCCCATGGGTTATATTTTATCATTAATTTATTTGATTTGCTTTTCTTTTGAATTAACTAATTCCTCTCTCACTGAAAGAGGGAAAAAATCCCTGTGGATTATGAAGATGCAAATACAAAATTGTTTGGGATCATTTAAAGATACGGTATGATTTTACTCAGTGAATTTCCTTTTTTCTTTTTTTTTTTTTTTTTTTTTTTTGATGCTATGTTTCTTTTTAATTAGAATAAGTAATAATAAATACCTTCCCCCTGTTTTTCTACTCATTTTATTCCCTGTACCACTCCACAAGAGCTTCCAGTAGGAATAGTCACTGATTTGTGTATAGGCAGCAAAATCACTATTAGACTTAGGAAAGAAGATGCAAAATATAATTAACTGAGGATTTCAGAAGTTTCATTAGTGAACAGAAAAGTTATTGGGGGAAAGATGTGAAGATTTTCTCAACTAGAATTAAAATGTCCCTGTTACAAATGTCTATGGAAGATTGTTCCAACATTTACTGTAATTAGTATACTGGCCCAGTGATGGAGTAAAACTCAAAATCTGCTTTTAAATTAAGACATTCAAAGAGATACAACACGGTATTCTAACAGCCGGCATTTAATCACTCTGTAGATATATTGTTGCAGGTCTTCTGTGTTCACATATTTCCATCCTCCATATTGATTCAAAATGTTAATTTCTCATGTTACTGTGAAGTTTTTGCAGTCTGACTTAACAGTGTCTTTGATATTACTTACTTCCAGTCTGCAGATTTTTATGTAGTTTAAAAATGCATGTGACTTAGCCTAAATGATTTATACATAGAACAAACATAGCACAAATAGAGATGGAGCAATAATATCGAACATTAGCAAATTGCCACCTCCTAGATTAAAAATTTATTTACTGTAAGTTTTAGAGTAAAAATATTGCTTACTTTCTTCATGTTTGTTTTCTAGTTCACCGTAAATAAACTACGTCTTAGAACTGATTTATATTTAGTAAAATTTTGTTAATTTATGGCAAGTATCTGCTCTATTAACCTACATGTCTATTGCAAGCCAGTCTAGTTGTGAAAGAAGATTAACATTAGTTAGAATTTACGTTTGTAAATGTAAACTTTAATTCTAAAGAATACAGATTTTAATACTAGACAGGCACAAAGTTCATTTGTAACTGCAAATCTGTCCTGTTTTGAGCAACTCTGATTACAGTTGACTACAGCTGAATTCTGAACACAGGAATTTCACAGAATACAGATCCCAGAGACTTTGGTGTAATACATCACTTCCATCTGCTTTCACAAACTTTTTTCAATTTAGAGGAGCCAAAAAACATTCATAAGAAAAGAGCAAATTCTGCTTTGAAAAGACATATCTTACTAGTCCAGATCCCAAATCAATATTTACCAATGCCATTCCAAGGATCTAACAAAGAAATGTTTTTTCTTCAGCATAGGCAGGAGTTTTAGAAGGATAGCTGCTGCAGATTAGGTGTAAAACCTGCAGTATATGTTTCCTTCCTTATGGATCCACCTCACCCTAAGATTGTTTTTACATACGGTTGTTGGCATCTTATCCCTTGAGCAATTCCACTGCTCTGTTTACCCTGTAAAGGTTGTTCAGCAATAAAACACTTCAAAATATCTTTATATTAAAAAAGACCACTCAGATATAATTTTCTTAGGACTCATTGATTTTTCATTTTCTTCATAACAGTTCACTATGAAAGCAAACAAAACAGCAGGAGCAACGAAGCATATGAGATACCTTACATCCATTACCTTTATGTATATATCTCACATATAAGTTTTATATGTACAATGTATATAACCTTTATATGTATATATATATCAGATACACATATATGCTTTATTGAGGAAGAAAACAAACCCTTTTAGAAACAGGTTAACTTTAGACTTTTCAGGAGATAACTACATGATGTTACATTTAAACTCACTGGACACTTGAAGATTAAATTGATATCTTCTTAAATAAATAGATTGCTCAGAATTTAATTATAAAAGCAATTTAAATTATTTCATTAAAAATCAAGATTTCTCTGCTGTCATTATAGAAAATTTAAAAAAAAAAGATCTCACTGACTCCTGAATGTGAAAAAATATTTGATATTACAGTGCCTCTGTATATTTTTCTTTGTTCTTTCTCAGCATTGCTGTCTACTATCTGTGTATAATGGCAATATTAACAGCAAACAAGTAGTTTTTTATTCCAAGTAATGCAATATTTGGCAGTATTCCCAAAAATTCCTTTTCCCTTGCATTCTTCCTCTTTCCCCACCATACTGATGATGGGCTGATTATTTGTTTACACAAGATGAAAGAGTCAATAAGTGATTTTTCGAATCTGCAAGCAAAGACATTTGTCATTTAAATAGGAAGTTCTGAGCCTGCAGCAGAACTCAGTTTGATCTGTTAAGGGAAAAAAAAATCCATTTGGTTAAATATGCTGCTGAGGATGCACATTGCCTCAGCAGAGGGAATAGATTAAGAACAGATATGTGCTTTAGCTCATCTGAAAATATCAGAAAACGTTATGATACATATATTTCAGCAAAATACAGTCTACGTAATATTTCAAGGGAAAACATTATAGAGCTCAAATCAACATGCATCAAACACATCCCTTAAAATGGAAACAGAATGAACAGAATGGACTTGCTGTTTTTTTGGTTTTGTTCTTTTTTTTTTTTTTTTTTTTTAATGAACATATTGTCTTGAGCACTATATTTAAATTTAAAGAGATTCAGTGCTGTTCATGAAGGAGCCAGTACTGAATCTCCAGCTAAGAAAATCAGCTGCAGATTTGATTAGAACATAAATATTTAAGTGTAGCATTGTAAATAGAGTATTTTGTTGACTTAAACAGCTTAAATGGTACAACAGAAATCTATTAGAAAAAATAGTGCCACTCAAACCTAGATCTTTTGGAACAATATCATTATATTTTCATTTGAATTGTCTTCAAACTGACATCTCCCTTATTTCAATTTGGTGTACATTTAGACTTTTTACAATCTGAGATCTTCAAAAGACACCTAATAGCACTAGTGACATAAAAGTGTCAGATTTAATAGAAGATGTAGGCAGCATAACATCTTAATGTGATCCAAACCCTTATTTTTTTTCCTTAGATTCCCTGTAGTGTGCATGGAAAGTTAAATTAGAATGGTATTCCATTTGCATTTTGAATGTACTACAAAGCTACACAGGTAGTGTAGGTGTTTGCAAAGTGTTCTATGTGTAACAGTCTCTTTCAGGGACTGAGGAAGAGTTTAATATGTTTCTTGGTTGTGAACTGAGTGTAGGGCTCCTCGGAATATTCAAGATTAGGTTAGTACTGGATGTGAGAAAGATGTGACTTTGTAGGCTAACATAAACTAAGAGATGAGCAATTTTAGTCACGTTCTGCCTTGGAACCTGGAATGGAGTTTTCAGATAGCAGTTTGAAATAAGGTGCCTGAGTTCATTTACAGGTTGAACTTATTATTTTTATCTTTTTATATTAAAGTTAGCAAAGGAGCTTTACCTACAAAGAGATCTTGAACCAATGTTTCAATTTTCTAACTTCTCAGAAGATACAGGAGCAAAACTGGGGCGGGTAGGAGTGGGGAGGGGTGAGCAGGGGAGGGAAAGGGGTAGGGAGGGAAAAGAGAAAGAATAAAAATGTGGAAAAGCATATGTAGGTACAACATCAAATCCCTGTTTAGCTCACTTTTGAGATATTAGAAATAAATGCAACACAAACAGAACAGGAAGTGACAACTGATCTGTTCCTTTCAATGGAAGAATTTCACTGAAGCATGACAATTGTTCAAAGCTGTGTTTCACTCAGAAAGGTCTACAAAAGTCTTGTTAGACTCACAGTCATGATTCCACAGATAATTATGGAGGCTCATGCAGCTTCCTGGATTTAGTCTTATGGAACTTGATATTAATCCAAAGGTGAAAAGTAATGTCTTGAGAAGAATGTACCCTGGATTTCAGAAGTAACTGGGGTGATTGCATTGATTCACGTCCAACCTATATACATAAACAACAGGCAAAGAGAAAACAACAATAAAACTTCAATATAAAGACAAATGATAATACTTAGCACAAACTACAGGATAAAAATTGCAGAAAGTTCATAAGGAAAAACATAGAAAAATATATAGTAAAGTTATAGAGAATGTAGAGACTTGTTAATAAATCAATGGCTAAGTGCCACATAGAAATAAGACAAATAAGACAATAACATCAATAAATATTTCTGTTCTGTAGCAATTTACACACATATGTATAAAATATAAGAACTTTGTATTAGTTTTGAATGTGGCAGTAATTAAGAACATAATGAGCAAAAACTACTGAAGCTGGGCATATTTTAATCAACAAATCTGGAGTTTGATCTAGGAGTTTTAAAACAATTGGCTTATGTCTGCAAAATTAGTACTGAATTTTCAAACATAATGCTTCAGATAAAGCTGTATAGATTTCATTTAAAAATGAACGAAACTGAGTTTAACATACCTTATTTATCTCCGCTTCATAAAGTGAAAAATTTGTATATTTTGAAAATATAAGTAATCAAAATTACCACCAGTAAACCTCACAGGTTTTGTTCAAATGCTTCAGTTTCTACTTCAGTACATCTGAAATCAGTAATTAACAGAGTCATAATTGTTGCAGTGGAAACAGTGCTTTAAAGAAATGGTGGAGCATTAAGATAATTGACAACAAAATTTTCCACCAGAATCATTGTTTGATGAATGATCAAGAATGTAGATATTCTTTTATAGTTTTAAAAGGTGTTATTCAAAATATTTGTGCAAGGATGCATAAATAGCTTTCTATTCAAAATTACATTTGATGCTGTGCAACCAGTAACTTCAGATTATAAATGTATATATACTGATGTTATTAAAATATGAGCAGCTATATCTGCCTTTTCAATTTAATTCTGGGGGGAAGTTTTTCTTACCAGCTTGAGTGTTTCCTGACCTACATACACTTCTCTGGTGAATTTACACACAGAGTAACTTGCAGTTTCCATTTGACTGCATATACTAAAATTAATTATTGTTTTAAAAGATACCGGTTTTGCATTGTGCAACATTTGACCTTTTCAGATTCTGACACATTGCCTGCCTTGTTTAGGACTCTGCTAGATTTCATTAACAAAAATAAATATTCAGTTTTTACTTTTGAGCTGCCCTACTGCTAATTTGTACTTTCATTTCAGATGGCCACTGCCTTACTGGCAGAAATAATCAACCCATAAAATTCACTACATCTAAGATGCTTTCTACATGGGAATCGGCATATTACTGCAATTAATTATTATAGTAATAGAAATCTTCTTTCATGTAATGAATTCTGTTGTCATAAAATGCCAGACTGCAATGGGCAGCTGTGCAGATGTAGTGATATTCTAGGTAAACCAGTAGCCGTTTTAACCTGCTAAAAAGCACCTCTAGCTAGATATTACTGTTTCCACTCCAGCCTTCAACTTTTTTAGATCTTGGTTTTCTATTGTTTCTACAGTTCTCCTGCTCAGGTTTTAAATTTATTCCAAAAGAATATTTAATATATCAACTGCTAAATTTTTATAAGCTTCCCCAGTAATACTGGCCCTTTTATATTATATATTTCATAGGCTGTGGACCTTGGTAACAGCTATTGTTCTTGAATGAGATGAGTGCATCACAGATGGCTTATGCACCTGCAGCAAACATTTATCTCAGGCTGTTCATAGTTAGACTGTTTTGTACTGAAAAAAAAAGAGTTGTGTATAGTGGAGGAAACCATGTCTGACAATACCAAAGTAGCACTTAATAGAATTGTTCATGTTGAACTTTGGTGCATGCTTCTGAAAACACACTTTATGGGATGGGTGGTATTTTTATCCTAAATAAATCAATTGCAGAATGCAACTGAAGTTTATTGTAACTTTCTTGCAATGTTTTCCACACTTAAGTATGAGAAATAAACTCCTCAGTTAATCTGTAAGAGATAGTTTAATAGGAAAAATAGTAGGGGTTTTCTCATCTTTTTTCCAGATTTTTTTGATTAATTTCTGCAGAATTTTGCATTTCAACCTTTGAGTAGGTTTACACACTTTAACCTCTGAGCAAAAATAGACTATATGCTTCCCAAAAACTGATAGAGTAGCACAGTTTCTAGAGAAAAAGATTTTGATACTGATGGTGAAGAGTGAGTGGTATGCAGTGTCAATCGAAGATGAGAAGCTATATCAAAAGAAATTCTCTGAATATGAGTACCATGGCAAAATTGATGTACTGACTTTATGGATTGACAGATAACTTAAAGACATGCTACTCATATATTAATTATAGACAAAAAATCCCCAATACCAAAACACCAACCAAACAAGCAAAACCCAACCAAACACCAAAACTAGCAAACCCTAAACACAAGGAAAACCAAATAAAAGCTCCCAACCCACAAAGATTTGCAGAGTTTGCTTATGTGTTTCTGCCAGTTTCTAGATTTAAGAGCCCTTTAGCAAAAATCTTGAGTCAGAGGTTTGCCTAAATAAAACCAGTATAAGTTGGGACACAGTCAACCTACATCCTTAAAGGTAGATAATAAAGTCAAAAGCATAACTTTATTTTACTGACAGTTGGCTCATACTCATAGTTAGGAGCTATAAATGTTATTCTACAGTATTTATTATTTTAAATTTTATATAATAAAAGGAGCTATATTGCTGTTCCATTAAAAATCAGAACTTTGCAAGTCAGTTGTTTGTTTAAAAAAACCTACAACTGTTCATTTAAAGAAACCTAAATTATAGTCACTGAAAATCTAACAAATCAAATTATATCCTTTTTGGGGGGCAACTACATCAATACTCACCAGACCACCTGATTGTTTTTGTTTATTTATCACAACAGTCCCTAGTGCTAGACTCTTTCCTAAGAAAAAGCCTATGTATGCAATGCTTTTTAAAAATTATGATTTAAAATTAAACAATGTCAAATATTATCTGTTCTCTTCATATGCACCTGTGAGACAATGTTTTCTCTAGACAATAATGATTAATCCTGTGCAGACTAACATATGTTTCCACTGCTGCTTGGAACTACTAAAATTACACATTTATATTGTCTGGTGCTGATTTTCAAACTTACCTTAATTTCTCTCACTGCTACAGAGACTCTGACAGAGACCCAAAGAATTCCAAGCTTCACAGAGTTGAAAATCAAAAGCAGAGTGAAGAAAGTTCCTTTTTTTTTTTTTTTTTTTATGTAATGCTCATTAATCTTGTGGATGTCAAAACTTCTACATGCATAAAGACATGGAAGCCTTTAATTATGAAGACCAAGTGCTCCACCCCTTGAAATTTTGCTGACTTGTTAATATGCCTGCAGCTTTCATAGTTCTTTTGTGACCTGGTAAAGGTACTAATGTAATCTCTCATATTTAGTAAGTACTTTCAGAAGATGATTTCAGACTGAGATGGAAATGAGATGCTTTTCTCTGATGTAACAGAATAAAGGCTCTGACACAAAGACTTACAGAAAAAAACTATGCCACATTAACTTTAAAGAAGTCTCTGTATAGCTGTCATTTAAAATCTGAGCAAAATATACGTCCAATATTCACTTCATTCTGTGATTCCAACACAATTTAGATTTAATCAAGTACCCTCCAAGTTAATATTAAGACACCGAAGCACAGAAAGCAGGTCTCTGTCTTCCCAAAGTTAGCAAGAGGCCTTTCTGGTCATACAGGCACATTCAGTCTGAAGCTTGCTCTTAAAGCCAGTATGTTTTGACTAACTGGGCAGTACTTGAATAACAGACGAGGAGAGCATCCCAGTGTTCATGTGGGCAACCAGGTACTATTGGGGTTTTAGAAATGGATTTGGGTTTACTTTAGGAGGGGAGAGCCTGCAATGCAATGGCTTCTATCCAAATGCATATATACAAAAATTATATCCAAACAGAAAGTCTCCTCCTTTAATTTCATTTTAGCAGAAAATATTGAATTCTTCTCCACTCCTTGAAAAGCTGTCTAGGTTGCAGATCTCAAGTAGATGCATACACCCTGTAGCCTGAAGTAGACATCTGGGACAATATAATAGATAGCTTTTGACCTCATTCTGGTTAAATCTAATGTGCCCACTTTAGGTACTGACTCTTCAGAATTCATGTATCTCAAATGAGACTTTGAAGTTCTTATTACTTATGACCCTTCAGACAGATATTTTGATTCCAATGAGTGGTCATCATGTAAATCTTAGGATCATCTAGTATAAATACCAAATCCTTTATTGACCTTTAGGAAGTCATCGCTTCCAGATGAAGACATATGCTTTAAGGATGGTATTTAAAGGATGGTTATCTTCAAAGATAACCTTCTTACTTGTTCATTTTCATAGAAAAAGTTTAAGAAAATTTTCTCCCAAGGGTACCTCAACAAAAAAAAAAAAATAAAATCACAAACTGACAGTTCTTCTCATCGAATTTAAGTAGTAGAAAAACCAAAACCAACAAATCAACAAACCATGCAAAAGAAAATCTATTCTAAATAAGAAGGTTCTGTCCAAGGCCTTGACATGGAATGACTGTATCCCAGCTCCATTGTTATCACACTGCACTACTGCATAGGGTACAGGGAAACGTTTGGTTATTCGTGACTCTCATAAATCCCCCTGAAGCAGCTGTTTTGAATAATGACTAATGGGATATGGGAAAGGAGCTTCTGCAGACTGCCTTATTTTTGCTAACATTGCAACTACATTAGCAATTCAGTTTGGACCAATTACACAAGTTTTTAGCAAGTTCCTCAGCTGTCCCCAGCTGTGACATAGCATTTCAGTTCAGTAGACGTTTTAGTGTTCTCTAGCTAAATTTCTCTAAGTAGGAATTAAATGTGAAGCTCCTCTGTGGGTGGATACCAAATTCTTTTTAGCCCTATCTTTGTTTTGGATTGGGTAGGGTTAATTTTCTTCATAGTAGTTGGTATGGGCTGTGGTTTGGATTTGAGCTGGAAAAACTGTTGATAATACAGGTGTGTTTTCCCTACTGCTGAGCAGTGCTTGCATAGAGTCAGAGCCATTTCTGCTTCTCACCCCACCAGCAAGGAGGATGGGAGTGCACAAGGAGTTGGGAGGAGACACAGCCAGGACAGCTGACCCAGGAGATATTCAAGACCTTATGACATTATGCTCAGCATATAAAGCTGGGGGAAGAAGAAGGAAGGGGAAGATATTTGGAGTGATGGTGATTGTCTTTCCAAGTAACCATTATGTGTGATGGAGCCCTGCTTTCCTGGGGATGGCTGAACACCTGTCTGCCTATAAGAAGAGATGACTTGATTCCTTGTTTCACTTTCCTTGTGTGCACAGCATTTGCTTTACCTATCAAAGTTTCTTTATCTCAATTCAGGAGTCTCCTCACTTTTAACATTTTGATTCTCCACCCCTATTGCCCCAGGGAGGGTGAGGAAGTGGCTGTGTGGGCCTTGGTTGGCACAACGCACATCAACCTTTCCTTCAATTATCAGCCACCATAGCAAGATTGCAGTAGACAGCACTAGACGGTGGATTGGCACTCTGGGTGCACATTGCAAATAGGCATTGACTGTTTTACTTGCCACTGAACAGTACTTGTGGAAGATAACAAAGATGTGAGCTTAACTATGATGTGAATGGATATAACAGTAAAGAAGGGGGTTTAAAAGCTTTGCTTAAAAATATAATCACAGGCTTATATTGTGCATTTCTATGGCCTGATTGCAATAATTTGTTCTGTTACATTAAGAGGTCATAAAGACAAATTTAAAATAACACTAAATACTTCTTCTTCTTCCAGATATATATTTAAATGAAAGAAACAGTTTATTTCAAAGAAACAATGAGTTAAGACTACCCACCTTCTTTAAATCAATGGAACAGCTAATGATCAATTATTGTGATTAGAATCATAGCTACTGCCCTTCGTAAACTTCTCAACCTTATGATGAAAGGTTGAAGTTATTAAAAATCAAAAGGATTGTATGGATGTGCTAGTTTTCTTAGACTAAGAGAACAATGTCATTCTGTAAATAAGGAATTTTGGTCTGCTTTGATAAACCTACCTCCCTTCTTTTAGTAGGAAAAAACCTCTCCAAAATGTTGGTTTCAGTTCTGACCAACATGTCATGTAGGACTGTTACATCTAACTGCACTGCTAGTTAGAGTTTTTTTGCTTGTTGGGAAAGTTGCTAACAGAATCAGTGGTATCAGAATGTCATAAGAATTAACACAAACTTGTGAACAATTTAAGGGAGTCATTAACTCAGTTTGTTAAATCAGTGAGAAATTTCTTAATTCAAATGGTAGGAAAGGATAACATGAATCATAATGTGGGAAATATTCTCTCTACACTCTGATTGTTTGCTGTCACATGCAAATAATCATGAATACATCAATCTACTAATTGCTAATCAGACCCCATGCTGTTTTAATAAATTCATCTACTAAGGTTTTTCTGTCAATATTTAATTAATGCAGCTTAATGTAATGACTGTTCTGTTAACATCTGTTCATATCAAATATGGGATTCAGACATTTTGCAACACAGCATTGCTTTTCTTCACAGGAGAGTGGTGTTTTCTTTTACATAGCAAATATTATCTAAGACGTCCAAAAGCTTATGATGCCATCCACTTTTAACGTAGCTACACTTATATAACAGCCTTGAAGCTGCACCATTTTGGGTACTATAAGTATGCTTTTGAGTTGTTGTCTTAGATGTTAAGTTTATCACAAAACTTGTGCTACAAGTTACATAACAAAATTATATAACCAAGAAGAAGATATGCAATGGGAAAACTGCCTAAAAATGTGTGCTCATTTTACAGATGGTTTCCATTTGTTCATGTGATGACCTGACAGTTTAAATAGTCAAGTAACAACAAATAAAAAGAAACCTTTTGTGGTGTCCAATGCAGTAATTACACTGGATTTACTAGAATTTTAATTCATTTAAATTTAATTAAGTTTTACGGTTTTCTTCACTGTGTCATTGCTTTTCTTCATGTGTCTTTTACAGTGTAATTATACAATGTCTCAGACCTTGCATATTGACCACATTAATTCTCCAGTCTATAAGATTCTTAGTATTTTATTCATTATAATGAAAATTGGAGGGCAAATGATCAGTAAAAAGTATCAGATCTACTTCGCTGATAGTATATAAATGCAATTAATAGCACTTTATTCACTTAAAAGGTAAGTAACTACAGGACATCTTGGTTTAGTTTCATTAAAAGTTTAACAGTTGGAGAGCTCACTACACCTAGAACATTCAGCAGTTATTTCTATTTTGTTTAATAGAAAAAGGAGTAGTTTTGAAAAGTAAGTATATATTTACTCATATATTCATAACTATAGATAGTGTTTTCATTTAAGTACATTACCAGATTTTAATGAAGTGGTAGACTACAATAGTCATTATATATATTAATATTTTTCAACTAATGTGACTTCACTGACCCAATATGCATGGGAATTGACCCCTTTATTTTGGCATCCAGTTTCTATTTAATTTGCCTTCTTTTGTTTGTTAATTTATTATTTTTAAAAGCAGATTTTTATTCAATACACTTATTTTTTTTATTTTGTCTTTATTACATTACACAGTTTATTCTTTTGCAGAACTGAATCACAGTGCCCAAATCACAGCAGAAATTCCAAGTCTCTTGATTCAGAAAAGAGGTAGACACCAGCCTGTGGAAAATTTAGGCAAACATAATTTTCTTACACTTTCATGGGGGGAGGGGAGGGGGAGAGAATTTACATTCTATTTTGTTTTTCACCCTAAAGCAAACACAGTGTAGATAGTCATGAACTGATAAAGTGGTAGTGAGGGGAAGGGTAAATGGGAAGATGGTCCTGCTGCCAAAAGTCTCATGTCACACAACGGCCTGTTAGCTTTATCAGATATACCCGTAATAAATACTTCCTCTATGATACATAATGTATAAAAAGCTGTGTCACTCTTGAAAAGGTGAATGGCAAGGCCATTTAGGCTCTGAAGAATGGCTTTAAACTAAATACATAAATAAAAGAATCATGTGCCAAAGAAGCCTTCTGGGAGATAAAATGCCCTATCTTTTACATTTAACTGAATTATTTGGGCTAAAAATAAAAGCAGGTAAGTTCGAGATGCTATGAAGTTCTCTTAAACATAGAAAGAGAGGTGATTTGTCCTTGGAAATCTAAGCTGCCCTTTAGGGAGCTAGACTTACTGGGACTGAAAGTAGCAATTCCCCTCAAAGCTAGTTAGGTCACTGGACAAAGTAAAGAAACACTGTAGGTCCTTATCATTCCTTGTGATCAGAGCAATTCTAATTTTTTAATAAAAAGTTAATTATACAATGGAGTAAACTTCTGTAAATTTAGCTGGTGCTATGTGTTATAATGGAGGTTAATTTGGGGAGAATAACATACAGTGTTCAGAAAAAAAACATGAATTGAAAACAAATGTGTTGCAGGTTAACCCTAGGTTTTTGCAATCAAGCACCTGTTTGGGTGTCTCAGGAAGCAGTATTTGTTTCACACAATTTTGCTGTTTGTGATCTGACTGTATCAACTACTAGGCAGAAAGACAGGTCTCTTAATAAACATGATGCAGTGGAGCAGAGGAAGACAACTCAAGCAGGATTCAAATGCCCAAACAGTATAGGCAGCTCAACTAGAATAAATCCCACCCCTACTCACTGCAGACCTACATGATGAGATGCAGACAGTTCTGCAGCTGTTCAGTTTTCCAGTCTGACAAGTACTTGTCCTAAAGATATATAACGGAGAATACTAACTATATGCTCTCTTTTCATCCATGAGTTTTTAACTTGTTCGGATTTAGTGATTTTAAAGGGAGTTTCCCAGTCAATCTCCTTTACCAGGTTCACAGCATGAAACAACTTCAAAGTATACAAACAGGATTTCTTTCACAGCAAACAGAACTAGAAGATGGACTACTGGACTGCAACCAGTGCATGCAAGCTACTAGGGACTGGCATATCAGGCTAGCATGAAGAGCTTGGCTTCTAGACTAGGTTCCAGCAGTCCAGGATTGAGGTAAATCACCTCTGAATAGACAGGATGAATCATTAGGACCAGAAACACATATGGTTTTGACTCGTAACACATGAAAATGGCATTTTTTAATCATATGCCAGTAGCTAGGCACTGTGTCCAGTTAGAGTATTTGTTCATACAGTGTCTCAAGAATCAGGATACTGCCAGCCACAGCCAGCAACTCTAAAACCCTTTTCTTCTGTTATGAACCCAACATTTTTCCCTCTTCTTTCATCCATCAGTCATAGCCATGAGAATACATGCGAACCATACTCTTTTAAGAGATACAAAAGAGATATTTTTTTTTCATTAACAAGTGAGAGGCTACAGTACACAGGTCACCAGGGATGGGAGCAACATTAAAACAACCAGCTTTTGCCAATAGGAATGACAGTTTGCTGCTCATTCAAACCAGAAGTATAACAGTCCAGTCTTCCTTCCCTTCATCCTTAAAAATATTCTGCTTGTTCTGTTTGCTTCCCTACCATAGCTCTTTCATCTTGACATCCTTTTTCTTTCAGAGTAGTCAACAGTAATGTGGGAAAATAGAAAAGCTTTATACTACTATGATTATTCTATAGTTTCTTCCTTGAGTCACCACTCAAGCAAGAATACTGGCAATTTCACAAAGTACTTTTATTTCCCACCTCTGATAGATAAAGTTTTCAAGATCTCTTTTGTTTGGTTTTGTTTATTTAGTAAATCAGAGAAGCTCTAGAAGAAACTGATAATAAAATTTAGCACTTTTCCTCTTGATGAAACCTACCACAACGAAAATCTTGTAGATATAATAGTAGCCACTGGCAAGCTCTAGAATCACTTTAATTATTAATCCTCAAGGACTGTATACAGATGAAAAGGACAACTTGTACCTGTCTGCTCTTCCTGACATCCAGTAAAATGACATCTGACTTTGTGTGAGGTGAAACCAGTGCATAACCTCAATACTCTCCTCATTTACATAATACTAACAGGAAAAAAGCTGTTGGTCGCTTTGAAGTGAATCTTCTGAGATAGCGGCAGTCGATAATGCAAACTGAGGTTTCCACATACTTTTCTTCTGTGACCTGTTCATCTTTTTTTATCACCAGGAGTTATCAAGGCTGATTTTTCAAAATGTGTTTTCCTATGGTTTTTGACAATAATGAAAACCCATAAGTTAAAGGACAGAAGGCAAGAATGCACAGAGGGCATGATTCTTAGGCAACATAGTATGTTAATGATAGATTTAAACAGTCTTTATACCTGGAGATCTTTGAGTTGATACACGACCTTGCAAAAGAGCAGTTCATTACAGTTCTTGCAATGGCAGCTTCAAAAAAGTCATCAATAACTGCTTGGCAGTTAACACAAAAGAATTAGCAAAGAGGGCAAATAGCACAGTCTTGCAGGTAAGGAAACACTGGGAAATATGCAAGCTTCTATCAGGAATGCATATTCAGTTCTCAACCAAGTAACCTAATAAAAGATAATTGAATAAGACAATAAAGCTATTGTATTCATCCAGCAAACTAAACAGTTTCTTTGACATTATTTCTCTATTGCATCTGTTACTCTTACCCTGTATGAAGGATGAGGTACTGCCATCTCCATTTAAATACTCCAGTTCATTGTAGTATTTGCTTAATTAGGACATGTCCCAGAGAAACAATTTGGCTGAAAGGCAAAGCGTTCTACTTAATTCTCAATATCACTGCAACTAAAACCATCCTTCTCCCGCTGAAGTGAAGGAAAAAATTCCAGTGATTTCACTTATTGCAGAGATGTTTATAAAGTTGGTGAGGAGTGAAAACAAAATGCAGGTTGCTATTCTGTCAACATACTCTTGTTTTCACTTTTCCTGACTAAATACTTTTTAGTATACCAAATATGATGGTTTTTCCACGGCTGAGTGAAATTATTGTGAAAAACAGGAAAGGGGGATATCTCTATTCTGATAAGTGTGTGAGCTGGTGGTCAATTTTTTAGTGGTTTTGGTTTATGTTATGACAATGCTATGATAGGCATTTATGCAAATATACTACAAGCTTATTCCCCAGGTATCTTTAAGAATAAAGTGCTCCTTTTTCATATACTAGTTTTTATTTATGTCTTGTTTCTCTGGGAAGAATGATACTTCAATTAGACAAGGAATAAATGCTTTAATTTATTTCAATATAACTCATCTAAATACCTGCTGGAGCAATTGAAACAAGGTTCTGGCTCTCAGAACACACATTTATTTAGGGTGATATGTTGCCAATAAGCATGATTCTAAAATATTCAAATATTACAGGGAGGCACCAATACAGAGATGAAATCCCAGTTTTCAGCACTCTATTGTGCAAGAATGAAATAATGGTCGTATTTTTCCATCCCTGTCTCAATTGTCATACTTTTTGAGTAGCTGAACATTTATACTTCTTGATTATGTTTTTTTCATATTGGGAGATAAAGTGTTTAATGGGAATACAGCGTGTTTTACTCTGGTCTATATTTCAAATATGTAGGTTTTTGAAGAGTGGATAGCAATGTCAAATCAGAGTTCATAATTAATAAAGGTAGAACTCATTAAAGCAAACCTAAACCAGTGTCATCACAGGCTCTTTTATAGGTGCAATTCTTTAGCTCACACCAGGTTTATATATTACAGCAATACTGGTAAAACTTTTATCAATGTTGAAGGCAACTAGATACTATTAAATAGAGACAGTCCTTGTCTTTTCATTGTGTAGAACTTCCTGATCATTTAATATCTAGCATAAATTTGTTGACCCAGATAAGCCAGGAATCTGCTCTTTTTTGCTCACTTTTTTTACAAAAGACAGGTACCAAAATGAAAAAATAGTTGAAATTCATCTTATGTCCTTTTGACTTGTGTATTCACTTTTTCCCATTTTGCTATGCTATGCATGCAAGAAGAATTTTGCATGCATAAGTCATGACACAGCACATCCTTATTAAGAAGCAGTGAAACATGGTAGCCTCAGGCATATAATCTATATGGCAGCATGGCCCAACAATGAACAGTTCAAACTCCCACTTCTAAATGTCTGGTACTAAGAAACAGTAAAAAAAATGTAAAAACCATAAAACCTGGAAATTAAAATATTTAATTTTCAAATATCATCATATACATCCTGATGTTTGTGCCATACCTGATAAAAAATAAACTAGCTGTCACACCTGATTCTTGGATTCTCTTCATTTATCAGACTTTTTTTCCTTATATCTCAGGAGGGGTTTTAAGCATCATTACAAGAAAAATTGAAAAACAGCAATATGCTAATCATCTAAAGTAAGGATCAGGGGAAACAAGGGTCCAAATCTATAACTGTTTTCCAGTTATCTTTAGGTGACTTGCTGCCAACTCACACAGTAAGTAGATTCCACAAACACCCATTAAAAAAACCCAAAAAACAACAGAACATTTTCTATTTTACTTCTGTGCATGCCTTGGCATAATATTGTCCTGACTAAACAGTGCTTAGGGGGCACCTCAGCTAAGTAAGGATTCAGAAACTGCAGATATCCAACTGTTGGGGCACAGGACAGCCAACCACTCCCTCAGGGCAGGGAGATAGCAGTCAAGGGGAGCAAGGCAACTGGGGAGTGTTTCAACCTCCAGCCCAGAGCAGGGCAGCCTTGGGCATCAGTCACCTCCCTGGGAAAGGAGGTAGACAGAGGCCAAACTGGGACATTATCACAAAATCATAGAATCATTAAGGTTAGAAAAGACCTTTAAGATCAAGTCCTAGTACCTAGCACCACTGCCATGTTCACCATTAAACTATGTCCTTGAGTGCCATATCTACATGGGGTTTGAACACTTCCAGGGATGATGAGTCAACCACTTACTTGGGCAGTCTGTTCTAATGGTTTACAACATTTTCCATGAATTTTTTTTTACTAATAACTTACCTAAACCTCCCCTTGTGCAACTTGTCCTTTCACTTGTTATTTCCTCTACCAGGAGGAGAGGCTGACCCCCACCTGGCTACAACCTCCTTTCAGGGAGTTGTAGAGAATGATCAGGTCTCCCTGAGCCTTCTTTCCTCCAGGCTAAACAATCCCAGCTCCGTCAGTCACTCCTCAACAGACTAGTGTTCCAGATCCTCCACCAGCTTAGCTGTCCTTCTCTGGACTTTCTTCAGTACCTTGTCTTTCTTGTAGTGAGGGACCCAAACCTCAACATAATATTCAAGGTCAGTCTTCATCCCCTGGGTAGGAGTCAGGACCAGGCTCAGCATGGGTAACCGATGTCAGACATAGCACCAGGATGGCCAGGTTCAGGTGCAGGCTCAGGACGAGTAAAGCAGAAGTCCAGGCCCAGGTATGGGAGCTGAAAGGTGATAAACCTATAGTTTGTCTCACAACAGACTCACAGACACAGGGTGATAGGGTGAGCTGTTTCATTTTTTTTCTTGTGTTTTTTTGGTTGTTGGTTTTTTTGTTGTTGTTGTTGGTTTTTGGTTTTTTTGGGGTTTTTTGTTTGTTTGTTTGTGGTGGTGGTGTTGTTGTTTTGCATTTGCATTTGTTATTTCTTATTCCTGAGTTTGGCTACATGATTTTTCAATGAATATTTGTGTTCTTCTAGAAACTACTGCAGTCATCCAAACATAGATCACTCACTGGTGTGAGGCCAGATCTGTTATATCTCCCAGAATTGCCCTGGAGGTCCCTTACATGTTGGATTATACAGTTCTTCTTTTGCTTCCTTCTGTGTCACTGTGACACTAGCAAGAGGTGTTAACAGGAGTCTCTTCCCTTATTTCAAGAACAAATAAAACTTTTTGTTTCCAAATAAATAAGACGTATGTTATTCTCATGCGGTGTGTTTTGGTTTTTGTTTTTTTTTCTAGTTTACTGTTCAAAGAAGGTTGTCTCAGAGATAAGATTTAGGTGTATTTTCTTCTTCTGAATATCTATCATTCCTTTTTCATTATGTACCTTCTTGGAAATTTCTTTTCTCAGGATATTTTATATTTTAATTTTATTTTTCTTAAACTTGATTACTATTTTTTCTTTTTTTTTAACATATAGTTTAAATTCATTTAAAAATGTAAAAGTAATATCTGAAGTGAAGATTGTAGGTAAATTTGGCCTTTTTTTAAGATAATACCCATTCCAATATTCAAGCAGCCTCTGTCCTACTAAACTGAACCTGGTCATCTGTATTAACTGTAGATCATATCTTTCCCTTAGGAAGTACATATAGATACATTTTTCAGTTTTCTTATGGCAATATGCATTTTCTGAAGTTGGTAGAGCCAGGATATTTAATGTCACTAATGCCCATAGCCTGTGGTTTGATAAAGCAAACACCTGCCTTGAGAGTCCTGTGCTGTGTTCCCAGCTATGGCAGGACTGCTGGGTGAATTTCAACTGTATTGCATTTACATGGTAAGATTTTGGTAGTGGGGAAGCTGCAAGGGTGTATTCTGTGAGAAGGGGCCAGGGGCTGCCCCCATGCCAGACAGTGCCAGAATGAACCTGCCACTGGCCAAAGTCTGGTGGCAGCATATTTAAGAAAGGGTAAAACCAATGTGCAGCAGCTGTGAGAGAGGGGAGCAAGACCATGAGAGAAACAAGCTTGCAGAGACCAAGGTCAGTGAAGAAAGAGGGGGAGAAAATATTCCATGCACCAGATCAGAGATGGCCGTGCTGTCTTTGAAAAAGACCATGGAGACATAGGTTGGCCATTTAGTTGGAGAACTATATTGGAGCAGAGTAATTCACACTGCAGTCTGTGGAGTACCGCATGCCACAGCAGGTAAAGAAGGAAGCTGCAGCCCATGGAGAGCCCATGTAGAAGCAGGATTTTCACAGGAAGTGTGGCCTAGGGAGATGAACCAACACAGAAAGTGATTTTCTGGAACTGTGGCTTGTAGGGGTTCCATGCCAGAGCAGCCTGTTTCTGAAAGAGAGTAGCATATGGAAAGGACCCCCACTGGAGCAGTTCTTGAAGAAGTGCAGTCCATGGAAAGGCCCCATTTTGGAGAAGTTTAAGAAGGACTGTATCCTGTGTGAAGTAGTCCATGGTTCAGCAAAGAAATAGTGTAAGGAGGAAGAAGCAGCAGAGAGGAACTCCTATCACCTGTTTGCAACATCCATTCCCCATCCCCCTTGCACTGCTTGGATCAGGGATGGGAGGTAGAGGACTCGGCAATTAAGAAGTGAAGTTGCGCCTGGGAAAAGTGTGTGCGTCAGGTGGTTTTAGTTTTGTCATTATGTCTCACTTCCTCTCTCTCTTTTTTTTTTTTTTTTAACAAATGAAATTAAATTTCACCCAGTCAAGTAATTTTTTTTACCAGTGACTGTAACTTAGTGATTTCCTTCTCTCAGTCCATGAGGTTGTCCATCTTATTCTCTCTCTCTGCCCTATTTAGGAGGGGGAGTGAGAAACTGTCTAGATGGTGTCTGGTCATCAGCCAAGGTCAATCCACCACATGGGCAAATAATCAGACAACTTACAACTTGCAATCAAAAATAAGAGATGATGTGAATTATATTATCTCCAAACTCTACCATGTAGACTCAGGAAGGTGCCCATGGATGTCTGGAAGTGTACCAACTCTTACTATAAAAGTCTTTTACTAAATACCATTGCATACTTCACATAGGAGCTCATGATATCCAGTCTACCATTTAGCTATCACATACTGAAGCATCAAAATGCTAAGTGCAGTAAAGTAGCTTTTTGTCCCAAGAATACCAAGTTCTTAGCTAATATTTCATGCTCACATCTTGATTTTACAATGCCTAAGCCCATTTTCCTAGTCGTAAAATTTACTCCTTTTCCCATTCATAATATCTCAGTAAAATAGAACTATGCAGTGCTTGAAAGGACCTTGAGTCAAATTTCCCAACCTACACTACCTAAGCTGCCCTTACTAATAGACTTCAAGCATGTCTCCCTTTTACCAAGCTGCTTGCCAATTTGTCAGTTTTCCAGTTTGCCAATTGGTTTATGTGTCAGGTTTTGTTTCTCAATTTGTTCATTTGTCAATTTGTTAATTGCTTGCCACTTTCACAGTATTTACCCAGCTGAATACACGTCTTCATTCCAGTGATTGCAGTGGCAAAAAAAACAGATACTCAGTTCAACCTGATACCTTAGAGTTCTCTTTAGAAGAGTATAATATAGATATTTAGTATTTGTAAAACTTTTTGTTGTAGGAATTTGTAAATATTTTAAACAAGACATTTTAATTTTTAATCTACATGAAGTTACCCAAATACTCCACTTGAGAAATTATCAAATCTATGGCTTCTATATATTTGCATTTCCTAAAATGATACGCTTTAGCTAGGGCACTGTATGTCTTCAGAGAAATGGAACTGAATCCACAAATTGACACGACTGCACCTATAAGACAGAATACTAACTTGCCAGGAAATGCCCATTTTCCATGAAAAACCCACTTTAACCTTTAGGAGTAGTAACAAGAGCATAAATATACAAAAGAAAACAAGAAAGCATACTGAAGAAGCAGAATCATTCCCTGCTAACATACTTGTCTAGTGCTACACACTTCAAAGTACTGTTTTCTTCTTTTTAAGGATCAACATTCACATCTCCCAACTCTTAAAAATGTGCTCTTGAGTTGCTCTGTTATTGTGGAATTATCAAGTTAGTCTGCTGAAGGCAGTTTCTTTGCAGAAAACAATTTAAGATTTATTGGACTTGAGAGTTTTACTCTACATCCACTAGTTATAGCCCTTGCTGTGGAAAGAAGAGACATGAGCTGCGATCTGTGCTCCCGGTGCTTGTTGTTCTTAAAAAAAAAAGAAAATCCAATAATGTTTAAGTACTGTTGTGACATGTGCTTTTAGTTTCTTCTTGTTATTACTCTTTCCTTCCTGTAGTGTCAATTTATCTGAACACAGCTGGTACTCAAACTGTCTTGGCAGAAAAACTGTTTTTCATCTGTCTCAACATCACGGTCAGTTTCATGACCTAAGACATTGAATCTGAAAATCAAGATGGTTAACTTTATCCTACTTTAATTTGCACCTTCTGATCTCATGATGTATAACAGACACGACTGAGACTTTTAGTCTTTGTGGAAACTGACAATCGTCATTTGAAATTGCCCTCGACGCTTGGTTGTAAGGAGATCAAAACAACACTAAAAAGAAGGAATTAAGTAACTGTATGAGGCAGAGCTTGATATAATTTACTAATTATTTATGAATGATTCAAGGTTTATTCTTTACATGAAGATTAATGACTAAGTAAAATATTTCTGAAAAATTAATTTTTTACACTGAAAGTAGAATGACTGTTGTAATCTTTGAATGCTCAATCTGAGAGAAATTGTAGAACCTGACTAACAACTTTCTATTGTGTACCTTACTACAATATGTTTTTTAAATCTATGTTTTAATACTCACATCTTCGTCTTGTTTGTGCAACTGGATCTAATTTTATGCATTTTAAAGCATAATAGCACAGAAAAAATAACGTAATTTTATTGAATGTCTTCTTACAAATATTTTTACAGATTCTTATTTGGTTTGTACAAATTCTTAGCTATCTGAATAATAATGACCATGGCTCCAGGCTCCATCCCTTCACAGCTACTGTGAAAAATTAAACCTGTCCTTGGCCAAAACCAGAACAGCAGGGTTTCACACAGACACAAAGGAAGGAAAGGCTGGGTTAATTCAGTGTAAATTTTAGGTATGTAACGCAAGTTCTCACATTACCATTGTAATTGCTTTTCTTTAGCATTTGAATAGCAATTTCAGAAAGTAGTTTTGCCATAGAAGTTAAAGTCAGATGAGATCAATATAAGTGAAGGTATGGAAACCGGTCTTTACGATAGGCATCAATTGGAGCCATAAACCTAGCAGGGCATTTACAAGACCATTTGAGAACTCCAGTTCCTAGAGGCTGGAACTTTGGAAAGATTTCTACGGAGTAAGAAGACCAAAACATTGCTACAGAGACCTAGGAAGATAGGTCTTGTGGCCAATCACTTAAGTGCCTCATAGTTCTCTCTGATGAAATAATCAAAGCAAGTGTTTTCCTACCATGGGCAAAGCGGCTCCCTTTGTGGGAACAAGGAATTGACTTTTGATTGTGAATACACCAGGTCCCTCTTATTATTCCTTAACTAATTGGGATTTTTTATTTCCTGGCTAATGATTTCTTCAAGAAGGAGATTTTCTTAATTCTGGACCAAATTTTTCAGGAAAAAGTTGGTCTAGTTGGTCTCCTAATTGTAGACATTTCATACTGTATTATTTTTGTAGATGATGGATTTTCCATTCCAGAATATATCAGATATCTTTAGAGAAACAGTCATACATATTAAGCTATCAGAATACTTGTTATCATGTGTTTATATTTAATTTGTTGCCTCTGCTCCCTTCCCTGATGTTTATCATATGCAATTTACTATTTCCCTTTTTAACCTTATATTTTCAATTTCATTTCCAATAATCATAAGTGAGAAAAACACAGTAATGTTAGCAAGAAGTGAGATGAAACCTGGCAGAAGGAGACAATTCATTCAGACATTTAATTATCGTACTTTATGAAGTTGTGGACAAGCTGTCCAACCTGTCAATCTGCAGTCAAATAGAAATAATCTACTTCCTCAGAAAAGGCATCACAAAGTGGGCCAGTGAGGTGAGAAAATGAGTCTCATAATCTTCTTAGCTCTAAGTTCTGTAGGCATATTTTTCAAAAATAACACATTTATATGAGTGTCTATCCTGTGGTTCTACCTTGGTGGCAGGCTGCTAGAGCGTGACTTGTGTAGAATGAACCAGGACCTACTCTGAAACGGATCTAAAAAGTCAATTGCCTGCCAAGTATGACACCAGCCCAAGGAGAATCTAATACTGCTGCTCAAACATATTTAAGAGTGGCATTTGCTGGCAGGATAAACAAAACAGACCTGAAGGAGACATGGAGGAGATAGGTGGAAGAAGATATCAGTGAAGACACAGGTAGAGATGCATTCTTGGAAGGAGTACTTCATGCCACAGGTGGGACAACCTTGAGGAACTGTGATCCATGGGTGACCCTTTCTGGGATGCAGACACTCAAGAGGGACTATAGCTGTGGGTGACTTACTCCAGGGCAGCAACAACCTGAGGGTCTGTAGCTTTGGGCAACACATGCTGGAATAGAAAACAAGAAGTCAGGAGCAGAGGGACACTGATGCCAACTTTCTGTGCCACATATCACCCCCCTGCAAAGGAACTGTGTAGGATTGAGTGTAATCTGTGGCAAAAACAAAGGAAGTCAAGATTAGGAAATTTGGTATTTTCAGCATATTTTTTTTTTAATTAGAATAAAGAAAACAAGTGAATGGACATTTAAATTCTATATGAATTTAATAAACAAGATTTATTTAATAGTAGTTAGCAGTCTACTCTTATATAGTTTTTCTCGTAGTATTTTACAAAGAAAGTCATAATTTTGTCCAACTATCAGACATAAAAGTTGAGGTTAAATGATCAGCAATAATACCAAACATCATTACCCAGTAACTGATAACAGAATATAAATCTATTTTGTTACCACTTATCAGCTCATCAATATAATCTCTGGTTGCAGGTATCATTATTTTAGTAGATATAATCAAAATTCCTATGTCCCAAATCCCTGCATATATCATATGGTCTTGGAAAATAGACTTCACAGGAAGGAGAACATGAAGGTATCAGTTAGTAGCGATTGTGGCACCAAACCTGTCAGAGTTCAAGGAGTATCTATCTGAATGATGCCCTTAATCATATGGCTTACTTTTAGGTAGTCCTTCAAGGAGCAGGGAGTTGGGCTAGTTGGTCATTATGGGTCCATTCTGTTCTATGAGTCTATTACATTGGGAACAGTGGATTTCCACTTATTGTCACTAAAACTGTAAGGAACCAGTTTTATGTTCATAAATCCACAGGGCCTGATGGTGATTCATCCCAGAGTACTCAAGAAGTTAGCGATGTTACAGCAGGAATGCTCTTTTTCTATCAAAAGTCTTGGGAGTCTGTCAACATTCTTCCAATTGAAAAAAAAAGAAAAAAAAAAATCGGGGAAGACACAGGAAACTGCAGATCTTTAATCTAACTGCAGTACCCCTGGAAAAATCATGGAGAAGGTCATGTTGGGTGCTACTGAGAGACATTTAAAGAAGAATGCAATCATCAGACATAGTCAACATGAGTTCACAAAATGAATATCTTGTTTAATTAATCTAATATCCTTTGACATAAGGTCACCTCCTTAGTGATGAAGGGAAGAGAGTAGATGTAGTTTTACTGGATTTATTAAGGCTTTTGATACTGACCCTCATAGCATCCTTCTGTACAAGTTGTCCAACTGTGACATGAATGATATGCAGTGCACTGGATGAAGAACTGGATGATTGGCAGGGCTCAAAGGGTTTTGTCACTAGAGATGTTCCTCAGGGCTCCGTTCTAAGGCCAGTTCTGTTCAATGCTTTTATCAATGATCTGAATGAAGGAGATGAATGAGCCATTAGCAAGTTTGTTGACAATATTAAACTGGGAGGTGCTGCTGACTCTTGAGGGATAAGATGCCTTGCAGGAGAATCTAAATATATTGGACCATTGAGCAACTGTCAATGGCATGAAATTTAACAAGAACCAATGCTAGATTTTGCACCTGGGATGGAATGCAATCATACTAAAGTATAGAGTGGGAGAGGAGTGGCTGGAGAACAGCCCTACAGAAAGGATCTGTGGGTGCTTGTTGGCAGCAGCTCAACAGGAGCCAGCGTGTGCCCGGACCAGGAGGTCAAACCCCATCCTGAGGTGCATCAAACACAGCATCACCAGCTGGTCAAAAGATATTTGAAGATATTTGAATCTATCCAGAGGAGGACCACAAAGCTGGTGACAGGACTGTAAGGCATGTTCTGTGAGGAGTAGTTGAGTATACTGGGATAATCTAGTTTGGAGAAAGGGAGTCTGAAGGCTGACCTCATTGTTCTCTACAGCTTCCTGAGAAGGGGAAATGGAGGGGGAAGTACTGATTTCTTATCTCTGGCAACCAGTGATAGGATGTTTGGGAAGAGTTTGAAGCTGCAGCAGGGGAACTTTAGACTGGACATTAGGAAGCATTTCTTTACCAAGAAGATTATCAAATTGCCAAACAGCCTTCCTAGAAAGGTGGTTAATATCCCATTCCTCTCAGTGTTTAAGAGTTGTTTGGACAACACTCTTCATAATATGCTTTAACTTTTGGTCAGCTCTGAATTGGTTGGGCAGTTGGACTAGATGATTGTTGTAGACCCTTCCAACTGGAAGTATTCTATTCTATTCTATTCTATTCTATTCTATTCTATTCTATTCTATTCTATTCTATTCTATTCCATTCCATTCCA
>JAWWEW010000041.1:15883816-15993864 GCA_035583185.1 Anabacerthia variegaticeps
ATTCCATTCCATTCCATTCCATTCCATTCTTTTTCATTTAACTCCATTCTTAATTGAAAAATCAAGCCTTGAAAAACTTTAGACTAGACTAAAGGTACTCACTATAATGTTAACACAGCCTTTTTGTAGATATGTCTTGTGATGTATCATCTAGTTACCTCTGTTCTGCTTAGGACTCCTGTCTCCACAACATCACAGGGTATTTCCCAGATGTTTTGCATTCTCCTCAATGTCCACTGCCTGGACTCCTTTCCCTGGCCCTCTTGCTTATTTTCTTCCTAAGACTGAAAACCTTGTCTTGAGAAGGAATTCTTAATTTCCCCAGAAGTGTTTCTACAACATTATCACCAAGTCTGTTACTGCTTCATAAACATTAATAAATTCAATTTCTAATATAGGTACTGTCACCATTTTAGAGAGAGAGAAGGACTGAGATTAAAAAAGAAAACAACTCTGGTTTGAATACCTACGACCTCATTTTTCTTATTATTTGCATTAATGGATCTTCATATATTCACAGCACAGCAAATCAACTTTAATTACATCTGTGAACAGTCAATATTGCTGTTACTGAGGTGCAATGTGCTCTGACTATTGTGAACAGGCACCTTTAGAAAGTATCATTGAAGTGATTTATCAAATACAGTGAAATTCAGTGGCATAGACAGAATCTAGTTTCCAAACAAACACTGAGCTCCTGTAAATATAACATCAACCTTCATGTACTTCAGATTTTGCAATAAACAAAGCACGACTCTGTGGAGGCAACAGTCTCCCCTGCCTTGTTGTCAATCTCCTCTTCTGTTGAGTGTCTCCTTTCAGGTCTTATCTCTCCTTAGCCTTTGTCTCCATGCTCATCCATTCCCTCTGGACTATTTGCCATGTAATCTCAGCTTCTCCAAACTCTTTGCTTTTAACCATATCTCCTGTCTTCTGCTTTTAACTTGTCTGCTTCATTTCTTACCATCAATAATACTTTTAGAAATGTTTATTAATATTCTAATTTACTGACCAACTCTCAGACCAAATTTACCATCTGCTTTAGCCAGTAAAAGATGTACAAAAAGTGGAATTTAGATGGTATTTAAGTGTCTGATTTAAATATTGAAAGTTTCAGTCTAAAACCTGAAGAAAGCTAAAATGCAAGGGGCCTTTACTGTTTTACTTCCCTGTTTTTCTGAGATGTATCTTGTACTATAGCTGATCATAAAAGTGTTATATGGCAGCAAGCAAGGAAGTTGCTGGGAGTTTTCTGTACTGAGGAGCACTGAATAATTTTAGGTTATGCTGACACTTCAATTTTATTAGTGAAAACAAAAGGTTACAGTTCAAAGGAATTATCTGCACTTGATGAAAACCATATATACATACATATGTACATAAATGTGTACACACAATTGCAGTTCAGAATGTCCTTTCAAGTCAGGATGTCACCAAACATCACAGGTATGCCCATGACAAAACTACTGATTAATGTGTATATGCATGTCAGACAAATTATGTAGTCAATTAGCAAAATGAGCAATGTGTAACAATATAATTATATAAGAAGGAAATTAGTCAGATTCACATTTTGGAACCTGGACAATTCTTGGCTGAAGTTTGATTGGTAATATGAAATTTGACTCCATTTTGCTAATTGCCATACTGTCTGAAGTCATGAAACATGAGTGACAATTCTTGCAAAATAGCTGCTTATGACTGAAGAAATGAAGGATATATTGATGGGAGGGGTAGACCTTGGTAGAAAAGTAACCTCAAAACCAGTCATTCAAAAATCAATAAAAGTATAACTGTCAATGTCTTGAAAGTATAGTGGAACTTGAACTTAGGACTGATTGGAAGCCAGAAAAAAACCTGTCCTCTCCCAGTGTCCCCAAGAATTTTATGTAGTATCTATGTAGTATCTAAGCACAGTGTAGGCTCCAGGTCTTTGGATTCTGTGAGAAAGGGCTTTAGGCTGGTTCAGAGACCCATTTCTTTCCCAGTCCTTCATCTATTAGGTTACATTTTCAGGACATTAAGTAAATTAAAACCAATGTACAGGCAACTCTATTACCTATATTCCCCATCAGTGATGAAAAAAGATTTTTCCGTTTCTTTTTATTCTGGTTTATTTTTTTCAGAAACAGTTAAGAAATTTAAAAAAGAGGGGTTTTTTGCCTAGTCTTCAATCTGCTCAATTCTTCTTTCAAGACTTTGTTTAAGTTCATGATAACTTAAGGATTAGTACTGAAATATACTCTATGATCTGTGTGTTGTTCATGTAGAAAATGTGTCTGGTTTCAAAGTGGGAACAGATAACACATGAAACTGCTCTGATCATCTGTGGTTTCTCCACTTCTTAATAGTTAAATAGCAAATAAGGAAGGACTTGTGTGTTCATACAGCCAGGGGCAATACTTGGCTATTCATCTTTCAGTTTAAGGCTTCTATTGAAGAAGGTAGCACATACTTCTTGTTCATTGGGTTCTTCTAGAGACTTCAACATCTTATTCTTAGGCCTCCATAAAATTATGTGTCAGAAATTGTTTCTCAGGAATCATTCTATAAGAATAACAATTTTCAGTAATAAAAAGGAACTAATACAAATTTAAAAAATCTAGAAGAAAAGAAAATCAATAAATCAAGCTTTGCAAAGATGTTGGGGTGGGCTTGAAGCCTGATGTTTCACACTTGATCACAGCAGAATTCATAGTAACAAATTAACTCTGGATCAATCTTGGTGGAAGAGTGGAATATTATTGAATTGTCAGTACAGAACTGTCATGGTTTAAACCCAGCTGGCAAGTAAGTATCACACAGCTGCTCACTCACTACCCAAACCTACCCACTGGTAGGGAGAATCAGAAAGAAACAGTAAATCTTGTAGGTTGAGATGAGCAATTTAATAAATTAAATAAAATATCATGATGATAATAATAATAACAATAATAATAAATAAAACATACTTATGATATTAATACTTGTAATTATAAGGAGAAAGAGAGACCAACAGAACACAAGAGAAACAAGCGATACACAATGAAATTGTTCACTAGTTGATGACAGATAACCAGCCATCCTTGAATACCACTGGCCCCATCCATACAGCTCTCCCAGTTTATATAGAAAATACTATATTATATGATACGGAATATCCCTCTGGCCTGTTTGGGACAGCTGTCCTGGCCATGCTTCCTCACAGTTTTTGTGCACCTACTTGTTATCAGACCATGGGACACTGAAAAGTCCTTTTCTTAGGGTCAGCACTACTTAGCAATCAACAAAATATCAGTGTGTTATCAACTATATTCTCCTACTAAATCCAAACCACAGCACTGTACCAGTTATTAAGAAGAAAATGAACTCTGTCCTGGTCAAAACCAGGATAAGCATGAGAGTACTTATTGAGAAAATAAAAAAGGACTGTACACCTCATCCTTCCTTTTCTGTCAGATTTCGGGAAATGTTTTCCTTGAAATATGGAGTTAACAATGCAGTTAAGATCAGTTAAACCTGTAAAAAAGGAAACATACACCTACAAATGCAATGGCAGGACACCCATGTTGATAATGCTAAGTGTAAGCTCATTTTTGCAAGCAGTAATTGAGACCATAACATGCATTCAAAGGAAAAGTGATAGGTGAAAAAAAACCCTGAAGTGCTATGGTTATTTTCCATTTAGAAATCACATTGCAATAGGGAAAGTAAAGTAGGAAAGCCAATACTTTTTGATTAGAAATAAAATAGATAGGGTCATATAACGAAAGCTAAGGCTTGTGTTATTTAGACTAGTGCCAGTTGGTTAAATGCAGGGTGTCTTTTTAATAGATTACACACTGCCTTTAGCTAATTTGAATTATGTTAAGGCAATCAGCTCTTTACTGGGACATAGAAGCAATAAAGTCAACAAGAGTTACACAGTGACAGCTATTTCCACTCACTGGAGAAGTTTGCTACAGAAATATGCAGCTCTTTGAAAGCTTTGGTGATTTTCTATCCACAGGCTGGTTTCTATAAAAAAAATATTGTTTCTCTGACACTATATCTGAAATATAGCTTATATCAACTCCAAATTTGCATATTAAAATGAATGTTGTCACTGTAAATTTTAGCATTGTGTATAATTTTTTGCACTATTTAAAAAAAAAAAAATCCTTTTAGGTGAAACATTTTGTTCATGGAGGCTATATTTTAGAGAGTATTTCTGAGTGCTCTTGGGTAAAAATCAGCCCAGCTTTACCCTTTTTCTCTAAGAAAAGAACTCCACTACAAAAGGCACTTTATCATCATGTTCCTGCAATGCTTCAGTGATGAGATAGAACCTGAAGTTACAATCCCCTCTCTGCTCTGCTCTCATGAGATCCCATCTGCGCTGCTGCATCCAGGTCTGGAGTCCTCAGCATAAGAAAGGCACAGACCTATTAGAGTGTGTTCAGAAGAGGCCACAAAGATGATAAGAGGGCTGAAGCACCTCTCCTACAAAGACAGCCTTGAGAGAGTTGGGGTTGTCCAGCCTAGAGAAAGGAAGGCTCTGGGGAGATCTCTTTGTGGCCTTCTTGTGGTACTTAAAATTGGCTTATAGAAAAGACTTTTTGCATGGATGGATGGTGATAGGACAAGAGGGAACAGTTTTAAACTAAACATCACTCAAAATCATAGTATCGTAGGATAATTCTGGCTAGAAGGGACTTCAGGAGATCTGTAGTTCAACATTTTGCTCAAAGCACCTGTAATATCAGACCAAGTTGCTCAGGTCGCTATCCAGATAGGTCTTGAAAATCTCTGCCTATGGAGATAGACTGCACAATGTCTCTGGGCAACCTATTTTACTCCTTAGAGTTACAGAAGCAAAACAGATGTGAAAGCCAGCCCACCGGCTGATCTCCAATATGAGTTGTAATGAACCACTGTATGCACACAACTGTGAAAAACTGCTTGGTATAGTATTAGCCTACTTTTAAGTGTATTTCCGCAAACGAAAAAGGAAAAAGGAGGAGCTAATTGGAGAAAAAAAAAATACTGGAGGTAGTCTGTCTAACATAGACCTTATTTTACAGAGAAGAAAAGCGTAATTCATCAAAATTCTACTCCCTATCCTATGTTTGTATTTTTTAATAGTTTTGACTTGGGGCAAGACAGAGAAAAGAATGGTATTTGGACAGGTTGAATTCAGAGGACTTTTTGGATCAATTTTACCACATGGAAAGTAAAAATAATAATGAAAATTTGCTATGTAAGTGGTATATTCTTTCAGTGTATTCTAAAACAACTTTGTGTAGATCCATACTTTTTACTTCATTGTTTATAAACTTGCAAACTACAGTTTACATGATATAAATGGTCAAACTGAAGATTCAATTTCTAAATTACTTTTATTTCACCCTCAAAACCTAAGTGATATTAAAACAATGATAATCTTATGGTTTGCATTTCATTTATTTAGTTGCAAAATAATATAATTTATATTGGTCATACCACATCAGATGATATAGAGTGAAGGATTCAGTTTTGATTCTATTGAATGAGAGGAGCCATATACCTTCTCATAAAAGGACTCTGCAAAAGGAGAACTTATTTTTACTGTATTGCTTTTCTGTCTAGAGGGAGTTCTATATGTGCAATATATATTTTCAGAAACTCTGCTTTTTACTAAATTTATGGGCTAGAGAGAGCAGTACTAACTGCATATCCAGATTTATTGTCTTCAGAGCTTTACACCACCTCAGGCAAAGAAAATATATGGTTTCTATGCATTAGCAATGCAATGTATGAAGTAAAAATATTTCAATATAAATTAATAAATGAAGCTTTCTGATTTAGAAACAATATGCTGTTGCACTTTCTTTTCTTTTCCTTTTTCTTTCAAGACACTGTGTTAATACTCTCTTCATATCAGTTAATGGTAACCTATGATGCACTAGTGTTAATTGCTATTGTCAATTGTATGAGTATACTGGGGTTTTGTTGATTTTTCTCACCCTCAAAATAATACAAGTAAAATGAGGGTGTAAGGCCATTTACAGAAAGATGGCAATATAAACAAAGAAAACCTGGTTCAAATATCATGTAAACATAATTATATCTCAGCCTTATCAAAGAAGTCAGGAATACCACCTGTTTTGCACAGATGATCTGTGACTGCACAGGTTACAACCGTGATGTCTACAGTAGTGGTGTTTGGGTCCTGTTTAGACTATGAAGTCTGAGCAAACATATGAGCTGAGTCATCTCTTAGGCCTCAGGGCTTCACTGATGCACACCAGTTTCTTCTAAATGTGCAATTTATAGAGGAATCTCATTTATGTTGTCACATAATAGGTCAGTTTCAAAAACAATAAACTCAATTTTGACTCTGCACTAATTTATATTACAGAATTCCTATCTGGTTTCTTACATTGCTGGATTCTGGTAGAAATGCTTATGATATATAAATAATTTTTTTTTTAATATAGTTATTGCTCTATTAGCAGGATAATTGAGCTCTGTTCTATGTGCTATCCTGGGACTTTGAGTCAATAACATCTTCAGATCCAAGCATACTTTGAGATTCGCTGTTTGGCTTGTTATCACTTCAAGGATTAGTTGTTCTTTCTTCTTCTTATCTAAAAGGAAATATATGATATTTTACATAACATCTGATGAGAGACATAATTTTTCTTGGAGATTACAGTAACAAACTGTTTGTGATTTCCTAATATGCACTTGCATGTAAAAAGGTGTATGCATTATTTTCAAAAAGAGTGTGAAACATCTACTGTCAGGTAATGAGAATTTGAAAGATGATTCTGTTTTTAATGTCTGTTTAAGTGATTCACATTCAGAAGAGCTCAGAATAAGCACCAGCTCTCAGATAAACTAATTTATTAACAAAGTGGGCTCAAAAACTAGCCTTATTGTTCTCTTGCAGATTATGGCAAATTATATTAATTTAATTAAGACCTGAAATCATGTTTATTAATTAATTTATTCTGTCAGCAGTCAGGATGATTGGGCAGCTTCTTTAGTTCATAGGCTGAAAGCAATGTGAGATTATGTGCTGAATTAAGAGAGTTAACAAGGTAATTTGGTAATACATTACTTATGGCTGCTTCTTAATACAGCTAGAGCTAAGTATAAGCCAGGTTCTGCACTCTCCCTAGAGGTTTTCTCAGAAAGACAGATGATTGAAGACATAAAACATATTTCTACATATTTATCACAATCTTCATACTATTATTTTTCAAGTTATCCTCATGAGTTGCAGGTTTTGAATATATATTTACATTAATATAGATAACAGAGGTCTTCAAAGGTATCAAAAGTGATCAGAGGAATAATGGCCAAAAGTTGACATAAAGTGCACACAAAGAAAATAGAAATATGTATTACTTTAAATATTGTAATAATAGTTAAAAATAACCAAGGAGGGGTGGGGGGAAGAAAGACCAGGATTAGTAAGAAGAGTAGAAGATGAACTCTGATGATATCAAACACAGAAAACTGAAATATAAGTTATATTAAAAATAAATGTGATGATAGATTAGGATCCTTTAAACACTTTTATTAGGGCCTTATTAAATTGTATTTTAACACTTAATAAAGAATTCGGAAACAAAAGTAAAGGAAACCATCTGTGCCTAATGGAATGTTTTCCACTATTGTTCCTGATTCAAATAAACATTCTAAAAATGTTGAGAATGTAAGCAATGATAAAATGCAAAGTATCCAGAAAAGAGGTTGAAAATGAAGATGATGGACCTACTTCCTCTCCTCAGGTTTTGAAGTAAGAGGAGAGGTAGCAATAATCTTTTCTTTCTTTAAATGTCTCTTCCCTAAGGGAAAGGGCTAATGCCTTTGTATAGCAAGATATAAAGGCACAAACTACAGTGACTCCCAAGGCCACACTAAGCTGTGCATTAAAAAATAACCTCACAATCAACAATTCAGAGTTTATCCCACCTGTACAGTTAAATGCCTTTCCTGCATGTGAGCGCTGGTATATCTAAATGAGAAAGTAATGAGAAAGTACTAGAAAAGTTATTCCATTTCCAGGAAAGAGTGAGAGACACCAATGTGCAAATTATTTCTGATTTACAGTTCTGAAAATTGCACTAGATCCTACAGTGTTGCGTGGTTAACAACAAAAAAAAAAAAATAGAATTTTTTAGTATTTTATCATCTTCCTTCAATGTTTTACATAGCATAGAATAAATAGTACAGAATGTTCTCTCAATACACTTTGGTTTTCCATTTTTTCCCTACTTTTGTCTCATTTGCTTCACTTTATCAGTCTAAGAATAATGGCAGTATCTTAAGTCAATTGAAATGTTTTGAAGTGAAAAAACTGCTCATCATTAATCTTATAGTGACAGTCCTTATTGTAATTAAACTCCAAAGATATGTAATTCCTTATTAAGAAAGATTTTTTTTACTGCTCAGCTCACAATTCAAATTCATCTGTTCTCATACACATTGCCATTTCATGGTAGTAAGTCCTCCCTTATTTTATCTGAATGCTTTAAATGTGTTGATTTTTTATGCCGTTTATGCAGCTGTGAAATTAAATCATAAATGAAAAAGCCTTGTAGATCAGTAAATGAAAAATACTGATTTATTATATTATGTGAACAACTAATGCCGTGAATAAGTTGACTTGTTTTTATTACTGAGATTTTAAAGACATGCTCCAGTAGCAGTCATGCCCTGTATATATAGATCACTCCTGACACTTTGATAAGCCATTCCTGATAAGGAAAAGGTGTTTCTGTATAGCCTTGAACTTCTGAAAAAAAAGGTAAATAATGCAGTGGGCAACATACTTTACTGCTTTAAGCAATCTGCAATGCAATCCATGAGAAACAGATCTCCACGTTATATAAAACAGATTCCTAAAATTGGATTCCTGAACACCAAGAGATATGTCCAATATTCTGACATTTAAAGTTACTAGACTCTATAGTGCTTTATTTTGAAAGTAGCTTGTTTATTAAAAAAATAAATAAATAAATAAATTGATGACAATGTTTATTTTCATCTTTTTTTTTTATTTTATTTTTTTCCTTGTGTAGGTAGGAAATGTCAAAAAATAGCTCCTCACATAAATGTTTCTTTATTTTTCTGTGTCAGATTCTTTTATCTTTGTGGAAACAATATGAACAGAAAGGTCATCAGCCCAGAAGATCAAGATGCATGTAACCATTCTCTCTGACAGAGACAAACTGACCTTTTATGTTTTACATACAGGTCATTAAATGTCAGGGCATTAAGGGCAATAATGGCCCTCAATACCCCTGCCCAGACTCCCTGGGGCGTCCCTCACCCCTGCCCCATGGCCCAGAGCCCTGTTTCAGCCCAGTTCAGTCCTGTCAGTCTGTCCCATTGGCACTGCAGGAGTATGACTCTCCAGTGCCACCACAGCGGGGTCAACCCACAGGCTGTTGTCCCTGTTCCAGCTGGGATGGAATCCGATGGTATCTGGGGATGCCCCAGCTGCCCATCCTCCTGGCCTGCACTGCTCTCTGTCCAAGGGCTGTGGAACAAGATCTGGCTGTTGAGACTCGTAGGGATCCCCTCTTGTCTCCTGGTACCTGGCTTCAGGCAGCTGCCAGAGCTCATGGCACTCTGACCTAATGCATGTGTGCCATCACTAAACTTGGGAGGGTTTGTTGTCCTCCTTTATCCACAAAGGCAAAGCTCTAAAGCAAAGATTTCAAACAACTCATCTCTAACAGTGTAATCAACACCAATTATTTTAATTTCTTGGAATAACAGAACAAAATCCTTGAATGAACTATGTATATCTCAAAACAGACCTCATTAAAGGTATGTTGTCTTATCTTCAGGAGGTCTGAGTACTGCACAAGGGCTAACAACACTTACAGTTCAAGGTGCTTTGCAAGGCAGGTCAGATTCAGCATCCCATTTTTTACAAATTGGAGTGTGGTTGTGCTACCTAGGCTCCACTGCACCTAACTCAAACCTCGTCTCCTGTTAGCCTATATGTTACAACCACTCAAACTCTTGCACACATCAGCGGAGTAGGCAGAAGCATGATAAGTGTGCTTGTAAAAAGGTAAACCTTCTTAAGTGGCACTTCAGTCAACACTGACTTTGTAGGGAAACTGGATAACAGCCTTGCAAAACTCACACTAGAACAGGAAGATGCCTATAATGACTTGATTGGACTTCTAGCAAGTTAGAATTATTTCCTTTCCAGATAAATTCTAGTTCGTATGTGCCTTTCTCGATTAGATAATTTCTCTTATATTCCAAACTAGTGTACCTCAGTTCTGAACTTTACTTCCAACATTTTTACTTCCTACTAATAACGAAATTTGGGATTTAAAGTACATGACAGTCAGCAGTGGCTTTTCATTGGCAAATGATTCATGTGCCCTAGCATTTTGCTTTGAACATATAGGCCTATAAATAAATCAGCATTAATGGACGTAAAAATTTTTAAAATATTTTCCACGACTTTGATCTCAATGACTGAAGCCTCTTAGCTGGAAAAACAGTTAAAATGGCATATAAACATGGTTCATTTAAGGCCGAGGTGGAATGAGATAATACTACCCTTTTTAAAAATGTATAATGTGGAGGTAAACAATGAGGGGGGGAAAAAACCTCTTTAAACTGCTTAGGTATAACCAGATTTCAGTTTATACCTAGATATACCTATATATAGATTTTCTATCAATATATTGAGATTGCAAAGTCAATTCAAATGAGATTCTGAAACAGTTTTCCAGTGGAAAAAATATGGTAAAAATGTTAATGGAATGACTTTTTAAATCACTTTAGGAAAATAGGACAAGATGATAGAAGCTTTTCCATTTTCTATCCATGGTCAGTAGTTCCAAGTAGGACCAGCAACTAATGCTGGTGCTGCATTAGGAACTACATATGGGTTTTCAACTTCATATGTTCCCCAGAAAAGACAAGAAATTAACTAAGTTTTTGAGGACAATAATGTCTGATAGATTCTGCTGATACATGAATATTAACTCCTATTTGTACTCCCAATAAATTTAAAAACATTAAAATTATAGAATAATATCTGAAATCCAAGTGATTGTTTAACTGCTGGCATGAACCAAACCTGAATTCTTCAAACTGCACCAGAAATAGAGTAAGTCTCTGAGAATTTTAGAGATGAGACACATTGAAATTCACAAACAAATCTGCAGGACAGGGTTATTGTGTCCTCACAAATACCATTTCCCTAGTGCGTTTGATATTTCTGCTTTTCTTGGACCTGCATTTTCTAACTCACTGTGCTTCCATGTTAAATGATGGCCAGAATGGATGTGTGTTGTGGGACCTGAAAGCAATCAAAGCCTTTGCAAAATGAGAAATTAAAACTCCTCAGCAGGGGAACAGGTGCAGACAGATCAAAGCCATCACTTGCACCAATCCATGTAGTCTGGCCTGGGTGTATTAATGTGAGGTCCCAGGCTACAAACTCCAGACCTAATGTATTGACTATGAATTGTCTGAGCTGAGGAAAGAGACACATGTAGGTATTTATTTAGACTTATGTCCACCTCATCTAAATTTAAATGTCTACAATGTCTGCTCTAGTCACAGGTTGGCCACCTTTTCAATCAATAGAAAGAATATTTAGTTCCCAGCTGAACTCACCAGTGTTAAAAACATGACAGAACCTGTGTGTTAGTCTCCATTGACTATAGTGACTACTTGAATACCAATGTAATTAATTTTAAGCATTCTGAGCTGGCCCTGAGCAATTTCTAGTGCTCTCTGTTGACTATATAACAAACTTCTGCTCCTAGTTTGCTCTGGTTTGTGCCAAAGTAGTTGAAGTTGCCACAGTGACCAGAAAAAAAGTGAGTAACATGTAAAAAAGTGTGCAAATGACAGTTTCTTGGGCATGAATCTCAACAGAATAACAAACTTTGGAGTGCCAAGAAAGGAAATTGACTTCTGCTAGAGGGACTACAAAACTGACTTTACCTTTGTTAGTCTAGAATATCAATAGAGTGAATCATGTTTTTCTGAAGAGCATTTGAGAGAAGGAGGCAAAACCCCCATGCTCTCAGTCACCTCTCTTGCTTGTCTAGTTTCATTCTCAGGAATTTATTTGTACTTAGGTCTGAGAATATAACCGAAGAGTCAGTAAATGAAAACAAAGAAAAACACAGCCTTCCACTGAACTGTTCAGTCTATGTGCTCTGAGAATATATAAGCATCCAGGTGATTTTTTTTCTCTACGGAACTACAACTACCAAACTATTGTAAGTGATAATATAGATGCATTATATTAATAGGATTTAAACCATAATCTAATTTTTTTATATCAGAGATCTTGCTGTTGCTGGAAGCAACATTTCACCTAGGATTATTTCCCTTTTAGGGAAACAAAACATATGGGAGTTTAAACAAATTTATTCATTATGCAAAGAGCTATACTCCTGCTTTCCATTTCTTCCCCCTCTTTATCATATATTTTATCATTTATATTATCGCATAACCTTTCCAAATTAACCCAGTCTTTGCTTGGTCTGGAATAGAGGTTGAGATGGAATAGTTGCATATGACTTTTTTTGTCAGAGTAGATAGTATGGTGCTATGATTTGGACTTGTCCTGAAAAGAGTGTTGCTAATACAGGGATATTTTTGTTATTGCTGAGCAGTGCTTACACAGAGTCAAGGAGTTTTCTGCTCCTCACACTACCCCACCACCAAGGAAGCTGGGTGTGCACAAGGAGCTGGGAGAGGACACAGCCAGGACAACTGACCCCAACTGACCCAAGGGATACTCCAGACCATATGGCATCATGCTCAGCGTATAAAGTTGGGGGAAGAATAAGGAAGGGGGTGATGTTTGGAGTGATGGCATTTATCTTCCCTGGTGACCATTGGGTGTGAAGAAACCTTGCTTTCCTGGGGATGGCTGAACACCTGTCTGCCCATGAGGAGAGGTGAAGGAATTCTTTGTTTTGCTTTGCTTGTGTACAGCTTTTGCTTTACAGATTAAACCCACGAGTTTTGTCACTTTTACTCTTTGGGTTCTCTCACCCCCATCCCACTGTGGGGAAGTAAGTGAGTGGCTGCATCTGGCTCAGCTGCCAACTGGGTTTAAACCTGTTCAATTATATGATAATTTCATTTCCATTTTCTTTCTTTCCTGCCTATCACCCTGTAATCTGACTATTACTTAGAAAATGAAGATTCTTGAGCCTTTTCATAGCAACTTCAGTATTTGGTTTAAGTAAATAAAATATAATCAAAAAGTTATATGTAAAACTATGCCATAGATGGTTACTGTTTCATGTCTTGTTTCTTCTATGTGCTAGCAATTATAGTCATCCACACTCCCTTTCTGCAAGAAAGAGTCTGGACACTTGTAAAAGGTGTTTGGTAGGACAAGGGAAGAGTCAGAAGCCAAAGGAATATTATCACTTTGTATAACCCTGAGGTGTGCTCTTTGGCACCTAATGCATGAGCTATTCTTTTGCTTGGCATCTGGCAGAAACCCAGACAGTCTTTATGCCTGTGTTTTCATTAGCAAGTGCATATGCATGTGAACACTATGTAGAACACACTTTTTTGGACCTTTAGTCTAAAAGAGAGTCAGTATCTAGAATGAAACAAGAATATCAGGGCAGGTTTTCATAGTGCTTCAAATTACATTGTGCAGGAGAAAAAATGTCATACAATACAATCCATGCTGTAAGATCCTACTTACAAATTAAATGTTGTATTCTCTTCTGGGTCATTTCTTTCTCATTTGTACATGTTCTAAGACATCCACAGTCTTAGTGTGTTGTTTCTTTGTCAGTATTGCCACAAGCTGTGGTATGCCAACACCCCACAGCTACACATTCAATTGCTCGTATAATAGCAGTGGGCCATTTCCTGACACCCTTGGTATCATAGAAAAAGTCAAAGTCAAACACTGACTTTCTGACATTTGAGTCAGAAGCGTGAAGTGAGCATCATATTAGAACAGCAAAAACTATTGAAAAGTGAAATCCTACAGAGGTGGATTTATGAGACTCCACAGAAAATCAAAGGGACCTTTTTAAAAGCAAGCATCACTTTCCTTCAGAAGGTGTTGCAGTTCCACTTACCAAATAAACACTTGCTTTGACTGAAGCCAGAATGTATTTTCACTTGTTTTAATGCTCTCTTGATCTGAAATTTAACTCCCTAATGTTCTGAGTTCTGAATACTGAAGTTGTGTGAACCTTGTTTCTGACCTAATGAGCTCATATCAGTACTTCCCACTTCCTCAGAGTTATTCCTAGTTTCTGTCCACCATATGACTCTGTACTAGAGCAAGCTTTAGCTCTTTGGTTACAAATGCAGGTTTGCCAATAGCTTTTCTTATCAATTAACTCTTTAGACTTATTCATTACAAAGAAGCTGCAAAATAAACTAATGAAATCCTAAAAGCAAAAATCCCATTCTGTCTCAAGTCTCAGTCTTTAGGGCAGGCAAGTCCTCTGAGTTTGGTTTGAGTGACACATTTTTAGAATAATGTTCTCCTTTCCTTAGGGAAACACCTCTTTCAATTTTTTTATTTGTCACCTACTACAAGAAATGGAGAGGATCCAACAGATTTTACATGGAAACATTCCAAGTCCAGAAATGGCTGACTAGAAAACACATTGAAGATTCTTTTAGTACTGACAACTGTCATAGTTTATCAGGCAGAGAAGATATGGTTATCCAAAGGCCATCTTAATTACTTGGCCTACCTACAATATGAACTGTTAAACTAGAAGTAGGTAAATACCCCCTTCTAGAACATGCAGATTTTCCTGTGCCTAAGTGTCCACATAGCACGAAGCTGAAATTAGCCAATTGTTCAGTCACTGAATAGTCAATTTTATGAGAAAACTCACTTGTTGCTATTTATGCAGGTAGAAGGAAAGAGAGATATCCAATGTGTTCTTTCACAAAAGCACAGGCACAACCAACAAGATTAAGGGACATTAAATTTTTACATTCAAATGGATGCTGCAATTTGCAGTGAAAGTTGTAATCCTACTAAGGGTTCAAAAAACTAAAGCTGGATTCATAACTTAATATAAATTCACTGTAGAGTCTCAGCAGAACCTAACACACTACTGCCAAACTCATGGAAGAAAATGTGTTTCACTTTGTTCATTTTTCTTTCCTCTTTTTTTCTCCTTCTGTCTTGCCTCCTTCGTTCCCAGGCAGTCAAGAAAGAAGTGAGTAGACTGATAGACAGTGTCTAGTCCCCTGTCATGAAAACAGTCATTCACCACCGACCAATCGATGCTTAGTCAGTCCCAGAAACACAGCATGCCTGGCCCACACCCAGGCCCCCCAGTATTATTGCTGACGAGAATGTCATACGGTATGGAATACTCCTTGGGTCAGTTGGGTCAGTTATCCCTGCTCTGAGCCCTTTCCAACCTCTTGTGCATCCCCAGTCTCCTTGCTGGTGGGGTTCTTTGAGAAGTAGAAGATTCCTTGACACTGTGTAAGCACTGCTCAGCAAAAATGAAAATATAAGTGGGTTATCAACAATATCACCAGACTTTGAGCACAAATCCAAAACATAACTACATACAAGTTATTATGAAGAAATTTAACCATCCCAGTCCAAACCAGTACATCCGGCAAGAATCACCTTTTGCCTGCCTATTGAAGAAAAGTGAAAAAATTAATTCCGTATCTGGCAATATGGTCAACACTTGCAAAAATTATTATAGTCAATTCATTTTGGAACAAAGTGTTTCCGGATATTTATAGAGGTACAATTGCCCATTTGACAGTTCTAATCGTCTCCCACAATTCTGAGTGTCTCAGATTAATAAAGAAGAAATGATTTTATGTAGCTTGTGTTCTTATTCCACTATTCTAACAGTGGCTATCTGCAATGTTAACACTTTTTATTATTTAGAATGTAAGTCCTCAATGATTTGATTAATTCCTTGAATAATCCAAATTATTTTATATTATTTTGAAGTGGAACATTAGAAACTAGAATCTACCCAAGAAAGAACTAGCATGGTATTGTAAGCACAGAATGTTATTGCTATGTAAAATGTGCATAAAACTGTCTACTCAAATGACATATGCCAATATTTTTTTAATATTAAAATTGCAGAGCTTTTCTTTGTGAAACTTTATAAAAAGAAATGTTCAAGCTTTCTACCTGCACCAATAGAAATAATTTCACTAAAATCAAGGAGAATTAGGTGTTATGAATCAACACAATGCTGTGACCTGAAACTCTAAGTAGAACTTAAAATATATCATATGAGTCTTTCTAACTAAATACATCCAAACAACATCTTCTTTTGCACTTGGACGAGTAGACTGACCTGAAAACAATAAGAATTTTGTTTTCATTACAATAGTTGTCATTTTCTCAACTGTTTACCTTCATTGTAGTGGAAAATCTAAGATATATAGAAAGTTCTGAAGATATTAAGGGTGACTGAGAGAGATCCATCCCCAAAAAATAAGCATTCAAGCACAGGCCAACCACTTTTAGAGTGGTAGGCCCAGGCTTAGGCGGAACGAAGCTCAAAGTAAGCAATTTATACCCAGGTTCTCTAACTTGCCCTGACCACAGAGATAGGTGTACCTTAGTTTTTTTCAGAATTTTGTTAGAAATTCTATCCTGGACCTGAAAAAAAAAAAAAATCATTATGAAACTTTTATTGAAAAGATATACATTTCAGTGAAAAGCTTTAGTTTTATCAAGTTAACATTTAGAGATGAAAAAATGTTTTGTCAAAATTATTCTCCCCAGATCTTCCTGAAAGAGACAAGACGACAATTTTCTGATATTATTTAAAAGGTACCTAGTTTTTTGCCTCTAATTTGGCATCAGAATCACCTTAGAAAAATGTGCATGATTCTGCAGCATTGGAAAGTATCACAGTTTCCGAGAATGACATTTTAGTTTATGAGAAATCTCATGAAGAATATTATTTAAGTTTAAAAGTAGCTCAGAAAGGAGCTAAGGTGGATGGACTACAATTAAACTAAAAGAAACGGATGCATTGACAGGCTTAGCTCTTGCCACATTAAGTCTGTAATTTGCTTTGCAATTAGGTGGAAAGTCTAATGATTCAAAAGCTGTCTCTTAAAACTATATTGGAACTAAAACTGACAAGACAAAAAGAATGTCTAGAGAAGCTTCATCCAGCACCATAGTTAATCATAAGGTAGGAGAAATCATCTATGAAGACATAATTGGAATGTCCTGTAAAAAACGCAACCAATCAACCAACCAAAAAATAAAAACACACACACAAAAAGTTCCTTTATCTTCAATTTTTATCACTTCTAAAGTTTGAAGAACATGTAGATCACTCAAAATCTGCACAGCTCTCATAGTCAAAACTTCTTAAGATTTTTACACAATCTTTTCTCAAAGCCATTTTGCCTTATCACTTGCTTAAAATATTGTGTAAATCTGACATAAAGCACAGAGGGTTTTTTTTGTGAGAGGGCATTTTGGCTATAGTAGGTAGTTTTGGGGGTGGACGAGGGAACAGTTCTGTACAATTTTAAGCAACACAGATACCTGAAAGTTTCTGTCACACCAGATGTCAAAAATTAGCATGTTTGAAAGAGAGCCTATGTACACAGAGACATTCACATACAACTTGAAGTGTCATGTTAGTTTCATGAGATGTCCAGATAATAAGCAAAGACATTATTAAGGTCCTTCCTGCCTGTCAAAGATGGTTCACACAGCTGATGAGATTTAAAATTCAATGTGGAACGAGCATCAGAGAAGCCCCTAATGATGAGGGCTGGCAACTCCTCAAGGTATTCTACTGATTGCCTTAATTCATGATGACACAGAAATGTGTTTGAGTTCCATTTTTATTGTCCTGCTAACCTCAGTGCAAGAATAAAAATGAATTATAATATTCATTAATGGTCTTGTAAAAAAGTATGTTGTTTCCTCAATTTAAGCTAAATTATTTTTTAAAATTTGCACACCTTTTTTTCAGTCCAGTACCTAGAATTGTATGAACAGACTGTGTGGCTCACCCTGTTCCAAGCACAAAGCAGTTGTATTCAGCTGGAGATAATGTTGCAGGATATTGTCATGATGGAGGAAATGAAGCTCCACAGGGGAGTAGCAAAGCGATGTCTCAGACACACAAAGTCAATATTCACAGCCATTCATTAGTATGCCCAATAGAAGGCAGAACCAAGATGCCCTAGGTATAAAGGCCTTTCTATGGTGCCAATAAACCAGTTCTAGTAAGCCAAACACTTGGGGAATTATCACTTATTGCAGTCTTGCGAAGGAAATGAGTACTGCATCCAGCCCTCAGATCTTCACAGGAAAGACATGGACCAGATGAAGAGGGTCCACAGCACAGCCACAGAAATGATCACAAGGCTCAAGCACCTCTCTCATGAGGAAAGACTAAGGGTTTTGGGGCTGTCAGTCTGAACAAGAAAATACTCTGGGGAGACCTTAATGTGACCTTTCAGTACTTGAAGGGGGCTTATAAGAAATATAGGGTCAAATGTTTTAGGAGAGCCTGTTGTAAGAGAACAAGGGTTAATAGTTTTAGACAGGCTGATAGACTATATTTAAGAAAGAAAGTATTTTACAATAAGGGTGGTGAAACACTGGAACAGATTTCCCAGAGTGGCAGATAACACAACCCTTCAAGTATTCAAGGTCAGGTTGAACAGGTCTTTGAGCAAGTTGAAGATGTCCCTGCTCATTGTAGGTGGGTTGGACTATATGACCTTTAAATGTCCCTTCCAGCCCCAGCTACTGCATGATTCTATGAAATGTGTTTATGCCAAGTTAACACGCACAGCTGAGCCATTCTGTCTTCCTACTTACACTGCTGTATATTCAGGTTTGAATGTGATACAAGATACCTTTTTATAATGAAAAAGATAACACTATTAACTTTCCCCTTGGCAAGATTCACAAAGGGTAGTTTCCTACAGCTTCCTGCATCCAGACAGCTGGATGACACTGGAACTTGCACAGGATCCATAGGCAGTTGACATTCCTTGCCATGACCATGCCATGTTTCCAGCCCTCAGCTGTATCAAATCCTGCTCTGAAAACCACAGTGAGGCAGAGATGGGGGGGGGGGGAGGGTTGTGGAGGGTGGTGTCCCCATTACATCTGACACCATTGGTGAAGTGCCACAAGTGAGGCAGAGCAAAGCACATCCATGTCCCTGCTCCCCACAGAGGCTCCAGTGTTAGGTATGGGTTCTGTGTAAACAGCAAGTGAAATTTATATGCAGAGGAGATAGGCATAAACACTACATAATACCTAATTTGGATTCCACTAATCCCAAACACAGCGAAAAAGCATTTGATTTCTCATTTTGCAATTTGTATATTTAAAAGACTAAAAAAATGAACATGTAGAGGAGAAGGCAAACAAGTTTTGTATGAAAAGTATTATTTCCAGTAACCTTACTTTCCTCATTAAGTGTTTATATGAATAAAAGAGAAACAGATTTAGTCTGGGTAGGATGAAGAAGAATGTAAATCGAAAGAAAGAGAGCATTCAGAGTAGTGAATAACAACGTATTAATTGTAATATTTGTTTGCTCTTGTCAGAAAACATTGTTGTGAATACTAATATCCACCTTTTTGGTTGTTTCTTTAATGAAACCTGTCCTAGATGTAACTATTCAGAAAAAATAGATGTGTTGGTTGGAAACTGATGCAATGTCAGAAAGTCAGTGCCATGGTTTATCTCATTTGCAAATTTGACACCAAATTTGCCATGGAAGTTACATACTCACGTGAGATACTCAATTCACAGAAACAGCATGGAAGCTAAAACCTAGTAAATAAAGTTTTCTGATTTCAGTCTTCTTCATTGGCTTGTCTTTTTCATAACTAAACACATTATACAGTCATTGTTAAAATTATATGAACTCTCCTGGGATCTGGCAAGAAAAGATTGGTCTCCTCTCAAGGTGAATCTGCACATAAATAGTTAGCTACAGTTTCACTTTTATACTTTCTCCTTCTGCCCTGTAAATCTTGATTTATTACATGTACGGCAACATTTTTTCAACAAGGGGATTGTAAGTGGCCCATTACAGAACCATTGATTGATGCAGATTTGCCTATGGCAGAGAAGAGAACAGATCTGAGCTGCCATACATCCTGATCAAATGTTGTAATGACTAGCAGGCCTTGAGGACATGGTGTGGCATCTGTCCTATTGCCACCACTTTATTCTCCTCTAAACACAGTACTTGGGTAGGAGGAAGGATTATAGTTAACAGCCCTCAGGAGTAGGTTCTGTGACAAAGATTCAGGTGGATAAAAAAGCACTGAAAGTCCTAATAAGAGGACAGGAGTTACCTTTGTCCTAAACATTTTAAAGAGGGCATCTGCTAGTTACTTCTTAGGCTGCACTATTTGCTGACTTTATGGTCAGATCCTGTGCTGAGGTACCTAGCACTCATCACGGGGTCTGAAAGCATAAATATTATTTAGTATCTTACTCTTGAAAAGAAGCAAGACCATATAACTATTTATTTATTTATTTATTTTTATAATTTTCATTTAGCATTATTCAATTACTTTTTAAAGAACAGTTGAAGGTGGTAAAGACTTCTGGAATTTGTCTAGTTCTACCTTCATGCTCAAGCAGGCTAAATTACACCAAACTGCTCAGGACCTTATCCACACAGATTTTGTATATTCCCAAGGATGGAGGCTGCACAATGTTGCCACACAAGTTATTTCAGTGTATGATCACCCTCAAAGTAGAGTATTTGTTCTTATGCTTAAGTGGAATTTCCTCTATTTTAATTTGTACTTACTGTCTTACTGTGTCTTTCTCTTTCATTGTATAAGAGTCTGTTTCCGTCACCAGGACCCATTGATAAGGCATACAACACACACACACACACACACACACACACACACACACACACTCTTTTTTTCTGATGATAAACAATCCCAGCTCTCTCAGCCTACCCTTGTACAACACATACTCTAATTCTAATTCCTTAATCAACCTCTCTGCCCTTTGCTGCACTGGAGACAGAGATGGACATACCTCTCCTGTGCTCTCTTACTAACTCTTGTGGCAGTCCAGCATGGGACAAAGCACTCCAGACCTGTCTCATCAGTGCTAACTAGAGGGGAAGGATCACCTCCCTCAACCTGCTGGCAACACTGCCTAATGCAGCCCAAGATGTTGTTGACTTTCTTTGCTGCAAGAGCACGTTGCTGGCTTATGGTCACCTTGATGTCCCCCAGGACTCTCAGGTCCTTTTCTACAAAGCTACTATCCAAGTCACTTGCCTCAGTTCATAGTGATTAATGGAGTGCAGGACTTTGCACTTCCCAGTTTTGGACTTCATGAGCTTAGTGCTCTGTGAAAGCCAAACATTTTATCCAAAGTCATGTTTCAGCATGGACAAAATTTTGCAGGATGCACATGGAAGTGACACCTTTAGAATCAAATATGTCCACTGCCTTATGAAAAAATAGTCCTTTCATAATTCAGCATTTACTGCCATCTCATCACCTCTTGCCATGCCTTCCATTTTCCCCAAAATAATCCCAGCTGAAGTCAAGAATCCCAAATTAAAAATTATTCTGCCAGCAAGATCCCTATTAAATTGCTCCTATTTGTAATTTACTGTTATCCACTCTACCTTTTAGTACCTTTTCTTTTCTTACCTTATATCTAAAATCTTATTTTAGATAATAGAAACAGATTGTTTGATGATGAACTGAGCATTTCAGCTGACCAGAAAAAACACTGGAAAATTCAACCCTTGTCTGCTCCTCAGCTGTCGAGAGACAGGCTTATCTACTTCTGAAAATAAGTCCGTCAGGCTCACAGGTCACAGTTTGTACACTATGGTTTAGAGTAAACCAACAGTTTCTAATTTCCACTCAGGAAGGCAATGAATCATTTGAGGGATTTCTTGATTATAGAAAGTTAGCCGCTTTCTGAAAGACAGGATAATGATACCAGGAACACCATTTCATCCTGCTCTAAAGAGCAAATACTTAAACTGACACATGAGAGAATGCAAAGGAACCACATTATCTGTAAGTCTTATAGCTCTAGATGAAAATTCTAGCTTTTAAACCTGCAGCTTTGCTTGGTTTGTCAAGATTTCTTTCCCTGTGAAAATTTCCTACCATTCATTCATCAACCATATGGCTGCATGGTGAATATAACTATTCAAGTACAGCCTACAAGGAGCACATCTGCATTCACTGCCCCATTAGTGAGACAAGTCCTTAAATATACATTTTTTAAGTGTTTGTGCTTTACCTTGCCTTCAAAGAGAACATTTCATTAAAAAGCTCTAGATCTTTACAGGAAAAAAAAAAAAGAAAAAAAAAACCAAACCAAAAAAAAAAAAAAAAAACCAAGCACAAAAAAACCAAAACAACCAAAACCACAACCATTAACAACTCATGGTTCCAGCAGAAACTAAGGCAACAAGAGACGTTAAAACCATTGCCAAAGAGCTGCTCGGAAAATCTTTTGGGTTTGTTATCAACCCAAGTCAGCACTTGGAACATAACCCTGTATTCTACTTCCAGATTAATACTACCTCTTTCTTCTCCTACAGCAAAGTCTGTGAAGAAGTGGTGTGATTTTCAGAAAAAGACAAGAAGATACATAGCCTCATATGCCCTTGCCTTTCCAGTGTGTGTGTGTTAAAATGTCAAGGCAAATAAGGATTTACATAGTAAATTCATAGGTGGCTTCAGAGAACACTCTCTGAAAGACAAGATCATGCAGTTGGCAGACCTCGGTGATGCTTTTTTCTTTTGAATGGATAGATGCTGATTGTATATACAGAAAGTATAGGATACTTCGATTTCTCTCTCCTACAGAATGCAGTCAGGGAAACTAACAGATACAGGACAGAAAAAATACAGGAGTGACAAAAAAAAAAATTAGATCTTTGTGACTATACACTTCTTAACACATATATGATGTGCAAGTATCAAATTGTGGTATGTCATTGAAGGGAAAAATGTTGAAGCAAATTAGAGAAAAAAAAATTAATAAATAGCCAAGCAAGTAATTATTATTTCCTTGCTTTCAAACTATTGTAAAAGAATTGCACGTCTTATTTGTTAAATATCAAAAGCAGATTTTTCTGGACATTTTGGAACACGTATTGAATTCAGTGTCCCTTTCACTTGATTGCACAAAATTAAACTAAACTTAACTCACAACTGAGCTAATTAATATTTTATGTAATTTTCAAGACAGAAATTTGCTCATAGTCATGATTTCATATTCCTCTTATTCTCTGTTTGCCATAATGAAAGCAATTTGCCATATTTGGATTTCTTTCAGGTTTGTTTGCTGTTTCATGTTCTGATTTCTTTCCTAATAAAATAACTCACCTTCCTAAATTATCCATGTATGCAAGATAGTTATTTCTATTCTTGCTGTCAAATCCAGTATATTACATCACTGTAGCTCAGGTAATGACTCACTTCTGAATGATTTGGTAATTTGCTAAATTCCAGACACTTTCAATAACAGCATTTCAGATATCCTCAATTTTTTTTATTTTTTTTTTTCCAAATGAGTGAAGGTTGCTAAGTGACAGGAATGTACTTATCTGCCACATCAGTTGTAGGCATTTCCATGCAAAGAAACAATCTTAGATGCTCATATCATAAAAATAAACATTTTATTAGTACATGCTATAAAGAGCTGTAGTTTATTATAACTAAACTTTAGATCTGATATTTGGGTTTCTTTTGCCAACATTTAAGTGTTTTTGTTTTTTTAATCACTAATTTTTCAGGATTTAAGTGAGAATGCAGTAATTTTACAAAAGATCGTTTAATCTCTTGGTCATCTATAGATTAGGATTTCTTAAGAAAAATGGCAGAAATATTTTGATGGGATATTAAAAAAGAAAAAAACAAACAAACAAAAAACCTAAACCCAACCCCAAACAAACCAAAAACCCCAAACCAAAACAACAAAAAAATAACTACCAAAACCCACTAAAAAACAGACTTGCTTTTGACACAAAGTGGAATAAAATACGTCTTTAATTGTTTCTCCTTCATGGCTTTTCTCCACTGTAATGTAAAGTCTACAAATAAACTTCAGACAGGATGATAATGCAGATGTTGTGACAATATATCAGTTATACAGACGGATATAAAAATATTTTGTATTGGCAACATATTCCCACTGTCACCTTCTTGCTTTTTTTAAATGTTTGGCTCTGCAAATAATTGGACAGGTTAACATAACTGTCAGTGAACAACTTCACATATTTTGTTTTATGGGGTGAGGATTTCCCACAAGTTATGAAAGCTTTCATGTTAAATCAAAAGCACATACAGCTTTTCAACCTGTATCAAACAGTATCTAAAATGTCACTGGCAGGCAATTAAAGTTAGAAAAATAACCTAATAATGGCTAGAGGAACAAAAAAATCCACTACTAGTTGGTAGCTTGAATATGCTACAGAAAGATGAGTGAAGGCCCAGCCTACAAGTAACAGGTTGTAGTTATACGTTTGTAACGCTAACAGAATTCTCACTGGTGAGATCACCTGGCGCAAGGACAGTACAACGCAATAAAGCAACATGACTTAGCTTTGGTCACCGAGTGGTCAACAGCTTCCCCCTAAATATATTTTGCCTACCCATTAAGAGAATTGTTCTTAAGTACCTTGCTGTTACTGACCTTAAAAAAGCCTGTTCCATGAACATGTATCAACATATCTCTGTGTGCAAATTTCTAAAGTACTCTGTAAACAAAGACTTTTACTGAAATAGTGGGTGAGAAATAAGTTTCAGATATATGCAGTTTGCTGCCATTTAGACTCAAATATGACTTCTGTTATTGGAGGACTGAACCCTTCACATTATAATTTCACAATGAAATCGGCATAAATCTACATAAACAGTATCTTCTTCCTTCCTTTTTGTCACAAACGCAATAATTTTCTGCTTCATGCAAACCAATAGCAAAAACTTCTCAACTAAATAGAATGTCAATACTACAGGCACTAAACAAGGATTAAAAAACCCCATTGAGGTATGAGTCTAATTAAAACATTTTTTCCAAAGATGGCCTAAGATCAGTAAATATAATGATATCAAGCCTTCTCACAAAATCTAACTAAAATCATCGGTTTTCTTTAACCATGAATCTCTACCCTCTGACTGGTCTCCACTGGTTCCTTCTTCTCAAGGAAGACAGATAAAATTGCAATCCCCTTGCATTTTTTTCTGATACTTTCTATGGCTGTTAAAGAGGTGTTATGGATTGTTATAAAGAGACATCCAGAGTAACTTAATTTGTTGAAAATATAAATGGTTAAATAAAGTTGAAATGCTTACTTTCTTAGTAAGCACTGCTCTCCACTGCTCTTCCTCTGAAAATTCTGTTGAGATAAAACAACAAGCTTATATTACATAGCTCTTGTATGTAATTCATGTTTTTAACATTGTAAAAAAGAAGTTTTAATTGCTGCTATTATTTTACAGCTATTTTACTCATATTTATCTCACAATTAAAAGATCTAAACAATAATATCTATTCAGATATTATTATCTTCTTTCTTGGAAATCAACATTTAGCATCAACTGAATAATTTTACTTTTTCTAAAGCAAAAACTCAGTTGTTGGCTTGAATATTTTTGGTTGTTAATTCTTTATGAAGTACATTGAATCAGTGCACTGCTATGAAATTTACCCACTATTTACTTCAACATTCTATTTTCAAAGTAAATAAGCAAACTCAGAAAGAACAGAAGGTGTCTCTGAAAAGAGCTGAGGAATAGTATCTACTTTTAACATGCACATCCTTGATGCTAAATGAATGTTAAGATTTATCCTGTGTATCTTGCATCTGTAATAGAGGTCAACATCACCACACAGGCTTTACAGGTCTGACATCCTAGCAGAAAGCAGCAATGTATATACACATCATGGACAAACTCTGACACACAGATACAGCATACATCAGGCTTCAAACTACACCTGTTTCCAGGTCAATAGCTACACTGCTTATAATTCCTGTTGGAGCAATGGCACAGCCTATCTTAATAAATAGCCTAAATATTTTTTAATTTCCTTGTAAATATTACCTCTTCCAATAGGAACAGCAGAATGAGAGATCTGTGTCTTTGACTGTATGGGAACAAATCTGATTTCTGAAAAGGGTATTTCACTTTGATATACAGCCTTTAACTCGGGTTTCTATTTTCTTTTCAGCTTTTAGACATCTGTCCCTGATTTGAATCACTGTATCTACATTTCTGTACACACAGGTCTGAATACTGGGAATTTCTTGGGAAATGAGGGAGGCAATAAAGACAGACCACACATTTTCCTTGAAAACCAATGTGATGGAGACATGTCAAGAAAGAGGCAAACAAATTAATTTGAGATCACATTCTGCCATTTTTTGTGTAAGACTTTACTCTGTGAGTAGCGTCAAATACTTTTCAATACAGACAGTGAAGAACAGCCAGACTGTTACTGGGGATCAACATATACCCAACAGAACAAATCAGCAGTGACCTAAAATTACATTTTAAGTGTGGTTTTAAGACTTATCTTGTCTTTGATTATCCAACAAATCAGAATGCAACGTTTGAATTTTTTTCTCAATATAAAACGCCTTATGTAAAACTATTACGGGTAGTTGTATAGAAACACAAAGGCCCCAGTTCAGTTGTTCCTGTTCTCAATGAGTGGTACCTTGCTTTCTGAGTAACTGAGTAGTTCTCTGACATGGGAATTAACCTGGTTTCAAGTGAACAATGCCAGTTTTCAGAACAATCAAAGCAAGACTTCAGCTTCTGCATCAACCTTCAAGTTTTATTTAGGTGAACAGTAATGTAACTTCCACTCCTCAGACTGAAAGCTGAATGTATTTCAAAGGGAAATCCTCTTGTATAACCACAACTTCTTAGGTAAACTGTAAGATTTACCACATAAAATTTTGTGTACTCTACTGTAAGGTATAGTGCCCTATATAGCGCTACAGCTGTCCTTTGTGGCTTTAAAGTCTCTTAATCTATACATCATTCTATATAACTCTTTTCAAGATACTTGTGCTTTTTTTGTTTTTATCTTAGTAACATTTAAAGTGTGCTAGTCAACAGTACATTCATTACTCACAGCTGTAATGGAAATATTTATTTTTTTCATACATACAGAAAACTGCTTAATTTACATGTTAGTCCTGGAATTGGAGTGAACAGCAGTATGTCATGCTGAGGCATTTTTGTTTCTTAACACTTATTTATGTTTATTCTGAGAATGGGAATTTTGAAAGTCCTATTTATAAAAAGACCCACAACACTCTCTCATTGAAGTAGAACCTGGCAATATCAAAAAGAAGTAATACTTCAGGATTACAAAGGACATATGGAATTTATACTGATTTATAGAGAAAATATATTGTCTAAGGGACAGCTGTTACAAAGATTTAATCTCTACATATATAATAATAATAATAATAATAATAATAATAAATGCTCTTTTAAGTTATATGGGGGAGAAAAATACAGGTTACCATGTTGTCTGAATGTTTGAGTTTTGGTTTATTCTAGTTCTTAAATATAATAGAAAAGAAATGCCCTTGAAAATAAGGCAAAAGAAAGTCACATCTTGGAAGGAGATGTTCTGGTACCCAAATGTAGTTGTACCTAAACAATAGTTAAAGCTTCATCTCTGTGAAGGAAGTTTGAACACATCAGTCTACTGCTGTACCAGTTCAGGATGAAATTATTCTGGTTGAAAATACCTAAAATCAAAGATATTACATTGGTAGTGTCCTCGTGGTGCAAAACTGAACTTAGTTACAAATATCTAGTAAAATGTAGCTGTACTAAAAAAGTCCCTACAGTCCTATCTTGTAAATATCACATCATTCATATGCAATTTTAAGTCCAGATATTTAAGTGTCAAACAATCAGATACACCAGGGGCTTCTGAAGAATTATGGATCAGGTATGAATCATGGTATTTTCATTATACAAGTAAAACGTAAAAGGAGACAATGGGGACATTTTGTGACCAAGCTTCTCTTCTAGGCTGCCAAGTCTGCCTGCACACTTGGAACATGACTACCTTCTGCAGAACTTAAAATATTAATTTGAATACATTGCTATGGAGACTCGGAATGGAAAAGCTCAACTACCTGGTCCCTCTTAAAACATTTAAGTTTTTTATTATAAGGACTACTGGCACACATGTGAGCTCAAGCCCTCTAAACTTGGTTTCTTATCGATGTGTCGCTGCCACTTCGGCGACAGAAACCGCTGTCCCCATAAGGATCCTTAAGGACCGCAGATGGATTCGGAATGAGGAATTGCTTCTTTTAACACCCATGGTCGCGCCTAGGCGGAATACACCATGGAGACTTCGAGCCGCACCGTGCAGGTGAGAGGACGGGGAGGGAGAGTTCCCTGGGCCTCTTCTCCTTCGGTGGTGACCCGGGAGCAGCCGGGAGCAGCGATCGCCGGGGGTGCCCGTGGCGGGCGCCGCCTGCGCTGCCTTCCCCGCCCGGCGGCTCCCCCGGGAGGCCGCGGCCAGACCCTGGGGCCGGGCCGGGCTCTGCCCCCGCCGAGCCACAGGGCTCGCCCCTCGGCCCCAGCCCCAGCCCCAGCCCCTGCCCCTGCCCGCCGCAGGGGCCGCTCCCCCCGCCGCCCCGGAGCGGAGCCCCCGCGGTCCGCCCTGCCCGCAGCCCCGGGCGGCAATCGGGGGAGCGGGCCGGGGCCGGGGCCGGGGCCGGGGCCGGGGCCGGGGCCGGAGCGGGGCCGCGGGAGATGCGAGCCCCGGGGCGGGCGCGCTGCGCCGGCGGGGTGGCGGTGGCGGAGCGGGGGAAGGAGCGCTGTGCTCCGAGCGCCGAGCACCTGTGGGCGTGACCGCCGGCCCCCTCCTCCTCCTCCCGCCGCTTCGCTTTACTTGAAGGGCTGGCGCCGCTGTAGCGGCAGAACCTGAGTGCGGAGCGGGCGGCGCTCCGAGAGCAGAGCAGCGGACCTGCGGCCGCCGGCCCTCCCCAGAAACTGTCCCGGCCGCCTCTCGCCCTCCGCCCCGTCGAGCCGCAGGACCGGCCGGGAGGAGAGCTCAGGCCGGGGCGGGGGTCGGGGCTGTCCGGCTCCGCCGCTGTCCTCGGCCGCTGGCGGGCACCGCCGCCCCCCGCTCCCCCGCGGACCGCCCCCGCCCCGCGGAGCTGCCCGGCCGAGCCGTGCCCCCTGGGCGGGCGGGCGGGCGGCGGTGCCGGGCTGCCCTCGCCCCCGGGTGCCGGCGGGCCCGCGGCCATGCCGCCCTGCGCGGGGCGGCGGCGCCCTGAGCGCGGGTCGCCCTAGAGCGGCGGGAGGGACGGAGGGAGGGCGGGGGAGGCCCCGCGTTGGCACCGCCGGGGCCCGCACCCGCCTGCGGGGTCTGCCCCGTGCACGGGGGAGGCGGGGCAGAGGACAACGAGCGGAACAACTTCTGCAAATTAAAAAAGGGAAAGGAAAAAAAAAAAGAATAAATAAAAAGAGCCTCGTTCGTGGGACATCTTCGAAGCTCAGCAGCACGCGAGGCATCCAAGCCGCAGTGAAACCCTCCACGGTAGTGAATCCCGCCACAGTGACAGGAGGAGCGCTGGCTGTGGGCGCCGCGCCTGAGCCTCGCAGGCATTAGAGTCGCCTTGGCTTTCCGGCTGGAAGATGATTCCTGCAACAGGACCATGTTGCTGATGGTGAACTGCAGGGTCGTTGGAAGATGCCTTCCTTGAGGATTACACGTGGAGAAAGGCCATCAGTCAAGGGGAGAGCTGGCTGGTGAAACTGTCTGACTTTACCCCCACTGGGGAAGTGGCTTCAATGGCTCCATCTCCCAGGAGAAGCAGTAGGAAAGATGCCAACACCTTGCCAAGCATGTCCTCAACTTTCTGGGCTATCATGATCCTGGCTAGTCTCCTAATCGCTTACTGCAGTAAGTACATGTTTGTCCTGGTGCTTTTGCTGGGCATAAATCTACGCCCTTCCCACCTGAGGTAATGCTTCTGGCAAGGGCCAGGCTCTGAAGCTGACAGACATAGGTTCTGTTCCTTAGACTTGCCCCTCAACACATCTCCCCCCACTCCTATATGGTAAAGCAGGTAGACCGACACTTTAATACTGCTGCTTCTTAGGAGAATGACGTGTCCTTAGGTTGTAGATGTGGCGTTTCCACTCCAAACAGTAACATCTCTTGGATTTTAGAAAGAAACTTTTTAGCGGTAGTAACTGTGATCCACTGTTCACTGTTTATTATCAGATGTTACCAGATTCCTCACAGGCTTCTCTCTCCATGTACACACTCTTCTAACTCCATCCATCTTCCATGAAGAGAAGCTGTATTGCTTATGTTCATTCTTTTAGGAGGCACCTACTTAATCCAGTGACAGGTGCCTTAACATCCCTGGCATCATATGTGGTTCTCTGAAATTCCATTGGAATAAACGCTGTCTCTTCCTTAACATATCCCCTGTAGTTTAGTTAGTTTTGTCAGTTTTAGAGCTGCATCTCAGGTTATCAGTAGTTTTGTGTATCCTTTTTCAGGCTTGATAGATTGTCCATTAATCACACTGAGGTGCAAATAGTGCAGATAATTGCAGGAATCAAGCACCTGGATTATTAACACTTTTAAAGATCTGTTTTGTTTTCTCAAGGATTTTTTTTTCTTTTGATTTTTTTTTTTTCTTGGCAAGAATCATTTTTGAGCAGTTATATAATGTAAATACAGTTAATGCCCATACTTATGGGGAATGCAAGTTAGTCCATAGTATCAGAGTGGGAAACTTTCAAAGGGAATAGAAAAAACTGTTTCCACAGAATAATAAAAAAATACGTAATGTATCAGGAGGGACCTGCACAGCTTTGCCAAAATGAATCTACACTGTATTTTCCCAACCTAAGCTGAATGGTGTCTGTAATTTACCCATGGTGCATATTCTTTTCATTAGCTGTAGCATTAAAAATTTTGCACTAGGCTTGTCTTGTTGAGCTGTAATAGGTGTAGGTTATGATGAATAGGAAGTAGAAGCTGATTTTCAAGAGCATGCCTGCTGCATTTCTTAACCTTCTATTCCATTCCCTCCAACTATATCATATTCACATTTCTCTGTGTGTTTTGTTTTCTGTTTTTTTTTTCCTGAAACAAGATTGTAATTGGTTAGAGAACCTGTGTAATTTACGTTTATTTGCATATTACAAGGACTCTTCATACTGGTGACAGTGGAAGTGACTTATTCCAAAAAGAACTTTATTTTTTGTAATTTAGCACATTTTGCATTGCACTTCTCATTAAAAAAAATCACATTAAACAGGCCATGCTTTTAAATAATATAATTTTGTACATCATGCCATATTCAATGTGTTAATATAGAGGATATACTAAACAACATAGTGAGGTTTAAAAGAACTTATGTTTATTCTGGGAATACATATTACGGGATATTAGTAATAGGAAATATTTAATTAAATTTGTACTAGAAATACCTGGAGAGTCCCAAGCTTTTTATGAGAAAATATGAGTTCTGTGCATATATTTTCTATCAGCATGGCCTCAGAAAGAGTTAACTGTAAACTCTGACACTTCAAAAATATTTTTGTTTGGCAGTGAGAGGTTTGACAATGTTTTGTTCTAAGGAATGAATTTGTCTATTTGAATTATTGCATATTGTTCATTGCTATTTTTTTTTTTTTTGCATTGTTTACTGAAGCTGAACAATGAAAACGTTGGCTGATAATCTGAAGGCATTTTCTGGTGTGCTTAAAGAACCAGTTTCTAATTAGTTCTCTCAACCGGGGTAGATGGCGTTCCTCAAACATGTAGTACGCTCTTCATTTCATATAGCACTGAAAAGCACCATGCAGCTTAAAATATGCAGTGTCAAAACACTCCACCATTTATGTAATGCTTCACTGATTTGACAACTGCAATTCCACATGTTAATGAAGCACCATGAACATTTTCTTTAGTGGTAGTATTTGAAACATTACAAAAAATGCTTTTTGCTCTGTGGAAAGAGGGAAAGTGTTTAAAATAGAGATAAAAAAAATATGAAGCTATTTCTAGGTAAAGTAGCATTTAAGAATTTAAGAATTCTTTAAAAAATCAGCTAGAGTTTAATCAGCCTTTTTTTATCTGATTCCTTTTTTGAAGAAAAGCATAACTGGGTGTGGAGAAGAACATGATGACTTTTAAAAATAACAGGCTTGTCATATTTCTTAGAAAGTTAAAGGAAAGAAGTAAAAGGAAAGAACTTGACTGTGTAAGGTGTTCTGTATTTTTCCACACACCTTCTATTCAGGTATACTGAAATATGCCAATTTAAATTTCTGATGTCAAGCATTCTGTAAAAGACACCAAAGATGAATAAATTATCAAACTAATTACAGGAACCTCATATTCGATTACCTCTAACTGTATCATTTTACTACAATCAAACCCTGCAGCTCTAAAAACAAAATCAGAACTTTTTCGTTTTCCCATTTCTTATAGCATTGTAAATACAATTTTTGATCTACCTTGTTTATTTCCATTTCTACCCTGTTAGGCTGACAAAGCTTTTTCCTGAATCAGTTACATGAACATTGCTTCTCTTTCTCCTAATTACTTCGTGAATCTTTGTTTTTGGAAATGTTTTTGTTGTACAATAGTTATCCCTATTACCAAGAGCAACTGGTAAACACCCAACTCTGAGTTCCACTTGACAGATAAGCATATTTATAAAGCATGTTCCGGGTGTGCATGTACAGCCCATTAGGCTTTCATTTATACTTTAATTTCTGAAGCCCAATTATATTCCCATTGACATGGTAAAATGATAAACTGATAATTTTTTCTTTCTTAAATGTTTAGATTATATTTAGGGATAGTGGCTCCATCCTATGGTGGAAGAGAAACCTGCATCAAATCAATTAAGTTAGTTGCTATAGTGATAAATATAATGTAATATTCTCCAACCAAAGAAAAATGGTCTGATGTGGTAGGCTCTCAACAGGAGAAGACAAAAGTGAAGTAGTAGAAATAGGCTGTTTATAGTCCTTGGTGACATTAACAAGAAATTAATTAGTTTACTTAGCAGAAGCAAAGTAAAAAAACCCGCAGAAGGCTGTCCTGGTAGAGGGTGGCCACTTTCAATGGCAATTCAGAATTAAAAAAGTTGTGACATTTTTGGATCTCAGACATGCATTTTGCATACTTGTTTCATGAACAGTAGCAGATCAGAGAGAAGTACCTACAGTGAATGCCTCACATTGTAAAGGTACAATTAATTATTTTTTTCTTCTTTTTAACTGGAGCATGCATCTTACCATGTTAGAAAGTTAGGTCAAATTAAGGAAATTTTCTGTGGTATCACAGCTGCCTGCTACATCAGGAATTTAAATACATACTTTTGATTCAGAACTACTTTTTAGTGCATTTATTCTGTTGACTTTGCTGTAAATACTGAGAAGCTTTTTATATGTAAATGGTAATTTTTTTAACAACATATGATTCAGATTTTAGCAAAGTTGTGGCTGTTAGGAGCTTTTGGTTTTTCTTATTCTATACTGTTTTGTAAGCATAAGGAGTAGAACATTGGAGCCTTATGCTGTTCTGTTAAGGTAATACTTCTAAGGCTGAACAAATGGATTTTTTGAAGGGAACCACCAAAACTGAATGGTACTTGGAAAATTCACCTTCTTGTTTTAAATACTCTGTAAGGAAGACAGTAGTATGAAGCCCAGTGTTTATGCTGACTAAATGATGATAGTACTAGAAAAAAAGAAGGTCTTTTCTGCTTTTGGTACTGCCATGCTGGTGAGAGGACTGGGCGTGTGTGGGAGGTTGGGAGGAGAGAGATGGGACAGCTGACTCCAACTGACCAAAGGGATATTCATATGGCATCATTCTCAGTATATAAAGTGAGGGGAAGAAGGAGGAAGAGGGGGGCGTTTTGGAGTGATGGCGTTTGTCTTCCCAAATAACCTACATGTGATGGACTCCTGCTTTCCTGGGGATGGCTGAACACTTGCCTGCCCATGGGAATGGTGAATTAATTCTTTGTTTTGTTTTGCTTGCATGCATGGCTCTTGCTTTCCCTATTATACTACCTTTATCCCAGCTTATGAGTTTTCTCACTTTTACCCTTCTGATTCTCTCCCTGATCCTTCTGGTGAGGGAGTGAGAAAGTGGTTGCGTGGGGCTTGACTGCTGGCTAGGGTTAAACCATGGCAAGTTCCCATGAAAAATATTCTGTTGACCTTACCTGAGATTGAGATCCTGTTACACATTGGGTAGGCACTGCTCATTTGAGAAATACCTTTTCATTGTCCTGTTATGGAATTGCTTTCTGTCTAGAAGACACAGGCTACTATGGTGTCTAGGTCTTATTGTTCCGTTATATATTTGAGACTGCCAGCAGGGATGGTAATTAACTGTGACTGTCACCTGGACACCTCTCCAACAGGAGCTTCCATATCATCATGCATAGGCTGCTAAACAGCTGCTGGATGGCAAATGGTCACTGCTCATTTACGTGGGATGCAAACAAGTCACGTCTGAATGAAAGCCTACAGCTCCTGTTACTGATCTTGTGTCATTCAGATCACTTTCTCTGTTTTCAAAAATGAAAACCACTGATTTCTTTGAATATTTTCAACTGGTCTATAATTTTATTATGTTTTCTGCAAGAATTGATGTATCTGTACTTTTCCCAAACTCTGTACGCAGAGTAAATGTGACATAGAGAGCAACTGTCATTAGTCAAACCTTTTTTTTCCGGTTTAATTTGTGTATAGAAATGAAAAATAATTATTTTCTGACATTAAATAAGAAAACTAAAATATTAAAATCCTGTTTCTTTCTGTAACATCCTAGCTGCATCTTTTGAAGTAGGCTCAATTTTTGAGATAAAACCAGAGCTTTGAACTTAATGGCCCGTACCACATACTACCTGTCAATGTGAGTACCAAACTGACACTGAGATTGTCTCACCAGTTGTGTTGTAGTCTGTCCAAATGATATATTACATAGGAGTCATTGTCATCAACGTAAGAAATGTCTTCTTACTGCTTTTAATGTTGAATTAAACAGAAAATGTTGAATTGAACTTTGAGCATAAGTAAGTACCATTTACAATTTCACAAGTGAGTTTCAATTCTGGTAACTCTTACTGCCATTGTGAGTGTAACCACTGCTATAGATGGATATACTGGGAAACAGATAGGGAGGGGAAACTAGAAGGAAATGAATATTTTCAATTGAATATGTGATAGAAGAAGCATTTCATGTCTTGCAGGAGGATTTATAGGAGAGAGATTGAGACCTCTTTGACTTGCTTTTTTTTTAGGCTGTTTATGTAATATACTCTATTGTTCTTACAACATACCATGAAAACAGTATTGAGAGCATGAAGTAGAGCCCCACTGCTCCATCTAAGTATGTAAACATGGGCTAGATTGAATTTTCTTTTACTGGGGTCCGATTAGTCTTTTAGTCTTTGCTTAGTGACTCCACTGAAGAAGTAGTAGTAAGTCCTTCACCGAAATTAGCCCTTATGAGGGGGTATTTTCTCATTCAGGCTTCTCTGGTAGAAGCAGAGGATGAAATATCTCCAATTTTAAGATGTAATCTAGTTCTTTCTCATAGAGTGCTCTAACCGTAAGGCGTTTACCTGCAAAACCCACATTGACAGGTAGTTCAGCATCTGGCATGTCAAATAATGTTTTTTAGAGGTATACCTTGAATATTATTGATAACTCAAAAATGCTCTTGGATACTGAGCTATTTACAGAAGTGTTAGATATATAGGCAAATCCAGATAGCTTTGATTAACAACAGTCTTCCTGGTCTGTATATTTGTTGTTGCTAAATTCAAACCAGAATGTTTTCATGCTTAGGCTCACATTTGATCAGGTTCCAGTGTTGGGCTGGTGATCTGTTTATTTTTTTTTCTGTTTAAATCCAAGTTACACTACTTTTTGCACAAATAGTTGGCAAATTTGCTTATTGTAGATGTTATGGGAAGTCATCTCTTCATGGGTATGCTTTTATGTTCACCCTGCAAATAGGAAAATGTTATACCTATGTGAAAATGTATAGAATAGTCCTCTGCCACATACTTAATTGAAAATATCTATTTCCTTCTAATTTCCCCTTCCTACCTGTTTTTCATTATATCCATCTATATCAGTGGTTATACTCGCTATGGAAGTAAGAGTTACCAGAATTGAAAAGATATAAACTGTATTTAGACTGTGTTTTTCACTCTATATTTTTGATATAGAGGTCTCTTTCAAAGACTTTATGCATATTTTTCAATAAAGGGACTTTGGCTAAAGTGCATGAATCACAAGTATAAGGATAGAGGGTTTTGCATTTGTGTGACGATCTTTTTATATCCTCAAAACTGTTTGGACTATGTATTATTTTGATCTCTGAATGAACTGTTTCTTTGGACATCTTTCTTCGAACACTTGATTGCTCTCAGATAACAGGAAAGTATCTCATCTACCTCTTGGATGAGATGTATAACTGTCTATTTTTGAAGCAGTCTCCGAAGCAAGGTTCTCTTCTGAGTAGCAGCTAGTTACTCAATATCATCTGTGGTTCTGCATGTCCTAACTTCTCTTCAGTGCCGGTGGCCCAGTGCAGCAATAAGGAAATTGCCTCTTTAGAAGAAAATGTTATTTGTTTTGCCAAATGGTATTATGCTGTTGGAGAAAACATGAACTATATGTAGAGAAGCCTGCAGCTGTGATTTTTTTGGTTGTTGCAATTCCCTTCAGGGCTGTAGGTTGTTGTTATTTTTCATTTATTTTTTTTTTTAATATATATGTTTATTTTTTTATATTTCTGCCTCATAGAGTCATAGAATGATATGCATGGAAGGGATCCTTAATGGTGAGCTAGTTTTAAACCACCTGCCATGGGCAGGGACACCTTCCAATAGATTAGATTGCTCAAAGCCTGGTTGTGAAGACTTCTAGGAATGGTGCATCCGCAGCTTTTCTGAGCAATCTGTTCCAGTGCCTCAAGACCCTCACAGTAAAGATTTCAACCTAATATCTAATCTAAACCTCCCCTCTTTCAGTTTGAAACCATTACCCCTTAAAAACATTACCCCTTGTCTTAATGCTACATGCCCTTGTAAATGGTTCCTCTCCTAAGCTGCCTCAGTCTCTTGCAGCCAGAGTTAACCCATGCCTTTATCTGACCCTTGTCTTTAGAGTCCAGCACCACTGGCATCTCCTGTTCTTCCAACAGGAGAGAGTCTGCCTTTACCTGTGACTGAAAGTACCAATTTATCCTGTGACCCCATTGTTTGTTTTGATGTTTTGAAGGTCCAGAACCGGAACTGTCTTTGGTTTTATTTTGTTTTCGATTAATTCCAGAACATAGTTAACAGATGTGTTCTGTTTGTATTTTCTGTACTAAAAACTGAGTAAAAGCCCAGTACAGAATGCCTAGGAAATTGGTAACATTTCAAACTGCCGGTTTTGTTGGTTGGATTAATTCCTGTTTTTTCCTCTGTTATAGGGAAGAACTGTATTTAAGCATAGCTGTAGAACCTGCTGGTTCTGTTATGCATCATCTGAGGGAAGGGTCCTTAATTCTTACAGATATGGGAAATCAATACATACGAAAAAGAAATTTTGGGTTCTGACACCTAACAAAAAGTAAGTGGGAATTCTTGCTGTGTTCTTATTAATCCTACAATAATTTATGGTGGCTTTTGCCTTTGCACTTTTTTATTTATTTTTTTCCTGATTAGCTTAGAACTTTGATCTTGAAAAATGTGTTCTAAGATATGATACATTGACAAATTGAGATTCTGTTAACCCTAAATAACTCTGTCCCTTTCTGTACTCTGAGATGCCAGTATTCCTTTTAGATATTTAATTTTACCATTGAACTAGACCAGTGCAAAGTTTGGCAGAACAGCTTAGCAAGATGACAAAAATGGATTTAAGCTAATCTGATGCACTGTTCATTAAATGGTTTGATTACAAGCAGAAATATCAAAATGCTGTTGGAACAGTCAGCTCTGGCACCACTTCTGGCACACCCAGGGAAAGCCCACAGAAGTGGTCTGAGGACTGGAGCACCTCTCTTAGGAAGACCAACAGAGAGAATTGGGGTAATTGAGCCTGGAGAAGAGAAGGCTCTGGGAAAACCTTATTAGAGCTATGAAATATATGAAGGGGGCTTCTAAGAAAGATGGAGGCAGATGTTTTACCAAAATCTGTAGTGACACGACAGAGGGCAATGGTTTTAAACTGAAAGAGAGTAGACTCCCATTGAAGATAAAGAAGAAATTTTTTACTGTGAAGGTAGCGAGGCCCTGGAACAGGTTGCACACAGAAGCTGTGGATGACCCATCCCTGGAAGTGTTCAAGTCCAGGCTGGGTGGGGCTCTGAGCAACCTGTTTCAGTGGAAGGTGTCTCTGCCCAAGGCAGGGGGATTGGACTAGATAGTCTTTAAAGGTCCCTTCCAACCCAAACCAATCTATGACTTTTGTTCTCTTGCTTTAAATTAAACTAAACACAAGCGTAACAGGCATGAGAGCTTACCTGTTACTGATAGCATTCTCTGGTGTTACTGAAAGGGTTCACCAGTTTCTCATTTTTTGAACTAAAATGAACCTTCTATCTAGTTACCTTGGGTAGAAACTTTTCTTTTGTGCGACCTAAAAGAAATGTGGCTCTGTTTTTTTTTTTAAATACTGAATGAATTCCAAAGTAGTTCTCTATATATGCTTTAAACATGGAATATATGAAATTCTTTTCTGAGTGGAACTAGTATGATAATCTGAGTTGATATTAAAAATAATTTTATTAAAAAATATCAGAAACGTGTGCCAGAGCTTTTTAAGTGCCTGCTGTCAGTAGTGTTTTATTGAACATTCATTTTTAGATGAATGTATATGTGGTTTTGTGTATATATGTTCTCAGTATAAAACACATCAATATTTAAAATAAAATTAGGAAGCTTTAAAATATGTAATCACTGACTGTTTCTTAAAGGTAATAATTTCCCTGAAATTGCCTGCTATAAAGCATTTGACCTAATGTCTTTGTATAGCCTAATATATGGAATAATGGTGCTTTTAAGACACCATTTTTAGGGATTTTCCACAGATGTTTTCTTTGTTGAGTATACGTCAGATTGGGCCACTTGCTGAAAAATGAACATAATTGTTATCACATTTTCCAGTCCTTCATTACAGCATCCTTAGAATGTTGCTGATTTTATTTTCAAGGCCCAGGCTTAATATTTAAATGTTTAATGCCAAGTAACTTGTTCAGTGTTTCTGTAGGGAAGAAAAAACCTAGAAAAATAGGCTTGTAATACAGATTCATTAAGACCATGGTTTAAGATACTGAACTACTGCAGCAAAGAGTTTGTACCATTCAAGGGATGTAGTTGGCATAAATTACTGGGATCTTCTGAAAACATCTTTGCAAGCAGTTTGTATCCCAAATATTTTTTGCAATGTGTTTTGTCTTACTGTAAAATCTCCAGTTTCTTTGCCAGTATTGTCAAATTCTGGGCACTCTAAAAATACTGTCTTTCCCCTGAAAATTGGAAACTAGGTAAATTTTAGAGGCGTGTACAAAAGGTTACTAGCTTTAAAGTTATTAACTTTTTTTTCTCAGTTTTGAAGCCTCTTCTATATGGAACGATATTGAACACATGTTACTTGTGTAACCTTTTATAATGTGATTAAAACATTTGAATCACCTTTATCTACTACTGATTTAGGGAAGAGAAAGCTTAAAGGTGAACAGTGTGTATGTGTATATAAGAAACGGCAGGGGAAAAGAAGACTAGAAATGCTTGCCATGAATATAAAAGCAGATATGAAATGTATTGAGCATTGAAGTGCCACCCCCTCAACTTCTGCCCTTCCTTCTCCCTCACCTGGAAAATAAAAGCTATGTATCAAAAAAGTTCATGTTACGTAGTTAATTTTTGGGATGATATTGGGCTTTATGATTGGAGATACTCCTCCAATTCTACATTCTTCACTGTGAGTACTATTTTTACAGTTCTTTTTATCTGGAGACATTTGTTGATTTCAGTACCTTGTTCTTTTATCAATATCTTTTTGTTTAAGAAATATATTACTTTTTACCTTTTTCCACAGTATGTATCTTTGTCTAAAAGCTGGCCAATTCTGGTCTTGCTTCCCATGTAACTAGAAATCTCTATTTTAATCCTATCTACAAATGTAATTTTCTTCTAATACAATCTTTTTTAGAATGCCTTCCATGTTGTGGTCCTGGAATGGTCTTCTCCAATTTAGTACTCTCGCTAAAAAAAAAAATCCACACACTGCTCCCCCTTCTACCCTTTTCAACTGGAGGCACAAAAGGCAAAGATCATGGGTTGAGATCAGAATAGTTTACTGGAAACAGCATTGAAATAAGCAAATGAACAGTAGCAGCAATAATGTTAATAATGAAAGTGTACAAAAGAGAGAGTGATTTGCATGCAGTAGTGCTCACCGAAGACCCTGCAGCAATAAACTATCCTGGACGACTCCCCAGCCCATGTTTTCTCAACCAGAAGGAACCCCTTCTCCCTGGAAGCAAGAGTCCTTTTCTCCTGTCTCAGCAATGGGATGAGTTGAATAGAATAACCTCTGTGTCCTAGGCACACCACCTCCTGGCTACTGCAAAAAGATGAACCTGTTGTGGCCAGAACCAGGACATTATTGAAGAGATGTTTTTAACATTTATGGTGCTAGAAGGGCTTCTTTTCCCAATGTTTTTGCAGAGTTCTGTGAAGTGCTGCTGTGAACTCTTAGGATGATAAGTTGCATGAACTGTCATCAATGGATTTCAGATATCTTGGATATAATTTCTATGAATTAGTTAAAACCAATTCATAATACTTGAGATGGTGATGTTTCTAAAGCAATTCCTATTGAAGAGCTTAATGCTTATCTTTTTCCATTCTGACATTTGATGACAATGTAGGTATACCAGTATGTACTTTGGCACAAATTTTACACTGACTTCATAAGACTGGTGTTGTATAGAGATTATATAATACTAAAAATCATTGTCTAATGTTTTCTCAGGTAATTAATCTTTATATAGAGGAAAATTATGTCCTTTGGAATCCTTAGTTTCACAGAGCGAAAGTAATATTTTCCTCTTGGTATTTTAATGCAAGAAATCACCCATCTGTGTAATTTTTTTAGTTAATTCCCCCAAATTTATAGTTTGTTTTTTTTCCCCTCCATCCAAGACCAAATATGTGGAACTCAAAACATCTCCTACATTATCTTATTAGAGTGCATTACAAGCATATTTCACTACCTTTCCTTTCACTGTGTTAACTGATAACCATTTATCTCCTGAGAGCTTCTTTTAAAATTTAGTGCTTGGTGTTGCCATACAGTCCCAATATTAATTTTCTATATTTCTGTATTTTTCAGTTTTGTTTTCTTATTTTTCTTATCTAAAGTCAGGTGAATTGGCCCTACTGTTTGTCTTGCCACTTTCTGAAGTGCTTTTCTGTTAGTTGGTATGACAGGTACAGCTATGTGAATCTCAGTTTTCCAGTGACTTCTCAGGCAAATTAACTTGATATATGTGTAGAGACTTTTTCTCCCAACTTCTGGATCTTCAGAGATTTGAGAATTGGGCTTTTTTTTTTTTTCATCAGTTTCTCTGAGCCCAATTATAAACTGTGATATAGTATACAGTAGGTTTGAGTGTAAGTACCTTATTAGAACTAGGTAAATTGGCAGTGTGCAGAGAATATAATACATCTAAAATTAGAGTTTAAGTTTTCTTCTGCCATTTTCAATTATTTTGAAATGATATTAAGCAACAGATATGATTATGCACAGAGGGTGAGAACTGAAGTGCTGGGAAAAAATATGTTTTCAGTTTCAGTGTATGTAATTTAAACAAACCTTTTAAGTTGCCAAAATGCTGTAGAGCCTTGATGGATATGATGGTTATATATCATTTGTCATATTGAGGGCGTCTAAATTTCAGATATATGTCAATATTACTGAGGTCCTACATGTTATGTGTGACAAAGGACACCTATCTTGAAAGTGGGGGTAGGGAAACTAGAACTTAAATCAGAGCTTATTTGTTTTGACCTTTGTCAAAAGTGATGAAAGTGTAACATTTTTTCTCCACATTTCTAAATTTGCTCCTTTTTTGCTTTTCTTTTTTTTTTTTTTTAATTCCCCTGGGTGATCAGGAATACTGCCATGAGTTTGGTTTGGTTTTGTTGGTGCTGCTGCTTTAATTTTTTAAAAGTTAACCTCAGTTAGAAGTTTAAAACAAAACAAAACAAACATATTTGAAGAAGTAATAGAGGACTAAAATTTTGAATTAAATCAGATACATGTGACAGACAACTGTCACAGAAAATTCTGTCCTTAAGTAATTAAAGTTTGTGAATCCATACTAAAGCTTGTTTGTATGTTGGTTGCTTTGCCTCTTACTTACATCTTCCTCATCTTATAGATATCTCTTATTTTCCCCTTATGTTTTAATCTCCTGTTCTGTTCCACATAGTCTTGCTGACAGACTTGCACAGTTCAGATAAAACTAAATAAGCAGAGGGATACACATATGAAATGTAAACAGAGGGATACACATATGAGAAGACCATTTGATACCCTGAATCATCCATCTTAGTTTTTTTTTCATCGGAAACAAATGTATCATATTGGTTAATTTATATCTTGCCTGGAATTTTTGAGAGGAATAATTTTTGGTTTTACTTATAGGTAGTTTAGTCAGTAAATACATGTAATATTGTTTTCTTCTGTGGGTCTTTTCTGCAAAATTATATAAAAACACTTAAATATTTAGTATAGCAATTCTTTCTAGGTCTGTAAGATAAGTAGCTTTATTGTTTTATAGAGTATGAGATTTGCCTAGGACTGCAAGTCATTTAAAGAAAGCTGAGTTGAGTAGGGTTGAATGCTTTCAGTTCTAGATTCTGTGCCCAGCTTTGTCTCTCTTTGTCTTTGCCACAGGGACCTGAGTCTGAAACATTACTACAACTCAGGAAACTCTACCTGCTGAAAGCATCCACTTCTGTCTCTTTGCTTAATGCAAGAACTGCTGTAGTGGAGTAGTTAAAGTCGTTACATTCTGTCAAAATGTTAGTTCCTAGCTTGGGTAGTATTTTGCCTGAGAGAGGAAAATCAAGATCTTATAGAAAGGGTATTGGCAAACTCATTCAGTTGCTGTGTACACTTAACACGAATCTTGGCCACGAGGTTCATCCACTGCTGCAATGCTTAGCTCTATAAAACACAACAGTGATAACCGTAAAAATGTATTTTCTCCCACATTGAAAGTAGCTCTTGTTGGGACTGCACTCAGGCAAAATGAATGTTGCTTGATACATTTAAAACCTACATATGTCAACAGTTGATATTATTCCAGGAAAATTACCATAATGTTTAATTCCTGAGAACCAGGAATTTGAACAGGTTTAAACACACAAGATGAGGAATGATTTATTGTCTGTAAACAGTTGAAAAGACTCCTTTTAAATCAGTTGCAGATAATGAAAGAGAATTAATGGTGAAAAGAGAAGACTCTTTTTTTTTTTCCTGAACTTGGATTTAATATTGAAACAACACGTTAGAAATTTGTAGGAGTGTCTCAGCCAGTGAAGGTAACAAAGGAACAAGACCTTCCACATATACCAGTCTCAATATTTCTTACTTCTCTTGAGATTAAATATGCAGCTTTTTTTGAAACCAGCTGGATTTCCTAAGGTAGTTTTGAGGTATGACTGAAAATGTGCTGAAGTTTTCTGTTCGATGTAGTTTCTCCAAAAATGCCCCCTTTTCATCTATATATGAAACTTCTACAAATACTGGAAATTAGCATCTTTTGCTCCTGTGTCCTATTTTGGGAAGTGATTCTGTCTGTACTGATTACAGTACACATATGCACAGCATAGGCCTCATTTTATAGTATATTTTTTTTCCATTGCCTGATAGATTCTGTACATACAGAAAAAACAGATTTATGTAAGATGAATATCAGTTTTCCTTGAAGAATATTGATCTTACATTAGCAACATATTTCTAAACATCAATGCATTTTCTTAGTTTGTTTTCAGTAACATTGAAAAACAGTGGTTGTGCTGTGTGTTTTTACAGGATAGGCATAATGCATCTGTTATTTTTCCTTTTTATAAAAGACTTACCACTGCAATGGACTTAAATATTATTTTCTTTTAAAGAGAAGGGAGTAAAAATCTATGGCGCAAATTCTTATGATGAGCAAATTTAGCTGGTAGATGAATCAGGCAAGGGAAACTAGTCTTTTTTAAACTTCAAGTATGAAGTACAGACTAAATTTTTGAAGCTCAAAAACAAGTATCAAAGAGTTTTATGTGTCCCATTACTTTTCAGTTTCATAAAACACTATCAACAAGCATGTCTCTCTCTACTTTGGAGAGTAAATAGCTCAATTAATTTATAGGAGTTTTTCCATTTTGTGTTTAAAAGAAGAAAATGAAGGTAAATTAATCTGTATAAATTGGGTTTATATTTTATTGCATTAATCTTGTGGGAATTAGTATCACAATGATGCTAGTACCATCATAAATTTTTTTTTCTTACACTTAATTGTGAAGAATGACAGACATAATTGTTTTGTTGGAATGACACTGAGGTTAGAAGTTACTTTCATGGACCAATGTAGGCCTTTGAAAGTTTGAACTGGAGTTTGAACACATTTTTTTATGCTTAGTTGATGCTTTTGAATTTTGTCTCATTTGAAGCTTCATTTCCATGTGAAATCACAGTTCCCTCCTCCTTTCATAAATGCAGTAGATGTCTGGAGAGATGAGTGGCACTTCAGCAGGAGCTGTCTGTAGAGCAGGTAAGTTCCAGTATGTCTCAGATGAAAGCCAGGCAGACATTTTTGCTTTCATGCTATCCAAGCCAAAGATGAGGAAGAGAATAAGTCTTTGGAACTGTGACCTTTTTTGGTGGCACAAACGTATTTGTGAATGGAAGCAATTCTAGAGAAAGTTTTTTTGAGCACTTCTGTCAAGCTTCAAGCATTATTTTGGTCTTCCTGGATTCAGTTCTTACCACCTCCTCTTTGAACAGGAGCTTTTTATAAAATTTATGTTCATGCTTGGCACGTGGTAGAGTTGTACATTGTATGTGGCTTCTGCTGCTTGCACTGAGCAGATCTACATCGTGATGAGGAGTAAGTAGGAAGAGCATGACCATTGTGAGGTGGAAGTGAAAAAGAATGCCCGTGCTATCCAGAGTTTGTGGTCTGATTAAAATGACCCAAGTAATTTCTGGCTGTTACTGTTTGCCCTCTGCAGCTGCCTTTGGAAAACTAGGAGTATTTGGAGATCAGCTTCATCAAAGGTGCCAAGTCTGTTAGAATTGATATGAGTGCTTTCCTTTTCCCTATGATGCAGAGGTCATCCAGCAGCACTACAGGTGCTCTCTCAAACCGGTGGCCTGGGCTGAAGCCCAGCTGACAGGTGGTGTTAGACCAGGAGGGTTTTTTACTACCTTACTGACTATTTTGCTTAGAAAAAGGTGATCAGATTCTTGCCAGCAGCTGGGAACGTGCCCAGCACTGGGGTATCAGACTGTTGCATGTTTTAGTACTTTTAGTGCCTGGCCAGCAATCATAACCAAACAGTCTTTCTGAGCTAAATAAATGTGATGTACATTTCTGCACATGCACACTAAAACTCCAGATCTAGGTCTTGTAACTGCATTTACAGAAAAACTGTTACTTCACTAATTAGAAGATACTGTATCAGATTCTCTACAGGCAAATGATTGTTCTGACCCCTTTACTAGAGAACAGCACACTTACTGAAATAGAAGAAAAGCTATCAATATTTTCTTTCACTGGACATGGGAACAGAGAGGATAGGGTAAGGCTTAATCTTCGCTGAATCCCAGTGCATCTTTTTTTCTTCAACTGTGTAATTCTTCACTTAGAAAAATGATGGTAAAAAACCATAATAATTTGAGGTATCTTGTTTCATTGATCAAGTTCTTAGAACTTGCAATATAAGGGAAGGAATGACAGGAAGGGATAAATTGGTTACTTTCTGTTTATACTTCAAGGCTTCCCTTTGCAACAGCTTCCTGATACATTTAGGTAGCTACTAGTTACAGCTACCAATGAGTGACTGGAGAATTTATTTTAGGCTGGAATTGTGTATTCCTGATGTGTAAACACACTAATGGTTGGTAATTGTGATTAATTTTCACATTGATAATTGCTTAAAAATTTACTGAATTTTGCTACATTTTATTTCAATGCATTACTGGTTATTTTCTAACAACCTACTGGCAACAGCAATTGTTCCCAAACTTGAATCCATTTTTCACTAAAAAATGGTGCGATTTTTTAAACAGCTATTTCTCCTCCTGTTTTTCACATAGTAAAGAGTACAGCTGTTCCCTACTAAATGGAAAGTATTAACAATTTTCTTTTACATATAAAGTCAAATAGGTGCTGCAGTAGTCTCTGTATATAGAACTTACAGTTTGGCTGGTTTCTCTTTTTAGAACAAATGATTTAACCATGGCATTGTTTGCTACAATATGAGCCTGGGATATTTTGTGTTGAAGTAAAGGGTCTAAATAATATCGAAGAATGCCTTTTCTTTATCACTATAGACAGCATTGTTGAGACTTCATTAACAAAGCTATGTATAATTCCTTTTATTCAGAAACTCATACAAAACTAGGGAGAAAAATGATTTGATATTCAGAAAAATGGAATCTCCACTCCAGAAACGAAGTTGAAAATTGCTTGGCTTATTTAGTTAACAGCTGAAAGTGGGATTTAATTGATTTAGAACCAGGATTTTAATACATAGAGGTCTGTGATACCAAGGCACTAGATTTGATGACTTGAAGAGATCCTTTCTTGACTTTTTTTTGCCTACTGACTCTTGGTTTTCAGACAGGTACCTTCCTTGAGTGCTATGGCTGGCATAAGGGTGTGTAGGATTGTGTGGCTGAGATTACTCTTTCTGATAAGTGTTCACTAAATCATGGAATTATCTGTGAATTATGGTTTTCATCTCCTGATATGTCTTACAAGTTGATTAGCTCCTTTAAACCATTTGATAAGGCTTTTTAAGTTCAAGTTTCAAATTACAGCTGAAATGACTTCCGTTCATCAATACTAAATGTTCTTATCCATAGGACTTCCCAAAATGAATCCTGGAAGAGATCCATGTCTTTTGCATAACATTTCTTCTGTTGAGAAAAAACATTTTGGTACCCAAAGGTGTCTTGATATAATTCATTTTTATTTTATGGGTGGCAATTCTATTTATTTCCGTTTTTTTATTTATACTGAAACATAGCAACAAATTTACTTGGTTACATCAACAAGTCGTTCAGCCTGATGCTTACAGCAGTAACTTTAAATGTACACCAAGAGAAATCTAAGGACAGCACAAGGCTATAGGACACTTGTTTCTAAAGCCCTCTATCCCCCAGCTATTTTCTACTCAGGGAGTCCTGGGTTGGATGAGATTTAGGGGCATTTAGTAAACAACAAATCATTTCCATTAACTCCATTTAGCATGGCATCTGAGAAATGAAGTTATTTTTTGCCTCTTGTATTTAATGGGGTCACCAGACACCGCTGTAACTGGTGTAATTTAGAATAGAAATACTGTGCCATGAGTTGTATCCAGCTGCAATGGGCAATAAAGCATAAGAATTGGGAAAACACTGTGATTTACTGTGATGTTAAAGTGATGTCATGTTTTGTTTTTTTCAGTATGACTAATACCTGGTTTGTAAATTCAAGATCATCAAGCAACATTCTTTATTGCAAATATAGTTGAAATCTGGAATAGGGAACGAGAACATGTAATACTACATTTGAGAATGGAAGTATGCTATGATCATGAGACTATCAAACACTTCCCTGCGAATAATGTAAAGATCTTCTCACTTTTTTTTTTTTGCTAAGTTGAGAATAGTATCTGTGTGTTTGTGTGTTTGATAAAGTGATTCTTATACATCTGTTAAGATGAAATTTTGTTTTAGTGCCTCTTTTTTTATCTTGTCAGTTCAGAAATACCAAGGGAAAAAAGGGGTTTTTTTAGGACTATAGGGAAATGTTGAGTTTTGAAAGAATTTGTAACTTTTTTTTTAATAATACCTTTGAAGATAAACAGCAAAAGTAATTTTTTCTGGGATTTCAAACAATAATTAGGTCTGTTGAAAGTCAGCAGGAGGGGAATGATGAACTTCACTACTGCTCCTTCAAGTTCGGATTATGCAAAACTGGTTGAAATCACTTTTCAACTCAAAGATGTTGAAGTGAATCCCTAAATCCCTACCTTCCCTCTGGTATTACAATGAATAATGAACACTCCATATTTCACTTGCCTAGTTGATCAAAGCAGTGGATTTCAGAAGTCTCACTGGGCATATCTTTCTTTGCTGAAATGGGACTGAGATTGACTTTAGAATTTTGACTCTTTAATCAACCTGACTTTTATAAACTATGGTTTATTTCCTTTTAGTAGAAAATCCTGTCAGATCTTGTGTTTTTAATGTCATCATATCTTTTCAAGAATTTTTACATTAAAATTTGACTAAAACTCTAAATTAAAGGAGCACTTCAGATTATGACTAAATTCTTTCACTTAGTAAGCAGATTTGAGACAATCTAGAGATGATGACTCTCAACTAACATCTGTCAAGTACTGGCACTAACATAATGCTTATGCAAAACCTTATTACATTGACCTGATAGTCAATGGGTTTAAGAGAAACATCCTTGGTGAAAAATCACATCAGAAATGTTCTTTCTGATTGGCTTAACAATACTGTTACTATTAACTTTATGGTGTGCTACCTAAGGAATAATTAAACCAGATGGTGTGTTAAACCCAACTGAAAGAATAAAGACATTTTTACTTTTAAGTTGATCAAAATTAGGTAAAACAACATATGTTCATGTTCAATGCGATTCCTTTAACTACATATTAACTGCTTTCCTTAATATTCTTCCTGGTGATTTGAGAGCTTGTCTTTTGGAAAAAAAAACAAACCAAACCAAACCCCAAAAAAACAAACTAACAAAAAACAATGAAGTAATGAACAAACAAGCAAACAAACCCCAAACAAAATTCCTCTTTGAATTTTTTCTTTTGGACTCTTCGGTCACTCATACCTCTGTGTTGCTTTATGTTCTATGTCATTTAAGTAAAAATGTTGCATACTGCAGAATCCTCAAATTATGCAAAACTGAAATGCAGGCTATTTTGGACCACATCCAAATTATACAAATTGGGGTAGGTACGTTAAAAAAAAAAAAAAAAAAGGATTCGGAGATTGCCTCTAAAGAAGCACAGCTTGCACAAATGAACAAATTACATTTCATGCAACAGATGTTGAGGAGGGAATTACAAATACTCTAGTTCCTATTATATTAGTCCTGACTTGCCACCATTTCTCTTTAGCAATGCAGGGCTAATAATACAGAGTAACACACCGCACTACATACATTATGTCTTAAGTCTCTCTGCTGCCCACAAACTAGAGCTGTTATTTTTTCCCCCCAATAATTACCATGTTATTTTTATTCCCTATTATTCCCCAAAGCATAAAAACTCTATTATACTTACCCTTGTCGTACCGGTAACTCTTTTCAAACACTGAGGGTATTTTCCGCCTGAAGATTGTCTGATGAATAGAATGCAGCTCATGGAAATACGTAGTGCGGTTCCTGAACTGATATAAAATTAAATAAGAGTGGAAACACCCAAATGAGATTTATGATCATAAAGCATTATGGAATAATGTTTTATCTTCACAGCTTTTCCTTATCCGGTTGCTGTTAAAAGCACTGCAAAAGATAAATAAAATGAAGTTAACTGTGTCCTGATTTTGTGGAGGATTCTGAATAATGGGCTTTCATGAGCTTGATCATTTTATATGCTTCTGTCTTCTTAGTGTAAATTACCCCTTAGTCACAACTACCTGTTCAATCAGCTTACAGAACATAGTGATAACAGTGAGTATATCTTCTTGTGACTGGATGAACCGTACTTTTTTTCTGGGAGATCTTCAGTTGGTTCAAGTGGGAGTGAAAAATTATCTTAATACCTTATCTGTAATTCTGTATTATATTCCTCAGCTCTTAATTTCTTCTAGTTATAATGAAGTCCATAACATCAGTATGAGTTGTCAACCAGTCTAATAATGTTAATGTTATAAAATACAGAGATTAATTCAAAGAAAAAGAGCCTTGATCTTTTGTTTGTGTATAAATGGAGAAACAATGTGATAAAAGTTAAATCAGTGTACTTCACAGGTGTAGCATTTTCCTATGAATATGCCAACCAGGACATTTATGTCAGTGTTTATTGCAAGGCATTTATATTAGCAGAGTTTGCACACAGATAGAGTATTAACAAACAATAAGTGTGTTGCTATTAGTACATGACAGAGAACTTTATTTTATTTGATTTAATATTCACTTAAGTGGCGGATTAATAGAGTCAGCTAAGGCTAAGCCTGATGTAATTAAATGTTTCAGTTTGATGGAAGATGTTGCTGCCTTATTTTGTGTTCTCCTTTCAACACTTCTGTTGAATTCTGTACCTTCACTTGGATTCAATCATATATGACACAAGTCTACATTACAGAATCATAGACTTCCAGAACAGTTGATGTTGGAAGGGACCTCTGAGGTCATCTGGCCCAACAGCCCTACTCAAGCAGGTTCACCCAGAGCATATTGCACATGATTATATCCATATGTTTTTTTGGTATTTCAGAGGAGGAAGACTCCTCCACCTGTGCCAGTGCTCAGTCACTCTCACAGTAAAAAAAAAAAAAATAAAAAAAAAAAGTTTCCTGATGTTCAGAGGAAACATCCTGTATTTGTTTGTGCCCATTTTCTCTGGTCCTGTCACTGGGCACAACTGAAAGGACCCTGAGTCTGTCTTCTTTACACCCTCCCTTCAGGTATTTATATACATTAATCAGATCACTCTGAGGCTTCTCTTCCCTACCTGGAGCAGGCCCAGCTCTCAGCTTATTCTCACAGGAGAGAATCTCCAGTCCCTTTGTCATCTTCATGGACCTTTGTTGAACTCTCTCCAGTATGTCCAGGACTTATACTGAGGAGCCCACAACTGGACATAACACTCCAGGTGTGTCCTCACTAGGACTGAGTAGAGGGGAGGAATCACCACTGCCACCCACAATCATCCTAATGCAGCCCAGGATAGCATTAGCCCTCTGCTGCAAGAGTGCATGGTCAGGTTGTTGCCCAGCAGAATGCCCTGAGTCCTTTTCTGCCAAGCTGTTTTCCAGCTGACTGGTTTATAAGTGTGTAACATATACTGGCACACTTGTTGTTCAGCTTCATGAAGTTCCTGTCAGGCTGTTTCTCCAGACTGTTGAGGTCCCTCTGGATGGCAGCACGACCCTTTGACATATAAACCATCTATAAACTTGTAAAAGGAACGTTCTGCCCGGTCATCAACGACATTAGTGAAGATGTTGAAAGGGACTGGACCCACTACTGACCCCTGAGGTACACCACTAGTTACTGGCATCCAAGTAGGCTTTATGCCACTGATGATGACCCTCTGGGCTGGTCATTCATCTGTGTTTCAGTTCACCTTACTGCCTGCTCATCCAGCCCATGCTTCCGGGGCTTCTCTGTGATGATCTTTAGGGAGAAAGTGTTAAAAGCTTTATTGAAGTTAGAGTAGACAATATCTATTGCTTTCCCCTTGTCTACCAAGTCAGTTATTTTTGGTTAGAAAAGAGACCTGCTCTTTTCATTGGGCGTGAATTAATGTAGCTTGGAACAGTTTAGTAAAAATTTAGTACAACTTGGGGGTGAAACTTTGCTAGAGAAGATGCAGAGTAAGCTATAACAGGAAAGAAGACAATGCCAAATTCTGCCTGCCTAGAAATCACTAAAAATAATATCAAGTAGAAATGTTCTGTAAATGTAATTTGAAGAAATTTATGGTTTTAGCCTACACAGGGTTTCTTAGGACTTGTAAAAGACTGGATGAAAAATCTTTGCCTAAGTCCTCATTAAATTTGGCAATGATGACTGCTTTGAAAAAATTGGAAACAACATGTTGTAGAAACCTCTGAAATGAAGTAATTCTCAGGGTGTCTCCTACTCAAATGCTTTCCTTTGCAGCTTGTGTCCTAAAGCACAAGTCATTTCTGCTTCAGATATGTGCAGTCATGTCACAAGATCATCTACCATTAGTGCATTTTCAAGCCAGTGTGGTAAAGAAATGAGAAATTTTTAAAAGAGCTATACAGAATAACAATCTCACAAAATCCCCCAAGATTACACTGAAGTACAAAGTTTGCATTTCTATCTATGTGCTTGAAATCGATCACCACATTTTGTTAAGAAGCCCTAGAAATGTTAGTAGAGATAGAACTAATTAAAGCCTGCAGAAATTATGTTAAAACTATTCAAATTCTTTCCTAATTCAATGTAACCTTCCTAGAATTCTGCATTAATATGAATCTATATTCAATTGAGCAAGACCTTTTAAGAAAAGTTTGACCTTATGGTACTGTTAAGCAAGAAATACTGCCCTTTTTTTAGTTATTAGCAAAAACCAGGGAGTCTTTAAAGGTTTTGAAATAACATGCTCACGTGGAAGATACAACACATTCTTTAACATTTAGTGCTGCATAATTCTGCCCTTTATACTGTCTCAAGGTAATTCAAATGTAAACCAGTAAAGTCAGCGCAAACTTGTTCTTTACAAATGAGTCAACACTGATTTCAAGTAGACCCAGCCTGACTGATGAAAAACAAGGTCATTTTTAAAAAGATAATATGACAGATGTGTAAGCAAGAGAGAAAAAGTGCTGCAAAGTAGCAGAATTAATCTTAGAGCATATAAGCAAATTTCATAGACAAATTAGGAAGTTATATCTATGCCAAGGCTGCTTTCTCACTGAAGGGGTCTTTATATCACTAGTTGTTTTTCATTAAGTAGTGGGGTAAAACATACTGATGTTACAAAAACCAACCAAAGAAATCCACAAATCTTAAGAAAACAACTGCTGATATTAGTATAGATATGTCTTCTCTTTGAAATTTGGATCTGGAACAAAGTAAGATTTTTCTTTTTGTGTGTGATTTTTTTCTCAAGCTCCATTTTTGAAAGCTGAAATAGTGAGTAGATAATTGTTTGGTGCAATGTGTTTCCCAGCAACCAGTACTGTCAAAAGTATATAGAAGTTTCCCACCTTGCAGAACAATGCGATAAAATGAAGAATAAATGCAGTGAAAACACAGGGCTAGTATCAGAAGATGAGGAGCAATTAATACAACTTCTTATAGAGATATTTAATTCTTCCATTCTAGGTATTCAGTCTTATGTATAAGATAAGGGAGAGGTGGCAAATAGAATGCTAAATGTGTTTGTTGTTGCTCTGAATTAGAAGGGCTGGGGACAGCAAATCCTTGAAAGACAAGTATGCTCCTTGACTTCCTGACATAGAAATAGTTCAATGAAAATTCTGCTTAGAAGTCTTCCAGAAAAGAACTCACTAAGAAGCCAAATTTCCTTTAGAATGGAAAGTTCCTACTATAGTTATCTTTAAATTTTCCAGATTTGTCTATCAAACAATTCATTCTGTTCCTTCTAAGGCATTGGAACTATGTGGTATAGAATGCCATAGAGTAGTCAAACCCAGAAGATAGTGTTCTCATTTGAGTATAACACTTGAAAATTGAACTAGAGTTAACAATGTAAGAAATGCCCCTGACAGAGACCACAGTTCTAAATAGTCTACTATTCTGTCTCTGACAGAGGCAGGAGAATATGCAAGCCTGGCCATTCACTGCAGTCTGGAGAACATTAGCATGATTTATTTATCCTGAACATCTGTGTCCACAGATAGCATGAAAGTCAGAAAGCCCAAATACATAGCAAAAGCTATTGCCTTTAGAGCTGAATTCCATGCTATCTGAAGAGCACAGTATGATATTCTCCCATTTCTGTGATGGCAGGCTCAAACTCTAAATATAACAAAGAGCTTGTTTTGAGTTAAAATGGGATTTGAACATATATCTCTAAACATTTGCATGATAGTGCAAGTAGGAAAAAATGACCTATTCTTTTATTTCATGAATATTCACTACAGAATCACAGAAACAGAAAATATGCCGAGTTGGAAGGGACCCACAACAATCATCAAACCCTTCTCCTGGTCTGTGCAGGACAATGTTCCTGAGGTTATCATCCAAACACTTCTTGAACTTTGTCAGGCTTGGTGCTGTGACCACTTCCCTGGGGAGCCTATTTCAGTGCCCAACCACCCTCTGGGGGAAGAACCTTTTTCTAGTATGCAACCTAAACCTCCCCTGACACAACTTCAGGCCATACTCCTGGGACCTGTTACTTCTCACCACAGGGAAGAGATCAGTGTCTGTCTCTCCTCTTCCACTCACAAGGAAGTTCTAGCTGCAGTGAGGTCTCTCCTCAGTCTCCTCCAGGCTGAATAGACCAAGTGTCCTCAGCTGCTCCTCATACGGCTTCCCCTCAAGGCCCTTCATCATGTTCATTGCCCTCCTTTGGATATGCTCTAATAGCTGAATATCTTTCTTATGTTGTGATGCCCAAAACTGCACACAATATTCAAGGTGAGGCTGCCCCAGTGCAGAGCAGAGCAGGACAATTCCCTCCCTCGACCAGCTGGCAATGCTTTGCCTGATGCCCTGCAGGACACAGTTGGCCCTTTTGGCTGCCGGGGCACTGCTGACTCAGATTCCACTTGCCATTGACCAGGATCCCCATGTTCCTTTCTGTGGATTTTCAGCATCTCATTCCCCACTCTGTATGTACATACATCCAGGGTTGCCCCATCCCAGGTGAAGAATCCAGCACTTCCCCTTGTTGAACTTCATATGGTTGGTGACTGCCCATCTCTCTAATTTGTCAAGGTCTCTCTGCAGGGCCTTTCTGCCTTCGAGGAAGTCAACAGCTCCTCTGATTTTGGGTTGTCTGCAGACTTGCTTAGTATTCCCTTCAGTCCTGCATCCAAGTCATTTACGAAGCTGTTGAAGAGCACAAGGCCCAAGATGTTTCATTCAGTTTCTTAAGGTCTGATACTTTTACCTCTGAGACAAAGGTAACTCTTTCTTCAGCTCTTTCTTGAGCTATTCTTGAGAATATCTGCCAACATATTTAGGTCATCTTGTAACTTGAGCATTTTTTGTTTCCTCAACATTTAACTTAAATTTTACTGTTGGTGAAGTTTAGAAAGTGAGAGAAACTTAGGCTATTGGTGGTTAAATGTAAGAAAATCTGCTGGTGGAATGTTATTGTTGTTTGGTTTTGGTTTGTTTGGGGTTTTTTTTGCGCAATATTCTAATCAGGACAGCTATAAAGTGCCTTTGGTTAAAACAGACTATAGATATTCAAAAGTTTTTGAAAGCAACCAACATTTCCACCCCCAACCTTGCTTCTGCAGGTTCTGGTAGTATTTGCAAAATCTGTTCTGATGAAAAGCTGAACCACTTCAAAGACAATTTAGAAGTGCTTAGTCTTCAGGCTTTGTACGTCAGTATGGAAATATTGATACCTATTACTAGAAACACAGCTATAGTCAGCTTTATATTATAGTAAATAAGCTTTCTCTACAGGAAGGATTGCTGCCTTTTTTTTTTACTCTTGATGTAAAATTTTCCTTTATAATAACAATTGGTGTAATAAATATAAGAGAGTTCTGCATCAAGGTCCAGATAACCATATCTGCCTATTGGTTAAACTCTGATAGAGAAGGGTAGTGGATGAACCTTTTCCCTGTGAATTTTACCTTTGTGTATGAAATAAAATGTTATGTGTAGTCCATTTGCATTACTTTCTATAAGTCAATATTACCATGAGCCATTGAGAACAATTGTGAAAATAATTAAACCCAGTCAGATTTCCAGGAGCATGTTAAGATCGTAAAAGTTCCCATCTCTGCTGTTACAAACAATACTTTAAAATGTGTTCTGAATACATGACTACAGGTTACTTTAAATTTGAAAATTCACACTGGATCAGAGACAGGGTAATTTTTCATTAAACCTGAACTGTTATTTAATTTCTGAACTGGTACCTAAATTGCTAATTATATGATGCCAAAAGGTAAACTGTTTTAAGTTAGATTTAGTTTAAATTTCATTGTGGGTTTTGTTTGACATAGAGGCTTTGGCATTCATTTATCTTCATTTTGAGGATATTTCACTTAATAATTGTGTTGCCTAATGCCCTAATCTTTTTATTACACTATAACTTAACTTGAACAATGCTGCTTCTGTTCAAAATAAACAGATTTGGTATGTCTGTGAAATAGACTTATGTGTAGTAAGATGCTTTACCATCTAGAAAAGCTTGGAGGTTTCTGAATGCTTAAGAAATTATAATGCCAGTAGATTTAGCATTTGTATATCTGCAGGCTCATGCTTATTCAGTTGTATCAAGGCAGCTTAAGCTAATGTCTAATCTTCTTATGGAACACTTCTTTCTGTAACAACAGGATTGTGCATAACAAGCTTGAACAACCATGTGACTCTAAATGTTGTGTGAAAGGAAGGGAAGGAAGAGTTGCCTAACTTTTTGTTTATAAAATGTCTAATTATCATTATCTTTGCATATATAGGATAGCCTAAGAGTCTTACTGTGATACGATGTATTCAACTCATACAAACCAAGAAGTCATGAAGAAATCATTGAAATTTGTCCACCTTGATGCTCTCCTTTATGTCACTTTTTCATCAAAAGGGGAAACAGACAAAAGGCATTGAAAAATTATTTTGATACTATATTAATCTTAGGCATATATGACCATGGAAAAAAAATAGATTAAATTTAGTTATCCACATATTAGAAGGGTAAACAAGCCCAAAACTTTTAGCAATGTTTTCCTGAAAAATGACATTAAATACATACTCATGTTCTGTTTCTGATGAAAAACTTCTTCTGAAGCATGAAGTAGAAATCTAGATGGCATTATCTTATTGCAAATTCATACTTTTTAGGAAAACATGAATCAGTTGTATGCAGAGATTATCTAGGTTCATTGCTTTTTGCTCAGCACTTTCAGTTGTGCTTTATTGGCACAATTTGCATAGGCTTCAAGGAAAAGTTTAAATCCTCTGTAGTGGAAATGATAAGCTAAAGGAGCTAATAACTAAAGGAGCAGGATGCACTACAAAAATCTAGAAGGTGTTTCAAGGGTTAGTGTAGGGAGGAAATAGTGTGGAGAATTGAGTAGCTTTTGCTTTTTTTTTTTTTTTTGTAATATAAAACACTAAATAAATCTCTCATATGTTTCATTGAGCTCATTGATGAGCTGAAATAGCATAACAGTTAAGATTAATCTACCTCTTGATCTACCTCCACATATTTTCTTCTCTTTAACAAGTAGTGTTAACTAAAAATGTCCAAAGAGAAAACCAATAAGATAACTTTCCTACGAAGTTCCTGATCAGGTTCATATCATCTTTCAGAGTACAGTGACTGAATCTTGTCACTCTTGTTGCTTCGTATACATCCCCCATGCTTTTTTTCCTGCCACTCTTTTCTAAACACATACTCATTTAAACTGTACTGAAAGAATACTAAGTAACTTTACTGTAGGAAGTTAAGTTATAAAACCATTGAATATCATACTGAAATTGAGAAACAAAAAGATCACAATATGAATTTTCATGGTTTTTTTTGTAAGCTGTACCATTGTGATGAGAAGTCATAGGCTTGTGATAAAACTGATTATTTCTCTTATTAATGAAAAATCTGTAACACAATAAATGGTGTGTTTTCTGATATTAGAAAAGGGAAAGAAGGATCATGCTATTTATTAAGTAGCTTATATGCTTTTCCTTATTCAAAAATCTGAAAAATAAAATCATAAGTTTTGTTTATCTGTTTTGTTTATCAGTGTCAGGAATCCAAGAAATTTTACTTCCCTTTTTTCAGGGTTTTTTAGGACAAAGGAAAATAGTTTCATATAGTGCCTTAAAATGTACAATGTAGAAACTTCTGAATGTAGAATAACTTGTAAGAAAAGTACTGACACTACAAATAATTTATTTGATTGTTTAAAAAGTGTGTTTTGCGTGTCCTTCCTTATTCATAGTTTTTCTTAAAATTAAGATCTTTTCCTCTACCCATTGCATCTTTAGTGTAGCAAAACTATAAAAAAGTAACAAAATTCAAAAAAAGAAGCTTCTTGAAAGTAGATATTTAACTTAAATTCAGTGTTCTCTTCATCTTACTGGAAACTAGTCAGACGACTTTGCCTGTAGAGTCATCTTAATTTAGATAAAACACAATCACAGTATGCAAAAATTGCACATCATCTCCTTCACAATTGTTGCCTCATAAAGGCAACTTGCTTTCAATAAAATATGACTTGGTTTTCTTTTAAAAATTAATTTTGATACACCAAGTTCCTTCAGACTTTTTTTTGTTTTGTTTATAACTTAGTTGAGCATAAGGTGTTTCTGTACCCAGTTTAAAAGGCTGATGGTTTGTGGATAAGCTTTGGAATCATAGAATAACTCTGTTTTGGAGTGCCTATTGAAAAGCTCTTTTCAGGCTGCTTGATCTCTCATTCATGTGGCATTGCTGTATCTGTCTCTTTTTCTGCCTTGTCTTCAGCTTTTGTTCCTTTATTTCAAACATCCTTAATAATATTTTATTCTCGTCACCAGATTGAAGGGAAAGGATAATAACAGATCCATTAGACTTCATTAAACTGATGATAAAAGCCAGAAATTCTAAAGGACTATTTACAAGATGAATAAGTTTTATTTAAAAGTGTGGCTTCTTGCATCTGTCACATCCTAATACATCTTTAGAGCTGTAACTGAAAAACAGCAGCAAATGGTTCTAATCTATTAAATATGAAAGAAAAATATGACAGAAGGATTAAAATTACAGTCAAATTCAGTCTTTTTGTCATTAAAAAAAATCATTAATTGCTCCAGGGTGTCCATTGTTATTAGCAGTTGAGATATTTTTGTTTCTTTGATTTTATAGTTTGTAACTCAGATATCTGTCTCAAATTGCATTCAAGGGATGAATTACAAATATTATTTTTTTTTTTTTCATGAGCTTCTAAAATACGAAGAATGAGATCCTTGAATGTTTTGGTTCCTATTTCGTATTGGGTAAATGAAAATTTAGCATCCAAATAGAACAATAGTTGCATTTATACTTTTGTGGATCTGGATTCGTCATGTATTGTATATAAGTAGAGACAAAAGGTGGACCGCATATTGACTAAAGATGGACAGACTGTGCCATGGAGAGTTTATGTGCTGGAAAGCACAGTAGTAATATAAAGACAACAATTTGGGGTATTTTATAGAAGATCCATTGTAGCTTCCTCTCTCCTTGCCAATAATTAAAAAATGAATCTTTAACAACTATGAAAAAAAAAACCCTCTCAAAATTAATAAAACAGTCCTTTTTTTAAATAGCACATGAGGAACCATTCAACTTCACTGCAACAAGGAATCAAGGATATAGAAAACTGGATTAAATTGAAACTATATATGTTTCTTTATATGAAAAATGTAAACTTTGTTAATTCTAATAAAAACAAAAATAAAATTACACTGAGAAAACCTCACAATTTACAAGATAAATCCATCCATAGCTTATGATGGCTATGGAGGGGCCTCCACATAGTGTGTTCTGTACATGTTAGAAGCAGAATTGCCTCTTACAAAAAGGTGAACCTGGCCATTGTCAGGAGCGTGGTGCTAGACTAGATGAATCACCTGCCTTATCTTGTCTGGTAACTTGCTTCTTGTGTTGCAAATAAGTGAGAGATGCTTTATAGAATTATTGGGAGATAATAGGATGATTTAGTGAGAAATCTTTTGAGGTGAGAGAGGTCAGTTGGCTTAAATTTTCTCTCATCTCTTAGTGTTAACTGAATATATGGGATGCACATCTGAAAGTATAACAGTGTCAGAAGAGAGAAGCAGATGTCAGATTATTGTTGAATTTCTGCTGAAGTTCTATAAAGTTTAGTTCTTGGAACCTTTTGAAGCTTTCCAGGATTTGATTCAAATTCAAGTTGCAAATTCTATCACTTTTTATGTTGCTCTCTGCTATTTTGCCAAAGATCTGAATTCTTTTTTTTTTCTTTCTTTCTTTTATATTTTTTTTTTTTTTATTAATATAATGCGTGAGTCCAGAGATCATTTCAGGGATGATATACGTATTTTAGTTTTGTAGACCTCCACATTTCCTAGCTTTCCTTTCCTCACAAGTTCCATCATGCTGACCTATTGTTCCTATTCACTTTAACTATATGTATGCTGTGTTCTTAGCAGTGCACCAGAGATATAATAGTTAGAGGTTTTCCTCATTTTTGCAAGGCATGGCTGAAAAATTGGACCCAACAGTATGCTGTCTCAAAAGCTTATATAATATGACTTCGTTGTGAGTGTAATATAAAGAGATTTCTAGTATAATTCTGCATTTCAGTGAGGTTAATTCTAGTCTTTCATTAAACCGCCACTGTGATCTAAGCTTCTAATGGAAATTTAGTAATATTTCATCACCTGCATATTTTCAGAACCATAGCTATTAGACCAGAAGTGCTAGTTTCTTACACAGGCATGAAGAATTCTTTGAACGCTTATGCTAATTGAAATAGAGTTTTGAATTTTTAAATTTGAACTACATAGTGTTTTCATTATATGTTTAGAAATGAGATTCCCCCTCATCTTTTGTTCTCTGGAAAAGGAGACAAGTTCCTTAAAGAAAGTTTCTTAACATGAAAGTAAACCTGACTAGTGTTAATGATACCCAGAGTTAGGAAATACCATAAGGACTTTCAAATGGAGAAGGAACAAAAGGTTTAGAGGTATTTAGAATAGCAAAGAGAATACACGAGAGGATACAGGATTCTTGACTAGAACAGAGAAGTGAGGATGCCCTTTGGAGTCAGATATGAGGCCAGTATGTGAACTTCTTGTGTAATTGGTTTATTTCACTGAAGAGGCATCATAATGCAGATATGGAACAAGTGCTCAAAACAGAACCTGTAGCTGTGATGGCTTTCTGCTGCACTTTTATGAGGCTTAGTTTTTTTATTATTCTTTGCACCTTCTTGGGCAGATAGACTATGTTGTTCCTGTTTGGCATTAGATTTTCTTGGGAGAGGAGAAAGGAATATGGAAGATGTGACTGCATGGAGTTCGAAGTTGCAGATCTGGGCAGGTGGGAAAATAAGTTTAGAGCAGTGCACATTTCCACCTTTCCTAAGGCATTCACAGGGTATACTGCAGTTAGATGTAAGTAGATGCTGCTACTTTTTGAGGTCTCAGGTCCTGGGTTCTGTAGTGTGAATGCTGTGTAGCAAATCCTCAGCAAAAGAGTATTCCTCATGAGGAAGGGATATGACAAACCCAAATACTGGTCCATTTATGCTGTGGTCTAAATTGGCTGTAGCCTCATAGTCTTGTTAAAAATGATGGGTTTTTTTGAACAGACATGCCAAGTATTGTAACTTCTTTACAAATGTGCACTAAAAATCTACATAACATAGATGCAGAAAATAGCAAAAAGAAGGCCGAGAATTTTTGCAAAGGTGAATGTTGTTCTTTTCAAATTGCATCAAATTTACACTTAAGCTCAGTTGTACTTAATGCCTCACAAGGAGTCTCCAGTCTTGGTGACTGACAGAAATCCAGTGACTGTGACTATTGAAAATGATTTCTTAGGTTCAGCGCAGTTTCACTTAGGAAAAACAATCTCTTCTTCTCTGGTGAACTGGTGAGGGTTTTAATGAGCTCAGACATAGGGACGAGTTAGTGAACATTCCTTGACAATAGTGTCCAGTGGTTGTGATATAAATATTTTGTTGCTCAGAACATGCAGTTTTATTATGACTCTATTTAATATATGGTCTCTACTCCTTGCATGGTCAATGGAGTGATTCCAGGTAATTTCAAGGACATTTAACTTACTCTAGACACTATACTACATTTCCAAGGGGAGAATTCAGGATATTTTGTGTTAAAACATACAAAATTAACAGTAGTTTAATAATTTTAGGAAAATGTAGATTTTAAGATTTCTTTCTAAATGATGGAGAATCTCTGTTTTAAAATGGTGGAAAAGTAACAAGTTCATATGCCTATTACTAGACTGCCCTCATCAGGCAGTGCTTCATTTGTTCCATTTATGGCAAGATTCACAGATCTTCATGCATCAGAGACTTGAGGGATCTGGCTGTGTTCTGTCAGTTGCCGTGTCTCAAGTTTTTATTGGTATAGTAAGAGATAAAATCACATTTTTTGATGCTTTCTCCTAACATTAGCTTTAGCTGTGTAAAGATAATGTGACTCTGTTATATGTACAATTTGGGTAAGGTTTTGCTGAATTACACTTGCTGCTTATACAGCAAAATAGCACATTAATAGTCATCATACATTATGTTCCCAAGCTAATCTATTCATAGGATTTGAGCTAAAGATCGCTTTGCTTCTCAGTCAGGCTTTAATTACTTCAGAGGCTTACAAGGAATCTATGAATCTAATAATTCAGGGGGTTTGAAACTGGATTATTTAGGGATTATTGGTTGTCTGTGGTTACTTGTAATTAGCCACCTGATTTGGGCTTTTTCTCTCTCTAGGGGAGAGAACGTAGCTGTATTAATACAGCACAGGACTGAGACTCAAGAGTCCTGTTAGCTTAGCTCTCTGATTTGTGTATAGAGTATACTTTAAAAGGCACTTGACTTTCTGTGTCTAAGTTTCTCTGTCGATAACAGTGGAGATCACAGTACTAAACTTTCTTTGTAAAAGATATTGTAAGTATTGGTAAAAGCACTGCATAGGACTAAGTACTTTTCTTATTGTATCCAGTTAGGAGAAATAGATCAAGTGGGAGAAACAGTGAAATAGAGAAAATAAATACCATGATAAACTTGTTACATATAAATTAGTCTTGCAATATGACTTGATATGAAAGTCATATCAATGTTAATGAGGCCAATCTCTATTAAAGGGACAGTTAGTGTCAAAAATATTTTTAGATGCTGTTCTGAGCTTATTTTCAGATCCATCATACTATATGAGAATCATAAATATCATGCATTAAATCAGTATTAGTAACAAATGTTGTAAGAACGCACCATGTATAAGCCAGTACTGATGCTTTTGCATAGCCTATATTCATAATTTCACTGAACTATCAGCTCACTGCTGTAGTGAGTGCACTTCATGGAAGCTACATGGTTCAGTGGTACTTTCTAAGAACATTTTAAGTAGAAGTACCTCAGCTCATGGGAGACAGTAATCAGGCAAGGAAATGGGAAAGCTTATCCCACCTGAACTGATGGATGTACAGCAAAATTCTCCTTAACCATGAGCGTGTCTATTCACCTATTATTTTCTGCCCAGCTGTCTTACAAACACATTGCCATTTTCTGTCTGCATAAGCTGTAAAAACATGTAAAGCTACCTGAGATCTTCTGAGGAATACATAAGCCTGGCTGTCTTCTAGAATCTATTTAATTTTGTGTTTAGAATTTTTGAAATGACAAAGGACAGAGGATAGTCAAATGAATGTAGCACTACAAGCCAAGCAGCCAATTATTTATTTTTCAGTGACTCAGGCTACCAGCTTGCCAAACTATAGAGTCATATCATGTGACACAATTTCATTTTTTAAAATTAATCCTTTTTGTTCTTCCTTATGGTGTTAATCCTCTTTAGTTAGTTTAGCCTCGTCTTGTTCAGTGTCTACGCAGAATTTAATAAAACCAATAGATTACACAATGATAACATACATCTTGTTGTTATGTTTTCTGTATAGTTTTTAAGCATGTACTACATGCATTTATTCTCCAAATAGCTCTCCTAGTTTAATAGTATAATTCACTACAGATGCTGGCTTTTTTGTTTTATGGATAAAAATTATTAAGTTCATAGTGGCAGCGTAAAAGAAAAAAAAAAAAAAAAAAAGCCTGCCAAAATGGAATCATAGAATCATAGTATCATAGTGTATCTCAAGTTGGAAGGGACCCATAAGGATCACTGAGTCCAACTCCCTACTCCTTTCGGGACTGCCTAAAACTAAACCATCTGATGAAGAGTGTTGTCCAGACACTCCTTGAACTCTGTCACTCTTGGTGCCACAACCACTTTCCAAGAGAGCCTGTTCCAGTGATCAGCCATCCTCTCAGTGAAGAACCTTTTCCTAATGTCCAACCTGAATTTTCCCTAATGTAGCTTTATTCAATTTCCTCATGTCCTATCACTGGTAGCCTGAGAGAGCAGCACCTCTCTGTCCACTTCCCCTCATGAGGAAGCTGTAGATTGTGATGAGGTCTCCCCTCAGTCTCCTCTTCTCCAGGCTGAACAAGCCAAGTGCCCTCAGCTGCTCCTCATATGGCTTCCCCTCCAGATCCTTCAACATCTTCTAGCCCTTCTTTGGATGGTCTTTGATAGCTTTAGAACTTTTGTGGCACCTAAAACTGCACACAGAGCTTGAGGTGAGGCCACCATAGTGCAGAGCAGAGTGGTACAATTCCCTCCCTTGCTTGGCTGGCAATGCTTTGCCTGATGTCCCTCAGGACATGGTTGGCTCTCCTGGCTGCCAGGGCACTGCTGACTCATACTCAGTTTGCCATCGACCAGGACCCCCTCGTTCCTTTCTGTGGGGATGTTTTCTGGCCTCTCATTCCCCAGTTTCTATGTATAACCAGGATCCCAGGTGGAGAATCCTGGACTTGCTTTTGTTAAATTGTATACATTTATGTAAAATTTTTGGCAGTTCTAAAAGATTAGACTTTCAAAGTTTAAACTGAGATTGGCTGTTGCCTAAGACAAGATTTCCCTCTCGATAGTCTACAGATGTTTTGTATGTGATGTGATAACCATCTCTCTTGGGTCCCTAACCACCATGTGTTTTCAAATGAGCATTACATAAGAGAAACGCTTTCTGTTCAAACACTAGAAATAAGCTAATCTGTTACCTTTGTGTTGTGTCACCCCATAAGCCTAAACTTTAGCTCTTTATAATGAAACAAAAATAATGTTCATTTATTTTTGTGCCAAAATGACGAATATGTCACTTAATGTCAAGATTCAAAAGTCTGCCTTGTGCAACTGTTGTTGCAGGCTTGGAACAGTCATGGAATAGGAACTTTATTTCATTTTAGGTACTGAGCAAGTGGTTAATAAAGTTATTTCCTTCCAGAGAATTTATAATTCAGCTGTAAGACTACAGATAAGAAAATAAATTCTGAGAGGACCAGAGGGAAATAACGTTAGCATGAAGAATGACAGTCACAGCATACCATGCATATTGCTAAAGTGGAATATTTTCTTTATACAGACTGTTAATGTAAGAAAAGGGAATGACAGTGTAGGGGCTTTTCCCATTTATGTCAGAGTGTAATATAAGGAGTTGATACTGATTTATGAGTCCTACAGAGCTTGAAACTTGACTTCCCAGAAACTGCTCCTCCGAGGCAATGCTGTTAGCAGCTCTCTACGTGGAAGTAGTAGCTCTGTGTATTTCTCTGAAGGATGATAAAGACTAAAGATCCTGAATGCTAGATTAACATCCTTTTTTCTGGTGCAATCAGAGACTCTCTGGGCTTTCAGCGCTTTGATGCAAAATGTCATCCTTTTTTTCAGGATTTTTATTCATGTGTTTAGGGAAGAGTTTAGTTACATGGATCTTGATGGATGAGTTATGTCAGTAGTTTTGATATATCCATTTTTCATATTAAAACATGAGGCTACAGAATCTGTAATTTTATTGTTTTGAACAAATGGATTTAAAAAAAAAATCAGTTCATATTTAAATGAAAAGTAGGTGTGTTCTGAGTTCTCTTATGTGATGTGATAGAATAAACAGAAGGATTTAGACAAAATGTGAACGTGCATAATCACCTTGCATACCCATCCTGCTAAGTTCTCTCACCTTATAACGAATGATATGGAAGATGGGGAGATTCAGCATCAGTCTGGGTAAGACTGTAAATGCTGTTTGTGTCCATTATCTCTCTATTCATTAATTTAATTTCCAACTTTAAGATTGTCACTTTTAGGAAATTCATCCATATAGGATAGTGAAGGCAGTTTCTGTACTGCTTATTGTTACATCTTTCCTGGTCTTTACAAGATTAGACAATGCCTTGTAAATTCATTTAAATGTTGATTACACTGTCATTATGTGTGCTCTGGGTTTTTTTTTTGCAGGAGAAGAATGAGATGATCAGTGTGGTATACTGTGAATAGACTTAACTAGATTGCAACATGGCACTTTTATTGGAGGAGGAGATTTCATTTAAAAATATACTATCAAATGTATTTTTCCTAAATGCTGAACTGATGATTCCTTTTACTTTGCTTTTGTTTTTTGAATGTGTCATTTAGGAAGCTAACAGAGATCTGTTTCCTGGAACTGTGGTTTGTCTGACGGTGAGCACTCAAGGCGTTGTAGTGATTTTTAAATTCTGCAGATTTTCTTCCTTCTTTGGTTGATACTTCTGTATTTTGAGTGTCCATCTTTTATAAAACATCAATTTTATGAAAAGCAGTGAGTATCACAAGCAGTAAAAGCAATTTGAACTGGATGGAAAAGTAGTTGTGAAAATACTTTGCAGTAAATTTCCAGTCCAGCACTCTGGTCTCTCTCAGTTGTTCCCTAGTTGTGACTGTGGTGTATTGCCTTATAGCCAGGTTGTTGTTGTAAGCCCTCTGATAGACCCTTGTGTAGTGCTTAATTACCATGAAGATGAGAGGAGGAACTTTTCATAGTCATATGCTTCCCTTAAGATAGGAGCATATATTTTTAAGCAGGTATGATAAAGAGTAGTAAGTATTAGTTATATCTGTTTATGGGGCAGGTAAAAATAAAACAAAACAAAACAAAACAGTGGGATTCACAGCTTCAGGGGAAAAAAAATGTGCCAAAGACTTCTCCCAACACCCAGGTCATTGCATATTTTAGAGAGGGTAGAAGTTACAGGAATTAATATGAGAGGGTTTTATGTCATATTGCCTGATCTTTGTTTACTAGACATCTGGAGTATTTCCCTGTAGTCCGCGGCTTAGTCAGAATTTACAGAAATGTAAGAATTAAATTTGATTTTATAACTTTTGCATTCAGACCTTCTTAATTCTCTTAATTCTGCTCCTCCTAAATACACATGTATTTTTGTTTGCCAGGACTTGTGAACTACTTGAGAATAAGAGGTTAGTATGTAAGAATGTATATTTTTTATTATCTAATTATGTAACTATGTTTGGAATGGCTTAAAGGGGAATAGATTGCACTGAGATCTTTTCACCCTGATCTGGACTTCACTTTAAATGAGCTTTTGTATCAAACTTGGAATGACTTGGATGGGAGTCTGTAATCCTTGTAGGCAAATGCTTCTGTTAACTATAAGTAAAAACAGGTGAAGATTACAGCTGCTGGTCGTGTGAGTAAGTTTTTTATATATTAGTTATGAGGCTCTAAAAACAGTTCCAGAAACAAGGAAATATTGGGGATGGTGTACTTTTAAAAAGCTGGACAGGTAGTTCACTCTTAAGGAGTTTTTTCAGTGTCATGAATGTTAGTAGTGTGGACTGCTTCTGAAATGTACTCAGAAAATTCTACTTTCACCCTTCTTAAATGATATTCAAAATATCATTTTATATTTATATATCATTTTATATAATTTTAATCATATATATAATTTTAAGATATTTTCAAAATATCTTAAATGATTTTCAAAAAACAAAATGATAGCTTTACAGTGGTGTGTTCTGGGTAAAGTATTTTTAACACCAGAAATGTTAGTAGAAATGTTTTTTTTATTTCAAAGTCCAAAGACTGGCATTTCAGCTGGAGCATAAGGGATCTTGGTTACTGTGTTGCAGCTGGAAGTGATGGTTCATTATCATTGTAATAACAAGGGCACTCACACCCTGTAGAACACCACTTAAAACGCCATTTATTAGAGCTAAGACTGTAAAGAAGATCTTTTGAGATTTTACAGGATTCTCCTAAAAGAAAACAGTTCTATTAATAAATTCTACCGTCAAGAAAGAGAAGGAATGTTCACATGAGAACTTCTTGATACCTTTTTAGTTAAATGCAATCCCTGTACTGAGTGGAAGCTGCGTACAGGCTGCTGTGTTACCCTGGGCGGGCTAAGGTTATCCTGCAGCCAAGGGATATGCACCATTCTGCACACCACAGGTCCCATGGCACAGCTGTACATACATATAGAATAGAACTGCTCAGGCATGTGCCTACCCAGCTTAACTGGTGTGTGAATCACTGACTCCTCATTTACAGTGGTCTCCTAGTTACGGCCACTGCAGTTACAGTTCTGGAATTTTAGAGAACTCTCTTGATGCAGTCTGAACATAAAGAAATACTGTGTTACATTGTATTAATACTTTTTTTTATGCTCGGTTTGAGATTGAGTTTCAGTCTTTCTGATAAAGTCTGGACTGTAATACCTGCCTAATTCCTGTTCTCTCTGAGGATGACTTTTTCATTAGTCCATTCTTAGACATGGAAACAAATGTCAGCCTGATACATGGCAGTCTTCCTTTGGTTTGTTTAATTTGTTGGGCTTTTATTGTGTCTTTGGTGAGTGGAGGACCATGATCTGCATATTTGAATTTATCTGATTTTCAAAGTCCCAGGGCCCACACTTACTGCATGGTAGCTTCTAAATTGGGAGCCGTGAGCTTGCACATCTCAAACTAAGTGTAGTTGAAACACAAGGGTTATATTTACCCTTGTTTCTCTTTTGAAAAGGTGAAAGTTGCTCAGGTTAGTGAGCCACAGCATTATGCAGCACCTAAAACTGGCAGTTAGGAGAAAGCTGTAGTGATTTCCCATCTCTTAAGGGTACTTGGAGACACAAACATTCAATTCCTTGCTATGCCTTGAAGCAAGAACCGGACCTGGAGTTCCTCCCTTTTAAGTGCCTCACCTGATTGTTTATGCAGCCATTTACATTCTCCAGAATCTTACAAGATGAATTCTGGCCTGCCTTAAGTCAGAGGAAGAGTGTATCCCTAGTAGGTGCAATGTTCTGATTGGAGTACTCATCTATGAGTTATTCCTTGTTTCCTGCTGCCAGGCACTAAGCCATAGCATGAACAGTGATCACTGCCATGGATTTTCTCTTTGTCTTTTCTTGAAAGATAACCCTGTCCAGTCTTTGGGCAAAAGGTCATGAACTCATGAGATTCCAGGTGTGAATGAGGAATCTGTTTTTCATAATTTTCATCACTGTCCTAGTGTTTACCTTTATACTGTTAATGTATAGGGTTTATACTGTTGATATGTAGTGTTTATAGTTACAGTTAGAATATTGTGTTTATACTGTTACTTTGTAGTGTTTATCTGTGTAACTCAAGTAGGTTTACTTTATTTGTCCTTTTCGTTTCTTTTCTGGAAAGCCTCAAGTTTTTGATTCTGAAAACAACCAAAGTATTGAACTGTAGCTACTTTTATTGGATTGGGACAATTCGTAGACATCAAAAAATTTAAGTGTCTAATTTAAGCCATTTCCCTAGACTTTCTCCAGAGTTAATAAAAAAGAAGAGGAAGACCCAGCTCTGAGTCATCCTGTTATTTTGGGTATATATCTTATGATGAAATGAATAGTTTTTGGTGATGGTGGTCCCTGATTGGACCAAGATGACTAATGTCAAATAAATGTCTTTTAGACTGCTGAAGTTGTTGCAGTTAAGTCTCAGCTAAATGTTTTGCTGAAGGAAATTAAAATCCCTGTGGCAAAGAAGGGATTGGCAGTCTACATTCTTAACCATTTTACTACTAGTTCAGAAAAAAAAAAATAAAAAAATTGAGTGTGTATCCAACCATCCTACTATTTTCAGATAGCTGGATTACGGTATATGATATGGATTATTTCACCTGTCTGTTCATTTCACATTCTGTTAGTTTCTTTTTATATAATGAGAACTACTTGGCCATGACCTTGCATGAGAAGAAGACTAATCACTTGAGGAATCTTCTTTGAATGCTGGAAAAAACCTACCACAAATGTACATGACAAAGAATAATTAAATACATTTTGCAAAATGAAGTGAAGGACATATGCAATGAATTTGTGACTAATTGTTGTGTTTATTTTGTAAATGTATAGAAAATAAAATGTTTGGACTATGCTGAAGTACTCAAGCACTAGAATATTAATCTGACCAATAGATCTTTCAGGGAGAGAACAAAATCATCTTTGTGTCTAAACAAAAGGGATGAATAATTCTTAAAAAAAAACCAGGAAAAAAGTAACTTTTGTTGGTATTGTCTCACTTTGCAGTTGATTCATTTTAGTGTTTTAAGTTTGTCAATCCTCGGATTATCCCCAGAATACACAGTTTCATTTGCATATAATTGTTTTGTAGACTGCTTTTTTCAGTTAAGCCTTTTATTCCTTTACTCTGCATTGTGCAGCTTCTACAGATGTTTCTATGCTGGCGCAGTTCTAAAGCCCGGGAGGGAAAACATTCATATTGAAAACAAACTGAAAAACCTAAGCTAATGGTGAGGCTAAGAGATTTTAGTTTGTGTGCCTGCTCTCATTTCATCAGTGTATATAGTGGCACTAATAATACAAAAATATAACATTTTCAAATATATTTTTAGACTGCATTTTGTTTCATTGGTATATGGATATGATCTGTTTAACATACAATTAGACATCCGAATACACTTACGTTATTTGATACTTCCTGACAATGGCAGTGTTCTGCAAAATAAAGCTCTCCATTAATCTTCATAAATAATCTAAAGATCTGGAAAGTCAAGGGTCATCCAAGAGGCTCCTAAATCAGTTGTGTGAGTTAGAAATGCAGTCATGCCTTAAATTTTGGTATCTTAACTTTTCCATCTCATACGAGATTATCTATCATTAAAGTTCTACATATTCCTCCCACTGTGTCCATATTCTTTTGCTGATCAGAACATGTTTGCTAGTTTGACCCATTAAGTTATCTGCAGTAGATCTCAGTGGTCCTTATTTTCAGTGGTAATCAGAACTTTATCAGAGCAGAGGCTCTTTCAGGCGTGATACATACACCACTAGTATCTTACGAGACGAGTGTTTTACTATATGGTGGTATATTTGGAACAGCAAGTAAATCTGAGCCTGTGGATCTGTCTTAATCATTTCAGACTGCAATTGCAGAAGAGGAAAAGTTGACCCATATGCGTTCTGTAAAGAAGATTTATTAAGCGTGAAAGTCTGTATTTTTTTTTTCTCTGTTTCATTAGAAATCACACTTCTTTTCCATAGATGGAAGACCAGAAGGGATTATTACAGTATCTAATCGCTTCTCATGTTAAGGAGACCTCAGAATGTCACCCAATTGCCTGTATACTGAACATAGTGTCTATTTGCTGGGTTTTCCCTAAAGCATTTCGCTGAAATCTGATATCAGTAATCTGTCTAGCACATCACTGAGTGAGAAATTTTATTAACCTTGATGGCTGACTTACTTCCTTGTTCGAAGAAATAGGATAAACAAGTGTAACAACAGATGCTTTTTAAAAAAAAAAAAATGTTGTCTTGGTTTCAATCAGTTACTGGATAATTATACAAATGCATCAGAAGTTGAGGATACATGATCTTCCAAAGAAAAATTTTGGAAAATAGTTCTGATTTTGTTTAAAAGAGAAATTATTTTTATATTACAATAATATATACTACCCTAGATATGTACTCTAAAGTATCCAAATATTTAAACTGCCTCATAGAAAGTTCTATTTGAATATTATTTGCTTGAATATAAGTTTTAAAAGATTTCTTTTCCCCTTAAAAAAAAATTAAGAACACTTTATTTATAACAAGGTTTTTAAAATAAGCTTTCTGAATCCTCATCATGGCATCGAGTACCTATGATGAAAAGGAAAGAATCTGTGATGATTAAAAAATCTCAAAACCAAGTAATCAACCAAGAAAACCAAAGGATTAGTGAGGAGACAGGACAGAAAACAAGTAATCTGCAGAGAAGAAGTTACTTACAAATTACCTTTAAATGTGGCGATACAATGAATGTTATGAAATAATCAATCAAATTCATATAATTTCCCAAAATCTTCCAGCAAATAAGATCAGATGAAGTGGGAGTTTTGCTAGTACTATATTTTTGATGCAGACAATACTAGTAGGCCAGCAGGAGGAGAAGATGCTGAAGTATCATAAATCTGCTAACTACATATTCATATAGGAAAGCTAAAGAAAAGTACTGCTGCGCTTAAGATGACTAGGGGAGAACAGTGTGGAGAATAAGGTAATGGAGACATTTAAATACTACCTGCCATCTGCCTCAGACTATAACAGTGACTGTTTCTCCTAATTTGTGGCCTTCTGCATTGCAGATACCTCGGCGGCTGGGAAGGGCGAAGAAGAACATTGAATCACCCTTTCTGGACTGTATTTCAAGGTGTTATTGGTGTAGTACAAAATATATAGATGAGAAAAAAACCTTAAAAGCTTTCCAACATAATTGAAACTTCTGAGTCTGAAAGCTCTCTGAATACCCACAGTTGAATGTATCATTTGTGCCATACAGAACGGTGATAAGAAACCGCAATTCAATTTTGATAGCATTTAGTAGCCATCTTGCACAAGCAGAAATGAAACTGAAAGCAGAGAGCAGTCAGACCTAAGTACTCTATTTATGTTTCGACATCTTCTTAAAGCCCAGTATAGGGATTTTTTCAGCTGTTCATAGGGGAAATGTGTTAGTTTGGGTACAGAAAATATAGTTCTTCTTTAGATGCAATTGGCAGGCACCACTGGACAAACTGTAGATAGAAATTATGAAGACAAAACATTTCAGGAATTTGTAAAAAAATTATTTTTTTCTTTTATTTTGAATTTTTATTTCCCATTCTGATTATCTTCAAATGTTCTGAATGGCCCTGTCAGAAACCTGTTGTCCAGTGTTTTGATATAGCCAACACTTTTTTGAACATCCAGAACATGGGTTTCCAATTGCATTTAGCTAATTACAGAGTTGCATCGCCAAAAAACTTTTCTGTTCCTCCCACCACCCTGTGTAATTCTATGCATAAGCATCTCTTCAACAGCTATCTGACCATGCTGTCCTGTGAAAGAATAAAATGGCTAACATTTAAATTTTATAGGACAGAACAATCATACTGTGTGCAATATATGAAATTGAAGCATCAGATTAATACTTAGAAAAGTAGGATATTTTTATGTAGGTGAAAAAAATAAAATATTTTTTTTAAGGCAATGTTTTGCTAGTTGAAAGAAAAAGGACACATCAATCCAGAAGCTTTTTTGAATTACATTTGATGAATTTTGCATAGAATGTAAGGGTTTAAAAAACTAACTAATATCTAAGCTTTTAGATTGAAAAAAAAATATTTCTGTGGAAAAAACACCCAAACAAACCAAATAAGGCATAGATAAATATTTCCAATGTGTAATAGCAATAGACTTTTTAAGAGAACACTGATCTTAAGGACTTCTTCTAGTCAATTGGAAGAATAAAACATATCTTTAGAGCAGCATGATCCCTAAAGTTTGGTTTTACTGTGTGTGTATGTTATGTGTGCAAGACACACAGGTATGTGTGAGAATTCTTTTGCCCCCCCCAGGGCTATGATTTTAAACTTAAGGAAAATGCTTAGACAGTCCAGAATATTTCTTATTATTGTATTCCTAATCATATATGTCAGTTTCTAAGCCACAGCCAACCAGTAGCTACCTGGCTACTTCGTAGACCTAAACAGGATCTTCTGTGATAAATCTTTGCTGCACAAATAAGTATGAATCATGTGGAAAGGTGCTTCGGCATGTCATAATTTTTCACCTCCTAGAAGCCACCTCAGTATATAATAATGACTATTCTCTACCATCCTCATCAGGTGTACTGGTCAGGTTCAGAAGAAAATTTTAAAAACTGTAGTTTGTTCAAGGTAAGGCTGAATTAATCATTACACATCTCTAATAGGGCTTTCCTAAACTACAGTTTCTATAAGTACTACTTCCATGGAAACTAGAACAAAGAGTTCCTTTTTATCCTGACATAATTTTCTAGGTGTGTCCTCACCAGTAACTGACTTCCCCCTCTCCAATGTGAGTACTTAAAGATGGATCACGACTTGTCTTTGAAGAGGCTTGGAAAAGAAGAAATCCCTAAACCACTGATCCTACTATGAAAATAAAATATATAGAAAACATAGTAGATAAAAGCAGTTTATCTACATTAATGTAGATTAGGAGGTTAACAGTCCTTACTTACTGTTAATATAGAAGAGTGATCTTGGAGCTTGCAAATTACATTCCTTTCAAAAGGAATTCAGAAGATGTGGGACCAGGCTTGATATGGTCAGGTATATAAATTTTTCAGGTAGATTTAATATGGATCACATATTCAACACCACGTGTTTTGCAGTACAGGGCTTCTATCAAACTATTCTATTTGCTGCAGTAGATCTCTCATCCTCTCTGACATTGAACACTTCCTCCATAACTCATCTGCTGGTGACAAACTCCTCAACAGCAGCACGTTCCCTCAGGAGAGGGGAGTACCTTTTGAGCCTCCAGGAGAGGCCCCAGGCACTCCCTCCAGCCTGGGCGCCGCTGCTTCTAAGTCAGCACCTAATTTGGGAGCATGAAATCTGAATGCTGTCATAAAGCCATCTCTCTGAAACAGTGGGGCAACAATTTTTCTTCTTGTTTTGTATTTATTGCTGGATGTTTAGTTTTCGAGGTGAAAAATTAAGATGGTGACATTTAAATTATAACGTGGATCCTGCCTATGTTTAGCTTGGCAGCAAGTCAAGCATTTGGAATTGACAGAGTCAGCATTTTTATCCAGTAGTAAGTTTTTTGTACTAGATCATTGAACCAAAATGATTGAATAACTCATTTTCTTTGTGGTACCTCATTTTCTACTGTTCTACTATTATTCCTTCTCTTTGGATAGGATATTTCCCATTTTCTCACCATGTTCTTAACTTCAAAGATGTCAGATAAGTGTGATTTTCCCTGACATCCAACTGATCCTCAGGGGAGGAAGGAGATGAAGAAGCAGGAGAGGGCAATAGCAGTGTTTTATTCGGTTGCCAGTGTGTAGCAAAATACAGCACATACTTCATCAAGGAATTCATTGTGGCTTGCCTTTTCTATGATGAGACAGTTGAAGTATAAAACATAAAACTGAGAAAAGAAAGAATATATATTTCAATTCTCTGAAGCATTTTTTGATAATGTAAAAAACATTGCCCCTATTATTCTAAGGTGAAAACTGAAGTTGTAGGGAATTAAGTGACTTTTTCTGAAGTCACACATTATTCAACGTAACATAAAATTAGGTCATCTTGTTCTGATTCTGGTGCATAGTTCAACACACCCCAGTGAGAATTCTGCCTCAGTAAGACTTGTGGAAAAGCACAGTCTGTAATTCAGGACTTACCCAGTTTTTCTTCTATTTTAAGATAGTTTACACAGATTTCTTATGCATTTTGTTATACCTTCTAAATACTTCTATGCAACCCTGCCAATTTTCATGTCTTTCATGTTTTTACAGCAACTTATTGTTAAAAAAAAAAACTTAAGCAAAGATTCATAATAGTAGCTATAATTTCACCAGAGAAGATCTTCCTTAAAGTTTTTAATTTTCTTTTTCTAAGAAGAATGGAGGAAGAAGGCAAATAGAGCATGTTTTTGTCAGGAAGATTATGTGTTTAGCACTAAAGGGTTTTACGTGGATGTTTTCTGAAATGTTTTCCCAGAAGAGATCACTTGCTGGTAAAAGCTTTATATGAGATCCCATGAAAATAGAACTTTAATCTTTCAAGCTAATCTAAATAATTAAGAAAAGTTTATTTACAGAAAGATTTTTGCAGAACACAATAAAGGTTCTGGAAACAGATTGCTTGTGGTCTCTTTAGGATTAGGCTAGATTTTGAAATGTCATTTAAAATATGTGTCCTTTTCTGTTTTGTTTTGTTTGGTTTGGTTTTGTTTTGTTTTGTTTTAGTGGAATGACTTCCCCTAGTCACTTACTCTTTTTTTTTTTTTTTTCTGAAAAAAATAGGTTGTTTCCTTTCAGGCATCTATTAATATTTTTTGCTTTTCTGAAACTCCTGTTCTGAAGAAAAAAGTGAATAAAGTGTTTTGGTGAAAATGAAGTTAAAGGAATGTGATAGATCTCCTGCTGGCAGCCAAGAAAATTAAATGACAGAGTTGTGTGAGCTTGTCTACTTTCTCTTGGGGCAAACCATCTTGCTGTTCATTGATGTGGCATATCCTTTTTCTAAACATTCCCAGAGCACATATGTTCAGACCTTTGTACCTTACTTTTCTATATTTGGGGCCTGAAGCTTATTTTGCAAACACAGGAGAAGCAGAAGGTTTCACTTGTATGTCCCATTTTTAGAGTCACATGCAATCCAATTTCTAAGCCATTATTATTGCTGCCATAGTAGTCCCATAAAGTACAATTTAAACAGGCTGTAAATTTTGTTGATCATAATTGGAAGGTAACAATAGTGAAGTTTCCAGTAAAGCCACTAAGAATGGAATTCTCTTTAAAAGGCTGTGCACTAGAGGATACTCTTGTTACGACCCTGAAGATGGAGTAACTGAGGTTCTTTTTAATGATAGATCCTTTTGAGTGGATTAGAGTGAAATGACACTAAATGATCGATGTTTATAGATACATGTATGTATGTACATGGCAGATTTATTTCAGAACAATTTGGTTGCAATGAAAAGGAGGTATGTAGTCATTTTGTTGAGTATCTGTAGAAATATAGCAATATAAAATCATGAAAGTAACACTTAAGAAAATGTATAAGGAAAATAAAGAAAGAAATCACTACTGATGGGTAGCAATGAGACTTGATTGTTGCAATTTTGATGTTCCTTGATTGAGGTGATGGTCACTGCCTTGATCTGTCGGAAGGGGGGAAGCCCACAAAACATGAAGTTCAAGGGGGTAATACATGTTCAGGTTCAGGTGGGAATGCCCACGTACCTCCCCTGGGTGGAGAGTTTTACAGTGTTTGATGTAACACTTTGATTCACATGCAGCCCTCTGTTGGAAGCCCTCAGAAATTAGTCTGGGGGTGTTTCAGGGATCTTAGATGGTTTATGACACCTTCTAAGACATGACAGCTGCCTCTCATATCAGTGTAGTTGAGCCAGTTATGCCCCGTCATACCTTCAGGGCTATGTGTGAATGTGAATGTCCTGATACCTCCCTCGAGGTTGGTGTGGGGGCTGGGACTTTTGCACCTCAGCCAACTGTGTAAAGGAGGAAATTGTCATGATAGAAAGCTCTATTCCACCTCTGCAGGATCTGCTTCTTATCAGCTGCTTCCCTTATTAAGCTCAAAACCCAGCTAAAGAAAGGTTGGTTTGCTGTGGTCATCCTCTGATGCTCACCCCTCTGCACCTGGGCTGTTCTTATGTAGATCAGAGGTTTTGCCATCACACATTCAAAAATTCTCCTCCTCCCCTATGGTTGGGGGGTGCAAATCTGGCCTCAGCAAAACACCCCCTGCTTCTGCAGATGGCTGATTCAGTCCTTAAACTTTAACGTTTCAGTCTCACAACTATTCACTTGCAAGGTGCACATTCTATACAATTTGCTCCAATTTGGCTGTTTCCCCAGTTTCAGTGTTAGATCATGAATTTAGCTTCTTGATGCTTTGCCTTCCCCAAACATTCTTTTCATATTAGTTTTCTTACTGATACCTAATGGCAGAAATAACTGTGCAAGCCAAATTCTTTTCTGCTACAGAAAGATGGATGCAACATGCTCCTTTAAGGTTCTGCTTTCTTCTGACAATAGTAAGCCTGGACTGCTCTCTGGTTACTTTATTTATATTTAAGATTTGACAACAAAGAAGTTTTTGGTAAGTTGTCTTCTCTTATGTACCAACACAGTCTTCTGTGGCATCAAAATGTTTAAAGGATGGAATAATATATGGTTTGTCTTAAATTTTAGCTATTTTGATTTTTATTTCCTAGGCCTGCACATGTTTAGTACACTGATCACAATGGCTTAGCCATTTGTCCTTAGAAAACTGCGAAGTAGTCATAGTGCAAATATAAGCTGAATGTCCTCTATGTCAACATACATTTTATTCATGCAGCAGGATAAGGTAATATCAATCTTTTTTTTAGTGTTCTTAAATTGTATTACAGGTCAAAACTTCAGTTGATGGCTCACCCAGCTAAGCATCTAATCAAATTTGCTTTCTTCTGAGAGAAAGAAAAATGCTTCAATCTGTCAGTCTTTCCAAATATGGAAAAATTCCAACATCATTAATTCTTATTTTTTCAGTTTCTAAAGAGTTAAGCTAGATGGATGTGTAGTTATATTTTATTTTTTTTTTAAGAAAAAGATCTTTTGACATTAATTTTAACCTCATTTTGTTTAGTACAATTTTTATATTGTTCCACTGGTATTTTATTCCTTCATAAAGACAAGGTACATTTCAGGAACACTACATTTAAATGTTAAGCAGCCAAGCTAGCAAAAATGATCCTTCCTTCCTGGAGTAAAACATCTACTTAAACTACTGAAGAGTCTATTTTCTTATAATAATATGATGCATATATTACTTCTATTGATTGAGTACATTTGAAGAAAAAAAAAAAATTCTAAGTAAACCAGAAGATATTTTTTCTGATGTAGCTTTATGTGATTACAGATTTGGATAAAAATTACTAGGCAGTTTGTCCATAGATTTCTATTATTATTACTTGTAAGTCTGACAGTACATGGACCTTGGGTTGAACAGACATCATGGCTAAGCTTCACGAACGAAGATTTGGGACAGGCTCTACTCGCACTTGCTACAAGCATGCTGGTTGGAAAAAAAGTGTTTAACGTCATTCATATTTAAGTGCAGCAGTCCTTTTAAGTCTTTTCCAAAGACGATGACTGGTTGCAGATCCTCTCTTAGTGATTTGGATAGTATAGTTTCTTTTTCTACTGTTCAGTTACAGAATCATGGTACCATTCATTCCACTAGCCTTAGGGAAAGACAGCGATGAGAAATAGTGCTTTCTGCACTTAGGTCCTTGGCATGGAGATTTACTACATAGTGAAAGGCCATCCCACTTTTGGAGTATACTTGAAATCTGTTTCCCAAATTTTAAATACAACTACCAGCCTTGGGGCTAGACACAATCTTTCCCTCGTATGTTGTAAAATAAAATACTCCTGTATGGTATGCAATTAGCTTTGCAAATGAAAAAAAGAAGAGACATCCAAGAGATCTTTGACTCTGAAAGCATAAGGAATTTTAAGAATCACTATTTGCAAGGGGCTGAATGGGGTTTTAGTATATTTGTGCTTTAGAAGACTGGTGTTTCCCTATCATGAATTATCATAAAATGTTGATGTTCTGGAGATACTTCTGCCTCTGCAAACCCAGAAATACCCAATCAGAAATTACCTACTAATTCTGATTCTTTTTTCCCATCTGTAACATAAAAAGGATGTATAATTTCTTAGTAGTTCTGCCAAACCTATAGTGGCAGAATTCTCTCCTCCATCTAGACCACTGCTAGTGTCTTAAAAGAGTAGACAATTAAATGGTTATCTACTATTTTAAAGTTAACTGACTTTCAGTTCAAGCTGCTTCATCCTATAGATGATTCTATAGATAATTGGACTTTGCTGAGCCTGCATGTTATAGCTGTGTCCTTACCAGACCTCATCTAAGTATTGAACTGTTGTCCATTTTGCTATGGCAGTCATTCATAACAGATTTGATGGGAGAATATTGTCCTTCTTGCAAGCATGCTTATCTGGTCGACTTCATAGAGGAAACACAATTTATTTGAGCCAGCTTTAGAGAGCGCTGAGAGCAGATGAAATATCTGAGCTAAGCAGAAGTCAATTAGTAATGGTGCTGGCAGGCAGTGTCTTTCTATTTCTTTTTGTTTTTAAAATAACTAAGTACTGGTATATCCAAATGTGCAGGTGTTGGAATATTTTTTTTTTTTTTTCAAATTAGTCAGAGTTACAATTCATACAATAACTGCCTTTTAGGAAAAAGTGTGACTATCAGAAATTTGCACTGCTGGGAACATTAAAGAGAAAATTATTATAAATGGTTGTTAGTCTATATGCAAACAAGGACCTGAATTTAACTTCTATTTGAGCACTGTAAGGCCAGATGAGCTTCTGTAAAACCCAAGTGGTACCTTTGTAAAAAATGACTGGATGTCTAAAATCTGAGTTCTACATGAGAATGTTGAAGTTTTTCTCCTCTGTGCTGTCCAAGGAATTTGAGAAACTTCTGCTCTTGTACTACCGTGCTGTGTAGGCGTATGGCTTTGCTAAACCACTGAAGATGATGTGTTGTCAAAGATTCATGCCAGCACTTGTTTCACCAAATAGTTTACTATGATGAGCAGGGAATCCAACCTGTTTATCCAAATTTGATGTTTTGAAGGAGCATGAGAAATTTTAACTTATGTTTCCATGACAACAGCTTTTCTTTTTTTTTTTTTTTCTAGTTGTCTTTATGATTTATCTTTGCCATTTATCATGTTAAAGGGGAGATTTTGTCAAACCCTTTGTTTTTGATCAGTCTGTCAGTGCCCCAGGAGTGTTGAGACCCTTGCCTGACCAGTCTGTCAGCATCCCCTGGGGATTTGTGGGGACTCTTCACTGAACAGTCCACAGGATTGGGGAACGGGTTCAGCTAACTTTTTCAGGGTCACATGCAAACAGAAAGACCTCCCCCTGGGTTTCAACACCTTTAATTGGCCTGTCAGTGCCTCAGGAAAGAACCAGGGACACATGCCAACAACATAAGAAAGACTTGCTCCTGGTCCTTCACAGTCAAGTATGTTACCCACTGCTGGCAACTGTTAGTGCCCTTGAACGACTCACACTTAACAGCTTATGGAACAATACTCTTTGTTAATATAAGAGAAAATTGCGTCAGGTTAAGGTTTGAGGGTTGCTTGTGATAGTATCTGGCTGTAAAAATATATGCAAAGCAATATACTAACAAACTCTAATCCCTAGCAAAAGCTAGCTCTGGATAATCATTCAGTGTGCATAAAGTACGGTTCTTACCCAGCAGGCATCCCTGTATGGGAGAAGACATTTTCGTCCCATCGATGGATCCCACGATGGAGTCTTCTCTAATTTCTCCTCCTTTTTAACTAAGTTGCGCTTGAGCAACTCTAGTCATACATTGTGTTTTGTGGGGAATGGTTGTACCTTGGAGATGGGTAACATTCGTATTACATCTGACCAAGCCTGTAGGATGGAGGTGTACATCTTTGATTTTGCCACAGTTGCTTGTTCAACAGCAAGAAATCTTTCTTCTCCCTTGGCTGACAGCTGCTTTCTGGCTTATCAGCCAAAGGTACTGCTTATTTTCCCCTCTTGCAAGGATTTCAACAGTGTCTGGCCATGGTGTCTCCACTCTGCTCTATCCTCAGTTTAGTCTACCTTGGCATGTATTGTGTGTGGGAATTTGGCCATACTGACCGCATCCCATCCAGGGAGTAGCAACTCCATTTTACCCAGGGAGTAGCAATTGTGTTTCACCCTATAATTTCAGTACTGTTATAACTTTTGTTAGAATGTGTATATAACTTTCCAATTTTCTCTAATTTTACCCTCAGTCATTTTCCCATCATTCACGAAACTACAAAATACACTGTTTTAAATTTAATCATCACAAGACTTAGTTGCCTCATCTTCACTACAGAAAATGCACATAACTGCAACTACTGCTTTGTGTAAATTGTATAGAACTTAAACTTCCTTGTATTACTGAGCTCAGAATATTTTTTCTAATCAACTTGATTAAATGATAATCAGGCTTCAATGATACTTTATGTCATCAATTAAGTAAGTAAAGTTTTAAAGTAGGTGATACTAGAACAAGATTAAGAATGCAGAGGTCAATTTTCTGTTCTTCACTGTGAAGATATGAATAACTGTAAGCCAGAGTGTTTGGTTCTTCTGAATGTCTCTGATTTTGGTTGATTAGTTTCAGGTACTGAATAATTTTCATAGTGCTGAGCCACTTCAGGTCTCATTTAAAAGAATTTGAAAGTACAAACATATCATATCTATTTTTCCTAATAAATAAGCCAGCTTCTTACCACTATCCTAGTGAGAGAAAATCACCGTAAAGTAACCAATCTTCTTCCAACTCACAAAAAAAAAATCAAAAAAAAAATAAATCTGGAAATGGAGAGAGAAATGTCATTTGTTCTCACTCTGTAGTCATTGTTGTTGCCTTAGGGCTCTGCCAAGCTTGCTACACTATGCCCTCTGCTAGACAAAAGAAGAAATCACTTGTGTCTCTAGAACTGAATACATTGGCACCTGACTGAGTGCCTTGAGCAGGTGATACAGGCACAGGTGCATGCACTCCTATTGCCCCTGCCTAAAGACAAAGCATCACTTCCCATGTGTTCAGAAACTACTTTGTTTATATTAGAATGAGAAATACTTTTCCTCTTTGGATTATGTGCACTTTGTATTGAAAATACCTGTTTACTCTTTCACCAGTGCTTTAGGATTTGGTTTTGCTGATGACAGTTAATAAAAGCACATGGAAAATGGTTTGTTCCATGAGAAGTGGAACTGACAACAACTGAGTATCATAGGGATTTGTATTATATATCCCTAATCTTTCCTTTCTTCCTGATTCAATAAGCATAGCTGTCTCCTATGGGAAAATCTCTAGGCAAGAGACAGTACATACTGTGGCTCATTTAGAGCTGTTCATATATTGATCATCTGGCTAATGCACATATCTGATGGGCCAGCTGGTTGCTGTCAGTGTGTTATGGGCTCTACTCTCCCTGCATCTCACTTTTAGTAAGATTCTCTACCTAACGACCCACTATTAGGAAAGTTCTAGAAAAGCAATGGACTATGTTTGTCATATAGAAAGAAATGATCCAAAAGTTTAAAAAGTTAAGGACTACCAGATGGAAAGACAGACATTCAAAGCAATTATCTATGTTTTGTTCCTCTAAGAAATAAGCTAAAAATATACTTCATCAGTGTTGTTCGTGTCTCAATGTCAAGTACTCAGAAATTAGATGATATAAAAATTAAGGTTGTCTCTGTAATGCGATTTTAACCACTTTGTGAATATGCTTTATTTTTTAGAGCTTTAACTCTTTGATAAGATACTGCATTTTCTGTCTTTATCTATGTAATTTTATCTTTATTTATGTAATTGTTGAAACTTGCTGAAATATGTTTTACATATTTCTCTGAGATTTTACACACAAAGGTCAAAGTCCCAAATTCAGGTCCTTGCAGTTACCTGTGCATGTGTCTACACACACACAAACACACACCCTTGCATAAAAAAAAGTCTTGCCAATGTTTTGTTTTAAAGTACCAGTACTTCTTGTAGAAATGTTTAAAATTAGTAGCTATGGATTGGGCTTGTTTCTGCTCTCATTTAATTGGCGCAAACAGGGGTTACTCTAACTTAAATCAATAGGGAGCACTGACCTATCTTAGGTTTGTTTTACATAGAGTTTAAACACAGAATGCTGATTTTTTTTACAATTTCCGTGTGAATGGCGATATATTTCACAGTAATAAGTGGATATAGGCTGTTGGAATATGAAGTTTGCAAACCCTGTGATTAGTTCTGATATTGCTCAGGTCGTTGGGAGACAAATCATATAAATGGCAGCTGTCTTTGCATGTAGGCCAATTTTGCATGCCACTTCAGTTATTCTTTTAAAAAAGGATCATCTTGGGGATGAAGTTTATCATTTGCTATTGTTTAATTTTAAGTAAATAACAATTATAAATGTTTAAGATCCCATCTGTATGTTAAATGGAGTTTTCAAGCAAAGATCTTCACAAATGCGTTAGACTGTTTTAAATCAACTGTAGCATTTTGAATTTGATACAACTCTACCATGATATCTAAGCCATTGCTTTAATGTAGCTGATCTAAGAGGGAAATACATCTTGCCTCATCTCTTCTGAGCCCTCCATCATGTAAAATTGATTGTGGCACCTAACAGGTGTAATGTCAGATATTTCAATGAGGTCTTCAAGGTGGATGCAGGCAATGATTTGACAATCTGTGTCCTACTAATGTATGTAAAAAAAAAAAAAAATAGTTTCTTGAAGCAAACATGATTTCTTTTCCTTCCATAAAAATGAGTATCTTTCTGAAATTACATTCATCCATTCTTTGTTCTATATTTCCCTTAAAATAGGTAAAAGAGATGATCACATTTATGTTCCAAATTGACACTGAAGAATGTAGTGCATGTATATTCTGTGCAGGGATGATTTCATATTTAGGAAACAAAAATGAAGAGTATAAAGGGATAAAGTCATGTCTTGTTCTTAAATGAAGAGATGTTTTGAAAATTTCTCTAGTGGATGATTATAGCTTGATGAATGAAACCTCTAAGTCTAGAGACAACAAATGTTAGTAACCCGAGGCCATTTTATATGTTTAACATATGAAGGCAGTGAGAACACAATGAGCTTGAGTCTCATCTTTCACTTGGAGAAAATTGAGAGTTGTTCTTTTGAAATCTGTAGAATTACAATAAAACAAAGTTTTGTCTATAGAAGGGAAATAGACTAGAATAAGTTTTCTGCTGTAATTATTTCCATATAATTCCCATATGGATCTTACATTCTGAAAAAACTGTTATTAAGAGTAATTCTAGTAAATTTTTCATGTAAGGTAGTCATAATGACCTGATATCAGGATTTTTTAATCTGTGGAGATCAGGTAGTTTAAATGTTAGCAGTATGATACACAGATTTGGATACTGAGTTACTGATTTAATTCTAAATTATATTCTGTTAATCAGGAGCTTAATGTTGACTCAGTTGTAGACTCAATCCATCATCATATCCTTTGTCTCAAATGCTTCATATTTAATATCCTACTTGGCTGTTGTGGTAGAATAATAAAAGACTATTTTGTTATTCATCACTGAAGTATATGCTGCAGTACAATTACGGATACTGTCTAACTGTTAAATTTTGATAGATGCAAAGTCGTGTCCTTCCCCCCCCCCCCCCCCCCCCCCGCCCAGTTTTATAAACATGGGGTCAAACACATAGTTGAAACTTTATTTTTATGGAGACATATCTATGAGAGGCAAAATTTATTGCCTAGAGAGGGAAAAGAAAGCTGTAAGGAAGCTGTTTCTATCCCTTCCTACTTATGACCTCTTAAAACCTTGGGCTGTCAATATTGGTTGTCAAGTCATGGCATCTCCTCACACTTCTGCAGGGACTGACTGGTTTTGAGAATATGTCTGTATGCAAAGCCTTATCTGACTCCTTAGCAGGCATTATTAAAACTGTCTTTTGCAGTACCTGCCCTGGCAAAACAGTCCTTAATGTGGAAGTGTGACTCTGGACTCTTTAGACAATTCTAGACGCATCATCTTCACTGTAATGATGAAGTGAAGGCACAGATGAGTTTCACCCCACCTAACACAACAATCACAGTGTACATATTTGAATATGAGATAGTTCTCTTAAGTTTCCCCTATAATTAATCAAAGGAAACAGGAACTTCTGAGGGTAATTCACCAAGTCTTTCTCAGATATGCCTTATGAGAAGCAACAAGTTGCATTTTCAGAAAAAATAATTTATCTCCATTGGCAATTGAATCTAGGCAGGTAAGATATTTAGATATCTATATCATGGAATTCTCAATTTCAGTGGGAAAACTTAATTTGAGTGCCACAATTTCCTCCTTAAGATCATCCTCTCTTGCTTTATAAGCGAGCTGATGACTTAAGAGACAGCCAGAAGCAAAGGTGCAAGCCAGATCGTGCAGAGGAACAGTCAGATGTGCATGGTGGGCTGACAGCTATGCTGAGAACTGTTCATGCACAGCAGCACTGGTGAAGCCAGCAGGTCGTGTATAGTCAGGAAGGATGCCTCTATCCTGGCAGGTACTGTTCCTGTGCATTAATTCTGTTAGTGTGCTAATCTTTTCCATTGGTTAACATGCTTGTGGACAGGTATCAATTTATTTGCTAACTCTAATCAGGAAAAAAGGAGTCTTTATAGAAGTTACATGCATTTTGTATAGACCTGGCTGCAAAGAATTAAATTGCCCTTCATGACTGACTAACTGCCAGCATTTGTCTTCTGCCTTCCTTTGTCTACACGGTTGAAGACCTGAACCTATCTGATTTTTCAGCTGGTCAGTTTGCTACTGACTTATTATCATTAAAGTAAATGATACTTGCATAATTAGCCCTACAACCTGCATAAAAGAGTATTTCAGTATTGAGCTGTGTTATCTGCTGTGTTTTAGATGTTTGATGGAACAAGGATACACTATATTCTATCTAGCACCCTGATCTTAAAATGTGTTTTGCAATTCATAGAAGAAGGATCAATCTAGTTCAATCGAAACACTGCCTTTCATGATGACAGTCGAACAACTCTGCAGGGTGGATGTGATACTGAAGGGGCCAACAGGATGATATATAGACAATAAAAAACTAGTACTGTAGTTAAATCATTTGATGAGTTTAAAGATTACTTTGGACATTAGCACATTAGCTTGAAATAGAGTGAAATGGCTTCTATAAGAAACTAGTCAAGCTGTGAAGGGAGGAAGTTTACATGTTAGACCATCATTTGTTGGGGTGGTGAGATTTGTTAGTGTTGATCTGTTCATTTTAGGAAATGAATATGACTTGCTAAGGATGTTTTATATGTCTTGCAAAAGATAGCTTTAAATTTAGTTGTAAGAGTATTTCTTTGTATGTAAGATGGAAGTGTATTTCACTTTAAAACCTTTGCTCTAAATAATACATTATAAAAGATCTGATATGAAAAACTAGAAGAAGTAGTCCAGTGAGTAATGAACTCATTTACAGCTTGACTATACTGATGTTTAGGAAATGTACTTTTATACATCCATGCCAACTAGACTGGCACGAAAGAAAAATAAATATATAAATGATTATAGATTAGGTATTAAAGATTACCAAATTACATTTCGGTACCCTTTTTTTTTCTTCATTATTTTCAACATTTTAATTGCAAACATCTTCATGTTACAGATATAATTAGAACACTACTGTAGCAGAATACAATCAAAACCCGCTTTAATTATCTATCTTTAATTATCAGTCCAAATCTGTGTTAATCTGGGCCATATTTCCTTGGATATTAATGTAATCTTTGGAAAAGGGCTACCTCTTGAGCAATAAAAGGTGAGAACACAAATTATGTATTTTTAAAATTTTTATACATGTAGCAATTAATTTATGTAATTCAGAAATTCCTTTGCCACATGATTGGCAAGTGAATCTCACCAAGAGGGTGGAATCAGTGCTTGCTTGTCAAGGTCTGTTCTCCACTGATGTCTGCCCTGACAACACATGTTCATCTTGGCAAGGTTTGGCAGTGTGGTAGTAATGCTTTCTGTCCCAAAGTTGCAAACGGTGCTTCAATTGATGCATTGTTAACTTTGATGATAGTCATAGACTACCATCGTGGTGTTACTCTTCAAGCTGTATTTTCCAGGTTGAAGAAGCTTGATGTTAATGTACATCTGTAAGTATGTCTCTCTATGTTTACTTCTTATCCGTTGGCACACAACTGTGTTTGAAGCATGCAGATGGGCAGCTCAGTTCCATTTACCTCTGGTGAGCATTCTGTCATTGGCAGATGATATGAGGAAGCCACAGGGACACATCTCCATACAAATGTGATTTTAAAAAGGCAGTTTTCTTTTTTTATGGTGGCTTTAAAGAGTTTTCACAAAATTTAATGTGCAGATGACTCGCTACAGCATATTGAAAGTCAAAAGGCCTCATTCAACTGTTGTGTTTAACAGATTACATGATGTCTCAAAATTAAAATGGCTGCAATTATAAAATATTATATGTGGTTAGAGACAGTGGACTTCTTTGCAGAGTTTGTATTTAATCATGCAAGATACTCAGCTGCTCTGAAGAAAAAAACATTAGGCAGATATTAAAAACAATCAGTATAATTGCTATTTAAATGCAGGTTTGAAGTTTTAATGCTTTTGAATTGTATTCCATTATCTTTCCAGTGAGAGAAGCCTGTAGATATTGCAAGAAATATTGAGAATGTTTGTTAATGTAGTTATTACTGGTTTTTAGTACTGTTGCTTTGCTAAGCAGTGCTTGAGCACAATGTTCAGTTAACACCAGCTCTGGAGAGGGGAGACCCTTCCACGGGCCAAGGTAATGGCCCCTTTGCCTGCCCTGTGCTGGGCTGTGCATAAATTGAGATAATCTTCCAGTTTTTAATAAAATTACTGGCAGGAGAGGCAAAACTCCCATCTAGCACTAAGAGAGCTCTAGACCAGTGGAAAAGACATTCTTGTGCTTAGTTTTGTTCACTTCTGTAATATCCATTCCGTGATTCTTGCAGGATAGCAGGTGAAACAGAAGTATGTATTTGTCCCATAGATAATCATATAGACTGTACTGATTTGTTATTATTAAAAACTGAGTGAAAAAAAATAGAAACATGAAAATTGTCATGTGCTAAAATATTTATAAATTCATTTTCAAACTCTTCTTTTGGTTAACTGAGCTATATGTAGCTACAAAGTCTCAATAGTCTGTGAATTTATACAGTTAGCTGACATGAGAAATTTACTCTTTAAAAATTTCATGTGCTGTCACTTTTCTTAACCCTGCAACTTATCCAAAACAGTAAATCCTTGACACTCCTCATACTAGAGAATTTTTACTTTTGCAAACACTTTACATTTGACCTAATGCTTGATAATTATTTTATTGGCTTAAATGATAACAGTAATAGAAGAAACAAAGCAATCAGTCATAGATATTTCTGGAATTATTCATTAAAAGATTCTATGAAAATGGAACACATGACATCGCAAGCAATAATTGAAATGATGGAATAAAATAATGTTCAGTTCTTCTGGAAATGATGGAAAGCATCTGTCTTTGGGATTTTTTGAATGATGAGTAAGTTTTGTTAAGTCAAATAAATTGTAAATAGCTTTCCAATAAATATGGCTTTTAGTAGGACCATAAGTATGCTATTTCTGAATTGTACAGTTCACATGAGTTATTTTAAAATACCAATATGCTTTATGTTTCATATTGAGCAACTTATAGGATCCGTTATAAACATTTTGTTATTAACTTTTCTTTTACTATTTTTCTTTCAAAGTAGTTAAGCAGCTACAGACCCTTACTGGGGATTCATTTTCACTGACATCAACATGACTGTTCCCTCTGACTTGTGTAAACATTCATATCATTCCAATCAAACTTTGACAATTCCAGGGACTAAATGATTTTGACATACTGGGAATAGTTACACGTGGTACTTTTGTATAGACAAAATCATAAAAAAATACTTATCATAAATGATGCTCACTTGTATAGTAGCATCTAATTAAATGGGAAGGCATCAAAGCCTTTTTTTTCTAAATTCATTTCCTATAATTTTTTGAGATAAATTATCCCCAGGAATCATAAAATTATCTTACTTGCAGACATGTTTGTGTTTTACATTCATTGTGTTTGGTATGTAGTTCTCCACATCTGTTTGAAAGAGCATTTTACTACAAGGCGTATTGGATTAATCTGCCTTCTTATGAAAACCTTGCTACCCCCACCAAATTGTTTCCTCTCCCATTTTAAATATTTTTAAGTCTGTCGCTTGTTTGTGCAAACATTGGCTCTGGACAAATTTAGATCTTATTTAGATGAGTCAACTTCAGAGAAAATTATTCAGTAAACAGATTCCCCTGGGAACTGGGTATCTGAAAGATTTTTCACACTTTTTTCCCTGGTCTGGCAAATCAGTGAATTGGGAAATAAGTGAAAATAAATCAGTGGAAATCATCTCTTTATAATGACCTTTCAAATTTTATTGGAAAAGAATGTCACTGAGCATTCTGCAGTTGGGACATTCTAGTACCAATTCTTCTGGTCACCTACTGTACAATAGCCAAATCACTTATCTTCCTTAGGTTTTTCATCTGAAAATGGAGGTATTGATCCTGCCTTCCATACTGGAGGGTGAGATCTAGAGATATACAATCATAGAACATCCCAGGCTGGAGGGGACCTCAGAAGATCTCTGGCAGCCTTTCATGGAAAAGGGAGTCTAGATGAGATTACCTAGCACTCAGTCTAAGTAACACCTGGAAAACCTTGAGTAATGGGGACTCTACCGTGTCCATGGGGAAGTTGTTGCAGTAAATGATTGTTTGTATCATAAAAAATGTATTGCTTATATTGAGACGAAACCTCTCCTGGTGCAGCTTTCACCTGTCACCCCTTGTCCTCTCCATATGGCTCCTTGTGAAGTGAGAGCCTCTGTCTTCTTTGTAGCTGATGTCATTGTAATTGTTAATAATTAACTAATATTGCAAATTCACTGTATTGTGAATTATCTGATGTACAGAAAACTTGCTGACAAGACTTATAGAACTTAGATCAAATGGAAATGTGACTAATCTTTCAAATTCCAGAAAAGTAAATTCCATCATCTCCAAGTTACTGAAGGACTTGCTATGAATACGTGACCAAAAATGATGGAATATTGAATAATATTTGAGACAGGCCTCTTATATTTTACAGTGTCATTACCAGTGGATCAAAAATGTGAAGAGAATATTATTGTGACATATAACACATAAATTTAGCATTAGTTTAAGCAAGCTGTTTGGATTATTGTTTTATTAACCTCTACATGGATTATAATTACAAAATATAGCTAAATTTCTCCATATTGAGAAAAGGTATTAGGAAAAACTGATCATATGCTATCACATCTCCTTTTATATTTAATTATATTTTTTTCTTTTAGGATTTCTGCCATTCATTTTCAATTTATATCATACAAATTTGTACCGTAATCTGTAATTCATATTTTTCAAAAACAAAATATCTGGAGCCACAATAGGATCATGTTGTCTTATTGACTCATAAATCACATGGTCTTTAAAATATCTTCTACTATTATCATGAAACAGCATTCTAAAAGAATATTATTAAAATAATAAAATACTGTCATGTACCATGCCTTATTCATTTTAGTCATTAATTTTTAATTGTTTCCAGGAAAATAATTCAGTTTCTTGGCATGGCTTTACTTTTCACTTCGGGCTTTTTTTTTTTCTTTTATTACTTTTTTTTTTTTTTTTTTTTTTTTTGGGTCCTCTGACTATTATTAAATTGTAATATTTTTAGTTTTATTCCTGATCAATAATAGTAATGCAGTTTGTTCCAAGTGGCCAATATTAAAGTTTCTTTGTAAGGCTTCTCTAGGCTTGACAGCCTTTCTTCCAAATCTTCAGTGAATGTAGGTTCATTTGCATCTATTTCAATACAAACTGTTCTTGAGTTAAGGGATTGTTATGTTTTTGAAACAGGAATGAAATGAAACATTGGATTTACAGTAATAATCTGGATTGTTTTGTTGTAAAAATATAGAAATTAAAGGAACAGAACCAATCTAGTTTTCAGGGTCAGTACCCTGTAATTTTAGCCAGTAATGCCGTAAAAATTTATTGAGGAGGGTCAGTGAAACCTCATGCAGAGTTTAGAATAGTTTCCCAACACATTGTAATGAACTTTAGACATGGTAAATGATGAAGCATCACAGTCACAAGAATTGAGGAGGAAGAATTTGGGTACTTCAAATGCTGTCAGTCTCAAAAGGTACAGTTTTATACTGGCATGTAAAACATTTTCGTTAGATGAACTGCTCAAATAAGAAGTCGAAATACAGACAACAGAGTAGCCAATGTTTTCTGCCTACTTGACAAAAAGAAAACCTTTTCCTAATTGAGAGTCCTGTGTCTGATTAAGCCCTGAACATGTAAGACACAAGTACTTCAGAGAATACCTGCCAAAGTACCAGCGTAATCTATCTTACCTTGTCCTTCCTCGTAATCAATGCCCACTGGTTCAAGGGAAAGCAGTCTATAACAACCACATCATGTACCAAGCAAAAATGTAATTTTCAACCCCTGCAAGTAGAAGAAACACCAAAATATGTGGTTCATAAGATATAAACAGAGTAAAGAATCACAAAAATAGCAATCAGTATTGCTTCTTTCATGTGCCTGATTTACTTTTTGTTTGTACGTAGAATCCAACAGGAGAAAGTTCACTTGTTACTGTGATGTTCTGTGATGTTCTGTGATGTACTGTGATATCTTAAGGGGTAAGTGAGGTCTCAAAGGTTAAAAGATGGTGAGGAATCTAGGAGAAGAAAATGTTGTATCAAGATATACTGTGTGCATATTGCCTGTCATGAAGTGATACAAATTCCAAAGAAAGGACCAGAGACAAAACTGGTTTCAAAAGCACCTATGATTTTGTCCCAATAAATATTAGTGGATAGCAGAATTATACCAATATTAAGTGCTGTGGAGAACACTGTACCAGATGCACTGTGCAACTGACGTTATTCTTTTTCATATTTTTGTTAATTTAATGACAAGCAGTGCCCTATTGCTATTTTTAATTGCTTTTTAACATATAAGAAGCACTAGTATGCTTCTTTAGAAATATTCAGTTCTTCATTTCTCTGAAGTGTACTTCTCTGAGTTGTTTTATTGTTTACAAAGAGAAACTATTTGAACCTGAACTCATGTTCAAGTGTGAAGTAAAGAAATGGAGTTACTTTCCTTTAAAGTTAACTTACATTGGAATACAGAAAAACAAATGTCCCTAATTTTCATGAATAACAATGGAGGTCAGGTTCTGTTCTGTTTTGTGGCCTGAATAGCCCAGTCCTCTTTTTGCTTATCAGCATCCAGCAGTACTCTGAAGTATCAACCTACCTACCTTGCCACATAATGATTTTACTTCTTGGCAGTGTTCCTCTGTTGCTTTTTAATTAAGTGATTCTTTTCTATCTACTATGCAAATAGAAGAACTGTTAGCTAATTGTGATGACTGGGACAGTTATCATTTTTCAGCAGTTAAAAATTACCAAGTGATACAAAATAGGTTTAATGATGTTGGTTATTGGTGTCTGACTTCAGACACTATGGTCATGCACTTCATTTTAGCTCTGTTCCTGAACGTGAAAAGCAGAGAGGCAGCAGCTCAGTTGATCTTGTCTTTGGTTTAGCATCAAACACTTCGGTTACACTTCTAAAAACATGATATCTGAGATTATCCCAGACAACATTATCCCATCCCACCCACCCCCAAGACCAGATAACATTATCCCATCCCACCCCAAGATCCAGCTCCTCAAAGGGAAAAGTGTCAGCTGTGAAGATGGTTAGATCTATCCCATCTTTATTCCCTGGTCATCCTATAAACACTACCCAGAATTTTCCAGCTGTTCTAGAACCCTTCCACAATAGCCCTCAACAGTTTAGGAGCTGAACAGCTGTTTTCAGTTCCTTAAGGAATAATGTGAAAAACACCATATAAAACACATATTTAATATGTGAATTGTAAACAATTTTAGTATTTATCACCATCATTTCGCAGAGAATAGTGGAAACCTCACAGTCCTGATGGCTTTTGCACCGTTCCATCTGAAAGTGGAATCTGCTTCTGCAGTCAGCATGCAATGAAAACATTTCAGCAATCAAAAATCAGTTGTGTTAGACTTCAAAAAGAATCCTAAAAAGGTCAGTTTTCTGTCTAGGATCACTTAATAAAGACAAAAGTTGTCTTATTAGGATATGAAAATAATTATGGTGACTTAGTTAATTCAGACTGCTGACTTTTTTTTTCTTTCTTCCACATCTCTTCTCATACACAAAAGTAGAAAACTGAAAAATTGTTAATTGTTTATATTTAAAATATTTTGAGTTGGAATTTTTTCACTAATGGGTTCTGCAGATTTCCCCACAATTTTTCATTAACTTTTTAGCAAAGTGCTGTGGTACCGTAATGAAATAAATTAAATATGCATTTTTTTTAGCAAGAATTAGGAGATTGGAATGGGAAAGTGTTTCACTTTGATTATCTTTTAAGAAAGTAGAGTTACTAGAGCTTTGTTGGCATTAAGAAATAGGAAAAACAGCCAAATGCTGTACACACTGCTTAGAAACCAATTGTTTTTTTTCCATATCAAAACATTCTGTGTACTTGGAATATACTATTTAGAAATTTCAACATACATGCCATCAAGTATTGCCTCTAAGGCTGAGGGCAATATAGTATATGGTTAGGAGAATATTCATACTGGTTTTCATCTGAAAGTGTTATTAAGACACTTACCATTTGGAGGGGCTTTTTGTCATTTTTTAAACACATCATAAAGGCTGGAATTAGTGTTGATATTTTATAACTTTTTAGGTATATATATTTATGCATACAGATGAATTCTTTTAACATAATATGTGAAGTTTTTTTAATAACTTCTAATGAATTTGCTTAGTTATTTGAGAATAGAATGGGTTTTAATACTTCCATTTCATATTTTCTATGTCCATGACAGCAATGCTGCAGGTTTTATAAAGTGGGAATTTTTAATAATATACTTTCATCACCAAATAAATGGTCTCTGTAATATTGTTGAAAATTCCAACCTTTTAAATTCCTCTAAAGTGACTCATTTAATCATTTTATTGGACAGCACTATGTTCTGCATATAGGTAAATCTATTTCCAAAGAGGCAAAGAAGGCTCCTTTTCTCCTGCTTTGGTGGTTGTAGACTTTTACTGTCATTTGCAAAACTGCCAAACTTTTCAGTGTTTCTATTGGACATTTATTTATTTTAAGATTCTTGTGTGAATTCAGTGGTGCATTCAACCAAATTCTCTCTTTTTAGTTTCCTTGGGAATAATCAAGAGTATTATAAGGAGAAAGTCTGCTAATTTCCTTCTCCAACTACCTTGCAGGCCACCTGCATTAGTTTACTTACTAACTGTGCTTGTAAGCAAATGGAATTCTGATTCAATAGCTATGTCAGCTGTGACACCATCTTTTCTGATAATTTTACCTTCTTGTTGAGTGTACGTATTTTTAAATCACCCCTTGTCTTGGTCAGTATTTTTCACACACACTCAAGTATTATACCTACTACTTTCAACAGGATATTATTATAGCTATGGTTGCAGATCATAATAAAAGCCTTTCTTGGTGTTCAGACCAATAAATAAATTAGAAGAAGGGCTTTAAGCTCTGTATGATAAAATGAACTGAAAGTAGGGCAGAGAAAGAACAACCTTTGTAAGGAGCCTAGCCTGGGGCTAAAAGTTCATTGTGTATTTCAGAACATGGTGCAACAACAGTATGAAGAGTTAGTGACTGAGATTTTTCACTGCCTCAGGATACTGGTGATTCAGCTGTATATAATGATAGGGAATGCTAAGAATGCATTAAATAAATCCCGTGTCCATAACTTGTAATTTCCTACTGGAGCTATGAGCAGGATGAAAGGACTGACAAGGGTTCATAGTCAGGAGAATGCAGTATGGATCTGGTTGCTGTACTTATTTGTTCACTGGGGAACACAGAGTGTATTTTATTAGTGTGATTATATAAAAAGATGAAATAAAACTGCAAGAAAAATAAGGAATTAATTGATGGCATATTAAATATTTACTGGTGGACTAAGAAAAGCAGCAACTTTGCAAATGGTAGCATGTTCTCCTGAAAATCAGAGGTGGTTAAACCACCTCTCAGTTGAGAAACCTCAAACTTCAGGGTTCTGCTTATTTTTAAGGTATATTTCAAGATGTCCCACCATATCCTTCTTTCTGCTGTGTATGTTTTACTTGTGGAACTGTGCTAAATGGCATATATGTGTCTGCATAAAACCATTTGAAAAACTATGAACCTGTTAATTTTTATTTATCTGCTTGCCATTTTTAACAAAATTAAGAAGTTTGCAGTTCTGCATTAGGACTAGATTTTTAATCTGAACTATTGCATTAGGATTTTACTAGGACAACGTTTTTCATCCTTTTCTGTTTTTTAAATTTCTCAGGTCTTGGTTTTCTCCTACTTTCTTGAACCTCTCCAACTAGTAATTGTTGTATCAAAAAGGTTGTTGCTAGGTTAAAATACAGGAATATTTAACACATAAATACTGCTTTGAACAATTGATATCTGAACTACAGTATTTTGAACTGTGAGTGCATGGAATTTCCTCTCTCACTAATGTGATCTCTGTAGAAAAATACCAACCACTTGGAAACAGAGGAGTTCCCCGTATGTAATTCACAGTTGTGACTGTGTTAATGCTGTTCATGATGATTTTTGCTAGAGGCTGAGTGAAAGTAGCCTGCGAGGGTGTATGGATATAATTTAGTGAGAGATCTGAAAAAAACCTAAACTGCTCTGCCTGCCCAATGCCCTAGCAGCAAAATTTCCTCATGATGATGTTCATTTAAAATGAAAAGGATCCTTCTGGTTCCATTATTGTAAAGAACTGATTTATTTAAATGGAATTGCTGTTTATTTCTCTTCCTATTCCAGTAACTCCCATCTCAGCTTCCTTAACATGAAATCCATAGCACCATTTCACCCAGAAATGTAAAACTTGGCCATGTGAAGTGCTCTTTCTAACCTGCTGCTACACTTTTGCACAAATGTCAATCAAGTTGTTAAAACAGATTCCTTGTGGCAGTCAGCTGTGGGCAGGCAGGTTAATTAGGCTAGTCAGGTAAACTAAAGAGTTAAGCTGGCATGAAGAAAAGCGTATTAATGTGGGAGAAAATCTTTGTTAGATCTTTAAACTTCAAAATGTAGTGGCTCCTGATAAGAGATGCTATAGTTTGAATGTCATTTGAGTCCATAAGGAGGTGGAGGAAAAGTTCTTATGTTCTGTGGTGTAACTATACTCGCACAGCTACTGGTGTCAGGACTACAAATACTCCCAGCATATGGGTGAGAATGAGGTTTTTAACAGCCAACAGAGCGGTGTGGAGATGAAAGGCGCTGGGACAGAGGTGAGCATTGCACAGTGGTGACACTCTGCACTTGTGTGCCACTCTCTAAACCTCTGCCCAAGTCTGTAGCCTGCCTACTCAGCTATGTTGGCTTCATAGTTCTATTCCTTTAAACAAAAAACTTAGTAGTTTAGATATGAATTTGTATACTTGCTAGGAGGTTTTTGATCCAAATAATATATGTTTTATTTCTTAAATACTTTGTGTGAGATGTGTACTCTCCAATTGCATTCATTCTCCTCCTCTGTCTTGGAAGAGAGCTTTTAAGCCCACCTAAAACTGCTCCAAACAGTGGCCCTGTAAAGTGGGCTTCATGGAAGAGAAGAAGGATGAACCATTTGACCTCTACTGGGGTAACAATGTCCCTGTGCAAAACAGGGTTACAGAGTCTTTGGAATAGAAAAGAAGCTGGTGAAAGACAGATTCTGTCCTTGCTCCAAGTATTGTCTGTCCAGGGCCTATGACATGTAGGATGTATAACCATATCACTGAATATCCTAACAGAGAAGGTTCTGCATATTTTCCTATGGTTACATCTAGGTAAAAAACCCTAGCTCTAAACTGCCTAAGAGAAGGGCTTTTAGTGGATTTGCTGTGGCTATATGTGTCCTGGAGCAGACTCCAGATTCTGAAAAGCTGGGCAAATACTTATCTGCTTTGTAGCTTGTGCTGAGGTCTGGCTTCTGAAACTGTGTTAATTGTACCATGTTTAAAGTCATCTGAGTTATGTCCTTGTGAGCTGTTCAGTAATTAAAATGCAGGAAGTGTCCTAGATCAATTCTGAAAATGAGATTTATCCTGTGTCACTTTGGTACTTCCTAATAGAGTTGCTCTCCAGTTCTTCATCAAACATCTTCCTATTTCCAGTTAACTTAATACTCAGTTTTTCTTCTTTAACTTTGGACTGATCTGGAGTTAATGCAGATTTAGTTTTGAGATAAATTAGCCATAGTCATATTGTATTTTGGATGGCAATTCTTAAATAACTTGTGACATTTCATTTTATAATGCTGCTTTATCTACTAGAAGAACTTCATCAATAAAAATTATGCTTATAAGTGCTAATTTCCTTTATTAATGTCCATAAAGAGCAAAAATATAAATCACAGAAAGCAAAATGCAAAAAGCAAATTTCAACAACATTATAATAATGTGCTGATATGAAAAGCCCCTTATAGATGTTTCTAAAATAATGACAAGACAAAAAACTGAGAGGGAAAATATTTCCATTACAATCAGGAGACATGGATTTGTGTGTTTACATTTACAAGATATAGTATTTATTAAATATTGAGTTTAATGCTAAAGAGTTTACCAACCTTCTTCATTATATTAATTTCTCAGCAAGCTATTAACGTTTTGATTCATGTTTGTCATTTTTAGAATTGATAAGTCAGCAGAGAGCTCTTTAAGAGTGAATAGCTTGCCTTCTCCTATACTGCTGCGTGAAGTAGGAAGGTACTGGTTGCCTTTCTTCTCATACTGCTTTCAGTAACCATCATTCCCCAAGTTTTAGACATGGTGAGTCACTGCTGCCTTCAATCACGGACGAAGAGGGGCCATTTCCTAAGGTAGGATAGGGAAATGCCACTGCTGTCAGGAATTTGTCTTCTTTCAGTGGGCTCACTTTTAAGCAGCTTTGCAACATTTCTATTCTAAGGCCAGAAAGGCACAATAGTTATTTTGTGCTTCATTTACCTCCAATATCCCATAATTGTTGCTGGAGGGTTCTAAAATAGATACATGGCAATAAACTTTTTGTGGTTCTGGTAATAATAATATATTTAGTATTTATTGCATTAATGTCTGGTAATGGATAACTCAATTAGTTCAGACTCCATTTATTAGGACACGATTCAAATGGGTAAGTCAAACAGCTCATAACTTATAAGATTAGAAGATGACAAATAACATATAAAGCTAAAAGAAAGGAGAGTGGATAACAAAGATAATTAGAGGTTTTAGCACAAACAAAGAGTGTGAAATACTTGGTTGTTAAGCTTTTTATTACTAATTTTCTGCCTGTGTGTATGCCAGCAGGAGAAATTTAAGAGTGGAGAAGATGCTGGTATCATAGATTCTGACTGGGAATTCTTTATATATGATTTTTTTACTGAACGTGACTGGCAGCCAAAACATAGAGGCTGGCCTTGCAGGAAGCTAATATGATAGGGAAAGTACAATTAATTTTTTGAGAGCTTTGCAATTTTAGGGCAAGAATTAGTGGGTTCAAAAGGTAGAAGTGAGGTCCAGTGAAGGTAAAGAAAATTAAAAAAAATACAGTAGTAAATGCTGATATAGAAAGTTATTTTACTTACCAGCATTTTAAAATTATTAAAATAGGAATGATTGGAGAGTATGTTAAGCACTCAAGGCATCAAGGTCAGTAAGAAATTGATGACTAATTATTAGATGCAAAATAAAATAAAAATAGGAAGAAGTTGTGAGATTTGAACAGTTAGGATTCTTTTCTGCAAAATGCAGTGGTTCACTTAGTAGTATTTTGCTCTGCGGCTAATTAATAGCCTACATGAAATTATTGTAGCTAATTATCTGCTCATTAATATTCCAGAAAGAAGGACGCTTAGTTTCAGTACACAAACTGCTGCAAAGAAAGATTCCAGTTTGATTACAATGAACACTAAGGCAAGAAAGAGAAATCATTGTTAATTATATTTAACACCACGTTAATTCTTTCCTATCTTTCTGCAGAGGGACATGTCATGAGATATATTGGGGTTTATTATCATGGGTAGCAGCAATATTGTTTTTATACTGCTCCAGGCAATTTTTCTTTCTGCTTTTGGAGCAACCTTTTAATATTTTGTAGGTTCTCTTGCTTTAAAGTATTTGTTAACCAAGTTTTTATAATTTAAAAGATAATAAACATAACCACAATGCCACTACTTAAAATAAAATTTTCATTGAAACTAAAAAGGAAAAATAGGCTTTAGTAACAATCTTGTAGAATTAAGTTTTACTTAAGAATTACATTAGGAAATTCATGTTAATATTAGATGAGAGATCAATGCTGAATCATGTCCAAAGCTTGTATTCAGACTAGTTTCTACTGAAATCTTCTGTGTTGTTTTTAAAAGAAATCTATCAACTTGGCTTGAAAATAAGTATATACAAAATGGGCACAGAAGCAAAACTGAAGGGATGAATTAGTTAGAGAAATTTCATGTTCTTAATTATTTCTACTTTCCCCTATTTGATTTAAGATTCCAATGACTATCTTATCCTGTAAGGTTTGTATATCATGCACTGGCATTATTTTAATGCCTACTCAGTTATGTATCTTGCCTCTTGGTTGACAATTAAATAAACAAGGAAGTCATCTTCCAAATGGTAAAGTAGTACATTCATCCCTAGAGTGCATGAAGTTTAGTAATAAATCAGAACTGATATTTTTAAACTGTATTTCCTGTGATTTGTTTTCTAAGTTTTTGTAATATATGAACTGTGCAGAAACATTTTACATTTAAAAAAAAAAAAAAAAAAAAAAAAAAAGGTGTGCCTGTAGTATTTTGTGGTTTTCCTTGCTAAACTGTCTTCTAAACCATTAAAAACTTGGCACCAATGTAAAAATACATAAAATCAAGAAAATATTAAAGTATGTTGGGTAATCATTAAATACAGTTGGATAATTCTATTTACTGGCAATACAGATGTAGTCTGTAAAAATAGTACTTTACAAGGTTTTAGATTTTTTTATTTCATGGCATGGGAGCTAACTTATTCACATAGTCGTCACTTTTTATTATTGAAAGGAATTTATCACTCTATTTATTACTCAGAGATTAGTATTAATCTTCTCCCAAGTAATCTTTGCCTCTAAAAAAGTGCTGACATGAGATCAATTTCCCCAATTTCCTCTGTGCACTACTACTTCTACTCTCATTGGCTTTGGTTTAAGTAAAACTCAGTATAAAATAGAGGTAATTGAACCCAAGCTTAAAAAAGTGGCTGTGTCTCGGTCATTGATCTGGCAAGACCAGATCCCTCCGAATGCATAATACTGTAATCTCATTAAAATACTTGAACCATAGGGTATATTCAGCTGCAAAGCTCTTAGCAATATAAGGTTTCCAACTCACTTCACTCACCAAGATTGCTGGGATATCAGTAAGTGTGCAATCTATCTCATGCTTTAAAATAGGAAAGAAAAAGAGTTCTTAAAGATAAGCTGCTTGACTAAAAATGTTCTACAATAAGTATACTCCATTCTTTTTCTAATGTTCTAGTGTCTTAGATATTCTCTGCAACTATTGTGACCAGATTCCTTCTGAATATTTGAATATTTTTTTAGTTGTTATTGAAGAATAGTTGCCTTCAAACCTGTATGTCTGAAGAAGTCCTTGCTTTAGTCCTCATTCTGCTGTTTACAAACGTACTTTTCATATAATATTTTTGCCACTCGCAGCTTTAACCATGTAAATGTAATTAATATAATTAATATCTACGAAACCTAACAAAAGTATAGAATGCAAAGATCTCAAAAAAATTAGTGCTGCAGTTATGCATAACTTTTCTGTGTATGTGTACACTTTTCTGTACTGTTAAAGCATTGTATTCATATTTGAGGAAGAATTTTTATACTGAACTACTCAAAATACTCAATATTATTGTATTACTGCTGAATATCAGGATATTGAAGTATGTGTAATCAGTTTATTTTTAAATGAAGACTATCTGAAATAGAAATATTAGGATATGCAAAAAGTAGAAATTATATAGTTGTTGTAGTGTGCAAACTCCTGTAGGTGCATCTCTTAACCTATTAAACTTAATTATAATATGAAAATAATTCAGAATGGAAGTGACACAAGCTATTTAGAAATACTGAAGCCTAAACTAAATGGCATAATACCCCATACATCTATAGAGTAGCGATGTAATATCAGTCTAAGTGTTCATTTCTTTCTCCTGTTAGTACTGACACTAATTAGTACTATTAACCTCAGACAATGTAAATTATTTATGACTAGAGAAGAATGGAGTTTTGCTCAGTGTTATACCTGGATACATACTAGGAAGACACACAGAGAGGCCCTTTTTCTCACCTCAAAAAAGCATGAGACTGAGGGGTTGAAGTATTGCTTAACCTTCATGAAAACTATTATGTTCTAAACAACTAGTTAGAAGACACATCTGATTTCTTCCTTTTAATTAGAGAAGGTGAGTTATCCTTCTTGACAACATCCTGTATCCTGATGACTACAAGAAGCAAAACATCCATTTAAAAAAAATAAATAAATTGTTATCCATGTAGTTTGCCAGTGGTCCAGTGCATTTTGTGGCTCATACAAGCCTTGAATTGTTTGGTTTTTTTTTTAAAGGAAATAATAACATGATAGGGAAAAAAAAAATGTGCACCAGAACTGAGTAACAGCTACACAGAGATCCTTCCCCTTCTCCTTCCCCTCTCCCTTTCCCTCTCCCTTCCCACCCCCCTTTATTAAAAACCAAAAAAACCCTGGTTGTCAAGTGTTTCAAGGAAGCTAAAGGCAAAAAGGGAAAAATAGCCAGACCTATAGCATCCTTCGTTTGCTTGGAATATGACGTGATGAAGGGTGGTTAGCAGCTTTTGAATGTACTCAAAATAACCAGAATTTTTTTAAAAAAGCTAAATTTTTAAAAAATGCACTAATGTACCTGAAATATATATACACCAGGACTGTATAGCAAATTTTGCCCAAAAATACAAGGTGATTTACCAAGCCAGAAGAAGGTAATTCAATTTCACCTGGCATGATTATATTCAAGCATAGCAAGTTCAGAAAACTTGCTATCCAAGGTTAGCTGAATGCAAAATAGAAACCATACAAGTGGAGGAGCACAGCCTTTAAACATGTATCACAATTTAAAATGTCATAGTCAATTAATCACTATTTGGGCATATTAAGATTTATACTGTCAGGAATACAGCTATTCCTTCAGATTTTTATCAGTACTGGGGAGGTGATTCTATCCTTTATTCTGAATTTAAGAACTTTGGTAATACTGACAGTAATCCATGTGATCAGGCCTGTGGCAGAGAGGGGTATGATTTTCTGTAGAGGAATGAGGAAACTACATTTATCATGGCTTTGTTCTGTTAGACATAACAGATGTTTTTTGGTTAGTTGTACTAATGAGCAAAAAAGATGCAACACAAGCCCTAGTGGCTGGTACAGGATGGGTCAAATTTCTAAGAAAAGTGGTATTAAAGTTCTGTTGAAACCAAGTAAATAATTTTCATCTATTCTGCTCAGAAATCCTTCTCATTTGGTAGGAGACCAGATTGTATCCTGGAAGTGCCAAAACACTTCAGAAATCATGCTTGCGGTTTTTGAGACTTCTTTTAGATGACAGAAGTGTATTTATAAAATTAATTTTTTTTTTAATAGTTAATGTGAATCAGTGCAAATGAAATTTCAATAAATACTCGGTCCAGTGCTTGTGAAACAGATTATCCTGTAATGTTTTATTAGATAAAGCATTTCTGTCCCATTGTAGAGAAGGTGGCCAAACATAGGCTAGATTTGTAAGAAGGTTAATGAAGTAAACCAAACTTCCTTACTGGTCTATATGTTCTTCCATTCAGTACTGTATTCTGTCTGGAATCTGTGTAGAATTAGATTATCAGTTCACCTTTCTGAAAGACTTGTTTAAGATGATAACTATGTGGTTATACTTACAGGAAAGTCTATTAGAATACGGGATGAAGAACTAATTAGAGAAAGCAGTTTCTGAGTGCTCTCTCACATTAGCTTTCTCTCTCTTTTTTTTTTTTTTTTTTTAAGTGGTTCAAAATGTGGAATTGATCTCATATCACCTCAAAGTATAAGCATACAGGAGCAGCATAATTGCTCCATAACATGTTGTAAAAGTTGTACAAGGATTCCAGAAAGCTCCTGATTAGGTTTGAAGTAAGTCCTCTAAATATAGAAGTAATACTCTTGCATCTTTTATTATTGGTATATTCTGAAGATCATGGTTAATTTTTTAATTTATTTATTTATAAAAGATAAGCCATTTAAATCACTGATTCACCATAAGAAATTATGTTTCCATTCTTTGTGTTCTGGTGGTGTATAGAACTCCTGAGAATTCTTACTAGCTAACAGGTTCTCAATTTGCCTTGTCTGTATGGACAAAAGAATATGAGTTAGAGGAAATGCAATGTCATAAAAAAAATCTGGTGATACCACAGGTATTTAAATATTCACCATATATATGTTTTTTCTCAATAATATATGAAGTGTTAAAATTTTTTTAAGAAATAATTTTGATTTAATTATTTGATACCAGGAGAAGACATAAAAGGCATCCAAGAGGTGAGCATGTAAATTTGTCAGTGCTAAACAGTGGACCTAAAGTGCAGGAGAAATGATGTGTAAGTTTTTACAAGAAATTTTACTGTTATTTTTAAAAAATAATTTTTCCAGAAAGGATTTGCTCACCTTGACATATCTGCTGGGGTCTTTAATGATAGAGAGAAATTCTTCCTCTGCTCAAAGCAAGGAAAGGAATTCTAGAAGGTAAAGAATGAAAGGTTATTCCTGAAATGTTTGAAACAGGAAATATATAAATGCATTCTCTGTTTACTGTGAAAGCTTATTCTTGAGCGCCTCCTGGGAAAAAGTTAGGTATCATGAAAGTTTTTTACAGTATCTTCTAATGCCGTTACTCTAGCACATTTCTTCTTTCTACTGCCCAGAATGAAGAGACAAGTGTGAAAAGAAAGATAGAATTGTTTACCAGGATGGCTCTGGTAGAGAGCAGGATGCACAATATGGAAGGTTGTGTTGCAGGCAGAACACTGATGTGTGGATATAGGTATTATAACTCATATAGATCCATTCAGACAAGGCCAGTGCTCAGTATCAAATTGAGACTAGCAGTGTTTAACCGAAAAGAATTATTAACATGTAATACATCCTAGGCACAGAGAAATAGCCAGCTTCATGATAGTTTTCTCTAATTAAATAAATTGGATTATATTTACATAGACATTAAACATGGATATCTACTGCTTCATGAATTCTTCTGGAAGTATGTATGAATTAAAGTTGCAAGGTGAAGTCATAAGATCTAATTGTTTGGGCTTTTGTGCAAGTTGGTGGGGCTGGAAAGTTGTACTTTTCAGCATGTTCCAGTTTAGGTATCATTGGTATACACATTTCTGTTACCTTACTGCCTTACTGACCTAGCTCTTTGCTTTCTTCTCTACTTCATGGATATTGAATTAGTTAGGATTTGTTGAGTACATTTAACATGTGTTTATTCAGGTCAATCACTTCAGATACAGTATCAGCATTTTTGCAAAGCATATGATGCTGAACATCTGAAAATAGTTTCAGGATGTTCTAATATCTATTAATGAACCCCTTTCGGTCTTGTGCTGTTTTGGGGTGGGTTTTTTGTGTTTTTATTTGGTTTGGTTTGCTGTGGTTTTTTTTTTTTGTTTTGGTTTTGGTTTTTAATTAAGTTTTTTGTCAAGGTTTTGTTGTTGGAACTGACATAAAAGAAAGAGACAGGAAAATTTCCGTCACTTGCCTATTTTTTTCATCCTTAAAAAGAATATTTTTTTTTAATTAAGTGTTTATATTTGACTTGTCTAGGTAGTTCAAACTAAGAGAGCTACTAGAAGTGCTTCTATATTCTTAAAAAAATAATTTAATTTTAAAGATGAATGTCAAAGTAGGCCTGGTGAACAGCTACTGCATTTGTCTCTGTTTAATACTGATTGTCCATATAAGTTGAATACTCTGCAGATTTTCTGTCTTTGGAAGTAACGTAAGCTCAAAATTAAGAATACTGGCATTCTTTACTACACCAGAACCTCTCTGAATATATTTTTTTAGATAGTTCATTTATCAGCATACCACTAGAAATAAAATGTATGTTGGTTTCTCATGTGAAAAAGGCTAAGATTCTGATGACCAAATTATCTGTTCCTTCTTCAAAACTTGTTTTCTGAGGATGAATTTGACTCATTGCAGATATACAGAGATATAATCCTGTTTAGATTCCAACATTATTCAGATGTCTTTTGTGAAGAATTACTACGTGCTGATATCCAAGACTCTTTAAAAATAATTCTATTAATGTTTATGAAATATGCAATACTTGTACCAGCCTCACCGTGCTGATTCTTACTGAAACACAGAAAACTATTGGTTCTGGTGCTTTATCACTAAACTTGTGTCTTCTTTGACCTGTGTTTGAGAAGAGATCCATCCCTTTTTGAAGGAAGCTCAGTAAATTAATTCTAGCAAACTGCTCTTCTTAACTTGCCACCACAAAGCCATATCAAATACTTAAAAAAATGTACTTAAATGCACATATAAAATAGGAGTACTGAATTTACATAATACCAAATTACATTATATTATCCAAAATAATAACTACCTTATGGCCACTTTCAATACTATTCCCGTATTTTTCTCTTCATTTATCTTGACTTTGAAAAAAAAAAAAAAAAGAAAAAAATTAATCCATAATCTTTAATTTAAAGATATGTAATTTTATATATTTTAACCTAGTATTTGTATCAATTTAAATATTATATATATAAGTGTATATGTATAAATTTAAAAGTTAAAGATTTTTTATCAGACCAGTTAATTGCTGTTGAGAAATGCTTTATAAAGACTTGAGTAGAATGGTATTACGCATTTGAAAAGATGAGACCAAAACCCAGCTTTAATGAGAATGCAAATGAGAATTACTAAGGTTCAGTGAAGGTCATAGCAGCTTAATCATCAATTTATGTCAGCAACTTCTCACAAGTAACAAATGAGTTTTAATAAAAACTGTTGTCTTAATGGATTAAACCACAAAATTATGATTGCTCTAGAATTTGACCAGCTGTCCTCACACACATGCAGTTGTATGTGTTTAAGTTGGCTCTTTTGTCTACAGATTTAAGAAAATCTATGTAGAGATTGTTTATATTTTTTAATGAACATTTTTAATGACTTTATATGGTCTTCTAAAAGGAGCTCTAAAAGCATGCTTTAGTTGTGCCTAAAGTATAATTTTTTTCCTGGGAAAAAACCAAAAAAAAAACATTCCCTGATGGAACTGTAAACTATTTATTTCAATTAAAAATAGATGGGTTGCACGGTTATACTTCTATTAAGCTGAAAAAAAATCCTGAAGTTCCTAGGGCAAAATCACTTCACTGGAATTTAATTTGAATCCCTTTCTATCCTGTAAATACCTGCATAAAACTATATAATTTTCAAGAACAGAGTGTTATGATGAGAAGGAAAACAGAAAAATAATCTTCTTTGTATTCAAAGCACTCATGAAACCCAAACAGAATAACTCAAAAAAGCAAGCTTTGCTTTAGCTCTTTTTGTTTGCTTAAGTGTCTATTTTGACAGTTTGAATATATTGACTGTTCAACTAATAATCTTGCTTTGATGGAAATAAATGCAAGTTTAAAATAATATAGTTATAGTTAGGAACGATTGATTTTAGTAGATAAGTATGTGTATTGGATTTGCATGGCAGGGTTTCAGTAGTGGGGGATTCTGCTTGGGTGGCTTTTGTGAGAAGCTGCTGTAAGCTTCCCCTGTGTGTGATGGAGCCAATGCCAGCCAGCTCCAAGACAAACCAGCTGCTTGACAAGGCTGAGCCCATCAGTGACAGTGGTAGCAACTCTGGGATAACAGTAAAGAAGGACAAGAAGTTACTGCACAAGAGCAAATTGCAGCTGGAGAGAGGAGTAAGAATGTGGGCGAGAAACAGCCCTGCAGACACCAAGGTCAGTGAAGAAGAAGGGTTAGAGGGTGCTTCAGGTGCTGGAGCAGAGGTTCCCCCTGTAGCCCATGGTGTGGCAGCTGTGCCCCTGCAGCCTGCGGAGGTCCACAGCTGAGCAGAGATCTGCCTGCAGCCTTTGGAGGACCCCATGCTGGAGCAGGCGCATGCCTGAAGGAGGCGGTGATCCTATGGGATCCTGTGGGATCTCTGGATCAAGCTCCTGTCAGGACCTGTGGACAGAGGAGCGAGCCCATGCTAGAGCAGGTTTGCTGGCAGGACTTGCGATCCTGCAGAGTACCCATCGTGGAGCAATCTGAAGGACTGCACCCTGTGGAAGGGGACCGTTCTGGAGCAGTTCATGAACTGCAGCCCATGGGAAGGACGCACATTGGAGAAGTTTTCAGGGAGGACTGTCTCCCATGGGAGAGACCCCATGTTGGAGCAGGGGAAGAGTGTGGGGAGTCCTACCCCTGCAGAGGAAGGAGTGGCAGAGACAACTTACAGCAATGCCCATTCTTCACTGGGAGAGGGAAGAAGAAAAATCATAAGCGAAGTTAGGCCCAGGGAGAAGGGAGGGATGGGTGGAATGTGTTTTAAGATTTAGTTTTTAATTTTCGTTACCCTGACTTGATTGGTAATAAGTTAATTTCCCTGAGTTGCATCTGTGTTACCTGTGATCTCTCCCTGTCCTTATCTCAGCCCATGAGCTTTTCATTATATTTTCTGTCCAGATGAGAAGGGGAATGACAGAGTGTTTTTGGTGGGCACCTGGTGTCCAGGCACAGTCAGCCGACCATAATGTGTGAATATTTAGCCACTAAGAATGTGGCCAGTTATTGCTGTAAAAAATTTCAATTTTAAGGAAAGCTTCCTGATATTAATATAAGTTAATCATGTCACAGTTCCCATAATTTATACTTTTTTATGTATCTAGAGAACAAAGTAAGAGGATGGAATCAAGAGGACAGCACAGTTTTCTGCAAACATACTTTAAAAGTGGGCTGTACTTATGAGCTACTTTCTGCACCAAACTGTTTAGACAAGCCCACAAAATCATGCACAACCAAACAAATTAAGAATATATTTAATTTTTCTTGAGAAATATTCTAGTATGAGACAATCACAGTCAAGTATCTCTTGCTATATTAAAAACTGAGAACAAACGAAATCTAGTAATACTGGTATTGGTATGAGGCAAAAAACCTCCAAACACCTTTTTCTTCTAATATCCAGATCTGGAATCTAAATCTAGAATGTTAACTTCATAATGCATGAAACCTTCCTATAGGTAGGACTAAATAATATTAAAATTTGAATTTTAGGAGAAGAGAACTATGAAAATGATGAAAAATCTAAAAAGTATGGAACACATTACTGCTAAGCATTTACCAAAAAGATTGAATTAAGAAATTAAAAAAAAAAAAAAATCAATATTACTGATTTTAGTTCAATGTTAAGAACAGAACAGGACAAATCTTCATTGTGTAAAAAGATTCACTTCTCAAAAGCGTGGATACCACATATTGCATTAGAGAACATGTAGCAACACCTGATCTGTCAAATGAGTTGTATAGTGTGGAAGCAGTTTTATGTGTGTGTGTGCACAGCGGTGCAAGACAGAAAGAAGACCTGATCTCTGTGTTCTGTGGTCCAATTTGTACAGCTGCATGACTGAGCAAACCTTGCTTCAGTATTCATTACAGGCTGGATTGGAAGCTTGTGCAATCTTCTCTCCACCTCATTACCACCACATGGACCTTTACTTCTTATAATTGGCTAGGGAATTTATTGCTGTGCAGTCTTTTCTCACTGTCCAAGCACTGCAGTTGGTGCTTCTTTAATCTTCATTTCTGTGTACCTTAAGCAGCAGCATGCTGTTGTTGTTTTTCAGACTGAGGCTGTATTATATATATATCTGTAACTACAGAAGTTTGTCTTCCTTTGCAAGGTGCTTTGAAGTTCCATACCAGTGTGCTCACTCAGCATGACTCACCTCATCCTTAGCTGCTTCCAACAGGGATCTAGGTTAAGCTGAAGAACGTATGAAGGCAGAGGTATGGTAACACCAACCAAATGCAGTACTAACTGTGCAATACTAACATCCTAGACCAGTGAATTAAAAGACACTAAATATATTATTTGTTATTAATTATATATTATTTATTATTATTATTATTTCTACCCTGAATCTGTGCTTCATCCATGTTCTTAGAGTATTGTAGGTACAGCAACACAGCTAAACATCTAGGCTTCACTTAAATCTTGAGGACATATGTAGTTGTGTTCATGTAGGAGTGATAGAGTAAAACCATCTGTGGTGCCCTCTCCCCTCTAAGGTTAGAAGCAGTCTAAATGAGCCACTAAAACTAGGCGTCTATGTTTTTCAAAGCTCAAAAGTTCGGTGAGATTAATCT
>JAWWEW010000041.1:15993964-16025584 GCA_035583185.1 Anabacerthia variegaticeps
TTAGAAGCAGTCTAAATGAGCCACTAAAACTAGGCGTCTATGTTTTTCAAAGCTCAAAAGTTCGGTGAGATTAATCTAATTTGTACCAGTTTTAATCTGAGTTGAATAGTAGAAAACATTATGCTTTGCATAACATCTCTTTTGTACATCAGCTCTCCTGAAGTTTATGAAGTTTGTTTGTAGAAGTGATCTAACTGTAAAATAGAATGTTAAGACAGGTTCTCTAATTACATCTCTCAATTTATAATTTTTTCACTGTATCTTATTATAATTTCATAATTCACATCAAATGTGATTAATTTATCATTTGCTTATACCGTTTGTTTCTTACTAACTCCAGATTAGATCGGTAATAGCTGAAACACCCTACACTGCTGCTAGAACCATCATAATGTGTATATAGAGCTAGTTCCTTCAATCAGTCTTTTTAATAGTCGTTTACCAGGGTTATATATGTCAACCATGCATAAACTCATGGTTGAGTGCTTAGATAATCATGAACTTATCTTAAATTTTGTGCTTACTTTTAAACAATAGAAATATTTCCCGTTTCTTCTAATATTTTTTAATATTTCACATTTGCCCTTAAGAGCACTTGTGGGATCTCCACCTTATATAGTAACATTGCTTTTAATCATTTTAACCTACCTGTTTTAGGAGTTTGCTTTTTTTTTTTTTTTCTTTAAAAGAGCTTTAGTATTGAAACACATTATAGGATACTATCCATGCTGTACTTCCAGTGAATCTTTATTTGGTGTATTTAAATGTGGCTACTAGATTGGCCATTAGTCAACTTTGGCTGAATAGAAATACACCTCTGGTGACATTGGTAACTGAATTAATACTGTTTTTATCAAGCTACATTTGTAGTTGAAAATGGTCGATTGAGTGCAATACTCTGTATTAAAAAAAAAAAATAAAAATCGTGAATACTAGAATTCCACATCTGATTTCAGTATTATTTCTAATCTATCCCTTTTCTGTAACATTGATTTTATTCTAATTAAATATAACTTATTTAGTTGTTCTTTTAGTTATTACCCCATTCATTATTTCTAATAATCTTAATTGAATTGCTTGGAAACCAAATCACCTTGTTAGTTTTCATGGTGTCTTCTAATATGTGAAAAAAAGGAAATGACTGAATATGGGACCATTCCCTGATTTAATGTTAAAAAAATCCCAGTGGTTATCAATAACAGCAGAGAGCAGCATAAATGGGCTGCTCCCCAAGGAAAAGCAAACTGGGTGCTGAGAGTGAAGCAAGGAGGGCCCCAGTGCACTCCCCAGCAAGGGCCCAGTCCTACAATACTCAAACAAGGTGACCAAGGGAGGTCTGGTTGCGTTAACCAGAGTCAAAGGACAGTGTAGAGCACCAGGCAAAACTGAAGTGATAAGGGATGTCCCAGGTCAAGCTGAGAAGTCAAGTCAGCACTTCAGGATCAGGTCCAATGACAGTAACCAAGCTCAGTCCCTCTGCAGTGATCCCAGGCAGGTCTGGGGTGAGAAGGCAGGTCGAGTCTTTGAAATGCAAGCTAGGAAGTCAAGTCCCCAGGTCTGGATCAGCAGGCACAGACATGGTAGTACTGTAGCTCCGTCAGCAGCCAAGGGCAAGAATCTGAGCTCAAATGCAGATTCTCAGGAAAGGAACTTGGAGGCCACTGCTTTTCACGGCATTCAGTCTGATCTGAGGTTCTGCAGCACTCATACCAGCACTCAACTTCAGCACAGGTGATTGAACCCCAGGAGGCAAAAGTGTACTCAGGACCCTGAGAAAATCACAATTAATTGCAAATACATGTGTTCTATTTTGTTGTTTTGTCTCTGAGCTGGTCATATGGAAAACAGATATTGATTTTATTTAATGAATAGCTGAGAGAAGTAATTAATTTTGACAACTTAATTTCTTTCTTGTGTTGTTTTTAACTTGTTAAGTGCTTGAAACTTAGCACTTAGAAAGACGACCTATTATCCTCTCATAAGTGTATTTGCAATTCATGACTTGTAGGTTATATTTAAAATTAGTTATGGGTTTATTTATTCATTTCTTTGTCTTTCATGATGTTTTCCCTATTTAAATAAATGAGATTGAACTTAACAAATCCCTTTCCACTTTCTGTGTTCATACATACATTTGTACTTATTAAACAACCTGAATCCATTGCAATCAATAGCTCTAGAAGATGTCATAATATAAAACTAATTAATTATACTTTCAAGCTTTGTAGACAGATTTTGTATTTTTTCTCAGTTAAAGAACTCCCTTTCCACTGTGTATCCAGAAGACAATTTAGTTCATTCTTCTAGAATCATAGAATCTTTCAGGTTGGATAAAACCTCTACATTCATTGATTCTAAGTGTTAATCCATCATTGCCAAGTCCACCACTAAAACATATTCCTAAGTGCCACATCTACCTCCAGGGATGGTGACTCAACCATCTCCATAGGCAGCCTGTTCCAATCCTTGACAACCCTTTCTGTGAAGAAATTTTTCCTAATATCCTATCTGAACCTCGCCTGGTGATACTTGAGGCCATTACCTCTCATCCTGTTGCTTGTTACCTGGGAGAAGATGCCAACACCCACCTGGCTACAATCTCCTTTCAGGTAGTTGTAGAGTGATAAGTTCTCCCCTGAGTTTCCTTTTCTCCAGGCTCAACAACTACAGCTCCCTCAGCTGCTCCTTATCACACGTGTGCTCCAGAGTCATTGCCAGGTCCATTGTCCTCCTGTGGACATTCTCCGGCACCTCAATGTCTTTCTTGTTGTGATGGGCCCAAAACTGAATACAGGATCTGAGGCAGGGCCTTACGAGTGCCAAGTGTGTGTGTGGGACAATCACTGCCTTAGTCCTGCTGGCCACATTCTTTCTAATACAAGGGTTGCCATTGACCTTCTTGCTGCCTTGGCACACTGTTGGCTCATGTTCAGCCAGCTGTCAACCAGCACCACCAGGTGCTTTCCTGCCAGGCAGCTTTCCAGCCACACTTCCCCAAGCTTTTTCTTCATGTCCATAGGAAAATAACAGAAATGTCTTCCCATACACTGAAGATTCTGTCTGCCTACTTTTTTTGTGGATTGGTTGTACTTACAACATTAATCTTCTGCTTAATAGCTAATTATTAAGATAATCTGTTAGGTAAAAGGACACTACATTTCATTTTCTGCATTTCTGGCAAATGGTGTAATAATCAGGCTGCAGGTGTCACAGATAAGAGTACTCAAACTGAGTATTCTAGAAGTTGAACCTGTATGCTGACACAGGATGCAATAGCTGGGACAGAAGGTAGTAAATACCTCATTTTACTCTGGTATGAGCAATGAGTTTGCATGAGCTATACATTTGGTTCCGAGTACAGGTTCTTGAATGCATATCCATTTCCCCTTACACAGTAAACAAATGAAATAATTTCTGCTTTTAGTTACTGAATGAGTATTACTTGCTCTCCTGGTTACACAGTGGCCTAGTTTCAAGTAATCACACAAGGTGATTATTATGGATGTCTTGTGAGACAGGGATTTAGTATTTCTGAGTTGAGTAGGGATGGAAACCCACTTCACAGTTCCAGTATGAATACTGTGAATACAAAGACAGCTTACAAGACAACAAAAACATACTTTATACTAAGTCTAATATTTTATTCTTCAGAGTGACACAGGCAGTGTGTACCTAAGCCAGGATAGCAATGGATGTAAATGAATCTATTGCACTAGAAATATGGGTGTGAGCAAATATCCTAATGAGGTTAGATTACAGTATACCTTACTAAATATAATTCGATTTAGTTAAATTTTAGAAGTTGAAATCTTGTTGTAGGGAGAATTCTGAATTATTTTTCTGGCTTACTCTGTGCAAATGAGTCAAATACAACTATAAAAAAAAAGTGTTTTTAAATGAATGCTTATTCATTATGAGTCATAGAGGAAGGATATATATGATCTGTTTTAAAAATAAAATTATTTGAATAGGTATCATTTGAGACATGGTACTCCCAAATGAACTTGTTGCAAAGAGTTTCCTTATACTAAAATTTCCCTCTATTGTACCGTGAAAGTCTAATGTTCCTAATTTAATTAGTTTTACTGAAGAAGAAGGATTCCCAAATGTCTTCAACAAACTTTAAATCACAGCAATTTTTGAAGCACTTAACATTTATGATTAGCATTATTAGGCATATCTAACAATGTATTTTCAGATATCCACCTTTCTTCTCTATCTGGGGGTTGTATCTCTAGGGAAAATGCAAAATCTAGGTCAGTTGATTTATTTAAATTTATTTATAATCTTGTTAACTTTTAGAAAATACCTACTTGAACTTACTCAGTTTATCCAAAGTATAGGATCCATGCATAGAAATATTCTAAATATCAGATGACCTTTTCTTTTTAATAACAAATGTTGACATTTTGTGACAGAAAATTCTTTATGTGTATTTACTCTAAGTGTATGACATAAAACTTTGTTCTGATTTCCATAAATGCTGCTTACATTATTTTTACAACATCTTTGAAGCATTTACCTTATGTTTAACAACATAACATACTAATGCTTTAACTATTACAATACATCACTTTTGTTGAAATCAGAAATGTATTTTCTCTTTGAGAGCAATCTACAAGTATAGTTAATGTTTTGAAAGTGAAGTATAAATTTCACAAATTCTCTTTGAAGTACTTTAAACAATTCAACCACGGAAATGATCTGTTGAATTTGAGGACACAGGAGTGAACTGAAACTGCTTAATAGACCTTTGACTAATCACAAACCCATTCTGTATTTCTCAGGACTACTAAAAAGAAAAAAAAAAAAATTCTTGGAATTTAGGATGGAAATGTAATAGTAAAAAAAAAAAAATGTTATATCTTAAACAATGGTGAAGAAATATCTGTTTTGGTAACATCACAACCTCAATTCATCAGTAGCTAAAAATTTGGAAAGTAGATAATCTGACAGTCTAAATGCAAAAAATCCCCCATGTTTTAAAAGCCCCTCCACAGAAGGGACTTCTGCATTCAAATCAAAACCATCAAAGAGTTAAATGAGAGAACCGATACCAGCAATGTTAGTTATTTCCAATAATACAAAATTGGATGCCTCAAATTTCAGAAAATTATTTATCTTTGCCCTGAAAAACTGACTTACACCCTTTGTGCACCACCCTGGAACTTTCCTTGCATTCATAATGAGAGGAGTCAGCTAAACAAAATTTATGATATATGCCATAAGCCAAGATCTGATCTTGGACTACAGCTACTCTAAGATCTCTGGGTTTTTTAATTTATCAAAGATGAGTGAAAGTGGCAGTAAAAAAATGGCTTAGATTTTAAATGCCAAGAATTATTTTTAGTGTGGTGCTTACTGCAAAAAACCACAAAAGGATAGGAGTGTAGTGTTCTAGTATGAAATCTCAATTGGCTTCCATGCTGTACGTTTATGGCAATAGGGCTTTCCCTATAGGGGCATTAGAGACATATTGAAAATATACAGTAAGAAGAAAAGTATGGAAGTATATCAGTGACTTGCAACATAGATCATGAAGACACCAATCACATTTTCGATAGAAGTAAAAATGCACTGACAAAGTGTCATGGCCTTCCTAATCCTGTACTAATAAGCAGGAGTACTTTAAATGAAGTTTCCTGAATAGACTAAAAAATGCACATTCTTTACTATGTAAAGGTACTCTTTATATTAAAAGGGTAATTTGCAAGCTGGGCTGATTTTGGCAGGGGCAATTTTCTTCATTCTAATTAGTATGTAGTTGTTGTTTGGTTTTGTGCTGGAAATGGTGTTGATAATATAGATACAGATGTTTTCATTATTGCTGAGCAGTGCTTACACAGCATCAAGGACAGTGTCAAGGCCTTTTCTGCTTCTTGTGAGAAGGCTGAGTGTGCACAAGGATTTGAGAGGGGACATAGTTGGAACCGGTGACCTAACTTACCCAAGAGATATTCTATACCATATGGCATCATAAAAATTGGGAGAAACTGGGTGAAGAAGAAGGAAGTGGGGGACACTTGGAGTGATGACCTTTGTCTTCCCCAGTAACCTATATGCATGATGGAACCCTGCTTTCCCAGGGACAGCTGAACACCTGCCTGCCCATGGGAATGGTGAATGATTTCCTTGTTTGGCTTTGCGTGTGTGCACAGCTTTTGCTTTACCTATTAAACTGTCTTTATCTCATTCTATGAGTTTTCTCACTTTCACTTTTCTATCTCCCATCCCTCTGGGTGGGGATTGAGTGAGTGGCTGTGTTAACTGTCTTGGTTACCAGTTGGGCTTAAACCACAACCTAAGTGTGAAGTGTTAAGGAAAATATTGTAGGTTTTTATTTCATTCCCTTATTTATTGTAAAGAAAATAGAAGATTTGAAGACATAGTAAGAATATGAGAACCTAAGAATGACCATATGTGTTCAGCTCAATGGTCTGTCTCCTGTCCTGTCTCCAACAGCACTCATCGGTTGGTGCTCAGGAGGAGTGAAAACAGGACAAGCATATATGGTATGGCTGAGTACAATCCTTTCATCTTTTTCCAGATTAGGAGTATTTCTGACTCTCAGTGACACTTTTTTCTTCATACTTACCCTGTCTTTTGAATCTATCCATAACGTCACAAGATGTTCAACATCTACTTCTTTTGAGAATCATGCACTTTTGTTTCCCTAGAGCATGACTGCTGATAGCTTTGTTTGGTACTCCCAAGTTCTTGCGTCAGAAGAGACAAAAAATAGCTGGTCCCTATCTATTTCTCCCAAGTCACTGTGATTTTGTCAATCATCATTATATCCTCAAATGTTCCCTGCTGTAAGCTGAAAATCCTTACCACTCATTAATATTGCTTTTCAGGACTTGACAATCTTCCCTGTTTTTGTGGTTATGTTAATAAGTTTTTTAATTTCTATGAGTTGACATCTGTCCCAAAACATTAGGTAATGGTATCCAGGCTAATAGTAATAATCCCCTATATAATTCATCATGATATTTTCTGTTATTTTTTTCTTGCTTTCCAGATTATCTATAAATTGGTGGGGTAGGGGAATTGATGATATAATCAGGAATTGTTTTTAAAAACTACTGATATTTGCCTAGTTGGTATTTACTATTGATAGGGCCTTACTGACTACTGTGCCTTACAAATATACTCTCAGCCAGTGTTTGAACCTAGAGGTTAATGGCAAGAAATGTTTATGAGAAAGATGTCAATTAACAGTATTTGTAGTGTTGTAACCTATGCTAGAGATATTCTGGTACTGACCTAGAACTGGGGACACTTTTCACATCACCCTATTTGTACGACTTTCCTCAGAAGACTTTGTATTCTGAGTTCTATCGTTCAGGCCTCAGTGAGCTTTCTATCTTTAGTACTGAGTGAGCCTGCCACTTCCTATTTTAAGATGTGAAAACCTCAATTGTCTTTCTGTAATTTAGCTGAATGGTTAAGGGCTGTATGTCTTATTCAAAGAAATTTGACTTTCCTGTAATTTCTTATCTGAAAATGTGAAATAGGATTGTCTGTCTAAAGTTGGTTGGGGTTCTTTGGTTTCTGTTTGTTTGTTTGTGTTGGTTTTTTTGTTTGTTTGTTTGTTTGTTTGTTTCTTTTGATTTTTTTTTTTCATTAAAAGGCTCTTTTAAATAATAGGAAAATGTAAAAGTCATATAAAGGCAAGGAAGTTATGTTCCATTATTTTTCGGTCGTCACTGATTGATAGTTCACTGATGTACAATATTCTACATTTTCCTCTGTGTTACTCCTTAATGCTGTGTTTTTGTAGTGGATATTTTAGGTGATGACTATTGGACATTAACACAATATCACTCCTATTAAAGCAGTGTGGAAAACTGTGAGGTTTTTTTTAAAATTATTGAAATGTGAATAAAGAATTGCCTATAACCTTTTTATAAATATAAGCCCATACATATGAGTACGTATATTTTGTGAATAATGCTGTTTTCTATTATCATGATTTCCTTTGGATTTTGTATTTCCAAAGAGAATTGTAACATTTTCTTGTGCAGGATTCTGCTTTGGCACATTGCTAACAGCAGTGGATATTTGGTACTGTCTATTACCCTGCCTCTGCCAACAACCACAAATGGAATGTTTGTATCTGCTTTGAGCCATGCACCAAATTGGAAACAGTTGTCGTGCTTATATTGTGCCTTCACAATTGACTGATGACAACTACCCTTCAGAGTATAGGAGCTTTTTTATGGCTAATTATTTTTACTGCAGCACTGGGAACTTAAGAAAATCCTGTGAACAAATCTTGGATAACTTGAAGTCAGGAATAATAGGGTAGTGAGAAGGATGAAAAAATAGCTGAAATTTGTCTGAAGTCAGAAGACAGCTTTTCAGAAGTACATTGAACCTTTCACTTGGAATACTGTAAATGTTTTAGAAAGTCTCTAGTTGCTGATTTTTATTTTCATTTCCTTTGTAATTACTCTATATGCAGCAGACAGTACTACACTTTCCTATGACATTTTCAAATAACATTTTCTGGTACCGCCTCCTCCTCCTTTCCTGGAAGTAAAAAGGTTTTCTATGCATTATATTTGGCTTTTTGGAACTATGCTTAGTAATTTTCTACCAAAAAGAAAGCATTATAGTTTGTACTGGCACATTTTTCTCATATAAATTCTTTTAGTTTAACAAAACCAGTAAGAAAAAGAAAAAAATGATTTTTATTTATGTATTTACCTTTCTTTAAAAAATATATATTGCAGTTCATGTATCTGTAACATATATCAGAAACCTGAGATAGTAAAACTAAATGAGATTTTCTGCCAAATAAATGGTAAAGCTTTTAATCATAAATTATGCTATTTGCAATCAAACTATGATATTTTAAACAAATTATTGTGTTCTTAATTTATTTCAACATTAAACTAGGAAATTAACAATTAAATTATCTAATCATCACATTTGGATTCAGTTTAATTTTACTTAATTCACTTAATTTGGCTTGCTTTTAAACAAACTTGAAATTTTTTGCAAAGAAAACTTTATGTGTTCCTATCTAATACAGATATATATAAAATTCAGAAATACTTTAAAAAATGCAGTCATAGTTAACCTGTGTGTTGGTTTCTGTGACTGATCTTTTAAGTCTAAATAAAGCCAGTACAGTATCAGTCATTTTCAAGTTGTCATCCATAAGCAGGAATACTTACTGCTTCTTGGAAATGAGATCATGCCCAAGTAAGAAGTTGGTCAAGTGAGATACCATGCAAAAGCATCTGAGTTTCTAGGGTTGAAATGAAGTTGCTTTAGATATAGTAGTCTTGCTGCACTTTGTTGCCTGTATATTTTACAGAAGGGAAGTGTACCTGTGGCTGTAGCCATATATATCAGAAATATTTGATAAATTGGAAAAAAATTGGTCTTTGGAAAATGAACATCATTTATAAAGTGCCACATATATTCTAACAAATTTTGAATGTATATGCTTGCTAATATTAACAGGTGTTTGACTTAAATTCTCATCAGTGTGAACAGTTCTCCTGACTACCTGAGAATGGTGAATAACCATGTGCAAATAACCTGTGTATTGACATAGCTAATTGTTCTAAGTTGTGGACTTGCTTTGCCATTCATGGTAGTTTGCAACAGAATATGCAGACTACTTAAAAACTTTAGTAAGCAATGCCTTTTATGATCAGTCAGAAAGCCATATAGTTTTTCTATGAACTTTTTTTACTAAAAAGTGTTATGCATTGTATCAGAAACACTATGTGGAATTTATTGTACAAGTCTTACTGAGATCCTTTCCTTATACATTTGCTTTTTAGAATTTGTTAATTTATTTAGTTCAAGAATCAGAAGTTCTGCTTACAGCACTTTTTTTTGTGTTTGGTTTTGTAGGGGTTTGCTTTCAATTTTCTGTGGAATTTCTACTGTAAAGTATATTTTTGTAAACTACTTCTATATTTTTTCCTAATGCAAGGGATTTTCAGTAACATTGGCTAGTGGTGCTAAGTAAGGCATAAATGGTGGCTTTTCTAAACAGGATACTGTCATGCAGTCAGCAAGTGGCAGTACCAGAGCAGGTGCAAAACTTGGGGTCAGCACAGGAGAAGGTGCCTAGATACTGCTCAGCCTTGGCCCTTGGCAGGTGAGTGGAATCCCTGAGAAACTGAAAAAAGTCTTGCTGGGTTGTAGAAAATCTATAATTACAGACAGTCCATATCCAATTAACAGCAACGAAAGCAAGCACTGATATGAACTCTGACTATTGTATCGAGTAGGAATTTGTCTGTGATAAAGGCATGTAGGCTAAGTTTGTTGAAAAAAAGAATTTATGACATAGAAAACAGCCCTAAGATATTGCCAGTGGATTCCCTCTCTATAACTCATTGTATCATAAAAATTGTAATAAAACATTAAGTGTTGTCACAGACGGAGTGCATATATAAACCATCCTTAACAGCAGGTATTTGAAATACTGAAACAAAAATAATACATTTACCAGCTATGTAAAGCCATCAGAGCCAAGAAAGGTAAAAACCCAGTGTAGGGCTTTACTTGCTATTCTCTACTACCAGAGAGAATGCAGCATAAAAAGTACAAAAGTTACAGGGTATCTGATTAATTTTGAAGTTATAAATTCTGAGAATAAGATAGAGAAATATCAAAGTCCCAAAGGAAAGTTCTGTCTACTTTGCTGTTGTGAGGAGCGGTCTGTGGGCCGGCCAGCAGTAGGAATCTGAGTGTAGTAGAGAGAGGGAGGCTTATTGCTGTGGAAAAGATGAGACTGAAAGGAGAGGAGATCCAGGAAACCTTTTATTGCCCTGGTAACCGGAGCACATAAAAGTGCAAATTTACATATTTGGAGTTTGAAGAAGTGTTGGTATGATGTGCTTTTCTGCTTGCCCATTTTGCCTAATGTCTATTATGTTTCAATAATTCATACACTGAGCTCAATTTTAATTCAGCTGCCTCAAGGTAGGGTGCATTGGTCATTATGGGAACCAAAGGAAGATAAGAAACGTATTTCTTTCCTTCCACTAAACCCTTTATTTTCTTACAGAGTACTGCTGCAGTTGCATGCATAACTTTGGCAGGCCTTCATTCTGCTTTGTTTGTGCAGAAAAAAATAATGGTAGCAAAATTTCATTAAGAGGCAAAAGTTAATGAAAGCTTACTATTCTTTATAGATGTTTTGTAGATTTGATTCTTTGGTGGATAAAACTTTTATTCTGTCATGACCTGAATGTTTATAATTGTATGTGACCCTTGTAAGTAAGCTATTTAATGTTTTTCCTACTACTTTCAGAATAGAAATGTACCAGTGTGCATGTGTGTTGTATGTTAGGGTTATGTAGATTTGTTTATAGTACTGGATTAATTTTAAAGAGTCTATTCATGTGGTGTTTCGTGAGGTTATATTCCAAGGACAGGCATGAACTCATTTATTTATGGAAAGGGTTTGGTCCTTGTTTTTTAAACTTTACACAATGGTCTTCTGAAATCATAGATACTCTAAGGGTGCACAGTGCTTGCCTCCAGACATTGTTTTTACTGTGAGGTGTTAGGGGACAGTGCTCTCTGATGTGCAGTAAACACAGGAAGGCTTTTTTAGCATAGAGTCACAGAATGGAATCATAGAATATACTGAGTTGTTAGGGACCAATCAGGATCATCAAGGCTAACTCTTGGCTCTGGGCAGGACACCCCAAGAATCACACCATGTGTTTGAAAGCATTGTTCAAATGCTTTTTGAGCTCAGGCAGAGTGTCTTTATTTTGCTATCAGTATCGTCCTTCTGCAGGAGACTCCTGATGGTGTGTAAGGGCTTAGAAATGCATACAAAAGAATAGTTAATGATGTCTTCTCCTTCAATTTGTATGTGGTGATACGCAGAGCTATTCATATCTCTTGCAACACACTGGTACTTCAAGTAATGAAGGAGTATCTGACCAGAAATGAGGGTTTGCTGCATACACTGAAAAGCAGAGGATCCCTGGCAGGCAACATTCATTATTTTTTTTACCTTAAACATGTGTGTGACTGAAGAGGTTCAAGTAGTGGCCGCTTCCTCAGGAAAAGACTTTCATTTGAATTGTAATGATTTTTTCCATGTAAAATAATTAGTTAAACTAATAGTGTAAGCAACAGACAAACCAAACAGTATTACTAGATAAATTTGTAGTATTTTGGTTTATTTTTTTAATAACTGAGCTAATTCAATTTGTTTTCTACAAAGATATATCAGCAATAGAGCATATGATTCTTGGCAGTATAATGAAAGGAGACAGGGATCTCCAAAATCCATTGTGCTTAACCAAAAATAAACAAACAGATAAATCAGAACCTCTGCAGAATTGTAGGAATTTGACATATTAGCTTGCTCGACCAACTTGTCACCCTTAAACTTCCTATTCTATAGTATTGTATAACAAAAAATTAAACCACCACCACAACAATTTTTTTTACTTTTTGCCTTTTTATTTTTTTTCCCCCAGCATGGGAATAAAATGGCACCGCCTAGAATTTTTTTTATTTATACGCATATGCACTTTTCTGTGTGTTAGTCTGATTCTATGATAATTTTGGTTTGAGGCTTAGATCCTCTGTTACCTTCACATTGTTTTAGTAATAAAAAGGAGGGATATTTTGCTAGAAGACTATTTGCTTTTCATATAGAAACACTGAGTGATGGAATTTGTGTTGTTGGTTATCTGCTATTTATTGCATAAAGTTTTTATTTATTTAAAGTTTTTATTTATTTGTTGCATGGAAGATGGTCAGTCTAGATTTCCTTAAGCAATTCAAATCCAGCAGAATGCTTGGCATTTATTGCTAGAAGAAAGCCAAAGGATCACTCATAGAATGATCTCTGTAAGCATAAGTATATGCTAACTTTCAGTCATTTGACTTGACAGAAAAAATGAAGCAGTGATGGAAACCTGTCTGTATTCACAGTGAACATTACAAACTGTATTGTTCTGGAAATTGGTTCCCAAGATAAAGAAAACATTATATAGTTTTGCTTTGCCCCACATCTTAAGTCAATTTTATAGGTTCTTCAAATAAACCTCAACAGAAAGCATTCACCTTAGCTCAAACCTGAATTTCTCCTGCTTTCCCTGATTGCATCTCAGTGTTCCTTTTTGTTTTCCCAATTGTTTTCAACATAAAGTTAAAATTATCACCACAAGGTGGAGTTCTGAACCTTCCGGTATGAGCAATCTCTTCATCACATCAACAGGGAGCAAATGTAATTTCTTCTTAACTATCATCCGTCAATTACATCTGAAATTTGGAAAATTGTTAATAGGTATAAACTTTCAATAGAAGACAACAACTTTGGAACTACTTATATGGTCTATCCAGAGTCTTAATGTGGAGTTAGTGCTGGGTTTAAACCTGCACTTTTTAATCCCATGTTGTCATATATGTGCATAATTGACAGTCTATAAATATTTTTTTTCCATTTTTTTGTATTGACTAAGAACCACAGTTTGCAGCACATCAAAACATTGCTTCAAATGATCTTTTTAGTGCTTGCAGAGAAGGAATTTTCCATCACATAGATGTTTAAATGTTTTGGAAGGAAAATCTACACTTATCCCCTATATAAAAAATGAATTTTTACAATGTGGAGTTTGGAAAAATTAGTTGGTCGTTGAAAGGAATTCTGTTATGTATGCTCAGTTGTTGAAGAGAATTTATCGTGCTTTGCAGCTCTGACAGCATTTTGTAATGCATAGAAATTTATCAAATACATAGTTTTGAAGGAATTTCTTTGTCTTTTATAAAAAAAAAAAAACACCTGGTTTATAAAATTATCAGTGTTTCTAGTTCATTCTAAATGACTGCTTTTACATATGTGTAACTCAGAACTCAGTCTGAATAGTTTAAATGTCTTTTAAACATATAACTCTAGAGTCTGAAAATGATGGTATCCCTCTTGTTTCAAGAGATGAGTAACTGCTGGAATTAATTGATGGGGTTTGAGTAGTACAAGAGCTGTGTGGTGGGTTGTGGTGCTGAAGGGACAGCTCACGGCAGTGCGAGGCAGCAGTGCTGCAACGGGAGCATGGGACAAGGGGCACAGAAGGCATTAGCATATAGTTACTATATAGAAATGATCAGATAAGAGCTTTTGAAAGTGCTTTTATAATGAATATTATCGATTACAAACAATAATTTGCAATGTTTTTCTTCGTTCCATGGAAGACACTGCATTTTTGGGGATCATGGAAGTCTTTAGGATGGTTGTGATAAAGTCCTTCCTCTAAAAGTCTCTGCTTAAATGCTTGAGAGAGAAATCAACCTAAGGTGTTGCTTTGTTTTATTTGTTTATCTTTTCTTTATTTTTTTCTTTTCATAAATTTATAACATGATGTGATATTGTCTCTCAGCTTCCCTGCAAGCCCTTTGTTTGGGAATGTGATTTTACTCTGTTCTTACTCCCTAATGATAAAAAGTTCAGACTATTAATCTTTAATTGAACAAAGTAAAATCAGAAGAATTTTAAAGATTCAATTAACACTTTGCTCTAATTTTCCTTAACCTGTTGCCTCAGTCATTAGGAATTTAATCTCTCATATATTTTGAGCAAACTTTGAAAATCATATTGATATTTGCATTTTTCATATACCGTGGGCATGTTCCACATGGGATTTTAAATGTTCCTTTAAACCTTCAGTTTTAGCAATAATTGCTCTTAGCTGCCTTAGCTTAAAATTTTGGCAGTGTTTGTAAGATTTCTGTTTCTTAATCAGGTAGGTGTCATTTTCATACTAAGAGTGCAATATAAATAATATATAAAGTTTTGGAGCAAGAATACATTATCCATGTAGCTTATTGCCAGGACGGATGTGGAGTTGACTGCAGTATAATTTCTGTGGACATGGAAGCCCATGGAGGAAATATCTTTGCTGTAGTGACCTCTAGATACATCTTTTAGCTAGTATTGCATGCTGCTGTTAAGCTGAACAACAGCTGCTGTCACCCTCTTCTCTTCAAAACAGTTTCCTTTGATTTCTTCAATTTTGTTTAAGTTTTGCCTAAATTATTATGATGAGACCAGAGACAATGGGCATAAATTGAAATACAAGAAATTTAACTTCTAGGTTTTTTTACTTGTAAGGGTGATTGAACCTGGAACAGTATGTTCACCAGGTTGTGGTGATCTGCATCCTCACAAAGAAACAGTTCTGAGTGACCTGCATCACCAGTTGATCCTATTCTGAGCAGGGAGATATGACTAGAGGATCTCTAGTTCTAACTTCAACTGGTCTGTGATTCTGTGACTTCATGAAATTAGTTACCTGTATTAGTTTCCCAGTGAAATGAAGCTTACTTGAGACAGACTCGTGTTTTCACTTTGAGATTCTATGTGGTATCTAACTGTGAGGCCTCACATTTTTCTCACTCATTGGGCTGTTGTTTTCTGTGCAAAAACAGAAAGACTGTGGACTTGTGACAGTCAAGCACAGAACAACCAGAACAAACCAAACAAACACAAAATTTACAGAAAATCACCCCACAACTAGATTTCTGAATGTCTTTTGGAATTGTCTTGCCATATAAGAGATTATGAATGCAAGTAATGAACGTAACACCTTTCACTTGAGAGAGTGGATTTGCTTTGCTTGTACCATTCTCTAAGACCTGTATTTTGTTGACAATCTGTTAGCTCCTGGTAAAATTAGCATGATGCTGATCATGACCAAATGTCAAGTGAAATTTTATGGGGTTTTCGTTCATTGAGTCATCATAAATCCCTTTCCTGGCTATGTCAATAGTGGTTGTTTTAAGTGAAGCCATCCATTTTAGCTGATACAGTTCTGAGACTCCTTTCATTGATATGATCATTCCTGTAAGGAATGAAGAGTGCTATTGTCTAAACCATCACAACTAGCTGAGATTCTTACAGCTTGCCTAGCTCCATATGTTCATATTTAACAGCTTAACTTTCAGTTTCCAGTGTGGGATTCCTGTGGCTTTCTTCATTAGTGTTTGGCCAGGCATTCCACAAACTTCACAGCAGAGGGCCCTTGCTAACATCTTGTAAGTGGGCTCTCTGGTACCCACTTTAACTTCAGTAGTCTTGCTTTCCAGATTGTCTGAAAAGCATCCTGCAGGTTCCTGCACATTCTAAGCAAAGGCTGATTTTCTCCTCGAGTAAGGACTTTGCTCCATGTGTGTCCTTCTGGACTTGCCATACAATTCAGGCTTTTAATGAATCCTTTATACTGTCACTTCTAAAATCCATGTAAATGCAGTCATTATAATAGCCCTACTCCAAGTGAAAATGAATTTTTTGTGTAAGGCACCGTACTCCTTCGTAGCAGCAGATATGTATGGTGCTATTTTAAAAAGTCAAAATGCATTTTTTGATAATAATATGGCTTTTATGTAATTTCAGATAACTGAATTGTTTCTCCCAGTCAGCTGTATATCTCTGTATATCCCCAGAGGGGATTATATCTCCAAGAGGGTGCTTCAAGTTTAAAATTTTCTTTCAGTCCTTTGTTAGAAACAGTTCCTGCACTCCTGTTTGACTACATTTCACCTGGAACTAGGAACTATTTAATTGTATTATTCTTTCATTTGAGTGCACTTCCAGTTATCTCCATCCCGTCCCTATTTCAACAGTCTCAAAAGAAATGAGAAAAACTGATGGCACAGGTCACCAGTTTTTTGTCTTGCATGTGACATTGGTTTTTTTTTTTTTGTTTGTTTGTTTTTTTTTTATGAAATAGAATGATCCATACACAACAGATTAAATTAGAGCAGGGTTTTTGCATGTGCAGATATGAACAGGTAGCTGTGATAGTAGTGAGTAGGCAAAAATATCTTGCCCTGTACTTGGGAGAACCAGAGAAAACAAAAAGCTATTCCAGCAACCTAACTGAGCACCTAAGCTCTTTAATAGCAAGTATCTTTTTATCTAATCTGATAATTTTGCTAATCTACAGTCTATCTTCCTAATTTTTCTATTACTCTAGTAATAAAAATAGTAATAAAAATTTCCCAGAAATACCCACTCATTGCAGTTTTCTGGTCCTGTAGTGAGAGTATGAGGAGCTTAAATCATATTTTATCTAATTTTGGATCTTTATGTAGTCTGTAGGGAACAACTATCTGGTTTCTAAGAATAGAATGTTCCTTAATGTGCTAAGGTTGCTAAAGGTAGATGCATCAGGAACTTCCAGTCCAAGTAGGGATGTGTGATTTTGAAAGCGTACAGAAGGAACAGAGGCAGGGCTGAAAGAGAGAGACCTGATGGAGAAAGAAGGGAAGGAGAAGAAATAAAAGAGGAAAGAGAAAGTAATAGGGGTGGGGGGAGAAAGAATAAGATATTCTTGGACAATAAGTGATCTGAATAAGTGTTGGCACTATTTTTGCTGTGATTAAATATATGTGTTAGTCTGAAATGGATCTGAGGACCAGTCTAGTCTATCCTCTCATGTGAATTAGGATCACCCCAATGGGTATTTATTTAACTTAAATGTGTTGAAATGTGGATTCCCAATCAATGATAAACAGCTCCATCATTTAGCTGTCCTGATAGCTGGGCTGTTTTCAATTAGCATCTAATATAAATCCCCTTTCCTATACTGGTAGCTATACTGGTACCAGGTCTAATTTATCTACCTCTTTCTTAAAAGAGGAAACCACAAACTGAGAAATGTGCTGTTGTTAGAACTTCATGAAACACTGCTTACCTTGTCTTTTGTTTCTGCCAATGAATTCCACTTTGCTACAACAGTAGAGTACTTTTTGGATCATTGTTCACTTTGTGATCCACTACACCTTCATAACTTTTTCCATTATTTATGCAGTTGTCCTCTATTTTCTCCTTTTTTAATTGTTTAGCACTCGAGGAAAAATGTAATGCCTGTGCTTTCCCTATGCCAAAATAAAGACTGTGTTCCTGATTAAGAAGAATACTCTTATAATTTGATCAGATATCTGAATTTATTAAAATGAATCTGAATGACTGCAAAAAATCTGTCTGTCTATCTATCTATCTATCTATCTATCTACCTACCTACCTACCCACCTACCTACCTATTAGCTTTATATGATTATAATATTGAATATATAAGCCAAATTCTGTTCTCTGATATTCAGGTGTAAATACACTTAGTGCAGTTGTCCCTCCACATCTGACCTCATTAAAACTGAAAATACTGTGTGTGTCTTATTATTGCAGAAATAGTTTATCCAAAAGGAACTATTCAGGGAATACAGCTAGTCTTTCTTTTTCTTTCTTTCTTTTTTTCTTCCCTTTATTCTCAAAACAAGACTTCTCTGTATAATGCAAGATTTTACATTATCTGAAGGAAAATATTTTGGTATCAAGTCATGTTCTGGATATGATGCCTCCTGTTCTGAATGTGATGATGAGGGAATTCTCTTTCACTGCTCTCATATATCAGTACCAGTTATGGTCCATATAACTGTCATTGTTTCAGTAACCTGCAAATTTGTTGCTGTAATGAAACTTCCTGATAAACAAAGTTATTTTTCTTTATTAAGTCAGTGGTTGGATCTACAGCTGAACAGAAAGGATTATTGTGTAAAGATCTGAGGTTATATGTAACATATTTTGAAATGCTGTATATGGACAGGAGAATATAGTCATGGTTACAGCAGTGGGCAGGAAATCACAGTTTTGAGTCTTGGCTGTGCCACAGACTTTCTGTGTGACTTTGGACAAGCTACTCTTTGTGCATTAGCTAATAATACTATCTCTATCTCCCAGGGGTGTTGTGAGAATACATTCATTAATGTTTGTAAGGCGCTTAGATACTATAGCGATGGGACCATATAAGCACTTAGAGAAACAATCCATTTTTGCAACAATGTGTATCTCCTGACTAAGGACTTTTTTTTACTGGAAGTTTTTCATAGATGCTTGTTATGAATAAATCTATTTTATAATGATACAGTGAGGTTAAACTGCCTTTTGGAGTGCGGTTTCACTTTAGTATTCAGAACAGGTGTAAACAGTCGTAAGTTTCAAAGCTGTTCCCAAAGAAAAAGAATACCATTTCATAGTCAGACATTTGAATAGAAAAGATACCTCTCCTGATTCATCTAGCTCAAAACATGGAGGATTATTTACATCTGTATCTGTCTTACAAATAGTTTATACTATTTTAAGCACTTCTCATTCCATTGTCTAAACTACCTCCTCAGGCAAGTAATTTCATTGCCTAATTGGCTTTAAAGTTAAACAGTTTGCTCAAATGTCTACCCTACTTTCTCCTTGTAGAGAAAGTAGGGTAGACATTTAGGCATAGGCTGCTCTTTCAGTCTGTCCTTTCTTTCTGAAATAACCTTCACTCACATGTGTTTGGGTCAGACACACTGCACAATTACCACAGGTTAACCAGGTATTGCTTTAGTGCTGATGGGAGGTAAATTGGTAAACCACTGTAATCTGATTTGACAATTGCCTGGCTGAGTGCTGATCAGGGTTAAAATCTGAATATGGGGCTCAGGGCATTAGCGCCAAGGAGCAGGAAAAAAGTATTCAGTATTTCCAAGGCTGTTGTAGAGGACTTGATGAGAGATTTCCAACCTAGGGGAAAAGGTGCTGAAAAGACTTCATAGAAGACTGTGTTTTAATATAACTTGAAGGGGTTTTTTATTTGTAGAAATTAGTGGCAGCAGAAAAGCTGTGCAAGTAAGAGATCTGGAATAGTGTGAGCAGTCAGCAAGGACAATGAAGAGGCCTCTGCAGCTTTGGAGACTCAGAAAACAAGCTATCTGTTGTGCTTCCATGTAAAGTATTTTAATTTGAGGGCTGAGTTCAACCAAAATGTTTATGAAAGCAAGAGATCATTAGAAGATAGAGACCCTCTAAATGTCCCAATGGTGGGAATAAATATTATGTCCTTTCCTACTCTATTACATGTAGAGAATTGATGTGATCTTAAAGAATATCCAGCGGTAGGAAATCAGCTAATTGCAGCTAATTACAAGATGTAAACATACAGAAGAACAGGCCTCATTTGTTCTGGGGTTCATGAGATTGGTTGTTTGCCATAAAGTCCATCCCTCCACTATTGTTTGAATATGTACTGGGTAGAATTGCTTTTAATAACGTTCCCATATGAGTGACAGTGTAAATGCTTCTCAAGATTACTATTATTTTAAGCTATGGTTAAGATTTTTCTCACAATGCCGAAGAGAGCTTCGTAATTTTTTATTTTTTTTTTAATTTTATTTCTCTCTATGAATATTGGGGATTGAATGGGGTTTATATACCCTATTATACACATACATAATATATACTACTCTGGACAGATGGACTAAATATGAAAGAAAGATGTAAAGTATACTATTGCAGTATTGTAAAAAACATATTACAAAAGGACCCACAAGCATTGACTCCCAATCTTCACTTGAATTCACAACTGTCGGGCTGCTCCCAATTTCATGGTTTGCTGTTTTCTGTATTTATCTAAATACTCAGTACGACCATCTTTTCTTGCAGTTTTTCAGTAAATGCAGGACCTGTTTTAGGGGATTCTTAATCAGAATTCCAGGTTTTGTAGTATAACTTGATGCAGGATTGAATCAAAAAGTATCAATGAAGTCAAGGAGAGGAAGCTTCATATCACAATTGTTAGTGAACTAATATTTTGCCTCAGTTGTTGTATACCCTAACATGTCTTCTCAATTTTTAGTTTATTTATGTTTCTGTTTATGGAGCATTATTTTAGTAAAATCCTCTGTTACCAAAATTTCCTGTAGAAATACATTCTTATAGTGCAGCAACACTAAAACTTCTACCAAAATATTGAGGAAAAATGTAACTCAAAGGATTACTTTTATCTTCTTAAAGATTCAGAATTTTTTGTATTTTGTGTCAAACTAATCCTTTTTGAGACACTGTATGCATCACACAAAAATAAAAAAAAAAAATTGGGATGATAAATACTCCTGTAGTTTCAAAAAAAAATCATAAGAAAAAAATACCTGTTTTCAAAATTTGGTTCTGACAGTCAGCCAATTAAACACTGTGATCACCACAAACAGTAGAAAATTCAAATTTCTGTTAAAGAATTTTTTTCCTATGTTGTGTCTGTCAAAAAGGAGATTACACATATTTTGATAGTATACCTGAAAAGGAAAATAAGACAGTTAAACATACTGAAGCTGTTACAGTTGCATTACTTTCTTTTTGTGACTGTCCTCTCAAGAATGCTTTTCTATATAAGAAGCAGAAGGGTCCATAATATCAGAAGGGTAAGGCCTTTTTCTTATAGCAAAGTAAATTGAAGCTATTTCTCACAATAAGAGATCATTGGTCATATACTAATTCTATCCATTTTGATAGGACAACACTATTAATAAACATCTTTGTATCTATGGTATGTCTTTAGGATTGATACCAGTTGCACATTTATTTCAACAAAATAACTTCTCCCTTGCTGATACCTCAGGCAATACTTAATATACAAAGCTTAATATACTAATACTTAATATTAGATGTTATCTTGCTCATACTATTTTGATATTTCAGTTTACTACATAAAGTACACACCTGGTTCTCATGTTGTCCCTTATATTGTTCTGAAGTGATTATGAACAGAACATTTTAAAACCCAATGGAAGAAAAAAAAAGAAATTGTTACATGTAGGTAAAGAAAAAACAATACAAAATGTGATTGTTATTAAAAATAAATCTAAGATCTCTTTTTTAAGCATAAAAATTATTCCAGTAAGTATACTGCTTGCTGCTAGACCCTCATTTCTAAAAGTAATTGTCATGTGTTTTGGAAACTGTTTTTTTTTTCTTTTCTTTTTTTTTTTTTTTCCTGATTTTATAGAATTCCATTAGTTTTCCGTGGAAAAAAAACAAAACAAAACAAAACCAAAACTAATTTCTGGCACTGTTTCTTCATAAAGTTAAAAAAAAAAAAATCCCAAAAGAAAGCTGTATTTGGACTCAGTATTTTGATGTATTAGACTTTAAGTTCTTATTTAAGATGGTTTTACTATGAAGGCTATAACTAGGTAAGTGCTATTTACTATACTAGAATTCCTTTATAGGGAAGATATGAACACAATCTCTTTCAAAGAAAAGAGGAGAAAGGGTGGGGAGAGAAACACCTTTACCAAATTTCAGTTATGTCAGATGCAACTGGATGTTTGGTTAACTTTTCATCTAAAATGATGCAAAATAAGTGTTCTAAAATCATTGAGTTAATGAGTACTGTTCTCAGCACCTTAAAGTAGCTGTTATATACAGTATGCTGACTGTAAGAGGAAACACCAAAGTCTTCAATTCTAAATCTTCAGGTGTGCACACTGTTAGACCCACTGATGTTATAGTTTGTTCTGTGTTCATTTCCTTTTGCATTTTCAGACATGACTTCAATTGAATCATTTATGGTTCTTCCATTCAGATTTTAACAGCTATTTTGGAGCGGATAACCCTCAATGGCTGTATATGAGACATTGCCCGGGGTGCTTCCAAGATGCTTTTGAGCTGGGTAAGGAAATCACTGAGTATTGACACATTCTCAAAGCACTATGGCATTGATTGAGAGCATATAGTTTATAAACTGTGTTACTGACTTATTATTCTGTGCTTTACTGACAAAAAAAAACTATACCAGTTTCCTCTGAAATAGTAAAAATAAAAAAGCCAAATAAACATTTTTCTGGTAAAAACAAAACAAAACAAAAGATAACAAATATTTTTTTTCTTTTTTAATAATTACAGTATCTCATCTCTATGTGGTAGTTCATACATAAAAACATCATTATCCACTTCTGATATATCTACTTCTATTATAGTAGCCATTCAATGTATAATATTATACTAACCTAATGTCATGTTAGCACTATATTGGTACATAGGTGAGGTAAATCATACTCAGATTTTTACTGTGACTGTAAGGTCAAAGCTATTTCTGCAGGCATGGCTTCACCAATATGCCAGTTTAAGACTTACACTGGCATTCAAGCTGTAATGCCTATATAATCTTCACTATCTACATATTACCTTACACATTCTTCTTCAGTCAGGAAAAATTAGTTGCGATGAGTCATCTCAACTTTCATTTATGTCCACAGGCAGCTGAAAACATATGGGCTGGTGAACTTGAGCCTGTGCAGGAAGGACAGTACAAACATGGGCTGTTCATATGGGGCTTTCACTGAGTGTGTACTAAGTGAAGAAATCAGAGAAAGCTTTCTATCTCTTGTTCAGTAGCCTGCTGATGAGTATGATAATTGGGACAGTCCAGCACAGGTGTGATGCTAAAACCTCCCAGGACCTGGCACTGCACTCCTTCTCTATTTAAGGTTAAACAGTGTCCAGAGAGAGTGTATATTCTGCTGGAGAGAAGGATATTCTATTTCTTACAATGTTTGTTTAATGCTCTTTGTAATGTTTTATCCAGCTGAAATCCAGCTGAATCAGCTACAATATCTCCAAGATTTTTACAGAAGTTAATTCAGGCACTCCCCAGTGCCAGGGCTACTATTTTAATATCTAGCTTTTTGTTAAATGCCAAAATCTTAGATGTTCCATTTCATGCTGTAATTAAAGCTTTCTACTTTAAAATAATGTAAGCATGCCGAAAAATTAGAACAGCATAATTTAAAACAAAACCAAAGAGGTTGTTTCCCTCTTACAATATGCTTTTCACAAAAGTTTTGTGAAAAGGTGCTATGTGGCAGCTACTTCATTAACTGTAGTAAGTTATAGGCCTCCTGAGGTGTCTGGTAAATAGAAGAAATAAGCTTTCTACAAAAACAAACAGACAAGCAAATAATGAAGAGGTTGTGTATGCAAGGGAAGGTTATATTAATCTGCAGCTCCTGCCATTATCACACACAAGTGTACATAGACGGGCCTCCAATGTGTTAATTCCACAGAGTCCAGTAATGAATCTCAGATTAGGTTTCAGTAATCCATTTTCATCCTACTGAAAAAAATTTGTCTTATACTATTTAGTATTAACTGACTGTATTTAATAATGGCTACAGACTTGCTAATATTTTTCCTTACTATTAAGAACTACTGGACTATATTATACATGAATGGCTTGTAAAAGTATTGTTATATATTTCAGAATGACCAACAAGTTTGTGTTCTCAGATTAAAGATTTAAATTTAAAAACCATTTCACCTTTACTTATTCCTGAATACAGACCCAGAAGAAACTTCATACATAAAATTCTGAGTCTCTTTTGATGTCAGTCTGATGCAGGTGTAGATCTCTCGAAAACATGAGTTTTCAGGTTAAAAACAAAAAAAAAAAAGAGTGCCATAGTGGTAAACCAATTTTAATTTATACTTAAATTGTAGTAATTGTTAATTTTGTGCATGTAACAATTTTCAACTGTGAATATGTGAGGTTTTGAATGATTTTAAAAGCATCTGCACTTTACATTTGTTTGAAAAGTATTTGTTTTCCCTCTCCTAGCTTAATAGCAACCAAAGATTACTTCTTCCCTCAATAATATCACTCAACATGCTCAAACATTACATAGGCGGTTGTCTCTTCCTCATATGTTCAGAACTTGTTCTAACTTACTGTGGAGATACATGGTTTGTTCTGGATATGCTCCACTTTTGCTGCAGCTCCCTTTTCTATATTTTACAGTAAGAACTGCTAATGGAAAATAATTAAAAGTGGCCATTATGGCCTGACATCAGCTTCTGATCAATTTTTGTGATATCCAGGTTTTGAAGTGGAAAATCAAACGCTAAAGAAATTTAAAGAAGGTTTTCTGGTTGAACTTCAAGCTACAGGTCAAACTATAAGCAACTTAGTGGTTAAGTTGCCAGTGAGTATGAGTTTGTATTTAGCTTATTAACTTTTCAGTGCAACACTGCTATTGACCATTCTATGAAGGTTTGCTATGATGTGACTCAGAGCTACTGTGTATTTAACATGGCTTTCTCTGTGGGTCTCATTCTTAATTAAGAACTTACTTCCTGAATGCTATGGCATTTTACTTGTATGCTTTTTGGTTAGACCCTCAAGAATTGATGCTGAAAACCATGGATAATAAATAAATTCCCTCAATTTCCTGTATTTAATTATCCTGGTTATAATACAAATCCCTTTTCTAAAAAAGGAGTAAAAATTGCATTTTGAGAAGTGGTTAAAAATCCAAGTGGTCTTAAAATATATAAAAAGTAAAAAATATAAGAATATGACACTTGATTTTGTTGCAAGTTTTGTGAATAGCCCTATAATTATTGGAACAGTTGAGCCTCTGCCTTGTACACCAAAGCAAAGTCTTAAGTGTGAATTTCAATAGTTGTATGGCCTCTGTGAATTATCATAGAATCACAGAATGGTTTGGATTGGAAGGGACTTTTAAAGATCATCTAGTCCAAGCTCTCTGCCATGGGTAGGAACATCTTTCAGTAGATCAGGTTGTTCAAAGCCCCATCCAACCTGGCCTTGAACACTTTGGTATCATTTCAAGACAATAATCTTACAGCTGGAGGCAGGTAGAAAGGCCTCTAAGACACTGCGCAATCTCTCTTTGAGATTAGTAGTTCTCCTTTTGATGTAAATACCTAACTATTCATGTCTTTTTAGCTGAATGAAGCCATATTTTGAAGACAAGAATAGATGAAGGCCACAAAAAAAACAGAAAAAAAAAAAAACAAACAAAAAACTGGGAGTAGGAAAGGGTGAGCAGACAGACACTGAAGTAATATAAGTTCTCCATTAAGACATATGTGGTTCTTTAAAATAAATTCTGAGTTTCTTTTTCCTCTCAAATATAAAGCTATCCATAGGCAGCCATATAATATGTAATGATGTATCATAGAAATTAAATCACATAATTTAGCTGTCTCTTTCTTCAGACATTAGAATATTTCTTCCTGAACAGGTTGTGTGAAAACTTGTTACATCTTGTATATTAAAAAAAAAAAAAAAAAAAAAAAAAAAAAAAAAAAAAAAAAAAAAATGAAAAATTCATAGCCTAGAAGGCAAGAATGAGTTTCAGCACTGCAGATTCTTAACAGAGGATATGCTGCCTGGCTCCCTCCTCATTGGTAGTTCATTCATTACAGCTCATGTATTTTCTCATATGCATACTGGCACTACAGTTCCTTGGGATCTGTACTGGTTGTAAATACCATCAGTGTAGGAGCTGGATTTTTTTAAGGCTCTAAATTTTTTAATCCCAGATGCGCTGAGATTTTTCTGTGTAGACAATTCCCCAGGTCATAATGCTGTCATTGTTCTCAGTAGGAAACCTTAATTGCAGAGCTAGTTGGATAAGAGTTGGATTAGCTGGCAGTGTTGTCTGGAAAATCTTTCAGCTGTGCAATGTTATCACTTCCCCTATGTCCCCCCACCCCCATCCCTGAGGATTCCTAGCCTACTGCATTTGGTGAGATACATATGTTTTCCCCAGCTACAGGAGCTGTGAAGGGTTCCTCTGGGATATCTAAGTATAAATACCCAAGTGTGTCTTCAGTTGCTAGGTTATTTTTAGTCAACGGGTGGTTACCAAGTCATCTATAATTGTGCTGTTAAATGTGTCAGAGCAGCTACTGCAAATTGAGGTGCTCCCTGTAACAGGTTGAGCGTATAAAGTAAAATGAAAGAGGACAAAAGCAACATTTCAGAATTGAGCTGTTTAAAGATTTGAATTATATAAGGCGAGATTGCTTTGTGGTCAGATGGGAGAAGAATGATACATGAGTACAACATGGATAGGGGAACATGGTAACATGGTAGCATACTTTTATGCTACACATACTACCTGTGACTGACATATTTTGTCCTTTCAGATACGTGTTTTGGGAGAATTTCACAGTGGTTCAAGGGATCAGAGTGGTCTTACAGAACCTTCTACTTCTTAGGCAGGCCCTATATAGTCTTTGTCTGTAATGGCCAAAAGCTGTTGCCAACAAGTACCTGCTATGTTGGCAATGAAAGTGCAATGAATTCCCACTGGTCAACTGTCTACCTGGCAGGAACTACCGGCACAGTTCTTTCTCTACAAGTAGAAAAGAAAATCATACTTGAATAGAAAGCCAGTAAGATGGTAGGAAGAATACAAGAACAACACAATAATGCAACTGAAAAGCAAAATGAAACAAAATAACTTAAAAAAGCACCATAAACCATCAAATGTTCTAAGTAAACACACGTAGCAAGGAAATTGCATGTTGGTTATTCTAAATTACCTAGGCTGTGCTATCCGTTTTATGAATCTGCCAGTAGGAAAAAGAAAAGGAAGAAAGTTTGATATGTCAAAAAATCTGAAAGATGAATGTATCACCTAATTTGATAAGTGAAGGGAAAACAGGTGAAAATTTTAGATGTTCATGGAAATGTGTGGTCAAATAGATGTGTATTTGTGGTTTCTATGGTTGCTGCATCATGTTACAAACCAGAGATGAATAGCATCTCTTTAGATATTAATTTCTACTCATGGCACTTCCCAGAATCACCTGAAGATCAGGGATAAAATTTGGAGGACTGTTGTAGTTCTGACTAGTTCAGAAGCAATGAAATGCCAGCCCTTGGTATGCAGAGAACAGAGTGGGGGAAAAAAAGACTTAAAGGCTGCATTAACTAATTGGTGGAAATATATCAATCTGTATTAATTTCTATACATTCAATATATCATCTATTTTGGTTAGATTCAAAATGGAAAAGTATTTATAATGCCACTTCATTCATACGTGAAAGATGAACTAGGTGAATTTCAACAAAATAAAATGTTAAAGTTAGCATCAGGAGAAACATTCCAGCTGAGAGAACCACTGGGCTGGAATAATCACCTCAAGTGACTGGTGACAGACTATTGCCTGAGTGACTCAAAAGTAACAAAATTGAAATCCAGTGGGCATTGGCACAGGTTTGGTCTAGATAAGTTAATAATAACTATTGTCCACTCTATTTTTTTCCAAAGTCAGTAGTAGTTTCCAAATTCATTATTGAAAATGGGCTGATGTTATATCTTGTGCTCCTGCATTTAGATCTGCATTGGCCATTAATAGTTTGGGGGTCTATTGCATGAACAGGAATAAAATAATTATTCAAAAGGCATTCAACATATGAAAATACCAGGGCCTTACTTAGCAGTATGTGGAATACAATCTCAACGTGATTGTTTTCCAGGATTTTTAGCATATTTTTATTTAGAAAATATATCAGTAGTGAAGAATGAATCTTATAAAGTTTGGTAGAATCTTTTCACAGAAATAAGTGCAGAGCATAGATAATTTTTTTAAATGTTTAGACTTGAGCAAAGGTTGCTGTCTTTGTTACACAATTCCAGTTTTAGTAATTCTGTAGAACTCATTGAACTTCTGGTAAAAAGGACAAATGAGCTGTATTTCCAAAAAAACCTCACGCATTTGGAAATTTTATGCATTTCATTTTTGTGCTGCTTTCCTGTAAGATCTCAGAACTTCTGTCTCTTACACATTTGCTCTTGCTCCTTGATCATCAGGAAAATGCACTCCTCACTACTTTTCCCAGCTGCAAATGCCTTCTGTATCAGAAATGTCTTCCAGCGCCAGCACTATCCTTTACCAGATTTCAGTTGCTCAGCATTGCTCCTTTAACGTTAACACTCAACCAGAAAAGCTCCCATGGTGTGTTCCCTAGTAGGATCACAACTTTTTGCCCCTCTGTATTGCTGGAGATGGATGGGGTTGGAGCTCTGGACAAAACCTGAAAATTCACAGTGAGATAGGTTTGTGAATCTGTCATGGCCTAATCAGCTTAGAAGGTGTTTAACAGGTGTTATTGCATTAGCTGGGAATGCAAATCTTAATAAACTAAAAGATAAGGGGGAATTTTTATCAGTAAAATTTTTCAGAAAATTCTTCCAAAGAAGTTCTACACTGGTAACTTGAGATATATTTAATATTTTATAAATCTTTACGCAGCTGACAAATAAAGAAATTGAAGATGGATATTTTTGAATAGGACTCACTCTATTTGAGAAGTCGAAAGCTATTTAGAAAACCCAAAACCAGAGTGAACCATATGTAGTACAGCAAGTGGCGGCGTTGCCAGGTACCACTGTCCTCTCAAATGGGAAGTCTTCTGGAATTCCTTGTTGCTATGAGACTAAATATCTCTGTACAGTGTGAGCACTGAACCAGATTTTGCTCCCACTTACACTAGTGTGCATGTAGAGTGACTCCTCTGTGGCCAGGGAGCTCTGTGCCACGTTCTGTTATCTTACTTATGAAAGGGTCTGATCCAAAGACCACAGAAACCCAAGAGTATTTGTCTAATTCAGAAGCTCAAAGAAGTGAGACTAGTTTAAAATGGGAGAAGGACTAAAATCCTGCACAGAAGGAGCAAGGAGCAAATAATTTGGAGATTTTGACACATTGACATTGGGTCTTCATGTGCTTTTAGTGAAAAAGAAAAGTAATGGGTAAAATTTTTCAGAGGATTTCTCTCTAAGCATGTTCAAACTGAAAGATACATATTGGTTGGGCTGTGTAAACTCTTAAGTTTAACACTTCTAAAAGCCACTTATCTGTGGACTTTACAGCTGCTGTGTTGGGGGTGGAGGGTTGCGGGGTGGGGAGGGATTGGGAAGAAATGGATGTGTTTGCTTAATTATAAAAGGTGTGGATTTTCTTTAACTACTTGACACTTTTCTCTTTCACCTAGAAGACAAGCAAACAAACAAAACCCAACTTGAACTGTGCCCAAGCATGGCCAATTTGTCACCAAAGTGTACATTCTAGAATGATTCACAGTGCAATTTTTCTAGTGTAGCTATGACATTGCTTTAACATTGTATTGCTGTAATCTTCAAATATAGTAAATGCAATATATGGGTTTATAGGGATTTGTGTGAAGTTTAAAATTCAAAAGCTGGTTGTTTTCTAATGTTTCTCTGTGCTATCTCTGAAAAACCAAAAGGCACAGGGATGAATTTAACAGACAACATCAACAGCAACGGAGATGTTTGACCAATGAAAATGCTGATCTTTTATTAATCTGCTCTTTCAAGCATCCGGAAACCCTCCCGGTTTCTTAAAATTATGAAAATATTTCAGCATTACAAAACAAACAAACAAAAACCCATAATAAATGCAGACGTGTAACCAAGACTCTATGAAAACAAAGCTCTCAGCGCCCAAGTATTTCCTTACTTGGTTTAAATCCTCAAAACTATCGATGTTTATCCTGGAGAAACCGGGGTAGGAAACCGGCCGTCGGCGCGTTACCGTCATTGCCAGTGTTGACCAGTGTATCTGCAGGCAGCCTGAGTAGCACCGCCAACTTCCAGCGTGTCGCGGGGCTGCACGGCGGGGAGGACCCGCCGCTGTACCAGGCCGGGCCGGGCCGGGCCGTGCGGCGCCGCTCTGGCCGCCCGGCGCTCTGCCCGCAGCTTCCTGCGGTGCCGCGAACCGCACCTGCCCCTGGCGCTGCCCGCGCCTTCCCCGCTGCGCCTCCGCTCCCCGCACTGCGCGCCCGCCGCTCGCACCCCCGACACCCGCCCCGGCCCCGCTCTGCGCTCCGCCCCGCGGGGCCCGCGGTCGCCGCGCAGGTTGCGCGGGGCAGCGGCGGGGTTTGAACGCGGGAGGCGCGGAGCCTTGGCGGGCAGAGGGCACCGGCCGGGAGCGCGGATCGGGCAGCCCCCTCTGTGCGGCCGGCGGCACTTCAGCGCGCCGGTCTTAGCCCTGTCCTGCACTGCCCAGCCGCCTGTGCGGCGCCGGAGCTCGGTGCCCGCGCAGCCCCGTCCGTCGGGGCGGCCCCGGGGTGCGGAGCGCCGCGAGGCGTGTGCCCCCGGCCGGGGTTGCACCGGTCCCGCAGCCTCCGCGGAGCGACCCCGCATCGCAGCACCGCCTCGGCCTGCCCGCCCCGCGCCCGGCTGCTCTACGGCAGCCGGCGGCCGCGACAGGGTCCTTCCCCTGGAGTGGGAGGGCGGCACCAAAATCACAGCCTTGTTGCTTTTTTTTTGCCTTTTTTTTCCCTTTGTTTTTTTTTTCTTTTTTTTTTTTTTCCTTTCCCTGATTTATGGCATTCTTTCATTTGCGTTCCTGCGTTCCGCGGGGATTGCCGCAGCGGAGGCATCAACCTGTAGGCTGAGGGAGCTCCCGCCGTAGCCGGCGCGGCGCTCGCCGGGCGCGCTGCGGTGCCACGGCCGGGGCGCGGCGCCGGGACGGGGTTGGCCCCGCGGGCGGACGGCGGGCGAGGGAGCTCTCGGGTCGGGCGGCGAGGAGCCCCGGCGGCGGAGCTGCGAACCCGAGGGGAGGCCAGCGATCTGTGCCGGAGCCCCCGAGCGGCCCCGCGCTCTCCGGGGACAGCGGGATGAACTGACTCCCCTCCCACCGCCCGCACCGGAGAGGATCTCCGAGCCGGGGGAGGAGGAAGGGGGGTGCAACAAATTGCCGCCAGCCGGGAGAAGTTGCAGTAAAGAGAGATCCCTCCCTCCTCCCCCCCCTCCTCGCTCCCTCCCCTCCCCGCTCGCTCTCTCCTCCCCGAGCCGTGGCAGCGAGCAGCGGAGCAGCGGCCCGACGAGCGAGCGGCGCCCGCAGCTCGGCGATGCTGCAGCGGCTCCCGCGGAGCCTCGGCGGGGAGGGCCCGGCCCCTGCGCGCCCCGCGCCGACCGGCGGCGGCGCGCCCTGAGCGGCGGCGGCCCCGCGCCCCCGCGGCGCAG
>JAWWEW010000041.1:16025684-16111891 GCA_035583185.1 Anabacerthia variegaticeps
CGCAGCGGGCGCTGTTGCGCAACCCTGCCCGGCGCTGCCGGCTCCCTGCCCCCGCCGCCGGCGCGGCGCGGCGCGGCTCCCGCGGAGACGGAGCGCTGATTCATGGGGCCCCGCGCCGGCTGCCTCGGCGAGGAGAGCGCGGCGCTGCCGCTGCCCCCGCGCGGGGTGTGAAGCCCCGGCCCCTCCTCCGCAGCCCCGGGCTCGCCCGCCCTGCTCGGGAGTGTGGTCCCTGCCGGGAGCCGCCGCGCCTGGCGCACAGAGGGAAGCGTTGATGCATCGCTGTGGAAATTCATTGTGTGACTTTCTGGGTATTTACTGAGTTTCAGACCGAGATGCAGCTCTTGAAAGCTTTATGGGCACTAGCAGGAGCAGCGATCTGCTGTTTTCTTATATTTGTCATCCACTCACAGTTTCTTAAAGAAGGTAATTATATCTGCATGTCTACATACCCTGTTCTTTAATACTAAGGTCTGTAAGAGGTACCTTAATTATTTTTCCCGTTTCCAGTATGTTCTATTTACAGCAGTGCTTCCACGCTATTTTTCCTTTCCGTTAAAGCCTTCTCATTTTTTGTTGCTTTAGATAATAGGTAGCTTTAGACTTACATTTTTTGTAAATGTGTATATATATCTCTCTATATGTATGTGCAATCTGTATCATGTTTATATTCGATGTTTTAGCTGACGTCTCATTTCTTTATGAGGCATGTGTAGAAAATATTTCTTGCTATCAGTTGACCACAGAACAGTAGTCATCGTGGGAATATTAATAAACCAAAAAGCCTTTAACAAGTAAACGTCTTATTTTTATATCAAATCAATAGGCATCCTTTCCCTCTTCCTTATTCAGTACATTTTCAATAGATGGCACTAAAGTTCTATGGAAAGGGCAGGGCAGAGCAAATCCTGGGCATTCAGCATCTTCCTTATCCTCCTTGCTGCCCCGAAACGGGAAGAGGCCTTTGCATGGTTTCAAGGCTCTTGTTTTTCCCACCCTGTGGTCAGAAAATTGTGATTACAATTTACAGGAGAAAATAGTTTAGATTGTGGAGCAAGCTTTCCTCTTTTTTTTTTTTTTCCTGCTTGAGTTGGGTGGAAAAAAATACATTCAATTAAGTAGGCAGAGGGATTTTCTTGGGGAGTAACCCTTGTATTGCTCTTTTTTTGTTGGTTTGTTTTCTTTCCTCAGGAAATTACTTTTTTTTTTTTTTTTTTTCCCCCAACTACTAAAATTCCACTGCTTATTTCTTAAGAAAAGGCTGAGAGTCAAACATAAATCGTGAGAAATATATATATATTTGGTGGTGTATGGCAAAGCCCAGAGCTGTTCTTCAAGTAGCGTTAACTAACAGAACACAACAGTATTATGAACTCCTTTATTCTTTTTTAGCCTTGTACTCTAGTTGGGATTATAGCTGCAAGAAAAAGGAGGCCAGTTTAGCTTGAGTGCTGGCTGTGCAAATCTGGGAAAAAAACTTTTTGGTGACTGGGACAAAGTTTCACTCAAGGCTGGGCAAAGCGACAACCTTCCAACTACTTAAGTATCTATACTGGTTTTAAGTTAGTGTCAGTATAAGTGCAACACTGTACATTTTTACATATCTTCCCCCCTCCCCCCCCCCCTCGAAATTGGTAAACACTGATTTGCCTGATTTGGTTAATTTAAAACTATTTTCCAGATTTCTCCAATGCCAAAGGTTTTTCCTTTAAGAAGCCTACCCATGCTCTAATTGCATTGCGTGCAATGCCTCCCACATAGTGACTTATTTAACATTCTTTTAAAATGCTCAGACGAGTGTATTTATATATATGTCTAATGACATGACATGGCCTTCTTTGAGAACGTTTTGCAGGATTTCAGGCTTTTTGAAGGTATTTGCCATTATGCTGCCTTTTTTTTTTTTTACTCCTTCTGTTTTCACTGCTTGAGATCTGTGTTACTGTAAAAATCAGGAAGAAGCATTATGTTTCCCTTAAAATATTTCTTCTTGGCTTGTAGAAATAGAAAGTTTGTATTTTTTTTTTTTAATAAAAACATATACGAAAGCCATAGATGAAGGACTTTTAACACATTTTACATTTCTTCAGCAATTATAGCCATTTTTAACATGGACTGCAGAGACCAAACTGAAACTCTTGAGTTTGTTGGATAACTTAATTATATCAGTTTGTTTCTATTTGTTCCTGAAATATTTCTGCTTTCTTTAACCCTGAGAATTATATACTGACTGTAAACACAGGTTGCCTGTATTGGGCTAGTCGTCAGACTTTTCTCGACAGGTGCTAACCTCCACAATAGCATTTTGACCCCCTCCATAGAATTACTTCAGCAGTCTGTGTATTCCTTCCTCCCTATAGTTTCAATAATGATACTAAATAGTTTAGTGGAGTTGAATGAAAGTCTGCATAGTATAACTGAACTTGTTCTTTATGAAGAACTTTTAAAAGATCCAATAAAAATGATTAGTTTAAGCATAATATAGTCAAATTTGGGAATATAAGAGAAGGAAAAATAGGTAACTGAATTTAAGCTATATATTGTAAATGGTTTGCAAAAGAAGATTTGCATTCCTTTTTTTTTTATTTTAAAAACTGATGTTTTATATTACTTTCAGTAGGAAAAGAAAGGGGAAAAGTGTGAGGGAAGGACTAGCAAATAATTTAACCACATGCCTGCCACATTAGTTTATTAAGCAAATATGTATAGAGAAGAATACTTGTGAGATGGCTGTTACCTTACTTTCAGAAGACTTGAAATTGTTTTCTAATGTTAGAGTTAACCCTTTACATCATAATTTTATAAGAAGGTAGGAACTGTATGTCTCACTGCACATGATGTTGGTAGAATGTTGATCTCCTGGCAAAAAGATTAATTTCCCATTGGAGCCTAATGAGCTACATGGGCTTGCTGTTTGTAACTCAGCTGTGTGGTCGAATTCCTATTTTAAATGCTTGGACATTTTAATTTGATTATTTCTTGTGCAGAAGGATAATTTCCTGTAGTCCCAAAGAACATTCAAATAAACCAGCACTTTGCCTAGCTTGATCAGATTAGCTGATAACACATATCTCCTGAGACAATTTGACAGTACAAGTTGATACACCAAGCATCTCTTTTGTATGCAAGACAATTGATTTAAGAAGAATGACATATAAAATTAATTAAAGTTCTGACTTAATTTATTAATGCATGCTCTTTCCCTTTCTGCATGTTTCATAATATTTACTGCTTATTATTTTTCCAGAGGCAGTTCTTAACAGAAAACTGGCATAATCTTCACTTCATACAAAGTCATGTGATTAGCACATCTTTTTCTGTGTTCATTTTTTTTACTCACTCGGGATTGCTGATATTATCTGTTATGTTACACTCTTATGACCTATTAAAACAAGTTCTTTTTATAATTTTAGTTGTACTGCATGGCTGTAGTGCATAGCACTTTCACTACATCCAGTTGAAACTTATTACCAGAACCAAGTCCTCCTTCAGTGACATTCATAAATATGAGATTCTGTGTTGCAACAGTCAACTGAGAGCTTTTCACACTGTTAATTTCATTTTAGTTCCTATGCTGAACTTAGATTTTCTTCTAAGTAGCCCTGTTGTAATTCTTAAATATTTTTACACTCACTGTCGAGTTGAAGCAGTTTGGTAGTAGCACTACATTACTGCTGTATAAATGCTGTTAAGAAACAATGAATGCTTGTTCTGAGATGAGTGGGAAAGAGCTGTTTAAATGTCTATTTTCATGAATATGTTTTCTTCAGGAAGTGAAGAATGGGTGACACAGGGTGCCATTTTTCCACACTTAGCCTTTTGTGTGGAAATACAGGTCGTCCTGTGGCTAATCCGTTCCCCTATGTCCAATCTGTCCTTCAGTGTTTCTAAAAGATGAATAGAGCTGTGAACCCAGAAAAGGGTATTGTGATATATAATTGCAGTCCCATGCCTGTCTGATCTTCCTGCAAAGCAGTTTAACGTACTCTAGTCAGCTGTAGTCAGTATGAAGGAGTGTTAAAAATTGCAATATCTAAAGCTTTTTGCATACACCATTGAAAACTGAAAGTAGCTGATTACATTCACTACCTTGTCTGATTTTAAATAATTTATTATCTGTTATTGTTTAACACATTTATTCAAAGAGAACTGAGAAACATTTGAGTTGATGTTACACCCATCTGATGTGGGAACTGCTTTGCCCCAGACAAGCATCTCTTTCACCTAGAAGAACATTTTAACCATTCAGACACAACAGTGATTGGGAAGGGCAAAGGATACAGTTTCTAAATGTCTTTGAGTCTCATGCAAAGTAGGGCACTTGGGGAGTAACTTCAGAAGGTTATGCTTATAAGGCAGCCAGGGTGTGTTACGGTCCTGGATAAACTTTTTTGTTTATCCTCTGATTTCTCATTAAGAGATGGTAATGTCTTATTTATCAAAGGTAATTTGATATTTTGAATGGTTTATGAAATTAGGGCAGTGTGAGCCTTTTTCGAAGAGAGACTACACAGAAACATAGATTCAATCTCAAGAATCCTATTAAAAGTGTAGAGGATTGGAGTATTCAGATCTCAAAACCATATTCTTAATCCGTTGGGTAGATGTTTAGTAGTAAGCTCTGTAACACAGAGTGATTTTCTATTGATACACTGTAGTAGTTGAGACCAGAGAATTCCAGTACTTCTGTTATAACCAGATGATTATGGCTGTAAACCAGAATTATAGTATCATTTGTGCAGATTTAGTATATACTTTTATATATATGAATAAGGTATCTGTTTAGCACTTTTTTCATAATTATATTTCCCCCCCCCCCCCCCTTAGGCAAAAGTTAGCAATTATTGGCTACAGTTGTTGGCACTTCTGTGTCAATCACATTTAGAGGAATTTGTGTCACAGTAGCAAAAAATATGACAGCACTTTCTTTAAAGGAATGTGTTATTACACACAACTTGGTTAAGTTTTATACTTAATATCTTTTTTCTGTCACTTTTTATAGATTTAATTTTAGCCTGCTCTAAAAGTATGGAAAAAGCTTTATGCATATTTTTATGGGTTTAGCATGTACATTTTGACATTGGCAATAATAATGCACACATTCTATTTAGCTGTGTAACCCCAAATAACTCTGCTACACCTCTGGTAATGTTGGAAAATGTCTAGTGACAGTATAGAGAAGATGATTTTTTAAAGAGCTTTCTGTTCAAATAACCTGGTAGGTTGAGGAAATTGATAAAACTGATGTTTACTGCAGTGTAGAACATTTTGAGAAAAGGAGTTATCTTCTAAAATGTTTTGAGCCTTTGGCCCTGAAAATTTTCCTGGAAAGAATTTGAATATGACTTAGTATTACAGATAGTATTGGCAGCCTTTCATTCCTTTCATTTTCTTTTATCTTCTAAACATTTAAAAATTCTTGAAACAATTAAACATAGTTAGAAAGATAATTACTTTTAAGAAAGTAGGAAAAAAAAAGTGGTTGGGTTTATGTTAGAGTTGTTTTTTTCAGTTTACCCTTTTATGCTTTTCCTGTGTCTCAAAACAGTAAGATACCTTGCCTACCAGATGTGCTGCATATGTTACCTATATATATAGTAAAACTGAGTTGAGGACAGTGTGTCCCAGCTGCAAATTTGCCTGCTTCTGAAGGGTTTCTTACGTTTAATTCAGTGTAGTATATTTTTTTCTCCTGTCTCTCTTCCATATATTTTTTCAGGGGTGGGGTGGGGGGCTGTTGTGGAGAGGCAGATATGAATGAGATTATCAGTGCAGCACATCAGGATAGAGAGAGGCACAGATTGCAGAAATAGAAGGTTTCCTCTTCCCATCCAGGAAACAGAGTTGGCAGTTACAAAGGCCTAAGCTTAAATAAATGTTACGCAGGAAAGAAAATGTGAAAGATAACCAATTTGTGAGCATTTCTTTGCTTTTTTTTTTTTTTTTTTAATAGTTTTATCGCAACTAAATAGAATTAAGATGACCCAGTTCAGTGGCTGTCTGATAGTATGACTTTGGAACAGCAGAAAAATGAGAAAAGTTCCTGCTTTGAGATAAAATTGCTTTGTATTTGAAATGTTTTGATGTTTTCAGTTAATTAGTGTGGGGAGGTTGTTTTTGGTTTTTTTTGCTTGTTTTTTCAATAGGGTTAGAGAGATGTAGCGGTGAAAGGAAGCAATGCGACAAATTTCTCAATCATTTTCTTTTCAGACAGGCAGGAAAGATGTTCTCTATCTGGCATCTGCTGTTCCAGGATATACCAAGAGGGGGAGTCTGGCAGTTTTTCTACCCATAGAAGGCAGCTTTGAAATTGATTTTGGGTGTTTAGTATGAAAGACATGTATGTCTTCATGGGGAGATGCACCATAGATGGTATAAACCTTCCACTTTTCCTGACTGAGCAACTTAAAAAAAAGCCATTAGTAACAGAATTTCAGTAGCCTTTTTATGATTGCCTGTTTTCATGCCCCAAGAGTACAAGTGATGAATTATTGACCTTTCTCAGCATTTATCAGGTCTACCTGTTCTTAAAGGCAGTATGATAGACTGATGTGAGTCACGTCATGCAAAAGTGCATGCTTTTTAGATCTGTTGTTTAATATTTATTTTTCTTGTTTCTTAGCAGGCATACATTTTATCAAATATTAAGGTGGAAAAATAAGACACACACAGCTGAGATTTTTTGAAACTGAACTAAAAAGGCCACATTGGGGGGGAAAACCTAACATGTATTTAGAAGTCAAGAGTTCAACATAGTATTGCTAAGAAAAGCTGTACACTTTTTTGACTAGTCAAAATATAGATAAAATTATTCACTTTGCATATATATTTAAAAATAAATTATAATCATATGAAGAAAGGATGAAAGACAGTTGTACTAGCGATAACAAGAATATTTGTTTTCTGGTGTTATTTAGATATCCCAGTTGGAATATAGCTGGAATTGGTGGCTCAGCTGAATATGACTGGCCAACTGGGGAATCTATTCCATCCAGCATCTGAATCTTAACAAAGATTTCTTTTTCTTGGAAATTATATCCTCTTGGTAGTTATAACCCATAGTGGTGGTAGGTTCTGTTTAATAACAAAATCGAGTTATTTGCCTAAATGTGCTTTCTATGCCTGTTCCAGAAGTACAACACAACAAAATGAACCTGCCTGTTCATTATATTTTACCTTTGGCACCACATCAGTTCACAAGTATATGCTACTCAGAACAATAGATCTTACTACTAATTGTTGTTAGTCTTGTGAAAAGCAATGAGTAACATGTTTGGAATATGTCCAAACAGCAAATTAACATATAAATAACCAGAAAAAAAAAAATGTAATGGATCAATATCTATTGGAATATTTTCTTAGAGGAGATGCTGTACTAATGTGCGTTCACGTGACTGATCCATTATTTTTGACCATATAGAAAAAAAGTAGAAGATTGTATTAATTTGTCAGGTGAAAAATTGTAATAGGCAATTATAGTCTGGTTCTCAGCTTCTTTGTAACATGCCACAAAGCTATATGGTATTCCAAAGTCTAGATATTTAATTGCAGTCACACGTAAGGACAGATTATGTAGATCCACAGGAGAACAAAGGGACTAGCTAAATCTTTAGAAGATATGACCTAGAAAAGAGAACTAAAGACACTAGAGTTACCGAGTTTAGAGAAGAGCTTAGTAGGATGACAAGAGATTCCAGTGGGTAAAATTCTGCCTTATGAGTAACAAATCATCCTTTATTTAAGGTGGGAAGATCAGAAGAAGCAATGAGTTCAAACTGATTTGAGGGAAATTTAAGCTAGACATTGGGAAAGTTTGCTGCAAATTCGTGCTGTGCTTTAGGGAAGGCTTGCCAATGGCAAGAACAGTTAAGCATTGAAATAGATTTTCTTGTGAAGCTGTGGAATAAGAGAGTTTTAATTTTCAGGTTAAAATATTATCTCTTGGAAACAGTATTGTTAAGTTGAAGCGGACAGGTGGATTAGGTGACTTCCTGAAGTCCTTGCAAGTCCTATCCTCCAAAATGAGCACTTACCTGAATTTTACTTAGAAGGGTGAAAGGTATTTAAACATCTCACTTTAGGACAGTTTGCTGTCGACTGCTGAAGTGATTAGACTCATGAGAAGCTACCCTAGGATCTGGAAGTATTCAGAGGACTAAAAAAAAAACCTCAAGAAAACAACTGGTGTTTTAAGTATTTTGTTAACTAAATCAGAAGAGTTACAGATGCAATTTAAAAGAAACAAACAAAAGGAACAAAAAAAATCTCATTGTTAATATAAATAAGATCATTCTTTTAAGTGCTGTTTGTTTCAAGCTCTTTAGGACTTGAAGGTGTCCTGTAGCAGGACCTTGCTGTGTTTACTCTTCTTCATGCACAAAGAGCAGTGAAATAGGAATATTAGTATCATTCACTTTCTGGTTTTTCTTATAGAAGAGGATTTGGGATTCTTATGGATGAGGATTGTTGATTTCTGCCAGTCTGTTCTTGTTACCTCAGCACCCAGAGGGCTTATCTCCAGGTGGACCTATGGCTACTCTGACCTCTGGTACAGGAAGCACAGAACCAGCCCTATAACAGGGTGAGCTGCAAATGGCTTCACAAGGATTCTCTGTTAATCTCTATCTGGTGCAATGGGTGATTAAAAGCTTTGTGTTCATTGCAGTTTATCATGGTGTGTACCTCAGTGCGATACTGTCCAATTTTTGTGACATCTCTATGGTTCTAAATCCAGTAACAAAAAGGAAAATTAGCAAGTTGTGCTGACAGAAAGGCTTGTGGGTCAAGATAAGGACAGGAAGAGATCATTCACTGATTACCATCACAGACAAAACAGATTTGATTCAGGGAAGAATTAATTTCATTTTCTGCCAATGAAAATCAAAGTAGGGTCACAAGAAACAAACCAAAATCTTAAAACATCTTCACTCCATGACTCCCTTCTTCCCAGGCTTTACTTTGCTCCCAATTTCTCAACCTCCTGCCCTGAGTGGTGCAGGGGGAAAGGGAATGGAAGTTGCAGTCAATTTATCACACATTGTCTCTCGTGCTCCTTCCTCTTCATTACTCTTCCAAGGTGTCCCTCCCATGGGAGTTTTTCTCCACAAACTTTTTTAATGTGCATCTTTCTATGGACTGAAGTTCTTCCTAAACTGCTCCAGCATGAGTTCTGTCCATGGGGTCAGTCCTTCAGGAACAGACTGCATCAGCATGGGCTCTTCTCCCCATGGGTCCACAGGACCTGCCAGGAGCCTGCTTTATTGCAGGCTTCCCATGATGTCACAGCCGCCTTTGGGCATCCATCTGCTCCAGTGTGGGGTGCTCCACAGGCTGCAAGTGCACCTCTACTCCACTGTGAATCCCCATGGACAGCACAGGGACAGCCTGTAGTCTTCCCCATGGTCTTCATAGGAATCTCTGCTCTGGCATCTGGACCACTTTCTCTCCCTCTTCTTCACTGATCTTGGTGTCTGCAGAGCTGTTTCTCTTACATATTCTCACTCCTTTTTTTTTTTTTGAATGCTGCTAGTGTTGCATAGTTGTTTTTTTTTCCCGCTTCTTAAATATGTTGTCGCAGAGGTACTACCACCATTGCTGATAGACACATCTTTAGCCAGCAGTTGGTCCATCACGGAACTAGTTGGCATTGGCTTCATTGGACACAGAGGAAACAGCTTCTCACAGAACACACCCCTATAGCCCTCCATTTTTCCCCAAACTTTGCCATGCCAACCAAATATATTCATAGTGCACACCTTGTGCTTGGAGCTGGTTCTGTGTGAAATTTTTTTTTTGTCTATAGAACACTTATGCATGACAAAGTTGTTCTACTTAGAAGTGTAGAAGACCTGGGTACTAGTTATTGTTCTGTTGAGTAGCACTAACATTTCTTAAAATACAGGAAACAAAGTTTTTAGAAGTTAGTGTATTTCAAGTTAAAATTTCTTTACCCCTTTACATGAGTTTTTCAAAAAACACTTGCATTTTACATGATTCTGTGGTGACTGCTAACTAATCCTAACTAAGTGGTGTTATGCGATATCTTTTGGAATCCGCTACTCCTTTATTGTACTAAATTGCGTAATTTTCTGCATAATTCTTTCAATACAAATTTATGGCTTTAAGGAAGAAGAAAAATCAAACCACTGCTCCATTATTCAGAGTTATACACATTTTGGAGATGCGCATTGTGAATCTGGGAATAGATTTAGCCTCCAGAGAATCAAACAGTTGTTTGAAATGGTCACTGCTTGAGTATCAAGTTGCTTACATCTATGAACTAACTGAGATTAAACTAAAATAGTTGTGAGATGCTCTTTCTTCCTGTGCATCTGCAGTTCCCACTATCTGATAATACTTTAAAGGTATTATTTAGTCATTAGAAAAAAAAAAAAAACAACAACAAAAAAAGATGTGCTTTTGTCTTTTTTTGTTCTAGATTTTGCCTTTGTTTTTTCTAAATACATGCTGGTAGATGAGGTAAAGAGTCTTCAACTTCATTTATTGTGAGAAGATCTTGTAACTGTTTTAAGCATTTTTGTATACTCAGCTATAAAACTATATAGGTTGTACCAGATGCTGCCTTATCTTATTTTATAGAATTATAATGGATGCTGATGAGTTTTAGAGGCAAGCCTTTAAAGATAAAAATCACTTCGCTATGTGTTATTTTCTTTGGTAGTATATAGTAGCATCTCCGTTTTGTTGAATCTTTTCACCATTCCATTGTTTTGATTAATGTTTTAGTTAAACTTTGTATATTTTAATATTCTAAGAAGTTTTATGTCTTCTCTAAAGACAATTAAAACATCAAATATGTATTTTACCTGTTATTTAGCTAATTGTGGCATGATTTTCAAGTGGGCTGAAGACCTGAGAATTCCCATTACCTCCACTTAGAGATTGTATGATAAGACAGATGGGTTGAGTGTTTTCTTGGCCATGTCCACTTATTAATTTCATGCCAAGGACCAACAAGTTTATCGTAATTACTGGTTAATTCATAACCAGACAAATATTCATTTGTTGTGATACATAAACATCACTTGTAGTGTTAAGTATTTATAAAATGGGCATTGTAAATTTGGTATATATATTATCAGCATTTTTTTCCTTTTTGTTGAACTTTCATAAGCCCAAAAGCATTTTGCAAGCCACAAATGGCTTGTCACTTTTAAATAAACTGTCTCTGGTAACAGTCTTAAGAAAGTAATCTGTAAGGTAAGAATTTTGAAGGAAGCAATGTGATTAGGGAAAATGAGTTCGCTATTTGAGGTTAAGAATGAAATCTTATCTCCATTGAAATGGATGGTGAACTTCTTGCTGTTTTCACTGATACTCCTGTGTTAGCTGTGCTGGACAGCATCGAGGCTCTGCTTCAGAATAATTTTGCCTTGGTTTATTGATTTGGGAAAGCATTCTTTCCTATCTTTAGATTTTTGTGAGGAAAATGACTTTGAAAAATAATTTGTACCGAAACTGTTCAAATGAACTGATTAAAGCATGTGTTTCACTGGGCAAATTTTGCTTCACACTACAATTTCTTCTCCCATACTTGGGCAGTTCAGCTCCTGGTGGCACTGTCTTCTACTGGTAAAATGAGATTATTTTCCTTGTTCCATAGATGCCAAAAATTATGGCTGTTCTGTAACTGCATACTCCAATGCAGTGAATTATTAGTGTTAGTAGTACGTGCTTCTGCTTAATTATGCACTTAGGCCTTACCTAGAGCCAGACCCATACCCTTGCAGTCACTTAACAAATCTAGAGATGCTTGCTGCTCACAGAAGAAGTGCAAGGAAAAGACTGTTGAATAATACATGAGCAAGTAGTTAAAATAAGAGAAGTTATGAAATATCATTTCTCCTCAGTGCCTCTTCACAGGCTTAATGCTTTTCTTCAGCTAGAATTGCTGAATTTCTTCAGTGTCCCTTGTCCACCTGCAACACCCTCTTTCTGCTTTGTTTTGCATGCTCTCCCAAGAGAATGCATCTTCATTCAATGCACATATGGGCACATCGGAAAAAAAGGAGACTGGCAAAGGATCTGTTATCATCTGAATATTGGGCTCCTCTTCCCTAGTTTTCAGGCTGTCTTAAAAATAAAAAACGTTAGCTCTGCCTATATGCTTGTGTAATTATATGTATAGCCTTGACTGTCCCTCTACTTACTATAAAATTCTTCCATTCTGATTTTTAGGTTGGAATATGGCTGGCTGCGTGATCCAGTTCACTGGGCATTAGGGTGTTGTGTACTAGCTAATGAATTACAAGTGTTCTGATTTAGATTTGTTACAGTAGAGTCTGAAAATTTTCTTTTCTAATACTGACAGAGAACTAAGATGATCAAGGACTTTGTGCCCTTTTTACGATTACTTTCTCTTTCCTACATGGGAATTTTTTACTGGATGACATAGTTGCAAACTTCCACACAACTGGTCCCTTGGGAAGACAGTACAGATCACAGAATCATAGAGTGGTTTGCGTTGGAAGGGACCTTAAAGATCATCTGGTTCCAACCCGCTTTCCACTATACCAGGTTGCTTAGATGCCCATTCTGGGGAGACCAAGTCTATGTGTAATTAAGCTCTTATATTTTCACATACATTTTATTGTATTGTCATATTTTTAAGTTTTCTTCACTTTTATGAGCTCTGTTATAGTGAAAGCCAAAATGCTTTAAATTTATAGTAATTCTCAATATTAAACCTAGTTCATGGGCATTATGTAAGTTTAGTAATTTGTAATATTATGTAAAGTTAATTGAAAGTCTCTGTTTGTTACAGATATATTAATGAGTAGTTGAAAATTATTCTGAGTTCACAAAATGAGATTTGCAACCCTCCCTTTTTTAGCAGATGAGATAGGAGTCAAATTAAAAGGATTAGCTTTTCTCTCAGATTCATTCTAATGCTATGACTCTGCCATGATGATGATCTTAGATCTGTCTCCAGGATGGTGTAATACCTGTTCACTGTATCAGGAACTGCAGACACCTGTGGATCTTTGGGCAAGCGGGTTCTTGAATTCAGTAAATTTGTCCAGTACTAGAGTGGCATATCAAAACAAATTTTTCTTTATAAGAAAATGGAGCAATCAAAGTTTCTTTTCCAAATTTTTTGTTGTCTTTAAGAAAAAGAGAAAAAAAAAAAAACACAGTAAAATTTCAAGGGAATTATCATTAGTAAAAAGAGTAAGAAAAGAACTGAAATGTCCAGCATAGTTTCATTTTCTAATAGTTTATAATTGTAAAAGCCAAACAGAGAAACCTTTGCCACAGACCTACTCATTCATTTGATGGCATTTGCCTGCACTTATTTACATTATGGTTTAAAAGTCAAGGTTAAGCAGAGATGTGCTTTAAGCCTGACTTCTCGCTGTAGCTTCATCTTTTAAGATAAACTGTAGCCATTTAAAGTAAAAAGAGCTATTCTGAATCCATATATGAGAAAAGATCTTGTACAAACACAAAGGAAATACAGAGTTTGTAATGAAGCCTCAATGTTAATTTACATTTTGAGAAAACTAAAAGTTTCCATAGTAACGTGTAGGTTGCAAGAATTTTGCTATATCTGATGTATTAGACTGAGGAGACTCTTAACTTGTGTGACATGTTTCTCAAGTTTTGTGAACAAGAAAGCATAATTCTGTGCATTTGTGGGGTTGGCCTCAAATAGTTTATATTTGTGCCAAACATGATAAAATATATAGGCATTGGTAAATTATGCAAACTGAGTCTTTTCCAATCAACTTCCTAATTATGTTGTTCCTATGATAGTTGCTGTTTCTTTTTTTTTTCCCCTAAAAAAATCTAAAATACATAGGTGTATATCAATAAAAGAATTTGTTATAGTTCTGTTGCTGTTCAGCAGTTGTGCATTTCATATTGATGATTTTTAAACATGTGGTGCAGTAATTCTGTCCCCATAAATTTCTTTTTAATTCTGTTTTATTCACCATTTTTTTTTTTTCCTAGAACAAAGTTACCAATAGTATTTTCTGTATGAAACAGAGCTTTGGTGAAGAGACCAAAAGGTAGAGTTTAATAATGAGATCCATTTTTGCTATTTTAAAATACCAGTTTTAGTACTGTGCACTATGAGTATTGCAAACTCTATTTTGAGTGCCACAGGCTGCTCTGTTGGCTTTCTACCTTCATGTGCCACACTGAGCAAAATAGTTGCATGAAGCAATTTACACAGTAAGTTATTTAACTAGTTAATTTACTGCATATCTCAAGTCTCAGCAAACACCCAGTTTTTATTTTCAGTGCTGTTTATGTCTCTTATACTGATCAAGAATTATGCAAGAAGAAATGTTTGCATCCAGTCATCTAATGCTTTCTAAATCTCGCTGTGTTGGATACAGCTCCTGGCCAGTGATATTTTGACTCACGGGAGGTCTGAAGCATTTAACTTTCTAAGGTGAAGTTTTTGTTGATGTCTGATTCAATTGAGTGTTATATCTTGGATAATTCTTTCATAATGGTATGTTAGATTTAAAAATAGATTTCATTTTTACGTATCTTAAATGTAATAACAGCAAGTACTTATGACTAGATAGCACTAAGGTATACCACAATTACCATTTTTCAGCTGCAGTTCTATTGCTAAGTCTCCTTTTTCATTATAAATTATTAGTTTGTTGTGGTTTTTTTTTTTTGTTTGTTTTGTTTTGTTTTTATGTAGCGTTTATTCTTTCCTATAGAGTCGTAAAAAAAGAAGTCGAAGACACACAGATCTGGCCATTGCTCTGCTTTCAGACCTCTCATGATGGGGATTCTATAGCTTTCCCAGATTTTCATGCTGCACTCATCTGTTATGTCTGCATTTACTCTGAGTGGTTGCTGTGGTATCAATCATTTTGTCATGTGGGGAGGCTGGAGCAGAAAGCACACACAAACATACAGAGCTCTTTGAAATCCTAACATACTTAACCCAATTAAATCATAAAGATAGTACTGTATTTATGATTACTGGATTGCAGTTGCAGAATGCAGCAAATCCAAAAGCAGTGTTCAGTCTCTACTGAGGAGGGCACCCACAATCAGTGGTGAGGTGTGGCATTCCTAACTGAGGAGGCAGTGCTGGGACGAGCCTTCTATTATTCCTTGGCCTCTGCCCTTGAGGGAGCTGCAGCCATTTTTCTATGCTGAATTGTTGCCATCTTTTTGTTTGCACCGCATACAAGAGTGTTCTAGACAAGTGAAATGCATGTTCCTTGATTTTCCTTGTTATGCTGGTTCTACTGAACTCCCAAAGTTACATTCCTTCAGTAACCAGTAACTGACCATGATTTATGTTTATGCCCCTGCCTCTGCCACCATCCTGATATTACAGCCTGGGAGACCCCTACTTCACATCATGCAGCATCAAAATGTCTTCTTGTACTGCCCTGAGTGCTCTTTCTCTGCTTTTCCAAAATATCTTAGGTCAACAGACCACTAGTGTTTCTAGAGTTTGCCAAGAGTTGCTATTTAATGATATTTCGGAGTTTTTAAATGCAGAGTCCATGCATGTTGCTGTTTAGGAGTAGCATGCATAAAGCTCTTGACCACCTACTGTGGTTGTCTAAGATTTGCAACATGTCTTGAGAGCACAGTTCCTAATAATGCATTTGATATTGTGGCTAATGTCTTTCTTGTGTTGCTTTGCTTCACAAGCAAAGGTAAATGTCTAAGAGAAAATTTTATAGACTTTTGTCCCTCCTTTAAAAATACATGAGTTCCTATTCATTTGAGGTAAAGAAGGTGTTCAAATCAGCATATCTTGCTCTGCAGTAGTATAATTTCTGACAGTTTTGAAGGAGGTCACTAGCAAATCTCTGTCCAATGGGATAATAAAAAGCCATGTTTTAAATCCAATTTTATGTAAACATTTAGTTCTTGGGAGTATTTAGGACATGCAGTTGCTACTGTTGACAATCTTGAATATTTTTGAAAATCCTCCATCTCTAATTGCTGCTCTGTGAAGTCTGACTTTGAGTTTCTGTTTTCCAAAGTCTTGGCAGATTATGTCTTTATGACAGAGATGATAAGTAAATTTTGTGTTAGAGGGGAAATTCTATGAGGAAATATTTCTTGCATGTGCTTAACTAACATCCATCTCCTGTGGTTTTGAATGTTAGGGTGCTGTGAGGCCAGCAGCATCCTGGCATTGGGGTGCAGGGGGCATTGGGGCTCCCCAGGAGACCTGGCCAGGCATTGCCTGGCAGCCAGGGCCTGTCCTGCCCCAGCCAGGAGCCAGGAAACTGGGGGCACAGAGACAGTCCCAGGCACCAGTCATCTCCCTGAGAACAAGGACAGGTCAGACAGGGCCCATAGCAGGGCTGGGTTGCGGGAGGCTGGAGACCAGCCCTGCTGTGGCATCTCTGGGATGGGGTCTGATGGCCCTGGGGGCTGGAATGAGTTCCTGGGCTGCAGGCAGGGTGCGCTGAGCAGGGACATTGGTACCTTCAGGGCCCTGATGTTGTATCTACTTGTGTTGCTGATCCAGTAAGAAAGTCATTTAAACATGCTATAAGTGCAGCAGGAGAACACCAGCATTTATCAACACACTGCGTTTTGCATTTTTGCATATTATGTGCCAGACATAAACTTGTCTTCTAAAGACCATACACATTACTTTATGGATGTGGTAATGGGCCCTGAAAAGCTCGATCTGGACTGGCAGCTTGAACAGAACTTGAGTCCTGTACTTGGGGTGATTGATATATTGCTGTGTGATGTCAGTACTTTAAGGAAGTAGGATCTGTCCTTCTGAAAATGTCACTTCTTCAGGAGGATAGAAAAGGACACAGGAGAGGAGAGGTAATTGAACTATATTGGACTTTCTTTAAATCATCACTGGTGTAATCAGTTAGGTAGGTCTTTCTTCTCTAAACTGTGTACAATGAAAGGTTTTCTGTTTTAATAGTCTTAGAAAATCTTAGAAAGGCACTAAGTTGTCTTCCATGGATCTGACTTTGTGAAGTATCTTGGGATGCAGCATCCACTGCAGGAGACTTTTATACTGGTACTTTTATCTCCTTTCCATTTTCTTTTGTTCAGCTGATACTTCAGACATTGAATAACATTTAATATGGGACAGCATAGTTCATCTACAGCAGTGCACTGTTGCCATTACAGAAAGTTTAGGAGTCATTGTAGTATCACATAGAAGTGATAGAAAGCTTAAAAGTAGTGAAAACATGTAGTTTTACATTGCAATCTTAAAACAAATTGTAAAAAATAAGAGCAGACTGTGCATGATTAAATTGTTTTTTCCTCTCTCTATACTGCTTATTGTGATGTTACAAATATGACCTGCATTCCCTCAAGTAAGGTAAGACTTGACTGTATTTGTGATTATGTTAGAGTAACTCGTATTTCAGATGTCATGCTTAAATCATATATAAACATATTGATTAATTTAAACTGCAGTAATACAAAGTGGTCTTTGTATTCCTGTATGCAAAAGACAGGCTGCAATGTCAATGAGACCCACATTGTCCTTCTGCTGGATAATTGCCATAGTTTGCAATTATGATTTCTCAAAGGACATTTGATAGAGCTATGCTGTGCAGGTAAATCAGTAACCAGAACTCTTAGAAGCTCATTCAGCTTGAACAGTTGTACTCTTTAAATTTTGCAAGTATCTCAGACTATATCTGTGTGCAAGGAATGTGCAATGTACAGTGTAGGTTTGCTGGTGAAACCATCATCCCTCTCTACAAAGGCTTTACTTTGTATATCAGTTGTATCACAGTCCCAGCTGCCCTGGAAGTTTATGTACAGTGTTGAGGCTTGACAGGCTTAAATGCATATTTGTGGATGGTGCTTTGACCAAATTTCAGTTTAGCTTGCAAGAGCCTGCAGCAGTGAGGACGTGATGTACTTGTAAGAGACCTTGCTTACATGTTTATTTGCATCTCAGTATATGGAGCTTGCTTTTGATTTTTGGTTGTATATAATGACTGCAGTTTGGATTTTTGGTGAATACAGGAAGTTTTGACTGCATAAATGGTGTACTTGTTGGATCTTTAGCTCAAGCAAGTGGTGAAAGCTTTACTTATATTTGGGACCCATCCTTTTCATATTCTGCACAGGAAAAAACATTCTTATTTATATATCCTTAATGCTCAGTATCACAAAAAATGAGTTAACCTGTTTAAAGTGCATGTTTGTGTTCTGTGAATATGAAGGTGAAAAATATTTCATAAATCTAGTATTCAAGGGAATTGAATATTATGACTGAATGCTTATTAGTATATGTCATTAGTTTTAAGGAACTTGGCTTTTCAAATGTTTTTAACAAGAAGCGGAAGATGGAGAATAATTATACACCTGCCAACTAGTCAAAGACAATTGCTGCCTATCAGTTAGTAATGATAATTTCTGAACTTGCACACTGAACCATTTGTTGGCAAAAAGCTGCTTCAGCCCTAACTATATTTCCTTATAAATGTAAAGTTAGTAATCTTAAACACTGTAGGTCCCCATCTCTATTGATCAGCTCTGCAACTGTTCTGTTGCTCGAGTCCTTTTACTCTATCTTTTGTCCTTTCACAACTTCTATTCATCTAATTAAATTTTTCATGTTAAGCACCAGATCTGCATAGATCGTAACACTCAACCACATTATATTTGGTCTATAAACTGAGTTTGTTAGAGATTTTTTCACCCCTTACTCCTATCATGGGCTGTTTCAGATTTTCATCATTTTTATTACTGGAAATGAGGTGGGGGGGTGGTTTCAGCCTTAATTTATTTGCAGCATGTATCCATTTGTTGAGCACTGGTGCTAATACTCGACTCCCTCTTTTTAGCAGTACCTCTCCCATTCCCATTTGTTAGGATAGCAGTTGTCCTTTTCATAGCCTCGTAACAGTGATAGTGTAACATTAATCTGTCATCAGTTCATCGTTTTAGTCCTTTTTTCTCCTTTGTCATTTGCAACCAGTAAATTCACATTTTTTTCATACAAATTATTTTTAGTTCCTGCCTACTTGGCTTTCAATTTCATTGTTCTCATCCCACTTCTGTTAAACCCATCATCAGAAAGGCATTCAGTTCTTCCTATGTTGTATTTTAAGCTTTTTCTGTAGTAACAATGCCTCTAAAATTTGTGTCTCAGAATTCTTTTGAGCTTCTAATTAGATGTACAATAAAAAGAATTCAGTAACCACATTTGCAGTAACCTTTTATTTTGCACATAAAAAAGCACTGGGGCAAAAAGGAAGATTTAAGATCTGATACAGGTTTAAACTGGCATTTGGAGGTCAGATTTCCAGATTAAAACTGATGTCTACATCTCTGAAGACTTGATCAAATGTAGTATAAGCTTGTGTTACTAGCTCATTTTTTTAGGACCTTTATTTTCTAAAATAACATTCCAGGGTTTCATAATAAAATTAGGAAGGCATGTTTTTTTTTTGTTTGTTTTTTGTTTGTTTTTTTTAATTTAATTTTTTTTTTTTTTTTTTGGTACAGAACTAAACTCATAGTGGTTGGTTTAGCTATGGCTATTAATATTGAATTAATTACCTCTAATTTTATACTCTGTATTTTTTCTTCCTGCTTGTAACTATAAAACCACTCAAAATGTGTAATAGTTTTCACTTAGTTGGTTTGGGAAAAGCTATGAGCAGAAGAATTAGTGGAGTTATTTCTTTTCTGGCAGTTGCACAACAATATTTTCTTTTGTGTTTTTTTTTTTTTTTTTTTTTTTTTTTTTTTGATACCTACTGTTTCAGAAATGTAGTTTGGAATTGCTATGGCTTTTATGTCTACAAAGAAAAGCTTAGTGTCTTTACTGCGTATTTCCCAATATGTTAGGGACACAGGCTTTTCAAGTTGGTTTTATATATTTAAGTATTTTTACTACAAACAAATGATCAGGGTATAGGAGAAGAAGGAGAGAATAAATTTCAGATTTTCTCTTTTTTTAAAAAAAATAAAAATAAGAAGCTCTTTAAATTTAAGACCCTTAAAAGACTCTACTGAATGAAGTGGAAACTGTTAAACATAAATTGTGACAGAAAAGCTTTGGATTTTGGTAATCAAAGATCTGTCTTGATTTAAAAACAAACAAACAAAAAAAAACCCAAAAAAGCCAAAAAGACCCCAAAACATACTCCGACAACTTTTAGCAATTGAGTAGGTGAAATTAGATTGCCAAATACATATTATTTCCTAGGGATGATGGTTTCACATTGCTTGCCTCTTTCATCTCTGAAGGAATATCTCAACTATTTTTTTTTTTTCAGACCAGCATAAGTGACTGCAAATACTAACATTTTACTGACTTTGAAGTGGAAGATAGTGCAGTTACATGGTATGAAACTCTAGTTTCTTTTTTTTTTTTTTTTTTTTTTTTAATAGGAAGCACTTGCTTGACTTAATTTCACTGAAAGGTTAACAGAAGTTCACGATTTTTTTAGGTAAACCATGACTCAACTTTGAACCAAACTACATATCAAGGAAAGATTTCTCATTTCATTCAACACCAGCATAAATTGGAAGGTCTGAGATCCTGAGATGTCTAATCCTGAAATTAACTACAGAATTTAGTGTATGAACTCACATGAACTACACTAAGGAAAATAAAAACATTGTTTTCCTGTAAGCTGTTTTACATCTCTGATTGTCTCATGCAGTATGTCCTTTATCCTGTGGACCGATCTCCAAATTCTGTACTGATCCCGTGTGTCAGAGAGAGTGATGAAAGTGTTACCTCCTGCTGGCCCTTCTGTTGTATCATTTGCCCTCAGGAGGATTTTGGAGGCGTGTGCTTTATAAATGGCATTTTCTGTCTTCTTTTGAAAATTGTTAATACACTTTTAAAAGTAACACAGCACATTTACAGCACCCTGTGAACTATGAACTATGGACTTGATTTATTTAGAAGTACATATTTTACTGGAGAAGGCAGCGTACCCTAGCTGCCTATGATCTGACTAGAAATATACAGGGTTGGTTTTTTTTGGCTTTTTTTTAATACTACAAACTCAACTAGAATTGTGATTTTTCTGAAAATGGAGTATTTTGGCTAAGTTCTGTGACCTCTTTTCATCTGTAAATACATCAGGATTTACGTTGCCTCACAGTAATTGCTGATTAAGGGTTTCTATTTTAGGCTGTGATTTTTTACTGTAATGTATGTTTCTCAAATACTGCAGCAAAAGCTGTAGATACCTTTATGCCTTTCAAATGTGGGCTTTTTTTCAGTTGAAACTTCTGAAGGGGGGAAAAAAAAAAAGTAAAACTTATAGAATTTAAACCCTGCAAGTGTGATTTGTATATGCTATGACTTTTTCATTATTTACTAACTTGAGATGCTATAAATCTTATCCTTGGAATCAAAATATTCTGCTCAATGGCTGCAGCAGTAGCAATGCTTAGACAGCAAGTAGCGAGTTCAGCTGACAAGATTCTGGCTTGTATTTCTCTAACACAAACATGGCTCATAGAAAATGGATACACATACTAATTCTGGCACAAGTAGCAAGAGCTCTCACAAGAAGAAGTTCTGTGCAGGTTGGAGAGCTGTGCAACTGATCTAAACACTGCTCATCTGAGTCACCAAACAGGCTGGGTTAAAATTCCTCAAATGTAAATAAGATTTCAGCAAGCAAACCTGCAGAATTTGATAAATGTCTACAAAAGACATTTTAAAAGAAAACTAGAAAGCTTTCTTGGCCTGAAACTCAACCAGTTTTGAACTTATCTATATACTGTTTAATTAATGTCTTTGTGGAGCAACATTAAAATAATACTGTGTTCTAATCCTCTAAGAAGTAAGGCTGCCTCAGAACTGCAGCTGAACTATATGCTTCATAAATTAAAATTTGCAGTGCACAGTATCTGGAGCTTTATTAGGTGGTGCGATTATGCAAAAACAAAAAAGTATGAGAATGGACATTTCCAAAAAATCATTACTGTTCTGTTATCTTCCTTTTTTTTTAAGATTTATATCCTTTTCCACTTGGAATTAGTGTATCTTCATTCAATTATTTCATCTATTAGTGTTAAGAAAAGCATGCTCCACAGTTTGTGTCACACATCTGTTGTTTTTTTTTTCTTTTCTAAATTCAACGTGCCTAATAGAGAAGAAAGCAGCCATTTATTTCAACATGTCATTAATTTTTTCAATTTACTCTGTTTCTTGGGCAATAGAATAAGCCTTTCTATGTAGTGTAAATTAATTCCAGTCAGAAAAAAGTGATATTACCACAAATGACATGTTTTTAAATAAGAAATATTACCAAATACTCAGTGTATTTAGTCTGCACAGGACTAGGCTTTGAATAAGTCTGGAATATAGCTCTCATATTAACACTCCTTGTCAAGCAGAAAGAGGGAAAGACTGCCCTTCAGAGATAGGGGTTAATTTAATCTAAACTGCCTGATGATCTTCAGTTTGGCAGCTCCATTTTGCCTGACAGAACAACAGAGGTGAGCCATCACCTGTCCCCTGCCCACGGATGGTTTCAGGGTAGGCTGGCTTGCATTGCCACGCTGCCCCCACTGTATTCAGTAGCCAGAGGGAAGGGCTGCTGCTGAGGGTCTTGGTGGCACCTGTGCTGCAGTGCCAATAGTCTGTAGCAAAACATCAGCAGGTGGAAAAAGTCCTTGTAAATTAGCTTCATTGCTATGAAATCAATAGGATTAGAGAGTCGTCTCCCTGGAGAGTTTCTTTTGTTTAATGGTAAACAGTGAAAACTGACTCCAGGATATTAAACTGAGATTATCCTCCTTCTTCATTTAACTGTCATTGAAAAGCTCACTCCAGCCTCAGTGAAGCTGAGTATCCAGGGTCTTCCACACAGGGCACAGGGACCCTGATTACTGCTCTAGAGCACAGAGGTCCACTTCCATGGCCTTTGTGCTCCTCCTGCCAGGGATTGAGCCTGGCAAGACAACTGCTAAGATGTAAGCAAACAAACAAGCAATTTCATGGAAAACCTGAAAGAATTGCTGTGAGCTCAGATTCTTCCACACTACATGGGAAGAATGATGCTTATGGGGAAGCATCTTTCTATATGGAGATCTGATATTGAATCAGCTGAGAATGGTACCTATTTACTCTATGTAATTAAAAAAAAAAAATGTATTCACAGAGGCCAGTATCAGGCAAAGAAAGGCGCTTAGATGTTACTTTTCCTACTTTGTGCTATTTTATTTTGCTGTTTTATGTTTGGAAAGTAGGTACCAGTAGATATGGTTATGTGAATATAGTGGTAGGAAGGCATGAGTCTTTGCATCTGTTTCTAAGAGTCCAGCTGTGCACACATTGACACTGTGATTCATATGCTGACCTTAATTCATATTACAATGCCCCTTGACAGTGTGCCAGCTGTGAACATGCACATGAAGTATAACAGGTTTCATCCTTGTGTGTTGTCATGAAAATATGAAGCTTGTCAGCCTTCTCTTAGTTACCTTTGCCTTGTCAGATACTATAAACAAGGATATTCAATGTAATGAAGTATATGGAAGATACCAGTACTACCTGTCAGGAAGATGTAATTGGTTAATGTTTAATGGGAATACTAATTGCATATAATGCAGTCAGTTGGAGAGAGTGAGACAGAGTTTGTCATTATGTTTTTAGACTACACCTTGTAGACAACTTCACTGTCTACAAATGAAATGGTAGTTATCTATTCATTACATGGAAATAACATTAGATGTGTTTGGAATGGAGTGTTGCCTGAGTTTTCACCTTCTTGTTTTACCATTGGTATTCAGTCTAAGAAGTGAGGGAGCCCTATTGTTCCTTAATTGTTTAAAAAACCAATTTCCAGTAAAAAAATCCAGATGAAAATGCTCACTAACCAAATTAAACCAGCATATAACCTTTTTGATTTTAATGGAAGGTAAAGATGTAGGGTTTTAGATAAATGGCCCATTTGGAGAAGAGGGTTTTGTGATTTGGAATGGAATATTTTCTGAACTTGAAAAAAAGATATAAGTAATATCACGAATGACTGCAAGATTACTAAAGAGCAGGAATTTTTGTCCAAAACTTAGTAATTGCTCATTCTTTCCTTCTCTTAGATACACATCACAGGAAACATTCTCTGGTGGATATATGGGGACAACAATCCCCTTTCTGAATGAGTTTGATGTAGGGACAGTGCCTTGCCCAGCTTTGCGCTTAAAATAGCCAGTATAATGCAGCAAAATGGTTAGTTTATCATTTGACATGGCTGTGCATTTGTATAGGGAAGCTTCTTGTTTGGGCTGCATATGCTGCCCTGCAGCACTCCATAACTTTAGATCGAGGGCAGCCCTGCTTTGAGAGTGTATCTTCAGAACCTAATACAGTCCCATTCCAAAGTAAGAGTGTGCAATTTGGTAAAAATACTGCTTTCAGTTTCATTGAGAGTTGGGTGCAATTTATGTTGCTCAAAGCAGGGATTTGTATCTGAGAAGGCAGCACAATGACATCCAGCGTGCTGATATTTGTTTAATGAAGTATCGTTTCTCATGTATGGGCATAGGCTTGTGAGGAAGAGGAGGTAGTAAGAAAAGGTCCTCTACTTCTCAGACCTTTAGCAATGGTGCTACTGAATTCTCAAAGTTGTGTCATTTTATGCAAAAATGACTTTGAAACTCTTCCTGTATTGCAAGGCCATGCATCAATCCTTCAGTTCCTGCTTGAGCTATATAGTTGAGCTATATCTGGTACCTAGAAACTGTGCTTGTGTTTAACTTTTGTGTTGCATTAACACTGAAAATATATCTAGAAAAATGCATTTGGTCGCATGAATAAGTGCTGAATTTCAGGCTTGTCACAGCTATCCTTCCCAGACATTATTTCACATGATCATGATGTTTTACATTAGTTATGGTCTGTGGATTGATAGGAACACTGCTTCTGTCACCAAAGGCTCTGCCCTAAAAATAGCCAAACACATCACGCTAAAAGGAAGACAAAGAAAAGGCATGGACAGGTCAGGTAAACTGTTATTGTCGTAGATATCTGAATAAAGAGGGCAGAAAGAGCAAAGAAAAGGAAGCATCTGTATTCAAAAAGGTGAGAGCAGCCCATATATTCTATGTTTAAAAAGCAAAAGAGTGCATTTTGTATTTCATCACTGATTCCTATTCCTACTTGAAATACTAGGTCAGTTTGTCACTAAAATAGTTTGTTTGGAGGATCAGTTCCTCATTGTTCAAAAGGGGGAAGAGACTGAGTCTTCCAAATGCTGCAAAACCAAACCAGACCCAAAAATAGATGAGACCTGATATGTTCTTTAAATTAGCTGACAGCCCTTTCACTGAGAATACATGTTGGCTGACTGAGTAAATAGCATATAATTTTTTCCTAATTTAACTCCACTGTAGACAGAAAATCTCCATTTTTCAATTAACTAAATCTTTCTGTAGTGTTTTTTTGTTTTTTTTTTTTTTTTTGGTCCCCCAGGACTAGAACAAAAGGGTTGAGGACTTAAAGCATTGTTGTAGTCAACCTGATAATTTTCATATTATATGCACTTACAGATTTTTTTCTCAGCAGCTTAATGAAACAGAACAATTGCACCTTGTGCTTACTTTGTAGTTTCAGTGAAGCATGTACAAGAAGAATCAGACAGATTGGTACAGTCTTGCTATTAGCAAGAAATAACATTATACATAGGTTTATAATACTGTGTTTTTTGGTCTTTGTTTTTTTGGTTTTTTTTTTGTGTTTGTTTTGGTTTTTTTTAATCCACGATCCTTTATTAAACGTGTTTTGAGAAACAGTCTTAGGTTCAAGGGAATGAGCCTTGAATATATTAACATTGCTTGTTTTACGAGTTTAAGCTGTATTGGTAATGCACGAAATTATAAAGTGTTTGGACCCCCTGCTGAGAAGCTTATAAATGTTTCACGTATGGCACCATGAGACCTTGTGTATGAGTTCAGATAACTCAGAGATCGCTCTGTTTCGCACAGCCTCCTTGGAAGAATGGGTTAGGTCAGTGAGTATCAACATTACATACTGTGCTTTGTCCTTCCTTTCTTCTGACTCATCTAGTGTTAAAGGAGAACTTAGATTGGACTGGGTCTAGGGTTTCCCTTGTGTAAGCAGGGAGAATAATTAAAAAGGCTCAGTTAATTAGTATTTTTGAGTTGTTCAGACCTTACAATCATAAGGTTCATAAAAAGACCAAGATATAAAAATTATTTACTTGAAGGCCATAATCCTCTATGCTCTTTGTCAACATTTGTCCTGTGTAGACTGTTACGGTTTCAGAGCAGTATAATATCTCTCTGCATAATTTTGCTTTTGAAAAATTCATTATATTTTATAATTAATGAACTAATTATCACAATATGTTTTGAGGTTGGTGGATTTTTTTTTTATTGTAATGCTTTGAGAGCTTAAATTACAACATATGGCTAGTTAGTTGTCCATTGGAGGTCTACGAAGAGCTTATAATAGAGGACCAGTCTGTTGAAACTGTTGGCCTCTGATTTTACTCTTCTGCTTTGACTTGTGAGGAAGAAATTATTGGTATTGGATAGCATCAAATAGAGTCTAAGAAGCACGGGATCATAAGGAAAGCATGTGCAGTGATAGCTTCTAGGTTTAGAGTTCGCCTAGAATTTGTGGCTGTGCTTGTCTTGCTTACTTAGAACTATAACCTAGAAGTCTATACTGCTAATGGTAGTGTCTCATTCTGGAGTGTTTGTTCATTGTTCACATTCATAGGTTCTTGTAGAATGGTTCAGATATGTCTTTACTAGAAGTCAGACTGATGCTTTCAGGGATGACACCTGTCCGACATAAGTATAAGCCTTGCTCAGCTTTGCTGTTCTTGATCTACCTCTACTCTGTACAACTCTTGAGACCTTACAGAGCTCTCAGGAGATCTGATTACTGCCTCAGCTTGGCATATTTTTATTTTTTTTTTTTTTATTACAACCATAGTATAAACAATCTGGTGTTAGCAATGGAAGAAAAGGGCTAGAAGTGGAGCATGAATCAGGCCCACCAGCTGGCTGTCTATGCTTCTCTCTGCCCACTTTATCTCATGGGTCATTGCAATGGGTTTGTGTGGCAAGGTTTCTGTAGTGGAGGGTTCTGCTTGGGTGGCTTTTATGAGAAGCTGCTATAAGCTTCTCCCATATCCAATGGAGTCAGTGCCAGCTGGCTCCAAGAGGGACCTGCTGCTGGTCAAGGCCGAGCCCATCAGTGATGTTGGGAAAAGGTATTGTGTAGAAGTAAATTGCAGCCAGAGAAGAGAGGAATGAGAATATGTCAGAGAAACAGCCCTTCAGACACCCATGTCAGGGAAGAAGGGGAAGGAGGTGCTCCAGGCACCAGAGTGGTGATTCGTTGTAGCAGGTGGCTGCTTGAAGGAGGCTGTTACCCTGTGGGAACCCTGTGCTAGAGCAGGCTCCTGGGAGGACCTGTGAACCTATGGAGAAAGGAGTTCAGGCTGGAACAGGTTTGCTGGCAGGACTTGTGACCCCACGGGGGAGCCATGCTGCTGGAGCAGGCTGTTCCTGAAGGACTGCACCCTATGGAAAGGACCAATCCTTGAGTTTGTGAAGAACTGCAGCCTGTGGCAAGGACTTGCATTGGAGAAGTTTATGGAGAACTGTTTCCTGTGGGAGTGTTCCCACACTGGAACAGGGGAAAAGTGTGATGAGTCCTCTCTCATAGGAGGAAGGTGCAGCAGAGGCAATTTGGGATGAACTGACCGCAGCCCTCATTCCCCATTTCTCTGCACCACTGAGGGGGAGAAAGTAGAGAAAATGGGGAATAAAGTTAAGCCCAAGAAGAAGGGAGGAGTGAGGGGAAGGTGTTTTAAAGATGTGGTTTAATTTCTCATTTTCCTACTCTGATTTGATTGACAATAAATCCAATTAATTTTCCCCAAGACAGTTCTTTGTTGCATGTAAAAGTAACTGCTTAGTGATCTCTCCCTGTCCTTATCTCCACCCATGAACCTTTTTTTTTTTAATTTTATCTCCCCTATCTAGTTGAGAAAGGGAGTGACAGAGCAGCTTTGATGGGTACCTGGCATCCAGCCAAGGTCAACCCACCACAACCATACTGATCTCTCAAGAGTCTTTCACAGAATTATAAAACTTTATGTTATGGTCTGTCCATATTTCTGGTAAATCCTTTGGGATCAGACATCAGATAACCACCCACTGACCGATAATTTTCAAACGTGCAAGATAACCTTTGTGGCTCTTTCTGATGAATTGCCCTTGACGTGAGGGAGGTTGCATATTTGTTTCTAGTTCTGACTCAGAGCCCAGAAGCAGAAAGGAATTGTGCTCTGGAAACTCGCCATAACCAGGCTCGTGCCAGTCTGTAGCACAGCAGTTCTGCAGTGAGTCTGCATGGTTATTGTTGTCATTACAGCTCATCCTCTACATAACACTTTTTTCCCCTGGTTGGTGTCTCAGGAATCATGACAGCCTTGCTGGAGCTATATCAGAAACATCTTTGACAATCCTATGTCCACTCCATTACCTTATTGATCATTGGCAGTGTCTTCTACCTGTCTGAGGTTTCCCCAGAATTTTAGTTGGCTTCTTTTTTTTTTTCCCCCCCCAGGGACATAGTTGAATTGAACATATGTCATATACATGCATGTATGTGTATATATGTACATACCTGCTTTGCTGATGTTGCTGATCCAAAAAAATTCTCATGACTTACAGTGTTCACAAGGCCTTGAGCCATATCTTCAGCTCTTACTGGGTGCTGAGAGGTTGAACCTCTTATAGCTGAAGATTTGCTTTGTAAATAAACTGTTCAGTCCATTCTGCCCTGAGTAGATATTGACCCTTTTATTACAGTTAACAAAACTGTCATTTTCCAAGGGCCTTCCAAGGAAATGCTTCCAGTCCTTTTCCACTGCTGCTACTTTGACTATTTTAGTTACCGACAATCCAAGGAATTTATTTGGTTTCTTGTTTGCTCACTTTCCCTCTCCCATAGACCCTGGATATGCCAGCTTGTGAACGTGTACTGGCAACAGCGAGAAGAAGTAAAAATCACTGTGGCCCAGGCAGAATGTGGACATGGAGGCAGTGAAGCTCCCCTCAGTGCTTGGCTACCTGTGCTGGCTCACTGCAAATGCTGGAGTATTCCCAGCTGCTCCTTAGATGGACACTGCCATTTCAGTAATTGTGACCTATGTCAGTGCTCTTTCTCTAGTTACTTCTCTGTGGCCTGGTGGAAGTACTCCTAGTTCTCTTCATATCAGGGAGGTTCTGTGTATTTTGATGGCATCTCATCCTGGGTGATTTTCCAGTGCAGAGGCAGACAGGAATGGCAGAATGGTCTGTGCTCATCCTGGTCTTCCATCTGAAAAAAATTGCCTATAAGGACACCTGGTGCAGGATTGGCTTTCCTGGCTGTGTTCACTCATGTGCTTTGATTGTCTGGTAGGTTCTGCCATGCTTACATTCACATTTTTGCTGGATCAGTGCAGCTTGCCCGACCAAAAACTGTTAGTTGCACATTCTATAGTGGAGAGCATATTGTGTGGTGTTCTCTCCAGGGCTTTAGGGACGTGTTAGCTGGAAAAAGGGCTGAATCTTGGAGCTGGGCAGTCTCCTGCAGATGCACTGCAGCTATGCAGTATGAACAGTGGGAGACTTGCTCTTTGGTCACCTTCGAAGGTGCTTCCAGAGAGTAGTTGTATATGCTGGCCATAGAGCTAAGTATGCATTAAGTGGAGGGCTGAACAAAGAAGTGAAGGAGATATTAGTGCATAAGAATAGAGGTAAAGAAGAACAAGAGGAAGATTATGCCGTTGTTTGAGATTGATTTAGTTAAGCTTTTTTATATTAGGCTTTTATTTCTGTGGCCCTCAAGAGTTAAAGGATACCATAATTCATGTACAATGCAGTCTGCTTTACAACTGACACTTATATTTTTTATGAAGCAGCCAGTACTTTCAAAGTATGTTACATTTTCATGGAGTTACATGGGATTGCATATGAATCACTGAAAAATTCTTAATTAAATTATTAAAAGTGTATTGGGGATCCTGTGTCGCAAACATTTGTAGATGTTCATGCTTTTGAATCTGTTCCAGACTACCATGGTCTCTAAAGTAATGATGTAAAATAGCTGCTGCCCTGTACATCCACCAAGAAATTGCATCCATGCAGGATATTGTGGGGTTTTTGTCTGTTTTAGAGATGTATTACCCTCTACAGGAAGTAGAATCCATACAGGAAAAAGGCATAAAAGGTTCCAGAGCTTGAAGTGATATATTGTGCTTGGGACCTTTGTTTCTAGAAGCAAATCAGAGAAACAAATTATCTTGACTCTGAATTTGGGATTAGACTTTAGAGCCAGTGAATGTTGCATTTATTTCTTCTTGGATTAGTGTTTGTATGTAAATGTCCTTTCATGGTTTATTGTAATTTATTTTGGGATGGCATGGTAACACTGGGATAATTTGGATCTTAAACACAGGAACACAGTACTGTTAGATGGCATGTATTTGGTATGTTTGCGCTGTTGTTGTAATAGCAAATAAAAGTTTTGAAAAATCAGTCAAGATTTAAGAATGTTCCTTTTTTTTCATTAAGGGCATTTTACTATCCCATTTCCCTCCAAAACAGGGAGTTATTTTGAAAACTAAAAGGACAATATGTGGTGAAGCAAAATGCATTTTTTTTTTCCATGTAATTGGAATATTCAGTTTTGAGTGAAATTAATATATTGCCTTTTTTTGTTTGTTTTGTTTTGTTTCATTAATCTGTAAAGAGTTTTTGATATGTCTGGATGTGGTTTTCTAAATAGGACCTTGGCAGCTTTCCACTGCAAGCTAGTTTTTACTGCTATTCATTAGTTGACTTATCAAAATAGTGTAATCAGTGCCTGTCATAACATAAATACATGACCCTTTTGAGTAGCCCAAGTGGCTATATTTGCCTCTCTCTGAAAGGAGTGCATATTCCTAAGGAAAACAGAAGGTCAAATTAACATTGGCAAACTTAGCTTCTATCAGTTTGTCTATGTGGTTTAGAAATATTGAATTTTTTTAGAAGTTTATTTTTCATGAATTTCCTTGTAAGTCATTTGGGGACGTACTCTGGGATTTTTATTTCCTACCCCGGGTAATATATTACTGAAAATTATTGGATTCTGCTGAGACAAAGGTACAGCATGGCATATAAACACATGGCAATCAGTGGATCTATTGAATGAGATTTGTTACAGAAATTTGAAATCATCTTATTAGGTATCGTACGTGCCTGGGCAAATTGAAAGAAGTTGAAGTTCTGCAAAGAGTTATCTAACATTAAAACAATGAGCAGGATGCTGAGTTGTTATTAAATAGGATCCTGGAAGATATTTTATTTTGATTTGAACTGTAGGATGACAGGGAAATGAACTGGGTTCTTCATAAGTTTTTTTTTATCCGATCTGTGATTTCTGTGGTCTGTTTTTTACAATATTGCTTACTTCTGAATTTTGGGCGGTAATTTGCCTACAATAGGAAGGAAGCTTTTATATTGGTTTGTTTTAAACTGCCAAATAAAATTTGCTTTTACAGATATATTTATGTAATATATTTTATCTGAAATACAAATCTAGGAAGCAAATTTTTGATTATTTTGCTAGTTTTAGTGCATTTTTGGGTAGATTTGATGGACATAAATTGACTTTTGTAAAGGTACATATATTTAATACAAATTTTTTGAGGTGACTAATAGTGTAACATCGGTAATTTTAGCTTAGCCTTGGTATTTGAAATTTTCTTTTTATTATATGTGTCATCTGATGGTATAAATAATGTTTTTCTTTGTGAAAAATTAACTCCTCAGCTATAAAGCTGTTTTATGAGAACTACTTTCTGTAAATGCATGAGAGGACTCTCAGAGGCATTTTAAACCATGAGGTACTTCATAAATCTTTAGAGGGCTTTGGTGGGAAAGACTGGTGTTAAATTGTTTTAAATAAAACACCAGACCCTTTCTTATGTGTTTGTTTGTTTGTTTTGTTTTTGTTTTGCTAGTTGAATGTTAGGGTTGCTTATGGAAAGAGAATTGTTCTCTGATGTTTTTCATAGACTGTTCAGTGAATAATGCTAGACCACTACTACAGGAATTAAATATTGTAGAAACTGTAGCTTTATCAGTAATAGCTATATCAACAGAGATTTCAGCATTGTACTGATCTTGGATTGGTTTTGTTTGTTTGGTTTGTTTTTGTTTTTTTTCTGCTGAAAAGCAAAATCAAAAAAGCGTTACCCTGTGCATTTTCCAGGTGTTTCAAAGATTTACAAATATGCAGTCAAAAAAGATGGAAATTGTATTTTATATATATTTGGGTTTAGTGCATATCTAAAGCCAATACAGAAAATGCCAAAAGTATTAACCAACAGCAGAAAGTACAAAACATGGAAAACAGGTTATACCATGGGATTCTGCCCTCCCCCCACCCCGCCGAAGTCATAAATTGGTATCTGATATACCAGAAACCAATACATATTGATAAAAAGGAAGGAAAGTAGCATCATGGAACATGTCCTCAAAATCACGCCCAAGGACCTAAAAGTGAATAAATCTGATGACACTATCATTTAGATGCAGCATTTATTCTTTGACTTTTTTCTTTATGGAGCTAAGTATTTTTTTAACTACTGAAAAACATGCTGTCTTGTTTCTTTCTTACCTTCTTTTTTTCTTTTGTTCCCATTGGCATAATCAGAGCAAAATTAATGTCTTTTAATAGCCTGACAATTCTGAGTCTAGCTTGCTGCCTCTTCCTCAGCCTATCATTCCTATAATGGGACAAGGCAGTTTACTTTAACAAATTCTTATTTTATTACTTCTCTTATATCTTTTGTTGTTGTTATGCACAGTGGCATAAAATAGCAGATCAAATCGTGTTGAATAACATCACAAAATTGAAATTTAGTGGCTTTCACAGTATGAAACCAATAAAGAGCTGTAATATTACTGTTCACATGACTGCACTACTACTGAGTTTTTGGGAACCTTCTTATATATCTATTAGTATGCTTCATTTGGAGTTGTTATTGGGTTTTGTGATATCTACAATTAAAGTTTCAGTGTGATATAAGTGCATGATTATCTCATTTATCTTAATTGCATAGGCATTACATTGCCAAAATAACACATGCGTTTATAAAGTCAGAATACATTCCTGAGGGCTTGTTAGAATGTTCAATAACTTATTATATCTCTACTTTGCTAACAGAGAGTTTATGACATGCACATAAAATGTGTATTTATTAATGAGGGCAGTTCATATTATAAGAATATATCCCCCGAAATCATAGAAGATAGAAATAATACTGAAAGTTTTAGGATGTTCTCCATAAGAAGTTCAGGGTTTCCTCTCTGAACATTCCTCTAAGGATATGATTTGACTTTTAATTTTCACTGATATTTTTATGCACCACATCTATTTCAGAAGTAGCTGATGTAGCTATAAGGTTCTGCTCCCAATTTGAGACTGGGAAATTAGTTATGTCTTTAAATTTTATTGAAAGAAATGGGCGTTAGTAAGGAAACAAGAAAAGCTGTAGCAATGCTATGAAAAATAAAAAAAAAAAAACAAAACTCTTTTTACCTTAGTTTCTTTCTTTGGCTAGTAAGAAGTAGAGAAATTCAGTGGGCCATCATGAAAAGCTGTCTATGTTAAATCTGTCTTTTAGAAGTCATTAGTTCATTGCATAGAAAAAAAAAATAGGCAAAAAACACATCCTGGGATTTTTTTTACATGAAAATAAATATTGGCATTTCCCACCTTGCTCAGCAAAAAGACAAGTAATGGTACACATGGCAGTGCGAGGCAATAATCAGATACCACTGACATTTCCTGATTTCAAAATTTGCTGCTTATGCCAAACACCTGAAAAGGTCTAAATGCATGTTTCAGGGGTGTATTTCTATTGTTTTCTGCCCTCTTTTGCCAAACTGCATCTATGAGTGACACAAGAAGCAGCAGTTTGTTGGTTTTTTTTTTTTTTTTTTTTTTTTTTAATTGGGAATTGCCATTTATATGGGCTTTAAAATTTAAGTTCAACAAAGACATATCCTCGAGCTTCTCTTAGAGATATGAAATGTGTATGAACTCTTAGCACCGTGTCTTCTCTAGTTTGAAGACGTGCAGATCATGTTTTAATGCTGCACCTCCTATCTTTTCCAGTGTGCACAGGAGTGGAATTATTGCCTTTGTTTAATTTTTGTTTTTATTTTGCTATTTTGAAATCTCTCTCCAAAATAGAAACCTGCAAGTTTCACATATGCTACTGGAATTTCTGTGTAGTAACTGGAGTTATTTATAGAGCAGGAAGATCCAAGAGAGAAAAAGCAATGGTAAAAGCTACATTGAAGTAAAGTATTTGAAGACCTCTTACCTCCTTCTCTTCAAGCTATGTTTAATGTCTGTAGAAGAAGTGAAATGTTCCCTTGTTTCTGTGGAAATAAAAACAGTTAGGTGAGATGTGCAGAGTTAGGTGCATGTAAGGGAAGTATGAAAGGAGTTAGGATCTGAGGAACATCCCCTCAGCTGAACTCCCAGTACTCCTCCTCATTCACAGCTCAAAAGGGAATAGAGATTTCAGGCATAATGTTTGGGATTCTCATTTATGGCAACTTTGCTCCTAGCTTTACTCTTTTACTATGCTTTAGGGGTTGCCACTTGGCTGACAGAGTAAGACATCTCAGGTGTTGACTTGTAACTCTCTTAACGTCTATGGAACTGTTTTAAAATACCAGCCTGGATTTGGTCACCTTAATCCATAAATGTAATCTTACCCTGAATATCTGGTACATTTTCAGTGTTGGCAAATTGAAGAAAATCTGGAATCAAGAAGAAGATGGTTCAAAAAAAGAAATAACAAGACCGTCTTTAGGCCTTAGCATCTGCAGAGGAGGTGACAGGTAGTTTAGGCAAGCTGGCTTTACTAGGATTTGTATACACTTGTTGGTAAAAGTGACTAAGTGGTTGCATCAATTGATCAAGCCTCAGTAGAGGTGACCAGAACTGAAAAGTAAGCATAGGCTGTACGTCAAGCACCTCTCTTTTCTCTTTTTTTTTTTTTTTTTTTTTTTGTTTGTTTTGTTTTGTTTTGGATCTTGTCTGAGATCCATGAGCACACCTTTGAGTGTGCCCCTGGAGGAAGGATTTCCTCTAGCCTCTGGAGGAAGGATTTCTGTCTCTCTGCACGTTAGCTTAGACCAACTTGCTATTCACACTTCTCAGCTGTGAATAAGTGATTAAACCCCTAAAAGCACCCCTTGTGCATGCCAAAATTGAACCCCAGTGGAACCAGGGATTGAGGGATTTTTGAAACAGAAAAAGCCTCTGTCTAAGGGTCACAGATCTGACTAGTGATTCAAGCAGTCTTTTGAAGAGGCTGAAACCAACTTTGGTCCTTGATCCTTTAATGTTAATGTGCAACGTATCAATCATTGCATAAACACAGAGGTTGTCCAGGGATTAGTTCTGATGAGAGTCTGGAGAATTTGTATCTGTGGGTAGATGGAACACATAAAATGTATGCATCATTTGATATTTTCCTATTGATTAGTCATTTCAGTTAATAGAAATCTTAATATTTACATTCCAAAGTTTATACATATTGGATAGTAATATCTTTCTTCGTTAAAACAAACACAGTACGTATCTTAGATGTCATGAAAGTAAAACTATTGTGACAGAAACTTTTGTTACTACTTAGATGAGAGGTAAGTAGCTAAATTAGCTAGTGCAGAGGATTAATATTTAAAGTTATGAAAAAGCAGCCCAGAGGAAAATTAGTGTACTCCACTGAATTACAAACCCAACTTTTGGCTAAAGTAAGTGCAGCCCATTGGAATTGAAAACTGTTGCCTTCCTGTTATTGTCACACTGAACACTGCTCTTATGGAAACATGTAGTTTCCCTCTGTCATCTATAGTACTCCTTTAATTTTTAGTATGGTTCAAAAAGCAGGTGTCTAACAGCAAAGCTAGTTTTCCGTTATTTATGTGTGCTCATATCTTTAGCATATACAGGCCAATAAAACATCCACAGGCTTTTCTGTCACTTTTCATTTCTACATTCTAAATGAGGATCAGTTGCACGTGATAGTTCTGTACAAATATGGTCATTGTGTCACAGTAGATTCTTCACATTAGTTCCTCCTCTTTAGGGGCATGACTATATCTAGTACTTATAAACATAAGGTCTGTACAGTTTCACCAGAAATATGAGAATTTTTGGTCATTCCTTCCTTCTCACTGTCAAATACAGAACCTTACTTGCTGAAGGTTAAATGAAAAGTACTTTTGTGCTTATAGTAAGTTATTGCTTTGCTGAGAGCACAGATTCATTGAAAGCTTTCCCAAACTCATTTTGTTTCAGTTTGTACTGTGTGTGTGGTCTTGTAGTTTGTTGCTGTTGTCATTCTAACTTAGGATTTCCTTTTTATTTTCATATAACAGTATCTTAACCCAGAGAGATTTTTAAAAGTGCTATTTCCTGTGTGAATTATAAATGTTAATTATTTCATAAGAGGTTTGGTTTTGTTTTGTATGGTTAGTGGTTTTTTTTGTTTTGTTTTTTTGTGTTTTTTTTTTGTTTGCTTTGGTTTTGTTTTGTACTGAAAATAAATAGATGACATCTTACAGTCAAAATATTATTCTGGGTAAAAAGAGACACACTATAACATGAACCTAAGAATTTACTACTTCTCTGTTTAAATCTTAGCAATATAATAAATAAGACAACAAGCAGGTTCAAAAATATAGGTCTAAATTAGTACAGCAAAGTAAGTTTAATCAAAATACTCTTAAAATTCTTATACTGGAAAAGTTGTAAATTTTGGCCTTTTTCTCAGGTGGTGTGCTCATCTTTCCAGCATCCCTCTGCATACGTTCATCAGCATAAAGTTTGACAAGAAAGAAACTGATTCTACACTGAAAGTGTCAGTGAGAAATTTGTTTTCAGTTCAGTATGACTAGTATGGCATGGAGTAGGAATAAAGTGAGCCAGAATAACCTAAATTTAACCAGGTTGATACTCTGGTCAGTTGTTTGGTGTCATCTGGCTTCCAAATCAGTAGTAGTTATTTTTGGAGTAGTTTGGAGATTAGGAACTTGAAGACTGAGTAGGAGAAGAAAGGGCACAGATAAAAAAACTGAGACTTTCAGTCATGTGAAGAAAAGTCAGGAAAGAAGTTTGCCAAGGTGTTGTACTCTTAGTCTGGTTATTGCTCAGAAGGACACACATTATCTGAAAAATGAAGAATTTGTGTATTTTATATCTTAACAGTCTAATCAAAGAATTGTCCTTTAGTCCAGATCTGTTTGTTGCAGAAGAAGAAAAAAAGGAAATAGGGGGAAGAATACTAGTAAAGGGAAGAAAAATCAATTATTATATATACACAGTTTCTATAGCCTACTAATTTCAATGGTGTTTCATTCATCTGTCTCATGCTTTTCTGCATCCTAAGCCCACTGGCTTCAGTTGCAGTGAGTATCCACCACCACGAGTGCATTGCTGATGGACTCTAGGTTGCGGGTACCTTTGTCCTCTGCCAGGAGGACTGTGATGTTGGTATAGATGGTTTCTTCTTCCTAAATCTAGTGCTCACTTGGGACGATTGCGTGTTCCTTATCATACCTTGGTTTTACTCTTCAGTCTGTAAATTCACATTACAATCAAATCTATTACAGAGTGTCTAACACGCAGGTAATATTCTTTATGCTCTTTGTTATACCAGCATCTGGTTTTGCCCAATTTCCAGGTTTGCATTCCTTTAATTCACTATTGGTGGGCTTTTTTTGCAGTCCTGGGGTCGTCAAGGATCCGCTTGCTTATCGTCTCACACATTTACCTCAGTACAGTACACTGCACTCTGTGTCCCCACTCTTGAGGCCTCTGTGATCATAGCATGCCTGTGTTTCTCCAGGTTATACCATTACACTAGGACTAATATTTCCTCCTTCAGAAAATGAACTGTTACTCCTTTCTGTAAAAATTATGATTATACCACACTATTCAAACTAAAATCAGGCAGTAGCAACCTGCAGCTTAGAAAATTTGTGATTACACACACACACACACACACACACAAAAATTAAAGCAAAGCTCCAGGCAGACCAAGACAAGTCCAGTCAAAGGAAGTCTGACTGTTGTCAGCCCCAAGGCCTTGCAGAGATAGTTTCAAAGACAGTGTGGCTTGTTACTAGCAGCAGCAATATGGTGTTTTGTGGCCTACAGGTCTGCAGTTTACAGGGACGGATAAGTCTGTAAAGGATGCCAAAGAGAAGTGACACTTGAGAAGGGTCTGCTGTTTCCATTGTAGGATTAAGCTCTTGACTGCTCATATCCCGACTTTTACCCTTTTACAGTGTTTCTTGTTTGACCCACAGACTTTGTTGTTTAAAAGATTGTAGTAAAATATCTTCATGAAACAAATACAGTCACCACTGACTTTGTATTGAACTCAGTTCAGTGACCACTCTGGCTGCAGTTATGCATGCTTTCTGTCATACAACGGGGTGATTTACTACCAAATTTTCCCAATAATTTTGACAGAAAGGTGTTCTCCAAATTTATCATGCAATACATGAGCTAGAAATTTTACAGTGGATTGGATTTCAGTAATTTTTTAGAGAATACAAGAAAGAATCTATTTAAAACTAGTCTTTTTGATCTTTCTTGTGGGAGTTATGCATAAATGCCTACATGAAAGAAATGGTAAAAAAATAAATAGTAACCTTGATATTTAACTTACTCAGTTCTAGAGTATTAACTCTTACAGCGTATTCCAATGGTAATTTGTGGGTTTTGTATGTCTTATTTCTTCAGCAAGATATAATGGAACCTATTGAGGTAGATCTTAGTTAAAAGCATAAAAGAAAGTTTTTATACTGAAGAGTTTCAAGTTTGACCAGGCAAAAGATGTAAAAAGTGGCAGAATAGGAATGTTAATGATCTCATTTAACAGCTGAGGGAGAACTATGTTATAATTGGATGCAGGAAAGTTGTCAAGCTTCACTTAAGTTCATTGTTTTTGGAAAAAACATCTTGGCTTTTTTGGAATAGCATCTTGGCTTTTCCATACTCAGAGCTTTTTCTCTGTCTGAGACATTTCTTTAAAGCGTGTTTGTCGTCATATATTATGAGTCTGGGACAGTTGCCTGTGATTATATGATTGCTCATGAATGCTCTGCTAATGGTATTTTTCCTGAAGAAAAATATTGACTCATTTGTTTTGAACTCCTACTCCACCCACATGTGGTAGTGTAGAATTATGTAAATTTTGTAAATGAGAAAAGTAAAGTTCTACCAAGTGTAATAGCATTTATTTAAATGGGGGTATCTCATTTCACTGTATTTTAAGTGACTGTTATGGAAGTTCTGTTCCATAACATGTGAAGATCTAGGTTTTTATATTGGATCCTTAAAAATATTGTCCTATAAGAAATTGTAACGTAACAGAATATTGCCAGTAGGTCTCTTGGTACTAATGAAGCAAACTAAGTCTTACTTCTATTCATCAAATTTAGATTTACTGTGTTTATTCACAGTTAAAGGTTTTCATTTTGCTATGATTTTATAAAAATAACTAGCCTTAAAAAAAAGAGAAAAATCTGTATATTTATCAAATCAAGACCAGCAAAAGTAAGAAAGATTTTCTGTTAGTCTTGGCCTATTCCAGCATACTTTGTTCTGATGAAGTTTCTATGCTTTTCCTTCGTAAGAGTAGCAATTCACTCTAAGTACATTAAACATATCCTGGCGGTTTTAAGCGATTCCTCCATTTGTTTCAAACTCCTTATGGATAAGAAGGACTTTATATTACAATTTATTTAAAGCATTACCTTTTTAAAAAAGGCATTGAAGAATTGAAAGTGCTTTATTGCACAAGAAACTCTCTGATAATAACATTGTAAGGATTTCAGCAAAAGAAGGTTGGTGGTGTCCTCTTTTAGGACATTCTGCATTTTTATTGTAAAATCTATATTGATTTAACTGTCTTTTTGTAGTATTACTGGTTCTTTTCTTTTCATAGCAGATATGCTTATGAAAAACTGGAAACTTGTCTACAAAGGATTGAGTACAGTATATGCTATTCCAGAAGTACATTATATGTATGCACAATGCTTAAATGAATATATATTAACTAGGACCAAGTTTTATCATGACAATATTTGAAAAATCCCTGAATTCTCCTGAACAGGACTATGTAAATGTGGAAATTTTGAGAAACTTACAAACAGAATGAAGAAATAGCAAAAAACATCTTTTGTTCTGAAATTTGTTTGGTTTTCTCATTGCTGAATTTTTCCTGTTTTTCATTGGCAAGTTAGAGTTGGTATTGGTTTTTGACATTTATATTCTTGGTAGTCATGATTTTTGGTGCTCTTGACCTTTGCTTTTCAATGAAGAACTAGCAAGTCAATGGAAAACCAGTTCGAAGACATCTTGTTTTAGAAGAAAAAAATCTTTTCAAGTTGAATTGCAGACTTTTTCAGAGCATTGACGTTTTCTAGAAGGTAGGATTTGCGATGTTTTGTTTAAACCTTTCAAGGATAAAATTTTGGCATAAAAGTCTTGTTGATTGAACTCTTATGTAGTTAAAAAGTTTACTTTTATCCTAGGAAATGTCTTTCTGATATATGGCTTTAGTTCCTAAAGGGAATCAGCAGGTATGAATCACACCAGGTGATAGAGGTATGATGGAGAAGATTGAAACAGTGATTAGGATTCTTAATTAGCAAGAATCTACAGGCTATAAATTAGTGCCAGCAGAAGTAATTAAACTACTTTATTTCAATTTGGCAAAAAGCATACTTAGCATTAGGTGGCAAACTTAGTGTGAAAATGAAAAGAAAAAAAAGGTACTTGTTTCAGAGGTGCAATACAGGTGTGTTTCAAACACATTTGAAACAAACATGACCAACTCATTTTTTTCTGCTGTTATTAGAAGTTTGTGTTTGTTATTTAAGTGATTTTTTTTTTTTCCTGTTCTGTTTCTTTTCTATATGTGTACTATATTTGGGTTTTTTGGGTTTTGGTGTTATTTTTGGTGGTTTTTTTTTTTTTTTTTTTTTTTTTTTTTTTTTTTTTTTTATGGGGGCAGCTCTATGAGGTTTGGAGTCAGAAATATAAGGAATAACACCTCTTCCTGATGTAGCTGCTTTTGCACTCACTTTATATGCAAATATCTCCTGGGTTCAGAAAAGCAAAGTATTCTTTGAAGGTGTCCCTGCTCAGAGAACTCAGTGAGTTTTCAAAGTTCTTTTGTGTGTCTGTATCTCTTACACCAGTGTGCTCTGACTGAGTATGAAGCTACTGGGCAATACATAGTTTGCAAATAAACTATGCCCTGATCTTGAGCAAATGTTTGGTCATTAGGGATCTCCAAGACCTTCAATGTTTTTTTAATTATTTTAAATGTGATCATTATCATTCTGATTCTCTCTGTAGCACTGTTATAGGAAACAGAGTCCTGTTGTGGTGTGGTATGGCCAACAGACATTTTGCTGTTATTTTTTCTGACTACTAAACTCTCTGCATTCCTCCCACCCCTTCTTTCCCTCCTTTCTTTAGGAACATAAATAATTTTAATAGCTTCCCTTTTTGCCTTTTTGTTTTGAAAATGTACTGTAGTCATACCATCTCCTTTGTGATGGAAAGCTATATTAACTGTATGATCTCTAATCACATCAAAATGACCTCTCTTAGTATCATAGACTGATGCTTTTAGTGACCTTTCATCCAGTCTAGTTCTGATTCCTCATTCATCATCCATGTGGCTAAATCTATTGTTCACATATTTGATTATAGTCTTCTTGATGGATAACATATCAAGAGTTTGTTGAATCTGACTCTCAAGATGAGTCAGTTTTACTCCTCCTCTCTCTCCTACTCCTCCTGACATTTCTGCATCAGAAGGAGTAATATTCTGAGTCATTTTTTTTTTAGAGATCAAAGGGAATTCAATCTGAGGAAGCCATATCCACATGCATCAAACAGGGAACTTTCAGAATATTGGTGCTACCTATTGAACATTTTTGTGACCCCTTACTTTCTGGCTTCTGACAGCTTCCTTGGAAGTTTTTTCCCCTCCTTATCTTTTTGGTTCAAGGATCAGTAGATCTGAAAAGCAGAGTGCTAAGGAGACTGTTCCCTTTGATTAATAAGTGAATATATTTGCTGTAGAGGCAAGAATGGAACATCTTGTAACTGTTGGCAGCATTACTAAAAGAATAAGTGTCCTCATGGAAGAGGCAGAGCATAACGAGAGTTTTGATATGAGAAAAGAACAGTGTCTTAGAAAGGCTTTCAAGAGTTGTTGCATTACTGCAAACAGCTATCTGTTTTATTCTGGACATGGTCCAGTAACTGCAGGAACCAAACAAGTCATTTTCAGGCTCATATGCGTTGGGAACAGGACATTTTTTTGGCTATTTGACTTCCTTTCTTCTTTTCTGTCAGAGGCGGTCTGACTTTGTATGTCTGATGTCAGAAAGTGGCATTCATATTTTTTAGCTCAGGAGGTTGCCACTGCAAATCTACATGAGATGACTCTCATTTTCTGTTATGAAGTGCTCATACCTGTACTGCTAAAGAAAACTAGAGTGTATCATATAAGGCATCTAAGGAAGCTGTTTCGGTCAGTTCATCCCAGGATATGCAGTGAGAATGGAAGTCCCCATTTCAACATGTCCTATTCAGGGGAGATGATATGGACAGGATAGTCCCCTATTTTAACTTCTCTAGTGGCTCTAGTCATATGCTAGTTCTCCTTCTCTGCTACTACTCCTATAAAGGAGATGCCAGGGAAGCATCTAGAGCACGGCATCCTCTGGATGTCTCCCTAGTTGTGTTTTGACTGGATATTGTTCCTGACTGTGACAAGTTAAAGTGTTTCCTTGTTTAGACCTTGTATTCTCTGAGCCTGGGACAGAAAACACTTCTGTTTGCATCCCATCATGGATCTGTTGCATCCAGCAGATTTTTAATGCTGTAGAAAATCTGGCAGTCTGTGTAGATCACAGATTTCACAATCTGCTCCTAAGAGCCAAAGACTACCATGCATGAAGGAAGCTTTACTCTTGAAGAAACCATTAGTTCAGGATCTACGTCATTTCAACTGTTTCAGCCATTTTATTTCCCTCCCAAAAAAAGAGACGGCAAAGGTACAAGAACACAAATATTCTGCTCACAGTCTACATTGAATTCAGTAGATTATTTAGATTCTGACTACAGAATTTGTCCCTTGGACACAGCAGTGTCTTTTGAGTCACGGACATCAATGGAATGTTTATAAAACACAATTTTGGTCCTCACAGGCAGTACTATAATACATTTGTTGGACCATGGTCTCCCTGGTTTTATCAGGGGGATTCTAGAGTTTGTACTCAAGTTTGGGTGAACATGAAGGAATTTCATTAATTTCTGCTTTTCTGGCTGGTTTGAAAAACAGTAAGTACAATGTAAAGCAAAGTTCTCCATGGTACTGAGAGATGTCCAAACTGACTCTGTGTGTTAGAAGGGCGTGTATGTATTATAGTCTATCTGTACTTATGTATCTTTCAGGATCTGGGCAAAATTAATTTCTCATAGATTCTGCTATTTTAATAACTGAATGTTATTGTATGGTTGCTTTCTAGACTGGTAGACAGGATTACCAAAGGAGTGATGCTCAGTCTGTCATTGGGTGATTCAAAGGAAGATTTTGTACACTAGTTGCTGACAAGGTATCTTCCCATACAATAAACAGAATATTTCGGAAGAGGAAACTTCATTAAGTCTTAAAAAAAATAAATTGAAAATCCATGCAGCAGAAACTTTTAATAAGATATCACAATTCCAGAAAAGGTTTTTTTTTTTTTTTTTAATAGATACACAATCATTAAAAAATCACACATATATATAAATGTACAAATTATAATTATTATAAATTATATAACCATAAAATCAACAATATAATTATAAGCTATATAATTTATAGAAAATATATATGCAATAGTGTATAAAATGTTGCATATATATATTTGTACAAATATAAACATAAGGAATGTTTCTAAGTCTTTCTTTAATCAGCTTACTAAAAAGTTTTTCTTGCATTTTGTTGTCTAAGTTTTGTACCTTCTGAAAATTTTTCTGTCTAAGGATACATCTTAGATATTAATTTTGCTTGATGTGTAATGGTCTGTGGCAAAATAAAAGGTTATTTGAGTCTTTCTGTTATATATGAATATTTGGATACCATGCACATGGATGATTATTAGTATACTAAAGTGAGCTATATTATTGGTCTCATAACCTTAGTCAGAAGAGAAGTGACGATTCAGAGATCAGGACTTTAAGCATGTGAGAACTTTATTAAAATTGTGAGACTGTGATGAATTTGGCACTGCTGGAGTCTGTTTCCACTGGGCCACGAGGGCTCCTGCTCTTGGGCCGCTGCAGACCTGTTGCTTTCAGTTTGGCAACTGCATCTCCTCAGCTGCTGGGACCAGGCTGCAGCTGGGCCTTTTGGAGGTAGCGAGGGCTGCGGGGATGCTGCTAGAGCTGCATGCTGTCCTCTGGCTGGTATGAAGGGCTCTTGGAGGACGTGACTTCTCCTTCCTCACAAGGAGCAAAGATCCAGTTTCTGCATTGGCAGGAACACAGTGTCTTGGAGTTGGGGTGGGTATTTTGCTTCCTACATGGTGCAGAATTTCTGTGTCCTTTGGCAGATAGGGAAGACAAGGGATCTTCTTCCCTAAGTGGCAGAACATCGCTGTGTCTTCTGGCTGACAGTCCAAGACTTTATTCTTACTGGCTTTAAGGAAGGGAGAAAAGGGAAAGGAAGGCTTTTAGTGTCTGAATTCACACTGAGGTACTTTATAGGTAGATAGCTGACAGTTCCTGTTTCGCGTAAAATAATGTCCAACACTGATAAAACATTATTAATTTCAGTTGAAAATGTCTTAGCTTCCCCAAAAGACTGAAAGGAAAATTAAAAGCTGTCTAATATATGTTTTCAGAAAACATTCTCATTTTGTTCATCGTCTTCTCTAAACAGATCTTTTGATGTGATTTTACCATCAAATTTTATCATAAATTTTATTAGACTTACCATTTTCCTTTCACACTGTTAGCTATTCATAGGGTGTCTAAAACATTGCTGTGTAACAAAATTAAAAATTTGTGAAAAGCATCCACCAGCAATAACAATAACAATAATAATAATAATAAATCCCTCATATCTGCTTAGGGAGTCGACTACGCTTTTGAAAATTTAGACTTGTCCTTGTAGCAAATGATGGCTGTGAATTGCTTTGTCATATTATCTTCCATGGACATACAATGTCATTAGTTTAATATTTATTACGCTTCATTAACTATATACAAGTTGCTAAATGATTTAATTTTCATAAATGGAAGCTATCTTTGCGTAATTCTAATAATTAGGATGTTTTACTTAGAACTTTTCTCTGTTTCAATGTCAGGGAGAAGAAATTGCATGTTAATGAGAAAACCAGCTACTATTAGAGACATATTTAACATGGGTTAGTATTTTTCTTGTGGCCCAAGCAGATGTTGAAGCAAGTGAAAATAATAAGATTTCATACTTTGTAAATACTAACACTGCTTATTTTGGGCAAACGAAGCAAATTCTTATGTTTCAAAACTATTTTGTGTCAGCAGTCTTGTTTCCTTCAGTTAGGACATGGTGCCTCCTCACAATACTTCAGGTTGCGAACACACATGTTACAATAAACAGAGCATAAGCTCTGATGTTTAAAATAGACTGTTACAAACATTCTTTGCCACTAAATGAGTAGTATAAGTCGTCATGAAATACTGAGATTTCTCTACATGAAAAAAAAGTTGTAATTGGGTAAACTATCAGTAGCTTAAATTATGATTGAAAACAGGGCTGTTCTTGGCTCTCTTAAACATAGTTTCTATTAACTATGTTTCACCAGTCGACACATGATGAGCAACCTGACATGTCTCTTCTTAATAAGTACAGCAAATAGCAGTGAGAATACAGAAACTTTCAGTCTGTAATCCCACCTAGGTCTATTTTCTTGTAGAGCAGATCAAGAGCTGTTTGGAATCACAGTGGTTAGTGAAGCTGTGAAGGGACAGTATCACTTTGAGTCAGATGTCAGTAAGGAGTTTCTGTGGATAGAAGAATTAGAAAATATCAGTTATAATTGAGGAATATATTTGAGTTTTAAAATTTCAACTGTTAAAAATGGCTAGTGTCTGATGGACAAAATAAAAAACTAGTATAAAATAAAAAGAAAATGGCTAGATAAGCCTTACTATTCAAACTGAATAGACATTGCAAAAAATATAATAATCTTTCATATGAAAAAATGAGTTTTATGGTGGTTTCAGTAAGTCAGAAGAATGGTAACATGGAGAGAAATTTATGTTTTAAAAATGAGTGATTTTTGATTTACTATTTCTCTTTAAAACATTGTTTAGTTCTGCTAGCCTCCAGCTGAGTTACAGACCAAGGAGGATAAGCACCAAGGACTCCAATCGTACAAAATGTCCTTGCTGAGATACTCTTTCATCTCTTTTACATCAGGCTGTATGTACTTGAGCTCAAATAACCATTAAAAAGCTTCTACTCTGAAATCAGCAATGGTAAAGTCATTGTTTTCTCATATTTTATTACATGTCATTTCCTACTCATTATTGAACTATGCTAAGATATATTTTAAATGTGTGGGTTTGGAAGTTTTCCCATCTAATTGATATATGCTCTTTTTTCTCTCATCATTTTTACTTTAGAACAAACAAAACAAAACTATTTTCACAAAAGGTTGAATATTTTGCTTGCCCACTGTTTTACAGTATGGGCTTGTCAGCGATAGACTCATTTTCTGGACAAAATGGAATAAGCAAAACATCCATGCTGGTACTTGGAGATACCTTAGACATATGGAAGAGGACCAGAACAGAGGTCCAGATGCAGAAGAGCAATGCTTGCAAAGCATTTTGGTGTCACTGACATTTAAATATGAGTCTGTGCAGAAGTCACAATATTTTTCTTCTGAATTTGTAGACGTAGTTTGGTTTAATAGTTATTCTGCCTTACTATTTCAATAACTATGCTGTTAAAAATATCTTCCCTCAAGAACCCTTCCTTAGGAATAAAACAATTCATTAGCTCCCTTTAAGTGATGAAAAATAGAAAATTATTTTAAGCGAAGTAAACCAAAGAATGAGTTAATGCAAAAATGAAGCTGTCATCGGCACATCTCAGCCCTCAGACCTTCTAAAATATCAAGGCCAGTTTGGAAAAAAAGGCCAGGGGGTCAGCCTTATCCTTCCCATTAGAGTATTTATTATATGGAATGGAATTATTTCTTTTTCCCTTGTTTTTTTTTTTTTCTTTTTTTTTTTCTTTTTTGTCTTTTGTTTGGTTGGTTGGTTTGTTTTTTGTTTGTTTTTGTTTGGGTTTTTTGTGTTTTTTTTTTTTTTTTAATTTGGTTGGTTTGTTTGTTTTTTTTTTTTTTAACATGAATTACTTGATGTGAATTTCCTAGAGGGACCTCTTGAAGTTTGTGGTAAGCTACCGATTTCTTGGAATTTACTCCTTTTTGTACCCTGTTGAAATTGTAGCTGACCTTATTACATCTTCCATTAAGTAGTTTTAATGTATTTTCCCTTGTCTAGTCAATTGTAAGTGTGGAAGAAAAATCCTTTTTCCATTCCCATTATGTTGAATTTGGTGATGGCTCTTGCTTTCTTCCTTTCCTGTGCTATGAGCTCCTTCCACCAAATTCACTGTACAAGATCCTCTAATTCCTTATTTATTTCCCTTCTGGTAAAAAGCCAATTTAGGGCAGCTGGTCCAGTATGTTACTTGGAGATTTCATATGTTTTCCTTTATGTAATTTTTTTCACAATGTGGTGTTTTTTAAAGAAAAATATAAACCTTTTTTAGTTAGAAACTGAATACTAAAATTCAAGTTCCTTCCTCACACTTTTCCCTTGCTCCGGAATGAGTCCTTCCTTCTCGTAGTCTGTAGTCTTTCAGAATAAACCTATTCCAACATGAAGTCTCCGTGGGGCACAGTTCCCTAAGGAATAGCCTCTTGCTCTGTCATGGGACTGCGGTGTGGATATGTGTTCCACTGTGGTCCTCTCCTTGGGCTGCTGAGTGACAACCTGTTTCACTGGGGTCCTTTACAGGTAGTGCATGGGAATCTCTGCTCTGGTTCTTGTAGCACCTTCTCCCCCTTCTTCACTGGCCTTGATGTCTGCAGGACTGTTTTTCCCACTTTTAATTTGTCCCTCTTCACTGGGGTCTGATGGTTTTGCCCTTTCTTAAATATGTTTTCCCAGAGGTGCTGCCATTGTGGCCAAGGGACTTGGCTGTGCCCTGGTTGGGGCCATCTGGAACTGGCCATGTCCAGCCCAGGGCAGTCCCATCCTCCCCTCACAGCCTCCAAGGCTGTGCACCAACACCTTGTTCAGTGAACCAGAATTGATTTTGTCCAGTAGCTGTGGTAAGTGACTCGTCATCTTTCCTGCTTCCCTTTCCTTTGTTCCTGGTGCACGTTTGTAGGCAGTTGCTGGAGCAAAAAGCAGGAGAGCGCATTGCATGTGAGGAGTGCCAGTTTATGCCCACTGGAGGTGACAGTGGCCCTTGGTTCATCCACCACAGTGATGGGGGCCTCCTGCTGCATATGAACCTCCACAGAGTACAGTAGAGTCTTCATTTGATTCTACATTTTGTCAGCTGATAGTGGTGAAAAGTTATCCTGAAAGGCCCTGGAGATACCTCCCTCTCAAGAGCAGTGCTGCCTTGGAAACTGCTGAGCTCTCTTGCCTCTCACAGGGATGTAATAGTTTACCAGTGACTGAGCGTCCTGATTCATAAAGAGTTTCCAGCCCTGACATCTCTGAAGACAACTAATGAAATAAAATTTCGAGTTGCTTTTTTATTGAAATGCAAACAAGGCAGAAGAGGGGGAACAAAAAAACCAAATGCAACCCAACCAATCAAGAAAACCTCCTCGGTCCTTGAAGTACCAATTTGATCCAGTCAGATATTTCTGCTTTCTGTAAGAATTGACTTTTTTCTAATGTGGAAGGACATAAGCTTGGCAGAAGCTGGTCAGACTCAGGTTGATAAATTCCCAACACATTTCCTTCAGAGCCTGTATGAGTATGTTATATTTTTATGCAAATATAATAAAAGTTGTGGGGACTAAAATGAGGGTGAGTGAGCATTGCAAATTGAATCTCATCACAGGGAGGTGATAAAAGTTTATCTACAATTGAATTAGCAGACTAGACCTCTATACCTCTATTTATCAGTTTATTTGGGGTGCTTGGGACTGACACTTTGTGTACATTCTTGGTAATTTTATTCAGGATTTGGTATCTAAGCCTCATGTAGCTGCAGATACCAATCTGATTTTTTTTTTTAACAGAGTGAGTAATATGTACCCTTATTTTGTAGACAGAGGATGGAATTGAAAATAATTTGTATCCTTTTTTTCTTTTTTTTTTTTTTTTTTTGGGTCAGTTTTCTATGGTAATCTCTTTTTCGACATCTCTCAAGGCCACTCAACCTCAGGGCAGGGACTGGGGGAATGAAGTTCCACGCATTGTCGAGGAAGATCACGTTTGAATCCACCTTGAACATACATAAGTCTTTGAATCCACCTTGAACATGCATAAATGAGTCTGTGGGATCCAATGGGATTCATCCCAGAGTCCTGAGGGAACTGGCTGATATATAAACAACTCTTAATTACATTTCAAAAATTGTGGCAGTCACTGGAGTTGTAAATAAGCCTGTCTCTTTAAAAGGAAACACTCCACTTCAAAGGTATTTTCTAGTGCCTGCAAAATAATACATAAATAAATGCACTCCTATAGGTGATAATTTTGGGAAAGAAAAGGAAAAAAATGCTTAAGCCTGGTCTTTTATCTACTTAAAGCATTGTTTCTGTACTCTCTTCCCCTTTTTTTGTCTGTTACCTTTCAACATGGAAGGAATTTTTTTAATGAGTAGTGCTCTGAAAATGGTGGTTCAGAAAAAAAAGATTGTCTTTATGCATCTGTATCATGACAACCCATATTTGCAGATAATTTTGTATCTGTGTGCATGCTACAACAGACAGATTTCAGTTAAGAACTTGAACAAATCTTTTATTGTGATCTATTTAGCAACAGAATTAAAATAATAGCTTCCCTCTAGCATGAAGTTTCAATAGAGTAGTTGCTTTCTGCAAACTGCAAAGTCAATCTTACATCAAATATAAACAACTTCTCTCTCCCTTTGCTTTCCCTTTTGAATGTTATTGCTAGAAACCAACAAAAACATCTTTAATAAATATACACATTAATTAAAAAGAAATTGAGAAATTTATTACTTAATTTGGCATTAGAATTAAAGTTCAAACTCAATTTTAATTACGATATCTCTTTATCATTCTTTTCCAATTGTTTGCTTTGCTTATATGTATTCCTAATGTAGAATTTTAATAATAATTAAAAAAAAAAATAAGGGACAATTCTTTTGTACTACTTAGAAATCTAGCCTGGTTGATCTTACCATGAAATATATTGATAAAGGAATACTATCATTATTCATGTTTCAGTAAGACAGTGATTTCTAAAATTGAGTAACCATGGAAACACAACTGGGTAACATAAGGAAGAAAGTGAAGGGGTAAATTTACAATTAGTCTTTTAATCTAAAGTTATTATGTGAATTTTGTTTTTACAGTATAATTGAGCTCAGTTTTTTAACTAATCTCGTACCAGTTTAAGTGTACAGATATGTTATATATATGTATAGGCATACACATATGAAACATATTCATGGAACATATTTAGTTGAAATAAAAGGTTTATTTACTTTTCTTTCCATTATTTTTATTATTTTGTGTCAAGTTTGTTTGGGGTTCATTTATTTATTTATTTATTTATTTTTTAATCAGTACAATCTAGGCAGAAAGCTTACCACCTTCTCTGCCTTCATTTTTGTTTCATAGAATGTTTTTTTTTTTCCACCTAAGTGAGAGTTTGAGTAATCTTCACAAGTTATAAATTAATTTTATAAAGCAAATTTATAAAGCATTGTGGTACAATACTCTAGTCAGAGCATTAGGAGGATCAGAGACAGATTATTGGACCAAACTGTAATAAAAATGTTACAAATGTAAGGTAAAGCCAGTTTCTTGTTACTGTATAAAGCATATGCTCTTTTTAATGTGATGAATTGCAGAACTCATAGCGTTTTGTGTAGAACTTGGCACACATTCTGGTGCCTATCTTTTATATTGCTTGTGTATGTGTACTGGAAATATGTATTTGCTTTATTAGAAAATATTCCCCAGGTATTTCTGGGCTGTGTTATTCATATAATGACCTGAGTTATGTTTTCTGTATCACTGTGAACCTCAGCCTGCTATCTTTTCTCAACATCTCTAATCTACCTGAGGATATACCGTTTTGTATGCTGGAAAATGTGTTGACTTCTGTAGTGTTAAAAGCAGCAATTTTTGAAATTATTTTTGATTTCTCTCAGTATCTAAAAACCTTAAGATGAAATATGTTAAGCGGGAAGGTCAAGGATATTTTCAGATTTTATACTTTAAACTTTTGAGATTTGTAGTTTATGACTTTCTTTAGGATAAGGGTCTTTCTGTCTAAATTCAGCAGTTGTTGGGAAGGAGGTCTTTTTCCCTGAATGTTTTTTTTTTTCTTTTTGCCCACATTTCCTGCACTTGTCTTCTTCTATCACATGGAGGAAACTGAATATGAAGCTATGTATTCTCTTGGTTCTGATGCAACCTCTAAAATGCATCAAATGTCAAGCCACTGTGAGCAATTCATGAAGAAATTGCCTGAACATTTTGATCATAATCAGGCTTTTATTATGAAAGTAACTGGCATAGAAAGACACCTTTAGAAGTGTGAAAACAAGCAACACAATGAAGTAAAAATGATAAAATTGAGCACAGCACTGGCACAGTACAGCTGCTGTCCCTGGCAGTGACTGCAGCCTTCAACAATAGTCTGTGACTGCCAGGAAAACCCATTTCCCCAACTATGGGGAAGTAATTTCTCTTGGTTAATGTTCATTTTAATATCAATGAAGAGTTTGAGCCAGAATCCCATCTGTGAAAAACTCCAAACTTTGGTAGATTGTGTGTGTTCATGAAATGGTCTTATGAAACCCCTTTATTTTTAAGATTTACCAAATGGAATACTTTACCCCATCTGACTCCATAAGTAATTTTCTGTATATTCTAAATTCAATCTTGGTGACCAAGCTTTGCAATCAAAAGAATATATTCAGTAAATATATTTATTTATATAAATATATAAAAGTAAAGTAAAAAAAAAAAAGGGGGAAAATTAAAAAAGTAAAAAAAAACAAACCCAAAACAAACAAAAAAAACCCCGAACAAAACATATGGAGGGAGGGGAGGAAGGGGTCATGGGAATAATTTGCACTGTAAGAAGTGAAATCACTTCTTCCTTCCCTGAAATTTGTATAGTAGAGGAGACACATCATTTTCGGTGGAACAGTGTGTGGTATGGCAATACAAAAACACAGGTACTGTCTTAGTTTCCCATGATTTTTCTAGCAGGGGTTTTTACAATTTTACCTTGCAGAGGAGAGGACCAAAAACCCACTCATTAATAGTAGTCTTAAAATGTTTATAAAGACGGTTTTAGAAAAGAAAGCTACCCTAGTGTCATTTCTCTGGTCCTGTGCTCATTCTTCCAGGCTACTTTTTGGTCCTCAGGTTGATGGTTGATGGCTTCTTCTTGTCCACATTGAGTACAATTGTACAATCACTATCCTGATGTTGTTGCTGGGTGGGCTGTGATGTTCATGGTGGGAGTCCCTACCTCTTCTATCCTGGGACCTGCTTGGCTTTATTTTCATGTGTTTCCTTACCCTCGGCTGCTACCTTATGGCAGCTCTCAGTTCAGGGCACAGCTTGTTGGCCTTCACTAGGAATGACAGAAGTTGTCATTACTGGGCTACAATTTATTTTAAAAGCAGTTTTGAGTTGAGCTAGCCACATTGATTTTGGTGAGGATGGATGTACGTCTTCAAGCTAAACATCTGTCCAATTTGTTCGGAGAGCCGGGTTTATATTTCTAAGACATCTTGGATTATTTGTTCCAGGTATCATGGTCTGTCTCACCATTCCATCCAAATATGAGGTATTTGCAGTGGAATTAGCTGAGCAGTTTTCATTTATGGCAGCAGCTTATTTCCTGCAAGTGCAAGAGCTGCCTACAGACACTATCTGCAGCACAAAAGATGTGAACTAGAAGATGGGAACTACAAGGAATACTGAAATCCTTCTGAGAGGTGCATAGCAAGTGACAGCAGCAATGTGTGGGTGGCTGGCAGGACATGGATTTAGATATGCAAAAGGGAGGGACCAAGATCAGTGATACAAATGTGGGAATAATATTGAAATCTCAGAGATTCTTAAAATTAGAAGTTTCTCCCTAAGTTAGCTTTAGTTCTGCACTGAGCAATAGCAATGCCTTTCTCAGCCTAAGTTTCCAAGGGTAAATTAGTATGAAGAAACATTCTTCTGGAAGCAGTCTGTTATGCTCTCACCACACAGGCAGAATACCAGTAATCGTATTCTACCAGTTAGACTCTGCACACATATTTTTATTTATTTTTTCAACCAAGAGAGAGGAAAATTTATCGGAATCTCAGATTAGGTTTGAGAAAGAGGTGTAGCATATCTCAATCTATCCTTACTCTCAGAAGCAACAGCTTCAAAACAAAATAGTGGCAACTTCCATTTGCTACACTGCACTGCAGTATCAGCTCCTTTCCAAGCAACAGCTGATCACTGCACCCTGCTCGGCGCGTGGTAGCAGTGAAAAAATCCATGTGCTTGTGTAGGTGTAAACGTGTGTCAGCCTATCTTGCCAGTATCCAATTCTAATAGTAATAGATGGGGCTTTACTGCTCATTTATTAGTAAGTGCTGAGTTATGGGGAAGTATTAAGAATCAATGATCCATCAAATGTAGGACCTTAGTTTCCTAGAAAACTGTTAGTTTGCTTACTGCTTATTCATATGGATAGGTTTTCATGCATTCATATATTTCTGTGTATTAACTGCTTTATGGCTCCCCGTGGTGAAACAAATTTTTTACTTCTCAACTTGTGAAATGCTTGAATTGCTAATTCCAGAACTGTTTCATTCAGTGGTTACAGAATGCATCATTTATAGTCATTTTGAAGTGCTTAACATAGAAACCTTTCAATCCTTCTCTTCTTTGATTGAGCAAGTAAACAAATTTGCTCCTGGAGGAAGGATTTGAAGGTGACTGCCAAAGATCAGTGTGGATGAACTGTTCTTAAGCAATTAATTCTACTGTTGATGGAGTTGACTTACATTTTAGCATGAATATGAGCTGGGGTGTTTGATATCGATTTGGCTTAGGCATAGTAAAACTGGCAGAACATATATGCATCCATTTTTGATACTGCCAAGCTTCAGTTATCCACCTATAAAAGCATTTTATCATTAGGTCTTTTATTCCAAAAGAGGTGGATTGTATTACCCTGTTTGCATTCCTAGTGGCACAGTTGAAGGCACATAATGAAAACAGAATATTCTGCTCTAGGTATTGCTGTTAGTGCCAGTCTTCAGAAAATACTTGGAAAAGTGTAGAGGAAAGATGATATTATAGATGATGAAGAGAGTTGGGATTTGAAATAGTTTTATCCTGCCACAGACATTGTGTGAGACTGGAAAAGGCACACTGTCTGTTAATCTATTTGTGCAAACTATAGTTACCTTCAACAGATTAAATAAAGATAAATGATTCATGTTTGAATGGTGTTTTGGGAGACTTGAACAAAAAAATGTTATCATTTATTGTAAGTGTTGCATAGGATTTAGAGTGGAGGAATATTTACTGCAGTATACTGCACTCACAGGGAAAACAGAATTTTGGGGTACTTAGATGCATTCTTTTGTTATTTGATCTACTTATCTGTTCTCCATCTTTGCCCTGTGCAGTTCAAAAATCTTTTAACATACCCTTTTATTTAGCTAAATTTGTTTCTCCATTTGTTACACTTCCACTTCCACTTTTTCCTGCTGACCTTCCTGGATCAACATTCCTGTTCTTGGAAATGAAGTGGTTGACAGTTGTCTCTTTTGAATTATTTCTTTCTGTCCCTATCTCCTCTCCTATCCTTCCACTGCCTGGAGCTGTACCATTATGAAACTCAAGGCTGTGCAAAATTATTGTGTACACATTATTTTTTCTTTTTAAAATTTGTTTTTCCTCAATATGAAAAGCTTATCTAGCTCAATAGATACTTTTTTCCCCAGAAATTATGTACTGACTAGTTCCTGTCTATGTACTTTTAAATATTTATTTGAAAACCTAAAGGTAGTACAGAGTTTTCCAAAAATCTGCTTTGGAGGTTGCATTGACCTGTATTTGTGGATTTGGTGACAGATTTGTGGAATTTCCTATAGATATGTGCTGGTTTGGTTTTGTATTGGATAGTGCTGTTGTTTTTTTTTTTTTTGTTTGTTTGTTTGTTTTTATTGAGACCTTTGTGTTTTCCACGGCTTATTTGTCAGTTTTTGATGTGTAGTGTTTTTCCATATTGTAGAAAGGAATAGGTGTTTCTTTTCTTCGCCATAATTTGTGCTTTCTGAGTTAGTTTTTTTTCTTCTCCTTTACAAACTTCTTTTTTTTTCTTTTTATATAAGATCCAGTGATCCACGAGTATAATAAGATGCAGCTAGAGAATGGTAAAAAAAATCCCTTTCAGTAGAAAACATTTTTATAGTTTTGTGGGTAGCATGAAGATGCTAAGAGTACTAAGCAGTTCTTAGTGTCAGATCAAAATAAGTGATAAATTGGAGGAATGTTTTTCAGTCAATAAGATGAAGATCAATAAAGACAAATGCTAACTACTACAACTTAGAAATGAGGAATCAAATGTTTATGTACAAAATAGGAAATCAATGTGTAGGCAGCAGTAGTGCATATATATATCCGAGTGTTAGAAAAGAGCACAAATTGAAATTAATTAATGATGTGATTCTCTTGCATAAAAAAAGAGCAAATAGCCCTGGGACACACAGACAGGAATGTCATCTGCAACACATGGAAGTTGCTACTGAGCTTTTTTTCAGTGAGTGGGATATCACAGAAGTATTTTGCCTGGTCTTGGGCATTAGGCTTAAAGAAAGAATCAGATGAATTGGACAGCCTCCAGAGGAGACAAACAATACCCAGAACCAGATATTAGAAGGACAAAAGAATGTCTCTTAGTCCTGAATGGAAAGATCAAGAGGTATATATGTCAATAATATTGCAAAAGAAGATTGTCTTCTAATATAGGACAGATTACTATGAGCAATGATGGTTCTGTTTTCCAAATGAAAACAAATAGAACAAAAATAATCAGCATATTCCGTAATGCCAAGAATAGGAGATAAGAAAAATCTTTATATATAACACAGCTGAATACTTGGAAAAACTAGGATAACTGGGACTCTGAAGGCTGTGAGGCAAATCTGTATCAAGAATATTCTAAGAGTATGGTGTCCTCTCCTAGGGAAAGAGGGATGAATGGGTGTGGTGTGTTGGCTCTGTCTGGATGGCCGGTACCCACCAAAGCCAAACTATCAGGGGGAGAGAAAATATAACAAAAGGCTCATGAGTTGATATAAGGACAGGGAAAGATCACCAACCATTTATTGTCACTGTCATTTATTACCAGTAAAAATCAGAGCAGGATAACGAGAAGTAAATGAGAAGTAAAACAAGTAAAACTTTGCTCTCACCCCTTCCTCCTTCTTGGACACCACCTCCTCCCCTCCAGAGTCACAGGGGGATGGGAAATGGTGTTATGGTCAGTTAGCCACAGGTTGTTTCTGTGGCTGCTCAGGGTGAGGAGTACTTCCCCTCTCTAGTGTGTGGTCCCTCTCAGAGGAGACAGTCTATCACAAACTTCTACATTGTGAATCCTTCCCACAGGCAGCAGTTCTTCATGAATGGCTCCAGCATGGGTCCCTTTCAACAGAGTGCAGTCCTTCAAGCCTTTTCCAGTATGAGTCCTCCGCAGGGTCTTGAGTCCTACCAGGAAACCTGTTCTAGCATGGACTTCTCTCTCCATGGGTCAGCAGATCCCTGCGAGGACCCTGATCCAGCATGGGCATCCCAAGGGGTCACAGCCTTCTTTCAGGCATCCAGCTGCTCTGACATGGGTTTGCTTCATGGTGTGCAGGTGGAACTCTGCACCCACCTGGATCTCCATGGGCTGCAGGGGCACACCCAGCCTCACCATGGTCTTCACCATGGGCTGCAGGGAAGTCTCTCTTCTGGTACCTGGACCACCTTCTCCCTGTCCTTCTGCACTGATTTTGGTGTCTGCAGAGTTGTTCCTTTTACATGGTCTCACTCTTCTCTTCTCTGAGTGCAATCACATTTGCACAATAACTTTTCCTTCTTAAATGTGTTATCACAGACATGTTACCACCATCTCTGATTGTCTCGGCCTTGACCAGTGGATCTCTGCCAGAGATAGGGAAAGCTTCTAGCAGCTTTTCACAGAAGCCACCCCTGTAGCCCTTCCCCTGCTATCAAAACCTGGCCCCACAAACTCAATACAAAGAGATGAGCCTGTTATTATTCACAGTTCTAATTTTTTAATGATTTTTATCTTTCTTTGCCTATTTAAACCAGTATGTGTTTCTGAGGTGTGATAATATAATCTTTGGAAATATTTCAATGGGAAGATTTTTATGAAGATGTATTAAGAAGTTTTAAAAATGCATAAATATATATGTACATATATACATTATAATGTGCAAATATGTATTTGTAAGTCTTCTTTATATATGGGGTGTGCGTGCCTTTGAATTTTATAAGCAGGTATGTTGAAAAAGTAAGCCAGTTACTGGGTACCAATCCATCTCTTCAAAACTGAAATAAAACACTCCATGTTGAAAGTAGTTGTTTTGTTTAATTTAATTGTGCTCATTTAATATACAGTTTGAGAAGCAATAGTTGAGGGGTTTTTCACTTGTGAGACAATAGAAGCTGAGAGCAAGGCTGGAGGTATTCAAGTTGTTAGCTTTGCGGCATGAAGAAACAGATAATTATTACCTGTGGAACATGGAGAAGTTATCAAGGGAGAGAATGTGAGTGAAAGAATAATGTGTCATTTTAGGCCCATGATTTTTAGTATCTGGCAAGCCTATAAGTTTTAGTCCCAAGCTTATCTTTTCAAAGTATTTGGTATGTCTCTTTTGAGAAAGCGATTGAGTGATCAGAAATTTAATAAATGTTTGTGGAAACTGTTCTTCCATTAAGTGCATGTCTTTAACTGTTTCATGTGAGTTCTTCTGGTATTGGAAGGTCTGTTCACTGTGCCCTACATAGTTTTATAACAGCATTTGGTACCTTGCATGTGTGTGCATGCACAGGATCCATGTGGTTGTTGGCTCTGTTATGTCAGGTGTTTATCGCAGTTGTGGAGGGCACATTTAATATTTTTCATTCTAGTGAAGATTTGTTTACTGCAGCATATGTTGATAGTAATTTCCATGATACACTAGGATTGTTTTAAAATTAGACACATGTGAGGAGGTTTGGGTTCATGATTAGTTACAGTGAACCTTGCACACTGATGAATTCTTTCAGTTTTTGAAAATTATACCTTAGGTTCTTAGGTATGATATCTTTAAATCAAAATAAGTTGTTATTGAAAGTACTAATGCATCATGATTATTGTAACAGTTTAGTAACAGGAGTGGTTTAAACATTCTCATCTTCTGAACATTTTTTTGCAACAATAAATAGTAGCTTTTACACATATTTCAATAGAGCAAAAATAAAAGCAATCGTAGCCTAAAGATATATATATATAAAGTAAATTGCTAATTAATGATTTCAAACTATAGCTATAATCTCTTGCAGAAGGTCTTTTATGCATTGATTAGGCACTTTCAGTTGAGGAACACAGAAGTTGTGATTATTTGCTTTTGTAGTCATAATAAATGGAAAAGATTTTCTGGCTAAATGGCAGAAGAATATTGCTTTCAAAACAGGATAAGTCACTGTAATGTTAATGGGAGAAAGACAATGTACAAATATGATTGGTCCTGTAATAGCTTTCTATTACATTCTGTATAAACATTGGAAAATGTTTGTCAGTCCTGAGAATAAGTGTGTAGCATGTCTGGAAATGAAGGATGGAGACAGAAAAGGTAGTTGCTGTATGCTCTGCTGCAAGGACAAGAGCTACCACTGTGAGCTGTAAATGCTACAGCAGTTCTGCTGTCAGTCAAAGGGAATGACCTACTCGGGCCTTGTTGGATTTCCTGATGGAAAACCGCTGAGACGAAACGACTTTGTGTCTCAGGCCAGTAATAGTAGCCATTGCTGCACTTAAGAAGTGGGCTCTGCTTTGGGAAGGATTGGCCTTTTGGAAAACCTTACAGTGAGCAAATAATATCCAGTGATACTTTCAACAGAAATTTTAAGTGAATAGTTTGTATTGCCGTAACTCAAAAGGAAAGTCTATATAAGATAGTCTGTATTGAATTGTAAGATTAACAAGCTTAGTAAGCATGTAGGCTTTTTTGTTATTTTAAACTGATTTTCTGTGATGTTTTGTTCGATTTGCCAAAGACAGGCTTCCAGATTCACTTGCTGACTTTTAAAAAGGCTACTTGTCTGTGTCTTGACCACCTGAAGGAGAAGAAGGGTTTGCACTTAAACCTTCATTGCAATGTGTGCTTTAATAGCCAAGCTAAAGTAAATGTGTCTACAGCCTTATAAAATGTTATAACTCCCTGGCAATTAACAGGTTTCTTTTGGAAGTTGCTGTTCATTTTATCAGAACCAGCACTGCAGAACACAAAACAATCACACCAGTGCTGTATTTCAACTATGCCAGCAACTTCCTTGCATTCCAGCATTTTACCTTGAAACATCAAACAGAAGGTAGGTTTGCAGGCTGTGCTCTGGAAGGTTGGGCATGTCCCCCTACATGTTCTGAATCAGTTGTGGCCAGCATACCTGCTGGCAGGACAGAAATCCTGTACTGCTGCAGCAAAATTTCCAAGCGTTTAGATGTGGAAACTGTAAAAACTGGCTTAAGGGCAAGTGAGGCAGTTACCTGTCTGCACTGCCACATGCAATTTAAATGTCGTGCTAAGCACATTTTAAAGACAAGCTTAAGTATGACATCCACACTAGTGCTGCGCTCATGTTAGGTTGTTGAATTTTGGGATTTGTAACCACTAGTTCATACCCCCAAAAATCATGCTGGAATTAGACAGCCTCTCAAGGCATGGGCAGGGAATTGCAGGGAAAAATTTACTACTTAAAAATTTACTACTAATTTACATGTTAATCAACCTTCTGTGAAAGTCTGCCTATACCCCAGAACGGGCTGCTAGGACTAGGTATTTTACTCTTTGGCCCAGGTACTGTTGGATGAATGCAAACAACACTGGCAATGCAGCTGAGCAACAGCAAGATTTACCTCTGCAATGGAAAAAAACCCTAAGAATTACAGATTTGAAAACAAATACAAAGGGAGAAAGAGGGCAACAGAGTCTTGAAATGCTAACACAGAGAGTGAAGATATGAACATGTGACTTAACAACCGTTTCAGTGGAAGATTATTCTACAGTTATGTGGTCATTACTCTTCCATGAGTTTCTATGTCTGATAACTGATTTTGGCATTGTATTTATATATAGGATTGCACACAAACAAGCATTGCAAAATCTTAAAAATTTCATAGACAGTTGTGGTGAGTTTGTGTTTTTGTCCTTCATATATATATATGATACAAATCAGAATGTAACCCACATACTGTGCATACAGCAACTATATTTCTGATCTCAGAATTTATGAAAGAAGTGAAGGAAGAATGGCTGACTTAGGCTGTACTGTACCGTGACTCACAGGAGTCTTCCCATTTGCCTTAGTGAATGTCTGTAGGAAGAGGATGCTGGCTGCATCTTTTAAATTGCAGAGCCAAGTATTGGAAGAGAGGATCTTTTCTAGAGCTGCTCATGCCTGTGAGTCTTTAGAGACAGCTGCTTAAAGAGCAAAACAAAACAAAAAATGCTGGCAGCATGAAATGTAAGGAGTCAGAAAGGAGATTTCCTAGTGTTCAGTTTGATAATAAGTGGCATCAATTTCAAATGTTCACAGGATTATGTTTGGTGTCTCTGAAATTAAAAAGTACATAAGAAAAAAACATCATAGAACATTAGCATATTTTTTGTAGTGTAAAGGCTTTGCATGCAGTCTATTAGTTTTTTCCTATCTGTCTGACTTGTGTTAATTAGCAAAAGAGCAATTTCTACAAGATTTCTTAGATAAGCATTGCATTTCAAAACCCATATTTGTAGAAATAGGCCAGAGGTTCTTCAGCTCATGAAAGGAGACAAACTTGTTGAATATTCTATAATATGAGTACATGAGTGAGAGTAGTTATTAGTGAAAGATGACAAATTGATTTGAGAGTTACAGAAAGGGACAACTGGAAAGATGATGATCTTGGAATCATAAAATTGTAGAATCATTTAGGTTGGTAATAACCTTTAAGATCATTGAGTTCAACTATGAACCTAACACTGTCAAATTCACCACTAATCCATGTCCCCAAGCCCCATATCTACATGTATTTTAAGTGCCTCCAGGGATGCTGACTCAACCACTTCCCTGACCAACCTGTTCCAGTGCTTGACCACCCTTTCAGTGAAGAAATTTTTCCCAGTGTCCGATCTGGACACACTCTCCCCCAGCAAACTTGAGGCCATTTCCTCTTGTCCTATTTCTTCTGACTTGGGAGAAGAGATTGATCCCCACTTGGCTACAATCTCCTTTCAAGTATTTGTAGAGAATGATAAGACCATCCCCGAGCCTCCTTTTCTCCAGGATAAGCTACCCCAGGTCCGTCAGCTGCTCCTTGGGAGACTTGTGCTCCAGACCCTTCACCAGGTCCTCTGCCATTCTCTGGACATGTTCCAGCACCTCAATGTCTTTCTTGTAGTGAGGGGCCCAAAACTGAACACAGGATTTTAGGTGCAGCCTCACCAGTGCCAAGTACAGGGGAATGATCACTGCCCTGGTCCTGCTGGACACACTATTCTTGATACAAATAGGGATGCCTTTGGCCTTCTTGGTCACCTGGACACACTGTAGGCTCATGTCCAAGCAGCTGTTGAACAACAGACTCAAATCCTCTTTAACTGGGTCGCTTTCCAGTGAGTCTTCCCCTAGCCTATGGTGCTACATAGGGTTGTTGTGGCACAAGTGCAGGTTCTGGCACTTGGCCTTGTTGAATCTCATACCATTGGCTTTGGCCCATCAATCCAGACTGTCCAGATCCCTCTGCAAAGCCTTCCTATTGTCCAGCAGATCAACACTCCCACTCAACTTGGTGTCACCTGCACATTGACTGAAGAAGCACTTGTTCCCCTTGACCAAATCATGATAAAGATGAGATACTAAGGCCTGTCAAATCTTGCGCTCAAACTAATTTAAGCTAACTGAGATTAGTATTGATAATATTATAACTACAGCAACAGGCTTAAAAATATTCATCTGAACCTAAAAATCTTTGAAGCCTGTGCTGGACTTTCCCTTGCATTACCTGTCATGTCATACTATGTTTTTGAGTTTGGTAGTATGAGCACTGCCTGATTCTGTCTACAGGAACTATAATGTCTCAGGGACTGTTATAGCTGGATACTGGAGCATCCGAAATAAATGAAGGCACAGACCATACTGGGTCATTTTCTAAACTGAAAATTTGGACTCTGTTTTAGGCTTGTCCCAAAGATATCTATTGATGTTATAACATTGTCAGATGATATGCATCTTTGGCTACACTTCCTCTATACAGACAGTATGTTTGGGTATTTTGATACTTTTTGATGTCATTTTGTTGATCTCTAAAATATTTTTATTTACATTACAAAACCAAACATTATGATGCAGTTGGGACACAGAGACTGTAAATATAGAGAGACAATGTCAGCATGCATTGTTGGCTTGAACACGCCAGCACAGTGTCATTAAATCTCATTTCGGTTGGAGAGGATTCCCATTCGGCTGTTGTGCAGTGCAGTCAGAATGAGTTCAGTGTCTGTTCACATCTGTGTAGATATTCAAATTGCCAAAAAGAGTAGAAGAAAAGGCAAGCAGAGAAGGAGGAGGAGAGAAATATGTTTAAGGTTGCACACTGGATTGCCAGGTAAGCTACTGTGTTAGTTTAGTCCTTGCTCATTGATGCCACGTTAACTTCTACTGGTTTTTATCTCTCCTGACCTTTACAGAAAACTCAGTCCCTTCAACTCATTGATTATTTTGGTACCTCCAGTTCCTCTCTCTCTCTCTCTTTTTTTTTTTTTTTTTTTTTTTTTTTTTTTTTTTTTTTTTTTTTTTAATGGAGCTCAGGTACCCAAACTTACTGCCATAGTTTAAATTAAATTACACTGATTATTATGCCACAGGCAGGCTATCGCATTTATCACATTGGAGGTGTATGATGGGGTACCCTTAGGAGTGGTTAGCTCTTTGATTGCTATATTCTTTTATACGGCTCTACTCTGCTCACTGTTTACTAGCACCTCTAGGTTTTTATTGCAGTATTGCAGTTGCTTTGTAAGACAAAATCACTTGTAAATCAGCCTTCCAGCTGTATTCCATTTTACTTTTCTTGTTTTAATTTCCTTATGTTGCCCAGGTTTATTTATTGCTTAACACAATGTTCTTCAATAATTTTGACAGTATAATCAAAAAATTATCATAGTTTCTATTCTTTTGTTTTTACTCATTCAGATAGTATATTTCTCCTGGAAAAAGTACTTTAAAAGTCATATTTAAAGACAAATAGTTACTGTTTTCAAGTCTGCCAAGTATAGATTGTGTTGCTATGTGCATGGACAAGTTTATTGCACAGATAATATAATGGTAATCTAATAAATCCTAATAAATCTAATTTAATTAATGTAATAAACCAAACTTGACTGGATGATTTCATCTGAACAATAAATTTCTTGTATCCATAGTAGGAAATGTATGTATATCAATACATATTTCTAGAACATTATACTTCAGCTCAATATTAATATATATTTCTATAAAATCATACATCAGCTCAAACTCACACAATATATGTTATTCCTGAATGTTTGTAATGCCATTTTCATAGTGGCCAGACTTGGACTTAAATCTCTTTGTGCTGTGCAAAACAACTCTTGTCCCAAAGAGTTTACAGTGGAAGGCTTGAGCAGAGGAGAGAAGAGTTGAAAGAGGCAGCGTGGTGCTACTCTGTGCAACATGCTGTGGTTACAGCTCACTGGCATCTTGTCCACTCGTGTTGGGTACTTTGTTGAAAGAAGAAAAAGTATCTCTTACTAGAATAACTGATACACTTGGAAAAATCCTCCATAATTTCACGTGCCTCACAGGTCTGAAACAGACTCAAAATACATGCTGCAATTGCTCTGAAGTTGACTAATTCATCTGATGATTCGAGAGGCAACAGCAGGTATTTCCATTGAGCACTGTTTTACATTAGCAAAAGGAAGATAGGGCATCTTAACAAGAAAGTTTTAAAACTACAGTTCAAGAGCATAATGAAGTTTTGGAAGGAGAGTTCCTACCAGTTGGTGTGACTGTAGCAAAGGTGTATGCTTGAATCTTTGGGCTGGTCCAAGGCATGGCAAACAGCCATAGTTCCTATTTTAGTTAGAAAACTTGGTTTTACCGTCATTTTGAGAGTGCCTGATATTTGCAAAATAGTATGTGAATAGTTACAGTAAGCATTCTGGAATGTTTTGGAGGGTTTTATGGGATATTTAGGAGATACTTTGTTCTGAGGTGAGTGGCATGTGGCCTCCTGTGCTTTCAGAAGCCAGTAGAATTGTTTCTGTATGGGTTGAGGTTGGATTATGTTGAGTGAACAAAATTTCCTACAGTTTGATTATAATATATTATTGCGTATAATTGCCTATGTCTTCATTTCTCGTTTCTATAAAGTATTTTTAGCTGTGGATTTTTTTTTTTTTTTTTTTTTGGTTTGTTGATTTGTTTTGGTTGGTTAATTTGTTTGTTATTTTATTTTAATAAATTATTATGTTGAGTGTTGCTGAAATACTGGATGTAGTTTCATGTCCATGTTAACCTTCTGGTTTTTTACCACCTCAGATTATGGTAGAAACAGAAAAGAAAAAATTTTTGCCTATCTGAATGGCTGCCATAACTGCTTCCTAGGCTGCCTAGAAGTCTTGGTGCCTGGGAGTAGTGTAAGTGTTCATGTTGTTGGCCAAGGGCTGGTTGCCTAAAAGAAGAGTTGGCCAAATATGCAGATAGGTGATTCGGGAACAGTCAGCTGTGACTTATTTCAACATGTATTTGCTGAGGAGGCAAACAGTCTTGTTGAAGGTTTGGCTATTCTTCTTCCTTAGTGAGCCAGAAACCTTAGGAGCTCTGCTCCATATCAGTACTCTTGGCAGCCTTGTGCAGAGAAAGGAAGCACTGGACAGACAGACCAGCTGCTAGCAATACTGGTGGAAATAGTCCTGGTACTGGCCTTAAACTTTAAAATATGTATAGATTTGTTTAGAAAATCTTACTTATATTGAACCATCATTCTTTGCTGGAAAAAGGCTCACACAAAAGATTAGTGGATTCAGTCAGATTAAAAAATCACAGTCATTTCCATCTCCCTTTAGAATATGGAGGAGAACTTCTGATGATAAAATGCTGCATTTGCTGAGGGAGTTAATAAGGATTTTATTTTTTTTTTTTTTTTTTTTTTTGGTGCAACTGTTTCTCTTTATTTCACATTCCTAATAATTATTTTATTTCTCTTGTGTTTCTACTGTATGTCTAGTGTACCTACATTTTTTTGCTAAGAATGAAGGTATCCTTATTTTACCTTATTTTCATTTTAATGTTCAGTAGAGCACCTCTGTGAGTAGGCATGTACACTAAGATAGACTAGCCATTCCATGTTGTCATTTATTTGTTTGTTTGTTTGTTGCTGATACTGAGTGCATGGTAATCCCTAGTTACAACACAAAGGGATTAAGTGTTGTTTTAGTTTTCTATGGTCTTACTCTTGCCTTGAGTATCAGGAAATGCCTAATTTAGTGGATTGAGAATTCCAAAAGTAACTATAGGTAGGGAAGCAGGTTTTATATCATAAAGTGCTCTATGATCTATCTGGGTTCCCTTTTTTTTCATAGAAATGCCCAAACCATAAGAATGCTGGAGTATTATGATTTCTTTTTAATCACTTCTGTGAAGGGTTTTCGAGTGTTATGTTGATCTTTTGAAAGTTAAAAGAAACTCAGCATTAAATGTTTTCTGAAGACCAACACCTAACTTTTATCTGACATGCTGATTCAAGTAAATAAGACTTCATGTTAACAGAACTACTATTTGCTGATATTTTCATATTATATATGTATATATAAAGAACATAAATAAGATTGGACAGCCTATAATAATGAAGATGTACTGAATAATCAGCAATCATAGATTTGTAAGGTTGGAAAAGGTCTTTAAGATCATGAAGTCCAACCATCAACCCATCACCACCACAATGCTTACCAGTAAATCATGTCATCAAGTTCCAATTAGTGATTTGGAAAAAAATGAACCTAACTATGCTATATTTGGAGTTGAAATTTATATGAGTTGTTCATGGAGTGAGTTAAGCAAGTAGTCTTTTGACATGAATAGTAAATATTTGAGCAAGACTCAAATATTTCTTCTGAGCAACTAAATCAGTGACATTTTATTAAATTATTCAAAATATTACTGTCTTTGGATAACAACAACAAAAAAAAAAAAATGTTACTTACGAGTGTTCCAAACATCTCAATGAAATCCATTGACATGTTTTAAATTTGTCTATGAGTGTTCACATACTATAACTCACTGCATAATTCTGTGTGTTCCATAAATAGAATGAATATTTTAAAGTGGTACATGTGTGGATTTGGAAGAAAAACTGAGCTGTCACTAATGGAAAATTTATGCTGGCAACTGTGATAAAGGATCACATTTAAAAGGATTTGGGGGGAGGCTGTTTTGTTATTTTGACTTAGAGATTGTGTGGCAATGAGAACCGTTGAAGCATATTGTACTGATTAAATGTAGTACTTGGGAGTCTCAAATGTCACAAAACATATGGAATACCAGGAACATTCATCACTGTTTGAAGGGACTGTCTAAAGCCTTGATAGCCTGGTCTAACAATAGTGCCAGTAAAATAGTCAGCAAATGAAAAAAAAATAAAAAAAATCTGGTAGGATGAAAACAAGTAAAATAATGTTGGAACCAAGAGTGTTAGACTGCTACAGAATTCCACTTTCTTCTTCCTCCTGCTTATCTTCCTCCTACTCTTTTGAAGGAAGAACTAAGATTGCAGTTAGGAAAAGTTGTACTGATGCTATTAGTCTTACCCTAGCAATAAACAGACATTGAATCTGCATATATGTTTAGGATTTAAAATAAAATTAAAAAAAAATAAAATAAAAATTTTTAAAAAAACCAAACAAACAAAAAAAAAAACCCCTTCAAATGCAAGAGGCCACAGACTTTATTTCAGTGAGAGCAGCCTTGAACATGTGAACATTGCTCTTGCTAAATCAGACATGAATTTTTTCTCAATAAATGGCAATAGTTATCTGTCTAATTTTGGTGGAGAAGGGAAAGACTGTTATGACAACCTAATTTTTAAAATGTCTGTGAAACAGTGTTAAGAAAGAAGGAGAAGGTAGCTTCCTGGAAACAGTCCACAAGTATAAATAGGTTGTTCACTCATTTGCGAGACCACATTTTACATATATTTTAGATAAAATGGAAATTGAGTAGTTATTAATTGTCAAATGTTTGAAATCAATACAGGAATCAGTTTTAACAAAATTGTCTTTATTCCTCTTCCCTCTAGTATCTCACATTGAAACTTTTATGTGATGTAAAGGCAAAACTCATGTTCTATGAGACAAACCTAGACTTACTATTTTGCATAAAACATAACTTTTTTAAAAAAGAAAAAATATAAGAAACTTTCACTGTTACAAGATAACATATGAAGAATTTTTAAAATAATTTAACTAGCAAATTGCAGTGCTTAATCATAACATGTTTCTCAGAGCCATCTGACAAAGAGGCAGGACTCCATCACATGTTGATGGTTACTTGAGAAGAGAAGTGCTGGAAGTCCAAATGTTCCCCCTCCTTCTTCCTTCTTCCACCAGCTTTTGTTGCTGAACACAAATGTCATATGTTATGAAGTATCCATTTGGTCAGCTGGGGTCAGCTGTCCTGGCTGTGTTCCCTCTCATCTTCTTGTGCACCCCCAGCCTCCTGGCTGGCAGGGCAGTCTGAGAAGCAGAAAAGGCCTTGATGGTGTGCAAGCACTGCCCAGCCATAACTAAATAATCTCTGTGCTATCAGCACTGTTCATCACAAGTCTAAAACATAGCCAAGTATCAGCTATTGTGAAGAAACTGACCCAGCCAAAGTCAGTAGGGCTTTTATTTATTCTCTGTGATTTACAGATTCAAAATTCTGTCCAGGAATACTACAATGGTTCAACAGAAATATGTGTCTTTAACAATTCCACTAGTGCTATTTCATTTGTGACACTCAGTTTGTAGGTTTATTTTTTTTTTAATTATTATTGTATTCCATCAGAGAATGCTACCTTATCTTTTCATGGTGAAATCTCTGTTGAAAACAAACTCTTTAGACTAAGTAGTCTTAGCTTTAGTATGCACAAAGAAGCAAACTTGCATTTTGATTACTGAAATGTCAGGAATACCAAGAAACATAGCATGTCATTTCTGTAACAAACATAAATAAATAGTAAGAATAGCTGTAGTTTTAAGACATTTAATTCAGATGGAAATTAAGCACCTTTATGCCTTAAAATTATGTTTTGATCAAGAATAGGGCATAATTGCCTATTTTTGTTTACCTGTATTATATAGATGTGGCACAAAACTTTTTATATATACTTGTGAACAGTTTGAAATTTAAATTACAGTTCAAAGATGCTTCATAAAAATAGAAAAGTGCATTCTGTATTAAAGTAATTTCTACCCTAACATGCAATTTAACAAAAAAAACAACCCAAACAAAAAAAACAAACAAACAAAAAAACATGGATAGTGGAAGCCTCTGTAACTTTCCCATAAAGAAGCCAATTTTCTGCCTTTTTGTCAAGAAATGTGTTTAAATTTTTCTGTATCTGGAACTAGTTAATGTCTCTTTAAGTTGTTGAGGAGTAGAAGTCAGAAAATAGTGTTTTACATAATCATTAAACAATTTAGAAAAAAAAAAATTGCCAATTACATGACTGTGTTAGATATGTATAACATTATTTGAGGATTTAGTCATAGTTCTTGAATATTTGCAGATTCAAAACAGTGTTCTGATTTAGGTATCATAAATTATTGTCATCTACCCTTTGAATAAATCAAAGCACCAAGAGATAAACTGATTACTTTGAACCTTATAATCAAGTCTTGTTTACACATAGAACCTGTTGCAAAATAAGCTGACATATGAAATTTAAACATGGTAAGTATTCTGTGCTGTCTTCAGTTAAACTCTAAAGTGAACTAAATTACCTGAACATAGAAATTTTAGGACTAATGGAATAAGAGTGTCTGTAGGAAAAGCTATTATAGGTTGTTTTCCCTGGGTAGATAAGCCCACAGTCAGTGGAGGACTGGGTTGAATCTGGGTCATCTGACTCCTGCTTCTGTAGTCAGTTCTCCCCACTAAAAGCCTCTTCTTGTGGAATTACATGGTGATGTTTTCTACATTTGCACTGTGTTGTTAAAGATTATTATGGGATATCTGTTATGATTTTATAGTGTCCTACTGAGACATCTACTGATTGTGTAAGTTTCAGTTGCTAAAAAATGCATTGCTTTCCTACTGTTACTTTGTGCCTTTAGTGGTACATGTTTTGTATTTTTATTATTTGGCATAGGCAAAGAACTTTCATATTTTCTAGTATTTTTATTATCATTTAGAGTCAAAAAAGTCATTTGCACATTTTCTTTTTGAAAGCTGGGTAACAATCCTATTTTGTGGCAGTTCTTGACTGAACAGATGATGTAGACTTCAGGAGACAAAATACACTGGTAAAATCTGTAACTAGTTAATGAAGAAGATCTTGCTACAGATTTTGGACATGACAGTTGCCAGGTAAATTAAAAGAAAAAAAAAAAAAAAGGAAAGTGAAATTCACAGTTCACTGTTAGTGAATACCAATTCCAAGGTACAGGAAGCAGTTTTGGTAGCTAAATACAGAAACCTACATTACAATTTCTTGGCCCCTTGTATGTTTTTGGGGAAAAATAGGTGTCTTGAAATGAACTTTAAAGGACAAATGTATAACTAACTGCCTAGCCTGCATGGGACTATTTGTAAGAGGCCCATAAGAAATGATAAGCACAGCTGCTTTGCCTGAAACCCCTCTTCTCCCTGGAAATCAGGTTCCTTTTTTTCAGATTATCACAGTATGTTCAGGATGGCACTTTCCTCCATTTGCCATCTGCAACTGATAGGTACAACAGTACTTCTTCTGAAACCCTGATTAATTCTTATTGTTGGTCTTAAACAGCTGGGAAAAGAGGAGATATGTGTGTATGTTAATGTGAGAAGGTGGGTGGCACCTACAATTTCTGTCTCAGAGATTATGAATTTTACTGGTCTCAGCTTCTTTCTCACCTTGAGGGGGTTGAGTTGCAGCTCGGGACAGAGACTGGCACCTCTCTATCGTGTATACTGTGGTGGGAAGCCCCAGCGCCTGTGCGGCTCTGTGAAGTCAGTTGTTCCTTTGCATAGCCAAGAATACCAATTTTGTGGAGCAAAGAGGGGTGAGAAGCAGCATGAATCAGTGTCTGCTGATTAAGGTTTTCACGGGCTGTGAGGAGAGCTGGCTTCAGTTCCTATTCCAGCAGGTGTAGTCTCTGGAGGAATCAATTTAAGGACAGAAACATTCTGACTGAAGCAGCAGTAGAAACAAGGGAGAAAACTCTAGGTGTCCACAGCTTATGAGATAATGATAGACATGATATGTGACTAGAGAGCATTACACTGAAAAATAAGACTGAGGCATATAGAGTCTTTTGACATGTACATTTGGACACCAAATTCCTACCTAATTGTTTAATTGTATCCTGGTATCAAATATTTTTTTAAAGTGATATAAATATATATCAAACACTTTTTTTAATGACTAGTTAGTTCTAGTCATTTCCTTGGTCACTCAGGATTATTGAATTTAGACAGGCGTCTAGGAGTTCTAGGCTTTTGTTACTTGTTCTTATCTTTCTTCCAAGTTTGTTTGTTTGGTTTTTTGTTTTGTTTTGTGTGTTTTTTTGTTTGTTTGGGTTTTTTTGGTTTTTTTTTTTTTTAATCAGAAGGACCAGATATTGCAAATAAATGAAAACAAATCCACACATTGTTCCTTAAGATCTCTACTGAGTCACTCTAAGAGCTTTCTGTGAAGTGTTCATTTTTCTATATGCCATATCATTTTATGAAATACAAAGACTTTGTTCTTTTGAGCTTACTGCAAACAATATGATAAAATACATGGGCATTCACATTAATTTTAACAGAAAAAAATAATTTTAAAAACAAAATTATCAACAAGAGAGAAAGAAAAACAATTGTGAAGAAAGAGTTTATGTAGTTACACAACTCAGCTATGAAACAGCAGTAGTATCTTGGAATCCATAAGGTGGTTTTGACGTCTACAAATATAACATTTATTTGGACAATAGACAGCTTGCCTTCATTATATGGCTTTCAAGTTTGCTATACATTGCCTTTTAGAGTTGTTTGAGATTACAAGCCATAGTATATTTTGTATAGCTACTTCCAGTGCTGACTTTATGCATTAAAATAATCTTCCTCCTGAATTACAGGGGGTCTTTGCAGCTCTTTGTCCCTGTCTACCAGCTCAGGAGGGCAGTTGTCCTGAGAACAACCTGTCTGATTTTTGTAAACCAAGGCAAAGAAGGTGCTAAGAATCTCAGCCTTTTCCTCATCTTTCATACCTATAATTTTTTTCCTCCTTGTATATAATTGGAACTTCCCAAGTCCATTGGTTCTCATCCCATTGCTGTGCACTTTTCCTTTCCTGTATTCTCCAAATTTGTAGCTGTAGACTCCTGAGCCTTCTCTTACCAGGCTGAAGAGATGCAGCTCTCAGCCTCTCCTGGAAGTTCTGTGCTCCATGACCAGCTTAGTGATCCCTGGTGGATTCATTCCAATATGTGTATTTCTTGGTTGTACTGTGGAACCCAAAACTCAGCTGAGCACACCAGATGGAGTCTTACAAGTGGTAAATAGGGTCAAAGGATCATTTTATTTTACCTGTTGACTATACTCTTAATAATACAGCTTGGGACACTGCTGGCCTCCTTTGCTCCTAGGGCACAATGCTGACTCGTGCTCATTTTGTTGTCCATCGGGACTCTGCATCTTTTTCTACAGAGTTGCTTGCTAGGCAATCAGCCCTTCACCTGTGATGCTGTATGGAGTTTTTTTTTCCTAGTTAAAGGACGTTTGCCTAGGCCCTGTGTCAAGGAATTGTAGAATAGTTTGGGTTGGAAGAGACCTTTAAAGGCCATCTCGTCCAGTCCTCCTGCAATGAGCAGGGATGTCTTCAACCAGATCAGGTTTTTAGAGCCCTGTCCAACCTGACCTTAAATGTTTCCAGAAATGGAACATGTACCAGTTCTCTGGGTAACCTGTTTCAGTCTTTCATAATCCTTATGATAAAAAAATATCTTAATATCTGGTCCAAATCTACCCTCTTTTAGTTTGAAACCATTAACACTTGTTCTGTTGACAACAAACCCTACAAAAAGTCTGCCCCCATCTTTCTTATAAACCCCCTTGAATTGTTGAAAAGTCACAGTAAAATCTCCCCAGACTTTCTCTTCTCAAGGCTGAACAACCTCAACTCTCAGCTTGTCTTCAGAAAAGAGGTGCTCCGGCCCTTTCATTATTTTTGTGACTCTCCTGTGGATTCAGTACAGCAAGTTGGTGTTTTTCCTGTGCTGAGGACTCATGAGCTGGATGCCTCACTCCAGGTAGGATATTGTGGCAGATGAGTAGAGGAGCAGAATCATCTCCCTCAGCCTCCTGGCCACGTTCCTTATGATGCAGCCTTATGATTTGCTTTCTGGGCTGTGAGTGCACACTGCCAGGTCATGTCCAGCTTTTCATCCACCAGCACTCCTAAGTCCTTCTCAGCAAGGCAGCTCTGAATCCCACCTTCCTCCAGCCCCTATTGATACCAAAGATTCTCCCCACCCCAGTGGAGCACTTTGCACTTGGCCTTGTTGAACTTCTTGAGCTTCACATGAGCCCATTTCTTCAGCTTGTAGAGCAGCTTGTGATTTCAAAGTAATGCTGCTGACAGATAAAACTGTTTGTACCTTAAAACCCCATCAGCACTTTCTTGGTTTTTATATGGTAAGTGATACCACAAAGAGTGTTCTCTGGATATTGTTTGCAAAGAAAAATAGGTTAATTGCCTCTTTTTCCTTCTCTGTTTATTGCACTCATTAAAGCTTGCAGGATGCCCACATTATTCTACAGTTAGCAAATTAGTAGTGCCCTACCAGAATCTTATTACAAGGACAGGTTCATGATGACAGTTTTCTACTTTCAGTGACTGTAGTTTTCCAGAGAAAGTAATGCTTTTGAGCTCAGAAAAACAAAAACTTGGAATTAAAATCACTTGAAAACTTTACAAGCATTCGGTCAACAGAATTAGGGTAGTCCTCAAATACGTGTGTTCCCTAACTGCTTGTTTTGTTTGAAAAGAAAAGAAAATAGAGGCATTTTATTATCTTAGATAATAAAACAAAGAGGGTAGACATTTTTCATGACAGACTTTCCGAAGAAATGCTGTTTACATCAAGTGTGATGAAAAATAATTTCATTTTGGCTATTTATTGACTTATATGACAGAGGTTTGGTTTTCTCTATTGCTTAGCAAATTGAAGCAATTGAAAACTACATTGAATTTGACTTTGAATAGACCACTTTCTTAAGTAACCTCAGAAGCCTACGATTGCCTTCTTCATGACAAGTTTTAACATACAGTGTTCTAGGTACCCACTTCTAGTAACACAATTGTTAGTGTGTAGCAATGCAGACGATGCCTGAGATCTTTTTGTAATATGCACGTTAAATAGAAAAAGAAAACCCAAGAACCCAAGCAATTTTTTTTTTTTTTTTTTTTTTTTTGTAATTTACACTTTCTTTCATCCTATAAAGAAAGTTTTCAAACCACAACTGATTTCACACTATTTCTTTGCTAGTAAATCCTGCAGTATGGCATAGACTAAAGTCACTCACCAAATTTTTACATACGTTGGCCCCTGTACAATAGGAAACAGTGCTATAATTCCAAATGTATTTGGCCATCATTGCTGGGAGTAAAGAGGTAGTTCCTCGCTGCTTGGTACTATGTGGAGGACAAGGAGAGCACTGATAAAGGTGGGCTCTTCTCAGGTGTTTTGTGTGCATCGTGTGGTTGGAAAATAAATTGTTTTTCTGCATGAGTTTGGATTTCCATTGATTTAGATGTTTATTGACATATTTTTCATGGATTTGGTATTTTTGATAATTATGGACCAAAAATGCTACATCCCTGTTGTTCACTGGAGGACAAACAACATGTGTAATGATGGCTTTGATTACTCAGTAGATTCATTGAATGACTTCCTAGCCCTGCTGAGCCTTAGTTTGCAGAATGTTCCTGAGGTCAGTGGTTCTGCTGCTGCTTCAAGACACAGTCTGGATGTGCAATACGTGAAGGCATCTTACAGTGGCCAAGGTTTTTGTGTTACTATGTGATTTTTGTTATCTCATTGCTTTTAGGCAGCTATATATATTAAAAAAAAAAAGCTATAAAGGTGTCCTTATTGTTTTCACAAGCTTGTAACCTTTTGAAATGTTTAGCTTTATTATTGAAAATATTCGTAGGTCTTGTTTTGTAATTTTTTTTTCACAAGGTTCTCTCACTGAACAGATAGCTTATTTTTGAACTGTTTAAAAATGTTTTTTCTGCTTTCTTTCCTAATGAAAGAAAGCATGTGTTATTGTCTGCATGTGTGTGTGCCTGCAGGTTTGTGTGCTAAAAAGAGGAGCAAAATGTCTGATGTCTATTACAAACTGAAATTGGATACAGCTTGCTGGATTTAAGAAAAAGTGTTTCAAGCAGTTTAGAGTCACTCCTGGGGATTCTTGGTAAATATAGTACTTTAGGTTGTAGCTTCCCACTAAAATCAGTGTTTCCTTCATGAATTTCCTACCTCAATTAGAAAATTATGTCACTGAGGCAGAGCATGAGTCATTGTCATTCTCTTAGCTGAGGCTACTCACATACCTCAAAAGCTTTCACTTCTTCTATGTTGGTGTGTTGATCCCTAGCACAGCTTTGCCAGCAGGTATTTCACTGTGAGGACACCTTTGTTTTGCAGAGAGGTCCTAACCACTATCAGTATTTCTTTCTAGGTATTCTATTTCTGCCAGGAAACCTTTGAGTGAACGTTTAGTTTCTGGATGAGAGGGCTAGCATATATTTACTGATCCTTCTTGCAGGACAGTAGAAGAATGAAGTTTATAAAATGTTGAATCATTTAAATATTAGCATGTGTTTGAGACTTGTTTCATTTGACAACACTGGCTACATTCTGAACTTGCAATGAAAAAAACAAAAATAACTATTCCCTACGTAATGGTAAGGGGAAGTGGCATCTGCTGTTTGCTTGGGTAGGCCAGATTTGGAGAACATAGTACAAAACAAAGTATCAGCAGAAGGGAAAAATCTCTTTTCTTCAGTTTCATTTACCATGACAAGATTCAGCATTGGAAGGTGAATCAAACCTATTTAAATGTTTCTGTCATTAGGCAAAATAAATTTATCCATTTCTTTTTATATAAGAAAGAGAAGGAGAAAATTAGCATAGAGGTAATACAAAGGTTAAAGAAAAAACTCAATTTCTCATTGATTTAAGACTTTTGTAGCATTTACAGGCATTCAGGAGATACGTCTAAAGGAAGAATGATTTTTTTTTCCCCTTCCCCCCCAATGAATACAACCAAAAATACAATCAGAAAATGCTGTCAGAACATACATTTGCAGTCTTTTCTGCAGCTTTTTTAAAAAAATACATTTTTCTTGTTGAGGCTTTTCTTGTATTTCAAATGATTAACCTTTAACTCTTTCACAGCCTGAGGCACACTCAGTTGGAGAATAGATTTTCAAGTGTCTGTGACCACATGTTGCTGTTACTTTGTTCTTCAAAGCAGGGGAGGTGCTGAGTATGCAAGATCCAGCTTTTCTAAATTCTCTAACAACCTGAATTCTTGTGCATTTTTATGTTTTGATTACCGAGATCTGTCTTAACTGACTAGAATTCTACAGTGATAATACAGTTCTCATGCATATATCCAGGCTGCAAACAGTCTAAGTAAACTCTTTCTGTGCCTCATCACCTGAGGTCAGGTGAGGATGAGGTGGGAAGAATTTCATTGCTGTTTTACTTAGGAGTTTGAGGGAATTAATAGTTTCTTGATTCCTCCCCCCCCCCTCCCCCTCCCCCGGGATCTTAAATAGTTAAAATGAGACAGGTTATCTGTTAATTCTAGCACTTTGATATTATCAATGTCTTCTTATGAATATTGGAACTGTTTCTCTTGGAGTATTATTCCCTGCCCTCCTGTAAAAATAACAATCTACTGTATTAGAACATATTTATGAGGAAACTAGGAAAGATTTAACACAAGAGGTCCATGATAATAGATAAAATTAGAGAACTGCATAATGCATGTAATGAATAGAAGTCTTCTGCTGTAAAAATGCTCATGTAAAATTCACATATTCTTCTCAAAGCAACAATATCCTTATTCCTGGTGTGGTAATTAGACATTTCTTTCATTGGAAGGATATTTTAAAATATGGTTTCCTTATGCCACAGTCATTTCCTGATTGCAAGCTGGTGTTTGTTTTTTGTTTTGGTTTGTTTTTTTTTTCCTCCTGCCTGTAACATAGTAAAGTTGTAATCTGCTGAAGTCCCAGTTGTACCTTCATAAAGCAGTGAAGCTGAGGACCAGCATCTCATCCCACTTCTGTCCCCAAAGCTCAGCTATTATTCCTAATGCCTTGAAAAAGATATTCTTTTATTTTCTGCCAGCGTGAAGCTAATGGAATGACCCTCTCTGAAAAGGAGCAAAAAAAAAGTCAAGCTAATTGCGTGGTGCACAATCTGTATTCAAACTGCAGCAGTCAATGATACTTCCTGAGAAGTGTTTCCATTCCTGTGGCATAGGCTGATGTCCCCTTCGTCCCTGTTGACTGAGAGAGGGATGAGTTGATACTCATTAATGGTCTGCCTGCAACTTGCAACACAGATGTTCTCATGGTATCACAAGTGGTAACTTAGAGGATATATTCCAACTGAAATTCTGCATTAAAAACAATAGAGCATACTTTGCTAAATACCTGATTTTCTGTGATTTCACAGTATTCCTGTGTCCTGAATCATCTTCCTAGATCTGTGATTGTCTGTTTTTTACTGCATAGAAACCTCCATGGTTGAATCGAAGAGAAATCTGCTGCAGAAATACCTTTGTGTTTTGAGGGTAATCTTTTTTTTCATTTATCTTCTCTTCCAAAACACAACTTTGATGGAGTAAGTTGATTTGCTATGGGAAATATTTGCATAATAAATTTAATAACCAAATGAAACTAATCCTCAGTACTGACCAGGCACAATATTAATAGTTTTAGTCTGTGCATTTTTCATTTTTTTATTACTTCTTGAATCTTCTTCTCCAGAATAAATAGGATTATATATTTAGTAGTATAAATAACATGTTGTAAGTTGCTTTTATTGAAGTCTGTTTTAATTTTAATCAACTGAAATGTAATTAGAAAGTGTTTGCTATATTATGCCAACAAAGTACCAATCATGAACTGAAGATGGACATTGGAGTGGACAGTTTGTGATTATAACTGTATGTCAAGTTCTTCATTAAGATGCACATTAAGTGAACATAATTGACTGTAAGGCAGCTGGACAGTGGTAAAATATTTAGTAATGAACCTCTTCACTGCTGTATTTTCTGCCTCAAGGAGAACAATAAAAGTTTCCATATTTTCTTTTTAATACCCTTTTGTAAATGCTGCCACATTAGCAAGCAAAATGATACGGTCACATGAAGGCTTCATAGTTTCTGCTTCTCCGGTTTTCTAGGGCTATTAATTCCAATACTGAAAATTTATGAAGGAAACAGAGCAGAGTGTTCACTGTAGAAGAGGTTTTTTTTCCTGGTTCACTTATAATCAGAATTTTAAAGCAAACAAAAATAATAGCTGATTTTATTCCATTAAAAGTTGGACTCAAACAGCAGTTTTGAATTTGTTACAAGTAACAGTGCATTCTTTCAGGAAATAACTGCTATCCATCTGAACAGAAGCTTCACTTGGTCAGCAGTTTCGGTTGGTTGTTTTTTGGATTTTTTTAATATTATATGAAAACAGGGAAAATATTTCATACAGTGGCTTGTTTCATTATTTTTGTAAGTATTTCAAAGATAAGTGATCTCATGCAAATATTTCTGAGATATACGATGGTGTCTAGCCATCAAATTGGTTTAATTTCTTCATACCAAATGAATGAATCTACCTTTTAGAGGTGAGGTACTTAAAAACATGTCAACAGTAACATCTCAAGTTTATGGTCTGCCATCTAGTAGTTGTTTCAGAGTTGTCTTCAAAATAATGTATTTTTGAAATCTGATTTTGTATGAGCTTTTGATCACATTGTATCTCTAGAATATAATGGACTAGAGGCAACAAATTTATGATTATTATCTTCTTGTGTTATGTAAGACTTAAACCTCTCAACAGTGAAGGAATGAAGATCTCAATTTTCTTTAGGAATCATAATTACATAATTGCACATAAAAAGTCTGTTGCAACAAATGAGAAACAATATAATAGTGTTGTGTTATTATTGCCAATTTCTACCATATCTCCCTTGTGCACTTTCATTTTAAAATGGTACCAGTTTAATATACTAGAACATAGGAATGGCCATAGTCACCTAAAGTATTTGGTGTTATTGCCCCTCTAGTTCTCTTTACATAGATCTGTCGAGGCCTTTGCTTCACACAAGCCTGTAATATTCCTGTGTTAAATACAGAACGAGTGATTTTCAGTTGGTGAAGTGGTTTTGGGACAGATAATCCAGCTCAGGACCATGATATTTGAGTGGCTTCTGTTGGACTTTGCTGTATTTTAAAATTTGATTGGCAAAATTTATTACTTCAGATGCAGACTACTCTTATCAGTAATTTATTTGTTATTCTGTGAGTTGTGTTCTACAGCTTCAGAAAAGACATATTACTTCCTTTAATATAAATTTTTAGAAACAGATAAATGGAATAATCTCCCAAAAAGATTCTTCCTGATATTTCATGCAGCATGATCCATGGAGTTCTATTTAGTGCATATATTTTGAAAACAAATTTTCTTCCTGCTTTGTGATTCCTTCAGCTCAGATGTACCATCTGTTGGGTATTTTCCACTTTTTTCTTTTTTTTTTTTTTTTCCTTTAATTAAAGTAAGATTTTCCATTAACCCTTAATGTTTTCTGATTTGGGTTTATTTTCAGGGAAAAAAAAAAAAAAAGCCAGATGATTTTTCCCAGCTTACTTAGTGAGTTATCAGCATAAGAACTCAAAATAATCTTAATTCATTCTTTTTATTTGGTTTCTTTTTTTTTTTTCCTTTTGCTGCTATTCAGTATAAACACTCTTTCTCATGTTGAAGTATGCAGCATTATTTTGAGAGAACCAACGTGCTCAGCTATCCTTTCTTTTAGAAATGTGTTGTGATATGACTGCACATTATTACTATTTATGTCATCAACATAAATAGTCAGGTCTGGAAGAATTCAAAGAACTTTCTTAATATGGAAAACCAATTATTAAAACTATATATCTATCGTAGAGTCTTTATTGTCATATATTATGTCATATAATTTATTTTTTAAATAAGATATTGTTATATTTAGGTGCTTAATTCTTAGTAAATGTTCTCATAACAAAATTCTGTTGTTTGTTTTTTTCTTGTTTTGATTTTTGTTGGGGGTTTGTTTGTTTGTTTTGGTATTTATTTATTTATTTATTTATTTATTTAACAGCTTTTTATACTGATGGTATATTACTGTTAAAACAGTCTCTGGCTTGCATTAAGCATCCCTGAGTCAGCAGTTACCTGAGTAACTGAGGTGGACCTGACTTCTCCTATCCCTGAGGAATCTTTTGAAGGATTATGTAAAGCTCTTCCTCTGTTTCTATCACTTCTTCCCTGTGAAGACCTGGTATGATACATCTCCTATCACTGCTTCAGCACAAAGACTCTGCACAGGAGGCACAGACAGCACCAGCTTCTGTGATAGGACTATTCAATCCATGTAGTATCCCTCTAAACTACCAGTGAAAGCTGAGTCATGTGAATCAAAAGGAGTAGTAGCATTTGAAAAAGAAAGAATATAGTAGGTAATACCCTTGTGCTTCAATTTTCATTGCTCCCAGACAAATAGCTCCTTAAAATACATTATTTTCTAGTGCTCTTGTTAGGTGGTTCTCTTCAAAACACTGTATGGCTTTGCCTTGAAGATAGAACCAAAATATGAGCATATGTTTTAAAGGAGCAACCTAATTTCTACTCATACTATTTGCATAACTAAAGGAAAGACTAAAGACCCTGCTTATCTGTACCATGGCAAAAAAAGTGGGCTTTTCATCTGCTGTCTCCTACTAATCCCATGAGTAGCTGTCCCGATTCAGTACTTGAAATACTGGCCTTTTCTTCACGTAGACTGTTCTATCTATATGAATAAATAAAAGAAAAACCACCCAGAATACAAACAACTCACCTGTTGCAGAAAGCAAAAAAAATTTCCAAAAATAGCTTATATCATGGCACTAATGCTATTGCAGTCTTGTGTCTGTCAGTTTCCCAGTGTTTATATGGTTTGTTCACTCTTACTCCTTTTTTTCTGATACTTTTACTGTACCAATATTATGATAATCTCTTTAAAGAGTTCATTCTGAATGACCTAATTTTTAAACTGCTGAGCATTCATTGCTCATACTGAAGAAAATCTGGTTAAGAAAATGTCTGATCTGCAACTCTGTGGGGTGAGGATGTTTGTGTTTTTGCATGTTTTTCTGACTGTTTCTTGTAAATACTCCCTCATACTTTTTTACCGAGACTTGATATTGGTCTTTATTTTTGGGTTCATAATGTTGAATTTTCTTTTCTTCTTTTTCTTGTAAGAAATAGTTGTGCTTTTCTTCTGAAAAGCACAATGTCCTTTTATGAAGAAGAAATCATAAACTTTCAAACTGAACCATGTCCTCAAGTGCTACACCTACGCGTCTTTTAAATACCTCCAAGGCTGGTCATTCCACCACATCCCTGGGCAGGCTTTTTGTTGCAACCTTATTGCTTCCTACCTGAAAAATAATAGTTAATAGTCCAAGGGCTGTACCAGGATAGGAAACTTTCTTTTCACATCTTTAAAGCAGCCCTCAGGGGCAAAGCAGATCTCCCTAAGAAGTGGGTCTAGTAGTCTTCATATTGTGCCTTCTGTTCCCTGCAGAAGGAAGTCTCCTATGACATCCTTTTTCTTTATGGAAGTAGTTTTGATGTAGGGCATAGGCTTCAAGCTAGATGAACCATCATCTTCATTATTGTTCAGTTCCACCTGCACAGCCTCATACCTATTATGCCAGGACACCAGGGGAGGTGGGGTCCCATATTGTGAAGGGGATGCATCTGCTGCACCAGTTAGGAACTTGCCACCATTGCCCCTATCCCTTAAGTCAGTGTGCTAAGCCACGCAGAAAGAGGATAGGGAATCATCCCTACCAGGCACCCTGTCTGCCTGTTGAACCTGAATGCTGACTTTTTTGTTACTATATAATTTGTGGAACACTTTTAAGAATGTGTGAAAGGCATCTATCAGTAGTTTTGTATTTGCATTACATTTGCATATTTTAATAATGTGTTTCATATGAACACATATTTGAATAGTTTTATGTGGGTATCATGAGGTGGGCTTTAGACCTGTTCTGTTAATAGGTGTTTTAATATGACATTCTTATACTCTGTTGGAATGGAGTGTGGGAGGTAGTACTTATTAAATTGATCAGGCAATGTAGGAAATGATTGTGTTAAAAGTCACTTTGTGTAAAGCTCTGCAGCAGTAGCTCTTCAGAAAAAAATACACTTTTTTTGTTTGTTTTTTTAATTTGTTTTTTTTTTTTAATTGTAGCACAATTTTTTGAGAAACTCTTGCACTTTTCTGTCAAGTTGGTTTATAGACTATGAATCTTTCTCATGCAAATTACAACTCTTTCCAAAATAAACAATACAGTCAGTAAGCACAGGTCAGTGTTAAGACATTATATGGTTATATAGAGAATTCCCTTCTCAACCTTTGTTTCTGAGTACAATTTAAGTACTTATGCCATTACTACAATTACTTTTGCATGGTTCCATGCACAGCACTGAATATATCTAATGGTTGTTTAATAAAAATATAAAACTTTTAGCATGGGCACAATTTTTCACCACTTTGCCATGCTTAACAACCAACTGCTATATAATTTATATTATAAGTAAATCAACAAACCAGAATCAATAACATAGAATTATTAGTAGCCTGCTCTTTTGGAGAAATTGTTGTTCAAGGAAAAGAAACTATTTTTTTTTTACTTCCATGGAAAACTAATTTCATCTATGTCTGATTTTTTTTTTTTTTTTTTTTTTTTTTTTTTTTTTAATGGCTAAACTAGATTTGTAAGAGGAAAATATTTTTTCTCTTCATAGTGAATATCTATGAATGAGAGCAGTGAACAGTCAACAATTATTGTATAATGTTGTATAATTTTTTTCCATCATTTTCCATAGGAAGATGAACACAGCTGCTGTGTATACAGTGTAACAAATCTAGGTCAAGCAGCCAGATTAATGATGTCTGGCACATAATTATGAACATTACAGAAACATTTTGTTTTCTTTTGTTCAGTGGCTTCTATACATAATATTGCATAGTTTACAGGAAGGTAGTATTGGTTTATGATATAATTTTGCATCCAGGAAATACTATAATCATGGAACACTTCCTTGATACGATGATAGAAATTACCATGTAGTCTGCATAATCCTTCATCAGATTATAAGAAGATGTCTTCCCTTAATTAATGTTTGTCTGAACAGTTCTTCCTCCATCTCAGTTTAAAGGAAACTGAGGTAGTCTTTCACTGGAGATACTTTTAAAAGTATTTAAAGTAAAAAAAATAGTAAACAAAGTAATCACATATCTAGAGGTCTTTACCAGTTGGCTGTGCTTTTTCTAATCAATGTCAAATTTTAATTCAATAGAAAAGCATTCAGTTGACTTTTTTTTTTTTTTTTTTTTTTTTTTTTTTTTTTTTTTGCACAGTTGCACAATTTCTCAGTTTTTTCAGTACCAGGTTTCATAGTAGAATATAATGCACGCACCAAATACATTTATTTGTTTGGGGACTTTCATTAGTATGACCTTAAATTTACATGATAAACATTTAAATAAGATGGTCAAAAGTAAATATTTTCTCTGTGTGAGCAGTGTTTGGAGTTACATGTGATTTATTAATCATTTGCTCTGGTGTTTATGTAGAGGAAGAGAAAGATTCATGTTTTTCCTAGTTGTCTTAAGTGTTCTTTTTTCTTACATCACCTCAGTGAATCTTTTTATATGTGTTATTTAGGACTTGTAATAGATATGTAATACCCTCCATACACGGAATCTCAGAACTGTGCATAATTATCTTGTCCAGCTCTTCCTTATGTCTTTTTATCCACATTTGAAGGAGATGTTTCTAAGAAATGTCTTTGGTTGGGATGGGTAGGAAATAACCTAGTTTACTTCAGAGATGACTCCAAACAGGGATTGGAAACAAAATTGTGCCAGTTTCAGTTACTTCTACTCACACCATAATTTAACTCTAACCAGGCAAACTTTACCCTCCGAAAAAGAGATTCTCAGATCACATCTAGGAAATACACAATTTTCTTTCAGTGTGATGCTATTAAAATACATTTCACTTGAAATTTTGAACTGGCTGTCCCTTTGCAACCCCAATGGAAATATAAATTATGTCTTAGGGTCAGAGGGGCAGTGTATGGGTCCACAGGCAACTTGAACCCAAATAGCAGGTAATGTGACCCAGGGAATTTGCTCTGGAAAGAGTTAGACAAATCCATAAATATTGGCAGTAAACTCTGTTCCATTTGACTTAGGGCCATGGATCATTCCCTGTCCCTTAGACTTAACAGTACAGAAATACCATATCTTTGTTACTACCTTCTTGTCTTGAAGATGATAACTCTGAGGAATGCATGCCTTAAAATACATGGATTCAATGATTCAATGATTTTGGTAAGGGTATCTCCAGCCTCACAGCTTCCTTGCTTGATAGATCCCAGTGCACCAGAAGACAGAAGGACTCAATGTTTCTGAATATTTCAAATGAGAGGTAGCTTGGTGATTGAGTCATTTGGTATCAGTTATGGGCAAAATAACAGTATCTATAATAAGAGACTGAATTAATAGAGAGTTAAGGGAAAAGGGTGTAGTTAAGAAAGAGTAGCAGGGTTTTCTAGGCAGTTAACGTTTCACCAATGAATTTGGTTTTCCTGATGATGTGACAAGTTTGATTGATATATGGCAATGCAAGTGTAGCATAATTTAGCCTCTGTAAAAATTTTCATTTCATGCCAGCCACATCCAATTGCTGATCATATGTAGTTTTCAAATTGCAGAATCAATTGCTCAGTGAGGCACTGAACATTTTGGGGAGAGAAATTTGAAACAAAGGAAAGTTATCAGTGGTAAGTTTTTAAATGAGGCTACTTTTGGAATTTCGAACTAGTGCAGCATGAACATCAATAGTGACAACAGAATAATTGAGCTATCTGATTGAGTAGAGCAAAGTAATAAATAATGATATGGGGTTGTTTTACCTTAGTGTAAAGTGGTGGCAGAACTAATATGCCATTTTGGCTGTTCTTTTTCCTATTGAAAATTGAAAGAGTGAAGAAAGAAGACCTAAAACCGAGCTTTTGGTAGGAGAAAATTACTTACAGTTTCAGATGCATCTGAATGTGCTTACCTTATCACAGATATGATTGAGAGGTGGTTTGCTAATTGTGTCTAAAACACTTAGTAATAAAAGGCTTTTTAATTTAGCAAAGCAAGTTAGTAGAAGCTGAAGCCAAAATTCAAATTAAATATGTGGCAAATACTTTCAGCAGTGAGGTGATTAACTGCTGGGACAAATTGCCAAGAGAAACAAGTGATTTTTCCATCACATGGGGTTGTCAAATTAGAACTAAATAACTCTAAGGAAATTATTTGACTCTTGCCAAGGACAAATTATTGGTCTCAGTTCATTGTTAACCAGATGAAATTTTAAAGCAGGTGGAGGGATGGTGGAGGAAATAATTACTTAGTTTTATAATGTAAAATCATAAGGAATATTTTACCTAACTTGAGGTTGTTGAATTATCACCATCAGGAACTTCACTGCAACATGGTACAATTTCAAGTTGTTGGAGTATAGTTATTTCCTGGCATATTCCCATTCATGCTATATCATATTCAGGAGATGCTCTCTTGGTATCTACTTCATCACATCTGTTTTCAGTGGTGAACTTTTTATTTATTGGTTTTTACTTAGAAGCAAATGTTTGGAAAGAGTTAATAGCTCAAGAGTCAATAGAACTAAACTCAGTAATTTACTCCAGTGCAAAATTATTAAATACTGTCTTACTGGAGCAGAATCACTGAGTATCAGCAAAATTTATTTAGGACTTTTATGCTGGTTCAAACGGGAGGGGCATGACTTTAAACTTAGGGAATGGGCTTGGGTAGTATATGTGACATACACACATCCTACTGCAATATGCAAACACATGACGCAGAAATAATTGAGAGAATTAGTGCAGAAATCCTCAGTCCCTTTTCAACTCCCCTTTTGTGGTTATGATGCCTGAGGTCCTGCAAAACAGACACTCTGCACAACATTAATGGAGATAAGAAAGAAAATACCTTTAATGTGGT
>JAWWEW010000041.1:16111991-16152533 GCA_035583185.1 Anabacerthia variegaticeps
GCAAGAAATCCCTTACTTTTACAGCTCTAAAATCCACACTAAAAATACATAAAATACATAAAAATTCTTAGGCATCAGTTATATGTATATTTCAGTTGGCGATCATTAGATTTTCTTCAGTACTTTCACCTAAATGCTGCAGTGTAGCTTAAGAATCTTTAACTGCCTGAAAGATTCCTTGAAGGAGTCTTTATAAAATGCATGACAATATTGAAATGGCAGGTGCTGGTATTGTATTAGCAATCAGCTGTGAAATTCCAGATTGAATTAGTCTGTTGTGAAGTGTGTAATTTGGTGCATGCCTCATATCTGCAGTCCATGGATGTCCAGTGGGAGTGACCTGAGAAGGACACTGTATAGGTTGATATCAGTGATGCTTCAGTAGGCATTGTAAAACCACTCTGAGTTTCAGTTTCACTGCAAGAGTTGTAATAACTGGGCTTAAATTCTTCACCGTTTAAGTGCAGTGCATGATTTCAAATATAGTTTCATGTTTCAGAGATGCAACAGTATCATGACATGTTGAAAGGAAAGTGATGCAAAGTGAATTGGATTCATCTGCCAGGCTTAGTACACATGCCTGTGCTTTCCAAGCTATTAGAAAAATTAATACACTCACTCTTTGAATTAATGGATGGGCTTACAGGACACCATCTGATATAAATTTCAAAGCTGGATTTTATTTACATTGCTACTGTAAAATTAGTAAAGGTTATTAATTCTATCTGGTCTTGATATTATCAGTTTTATACCATAATTACATGCACAGACACACACAACCTCTTGAGAGAAGTGCTGAGACACAGATACTTAAAAGAACATGAAGGGCCAAAGCAAATGTTCACAAGTTACCCTATCTGTCAGTTTTACATTTTTCTGTCTTTACCTGTTGGTTCTACTGCTCATCTTGATTGCGGGATGGAATCAGTGCATTTTCTGTGATTATGCAGTACCACTCAGAGGGTAAGGAGTTTCTGGCCCAGCATTTTAAAGACAGAATCTGATAGTGACAAAATCAGACTCACTGTAGTGCCCCTAGATCTCTGCTGCAGAGATTTTCAGTCTGCCCAAGGTTCTTTAAGTACAGCATTTTCTTAGCATATAAAAAGATGGTGCAGTTCTTCTCTTGCCAGTGATGACATCATGCTGGACAAGATATGAAATGTTGTCAACAGTGCATTCATGTGCACATGTCTGATAGATATCGTGAGTGAAGAGGTGGGTATGGAAACAGTGGAACGGGATAGAACACAAATGTATGATTTATATATTATGCATCTGTTTTCACAATAAATGTTCTTTTTTTTTTTTAGTTATGTTTTTTGTATGTTTGTTTTGGTGTTTGCTTGTTGTTTTTTTTTTTTTTTTTTTTTTTTAAATCTTGTGTAGATTTTTTTGCCCCATCTGTGAAATGCAGATTCCTCCAAACCTCTGTGTGTATGTTCCTTTACTTATTCATTTTTCTGTTGGGTTAGGAAAGGCTTCCAGCCTTTTACTCCCTGCTGAAATATTTTGTAGTAACTATATATTTTTAATAACCCATTTCATGAACTTCTGGATCATTTCTAGAGAATGATGCTCCTCAGATTGAAGACAATTCAGGAAAACAAAATTTGAACATAACTTCCTATCACTGAGTCCACATTTTAGAAATCTGTTCCAATTTGAAACACAGTCCTTTATACTTCTTCACTTACACTGTGGTAAGTGTATTTACTGATCTTTAAAGAATCTACTTTCTAAAAAGGAGATAGCAGGACAAAATGTGTCCCAAATTAGGAATATCCAGTCTTTCATCACTTGAAGTGTCCTTATTATTATAAGAGGTGTGCTGAAGAACTAAAGAAAGGTCTGAATTTGCAATTCTGCTTTCTTTTTTTGGCATTTACACCAGGGTAAGTGAAAGTAGATCATACCCTGCAGAAATTAAAGATGAAAGTTACTAGATTTTTCAGTTCACTTCTCACTACATATTTTTTACTTTTAAATATCCCCAGGGAAGATGCCTCCACTGCATATGTCATGAAATTGCAGCATAAATTTTATTTGTGATCTTAAACAATGAATTTTTATAGTATCATACTGTATTTAAAACATGTTATTACTAATGTTTTTCTGTGTTACTGTAGTTCTTCATAATTCCAACCTTTGGCTTAGTTGTTCTCAGCTTATCCCATTGTAATGACAATTGTGTCCAATTTAGTACTCATCATAAGACAAAGGAGCACAGATATAGTAAACACTTATTTTTCAAATCTTGTTTTAAGATAAGATGGGTGTAGATTTTATTTTTATAGATTTTTACCTCGTGTCAAATAGCAGTGTGTCTCAAAGGCTATTCAACTAACAGTGTACATAGTTTGCAGGTCTTTAATGCAACTGATTCCTAACCAGAAAATATCCTGCATTCTCAATGAGTCATAATTGAAAAATTGTTATGGTGACAGGAAATTTTAAAGAAAAATGTCATTTCATATTGCTGTAGAAAAGCCAGTTTCAGTGACATTTTTAGAATTATCAGTGAGAAGACATCAATCTGTGGTGACAAGAATTGAACAGGAGTGTAATCATGAGAGCATTTTGGGTTATTTGCTTAATAACAGGAGTTGTTAGAATGATATATAGAGGTGAAATGTTGAAAAAATGTATTTATTACTAATAAATAGTTGCTTGATGACAATAAGAGTTGGCAACAATTTTATTTGGATAATCGGTCACTGGTGATACATGCTAGAAGCAGTTTCCAATGGAAACATCATGTAAAACTGAGCTTAAAAGTTTTTTTTCTGGTGAGCAGCACAGAAGGTTTTTTTGTTTGTTTGTTTGTTTGTTTTTTTCTTTTTTTTTTCCCTCAGAAACACCCGGAGAGCCTACATTTTAAGTCAAATACCACCAGTGTTTTGTGCCCATTAGTGGAAATGAATGGTGCATACCACATCTCCAGTTCTTTTCGACTACCTCATTAAGATTGAGCAGAGTGTAAAGTACTAGTAATACAGACTTAATCTCCTGCTTCTTCCACTGCTCCTCAAACTGTACTCAGAGTAATTGCTTATTCTGCCTTAGAGAGTGGCGTGATTTAATCAAATTCCACCATTTAGGTTGTATTTAAATTTTGAACAGTACAGATACCAAGAATATCTACTGAGAAAACATGCAAACAACTGTGATGAAATTCAGTAATTAGTGAAGTTCTGCTTCAGTTGCTAGATCTTACAAAAAGCCTTTAGGTAAGTAGTGTCTCCAAAAACATGCTAATAGGGGAAAATGCTCCCGAAATCACTGTTCAAGTGGATAGCCATCCTGCTCCCCACAGGTTCCTGATACAGTTTTATGGGTGTGTTATTAGGATCTTGCCATTAGGCTTATTCCAACTGAAGTGGAAATGCACGCAAATAGTTGGTACCTCAGAACTTCCTCTTGGAATTGTCCAGAAGGCAGCAAACTGTATTTGTCTTTTTTGTAACCCAGTTCTGGCAGATTGTAATATACCTTTCCCTCTGCCATTAAATCTAATATCTAGAATAAGGATTGTCTCCATGAAGTGCTTGAAAGTGTTTCAAGTGCCAGAATCCCTAAATGTGTATCAGTGACTTATTCATGGATATTCTTCAATCCTGCATTTTCCTGCAGAGTTTGAAAGATGGGCACACTTAACCGTTTGTTGTTTTTTTTTTCTTTAGTTCCACTCTCTTTATCCATCGTGGTAGTCTAAAACTGGGGTTATGCATCCTTCATATTTCCTCCCATGGGTATTTTACTCATTTTCCCACTTTTCTGCGTCTGACCCTTTTTCCTCGTTTTGGAGACCTTGTCCATGAGGGCCTGCCCATGGAAGGTACAAATACTTAATGGACTAGAGAATAATAGAACTCATTCAAGATGTTGTTTGTTTTTGGGTTTTTTGCGTTCCACTATTCCTATACTTCCTCTCAGAAGAGTCTGAATAACTCATCTGAAACTCAGAAGCTGAAGTTCAGAAAAGTGGTATTGACGGTCTGCAGCTTTAAAAGGGATCATTGCTCTGTGTGCCGTGAGCAACAAGATGATTACTTCAAGGTCTTAGTCATGTTTTTTGACTGAAAGAATCTTTTTTTATGTAGGGACTCTTTACTTATACAAAGACTCTACCATGTCTGTGCAAGATCCAAACACTGGAGTCTCTCTGGCAACAGTGAAACAATGGACTCTGGAAAAGATGTCAAGTCTCTTGATGTACTTTTGTCAAATCATAGAATCATAGAATTGTTTGACTTGAAAGAGACCTTTAAAAATCATCTAGTCCAAACCCACTACCATGAACAACTTGATCGGCTTGTTTAGAGCCCCATCCAATCTAACCACATGTTTCCAGAGATGGCACATCTAGCATTTCTCTGGAAACCTCTTCCAGTGTTTCAACACACTCATTGTAAACAATTTCTTCTTTAGATCTAGTCTGAATCTACCCTCTTTTAGTTTAAAACCATTACCCTTTCCCTTGTCCTATCAGAACAGGACCTACTAAAATGTTTGTCCTCAGTACTGTTACACAGTTATATATTGATGTTTAATTACATTGTTAAAGCCCACTTTAAGTACCACAGTACAGGTCTCTCAGAGCCTCCTCTTCTTCAGGCTGAGCAACCCCAACTCTCTCAGCCTTCTTCAGTTCCCTGGAGTTTAAGGTGAATAGAATGAATGTCCATCAAATTTTGCCTCTAAATTTGGAATGAACATGGCCTTTCCTCAGCTTTCTTTTACCTGAGCCTCATTTGAGGTCCCTTGCATATACCATTTGAAGGCTGAAATAGCTGAACTGATTTTCCAATTAACTGGGTTTTTTTTTTTTTTGGCTGTTCTTTTTATAAGAACTTGTCTTCTGCAACAGTGGACCTGCTTATATATTATATGTCTATTTATCTCCTAATGGTTTATTTGCCTAATCATCCTTCCCTGGTTGGGTATGAAGAATTCTGCAAGTTCTCCCTGTAGGTGACACATAGTGGGTATAAGGATCCATTCCACTTACTTTTTTAAAGTTAATAGTGATGAATTCTGCATTCCTTGGATGGGTATTTCACTTCAATGATCTTAGAGATCAGTGCAGTCTGCAGTTGACCTTGAAGTTCAGTATATACATCACTATATTGGAGCTCACACTAATGAGATGTGTCAGGCTTCCTGTGCATGTATAGAAAGGAGTTCAGTTACACATAATGTAAAATACAAATACATATTTTGAAACTTTCCCTGGAGAAAGGAAAATATGATGAACTTCTTTTTGTTTGTGTGGCTCACTACAAACTGCTATTGTATTTCAGTCACCAAATAACTTAATCAGGAGTTTACCCTTGTAATGACAGATAGGTAATGATAAACTGTGAGCCACTACAAACAGGAGACATAAGGGAAGGTGAAGAGGGAGGAGGCAGTGATTGTGACTGGAGTACCAAAAGGAAATCACAGAGCCAGACCAACTCCGTGGGTCCTGCAAAACATACCTGTCAATCTGAAATCAGAGAAACTAATAGTAATTCCTCCAATATATTGGCATAGTCCATACCTTAACATATTATTAGATCAGTGTTGGGTCAGCCCTTTGAGCCTTCAGACAACTTTAGCCTCTGTCATCTTTCCTTAAGGATATTCCTTTCAAACCAAGAGAGAGGGAAAAATCTGGATACTTGTGGCTGATTCTTTCTATATGAATATGGTGTATATACATGTTTACACCATCCTCCTCCTCATTTTTTCTGTGATATGTTATCCTCGTGAAACACCCTTTATTTTCTAAGGCACTGGATTTTATTTAAGCCGAGGCTTCCTATCTTTGCTCCAGTGTATGTGCTAGTTCTTCTTACACTTTTCCCAGGCAAGCTGTCTCTTTTTATATTGCCAGGATGAGGCCTTTCAGGAAGAATTCCCATTTGTCCATATGACAACAAAGTGAGCTAGAAATCAGCTGTTTCAACAGATTGTCTTACTGGATAGCTAACCGTGTGGGAAGCAGTTTGTCTGCTGAACTGAAGCCACCTTAGATTAACATAGCTGTCTTATTTTCTTCAGAATGCCTCCATCCCTAGCATATGGAGTCTGCACATCTAGCTGCCACCTAGAGCTTCATTCTGAAATCCACTAAACCTTACGATGAATACACTTATCTGAAGTGGTGCTGTAGGACTCTGTAGGAGTCTTTTTTCTATCCTTATTCAATTTTGCATCTTAAGACTGTTTTTCAAATATACCGTGTTTTGTGGGGAGTGCTGCTTGCAGTCCTCACTGTATAAGAGAGCAGCATGAGAGAAAGAAAGATCACAGTCCTTCCTCAGGTGGCTTATCTGACTGCAAATTCACTACGTTTCCTCTGCCTACTTGGATGTTTCAAACCTGAGACCTGGGCAGACTTCTGATTCGTTACCAGTGCAGTGGAGAGGTGTGGACTTGTAGTCATCTGCCATGCGTACTTCTGAAGCAACATGGCCACCTGGACCCTACACTTGGAATATACATATAGGAAAAAAAAGAAAAAAAAAATATTTCAGAGCAGAAATTACGGAGTGACTTACCTTCATTTTACTGTACTTGATGATTATAATTAAAAAAAAACACAAGGGAATATACATATTTCTGCAAAGTTAGAAGAGGTGCTCTGGGCTGTTCCATTTGTCTCATCTCATGTGTACTAGCAGAATGGAGTGATGCTAACTGAAAGAGGTCAGCATATGCTCCAGCTAATCATGGTTGTCAGAAGAGCTCTTATAATGCTGTTATAAAGTACTTTGATATCTCAAATATGCACTCTCTTAGTTTCTCTGTAGGTCATGTAAGGTCTGAGTCAGTTCAGAATATGTGTTTAAACAATTCCTATTCCTTCCTACAGCTAAGCAGAGTCAGGATCCATATTAATTAAGCTTTGGTTCACAGTTTAATGTTGTGTCCTAAGTAATTTATTTCTTTCAAAATAGACTACTTAGAGGCAAGTGACAAGGGCAAGATTGTTCTCTTCCTCATAAATCCCTTTAATTGCTTCCATGACATATAACACATGCATTGAATTTTGTATTAAGAAGCAAACATTTGAATCTTTACTTAAACTAAAGTAACATGATATTATGGAGATACATATAATATTCATATCTGCAAACATCTGTTCATTTTGTGAACAGTTTTGTATAAATACAATAATTTAATCTTCAGTCTGACAAAAGTTTGTGTTTCACCATAGTGGCTTCTCTTGTACAAGTAACAAAAATACCCCAGTATTTTATAAAATATAGTGTAGGTTAGGTCTTAATTGAGTTATGGAAGTGTAATATCTTTGTTTTATCTGATGAAACTGTGGGAGGAGTCTGAAATTCATAATATTTTTGGGTTTTTTCACTTTAATTTTAGCTTGAGTGAGACAGGGACAGATTCAAATGGGAGTCCTCGGACCACTTACTGCCCAAAGACATGCTTCCTACAGTCTTAAGTTTACAGACTTAAATTTCAAGGGTCTTAAAGGAAAGCTCTTAAAATTCAGGCATTTATGTCTAAGTTAATATTTATCTATTTATTTATTGTTCAGAACACCTCTAACACCTTTACCTGAGCACTGCCTCAGTTACTTGCTCTACAATCCTATATATGTAACTGTGTAGATAGGCAGGTTGTCTTACTTCTCAAATCTGTGCTTAATTAGTGCATTGTAAATTCTCAGTCCAAATGTTTCCTTTCACTGTTTTGTTTGCCTAGACTATGTGTAATAATAGTTAAAACCCAAAGTAATCTTTAAAATGTAATTGAATTATACGTGTTTAAGAAAATATGATTCCATCATTTGAAAATGTTCAAGACGAATGAGAGGGGGAAACAAAACAAACAAAAAAATCCAAAAAAGTACAAATTGAATCTGAGCATAGTCATCCTAGGGAATGCACTTATGTGATAGAAAACTAAGAAAAAGAAATTTTTCCAGAAAAATTAGGGAGTAGAACTCAAAAAATATATGTGCTATAAGCCTTCAGAAGATGCTGGATTTACCAGAGAAAAGTAAATAACAAGTAGGGAAAAAAAAAGTGCCAAAAGTGATATTTGCATTCTATCCAAACATTCTAATTATGAATTTTTAAAACAGAATCATTATAAACCAAAATGACCATTTGATACTGTTGGAGAGGAAGTTTTATTTTTTAGTTCAGCGGATTTTTTCAAGTACTGTTTTTGCTACTCAAAAGTGGTTGACATATACATGCAACAAGTATAGCAGAGGGACAAGAAAATATAAACCATATCTTTGCAAAGGTAGGAATAATATTGAAGCACATACATATATTTTCAGATGATAAGAAGCATTTCCTTAAAGGATCAGATTTTTTAGGTTTGTAATTTATTTTATTTTAGTGGAATGACACTGACTTACACCAGATAGAATCTGCCACAATTTCCTGTAGTGATCTTCAAAATCTGCTGCAAATCTTTAAGTAACATGGAGAAAGATAAAGTTTTCAAGGTATTCTCCTCTAATGTAGTGCCCCAAAGAGAAGACTAGGGTTATTGGTGTGCCTGCTGCTAAATGTTCTTATTGTTGAGAATCTTCTTATTTCCAGTGTTTGGGTATATATAATGTGCATTCACTTAGTGCTTTCATGTAAAATGGGGTTTACTTCTTGTGATAATAGCTGAATTTAGCGTAATAAAGAAAAGATCAAGATTTCTTCTGAACTCTTTAATTTCAAGCTTCATTCTATAAAAGGCTTTAAAAGATAGTAGTGCTGGATTAGACTCCTTCAGTACAGGTTTGAACTACAAACTTTTAGGTAAGCATGGCTAATGTATATATGCTATTAAATTGCTGTTGCAGTAAAGAAAAGAAAGGTGACATGCAAAATTTTATCTACCTTATATCCAATAAAAGAGTATTTATGAGGTTTGTATTCTGAATGTGGCTTTTGAATATATTTGGAGAGTAGATCCTTACTAGCCCTCTGTGGTTTGAATGGCAAGTATGTAGTTGGATTTGCAGCTGCAATGCCCTTCAAGCATTCTGTAAAATTTTATTTCATTTTAGTGCTTGTTTTTTTGACAAATATTTGGGATAGTTTTTGTTGATGAAAGTATTATTCATTGATGATATTTGCAGTTGTAAAGGCTGTCACTCTACAACACAGTTGGTGTTTTGTTTTTTTCTAAAAAAGTAGTTTTGTTTGCTAGAATGCAGTGATCCTTGGCAGCATTTAATGAGTGCAAAACTCATATGGGCTATCTCACTTTGATGAGAAATTGATTGCATAAGGCATCACACCATATATTTTGCATATTTTTCCTACACAAGGCATGTATAAATGGTGCTGCATCATCAATCCTTTGCCTCAGAAATTTTCTTCAACATCAGCTAATTTCTGAAACTGAACACCAGATTTAATAACTCAGCAATATGATGTGCTGTATTATTATTTCATTGGCAAAGACATTGCCTGACATTATGGCAAATTCCACAAAAACAGAACTATGTTCTAAATAAAGTTTTTGTGGCAGGGCACATAAGCCAGTGATCCCCAAATTTTATCTGCAGGCTATCAGTAGTCCACAATGTACAGCAGGTATGTGAAACCACACTAGAGTAAAATTTACTGTTTACCTCTCTGCAGCTGTACTGCATGTTTGTAGAGAATTTTGCAGAGTACAATGAGAAGTTAGTCCAAACATCCTTGAAATTGCTGGTTTAAGTACTTCAGTAGAGCTGTTTCAATGTGTCAGAGATGAAAGGTTGATAAGTTGCTTGCTTTCCATTTCATAACCAGGGGACACACAATTTGAGGAGTCAGTTTCCATACTTATGTATCTGTACTTGTACAGCATTGTGAATAATTAGGGCAACAGTATGTGATTTGAAATACTGTGCCAAGTTGTCATGTATTTTGTTTCATTGATACCTAAGGATAGCAAATTTTTCTGAAAAGCAGAATACCAGTTTTATGTACTGATGTCAGGAAGGACTACTGATCTTCCTTAATTACATTAGCGTAACAAAGTGGCATTAGGGGATGCTTATATTGCCATGTCGTATAGTCATTGCCTTATGTGTACCTGATTTCTCCAAGGAGCGTCGCAAATGCTCTCACTGTTCCTTAATGTTATATTTTGCATTTGGATCTCTGATTTAGCTGACAAATGTTAAAAAGCTCATGTTGCCAGAGAACATTCAAGAGACAAGCTGTGAAGTCTAGAGAACACAGGTTATTCCAGCTAAGGTTGGCAGTGGCTTCTGCTTAAAAGTTTTTTCTCCTAGCATGTGGCTTTCAAACTTATACCTGCAGAATATAGGTTAGCATTTGTCTGATATAGATTTTTATTTTCTACTTTATTACACAGAGATGGAAGTTTAGTTTTTACCCTGCCTCTTCTGGTCAGCCACTGGAGCAGTCCAAACAATTGGAGAACAAGATCACATTCAAATTCCACTAACTCTTAATTATGGGGACATGTAAATTAGTACCATAAAAGAATGTGTTAAAAATTACATTGAACCATTTGTATAAGTGGTATGAATCTCTCAACACTGAATTTGGACTAGTTTATATGGGAAGACAATAGTATCATACCGGGTCTTACAGTTCTTACTGAAGTAAGTGGAAAAAAAAACCTGCTGTCTTCCTGAGCAATACTGTGGAACATTCCGGTCTCTGCATTCTTAGTTGACAAATCTTATTATATGTCATCTGAGTTGACTGTCCTCTGATAATTATGTGTCTTTGTTGGGCACTATCTTACACAATTAGTTAGCTTTATGTAGCTAACTAGCAGTAAGCAACACAAGTTTATTCACAAGTATCTCTCCTGTCATTGATATTGACATGTCTGTGCAATACCAGTTGAAGCTGACTGATGTCATATGTGGCCCGTGACAACCAAAAAAAGGATATGACAAATAAGTCCACATGCCTGAAGCAAATTTCAAGGGGGAAAAATGTTTATTGACGAGTTAATTTATTTTAAAGGCAGAATAGGTATGGAAATTTCATTGGAGCAGTGATGTGTGTTTTAGAAAAAAACCCCACCATTTCCCTAAAACATGAAACAAACAAACAAAACAACAACAACAACAACAAAAAAAACAACAAATGACCCCAAACAAAATGCACAACTTTCCAGCTAAGTCAAAAGAAACATTTCAAACACCAACAATCACCACCTGCCTCTGAAGGCTAATAAGTTGACCCACACTGATACTGACTTAGTGTTTTGTTGTCTTAATACATAATTTCTGGAGTCAACAGAAAAAAATGGAATGAAATACTGCAGTTGGAAGGAATAATGCCTCATTTGGGCAATTTCTCTTAGCTCCTTTGTTTAAGCAACTTCAGTGGGATTGAAAGTAGCAAGTGCAAAATGCTGAATAAAATTTGTTTCCTGCCTTTTCATATGGTATAAGGCAAAATGTAGACACTATTACATTTTCATTCAAACTACACCTCCAAGGCCATTTCTTCAAAACCTCATTAAACTCATTCAGAGTGATTTTCTTTTTAGCCAAGGTCAGGATGGTTGTCTTGCAAATCTTTGGGTACTGTGAATGGGAATTCATAAATTCTGACATTGGGAAGCAAGGTTGCTCTTGCCCTACATTTAATAAGGCAAAGAAATAAGATGGGGGGAAAAAAAAAAAAAAAAGAGAGCAAGCTGCTTTGCCTGATGGTGCTGGAATAAAAAAAAAAATAAAACTTTTTCTTTTTTTAAACAGGTCACAATGTACAGATGATGTCTCTTGTGATATTCATCATTTATATTTTCAGTAAGCTGGCATGTTACCTGCAATCACTTGTCAGCTTTCCTTTTCTATGGTCTGTTTAGTCTGTTAGCCCACCAATTAAAATATATCCTAAATAGCTTCTACATTAAAAATAAGAGTTGATAGAATGGTTATTATAGGAGACAGGTGTCTCATGAACAGACTTTTTTTTTTTTTTCATAAATGTAAATAAATCATATTGTTCACCCAATTGGGCAATTGTATTTTGGGGTCTTTATTTGTGCTTTTTTTATTATTATTTGTTCGCTTTGTTTTTGTTTTGGTAGCATATTTAACTTCTTGGCAAAGAAATATGTTGTTTTTAATTAAGAAGAAATTATTTGAATTAAGCAACCAGTAGAAATATTTTGATGTAGGCTCTGAAATGTGTGGTGTTTTTGTAGCAGCGGCATTCTCAAATAATAAAAAAAATCATAATGTGAGCTGGTATAGTCACATCATTCAGTATTACTGACCAATTACTACTAGTGAATGGTTGTTTTAAGAAAAGGTAGAACACTCACAGCAGGAAAGTGTTGAATAAATATATTGCTATCAGTCTTTGCCTGACAATTCCGTGTATTTACACTACAGTGTGGATGTGCATCCTAGCTCCCCTTTCCATAACGATATACAGGTCATAAGATTAGCCTGTCTCACTGTTTCTATTTCCTTCATTGTTGTTGCTTAGAAGATTTCATCTCTCACAATCAATGGGGCAACTTTTTCATGCTCAAGGGTTTTTGTTTTGTTTTTTTTTTTCTAGTTGAAGTAAATAAGTAATGAAACTAGATCCTTAAGAGTCCATAATATGGTAAGAGTGCATAAGAGTGAAAGGTGCTGGATTGTTTGCTGCTACTTAAGCACAATGAAGAATTTGTTTTCTGAAGACAGATTTTAAATCCCTTTCTTTAGGTGGTATTGTGGTTAACTGAATATTTTTTCTTGAAAAGATTTATTTTAGCTATCCCAAGGATATTTCTGCATCTCCCTGGGAACCTGCAAAGTCCATCTTTTCTATCTCCTTTATTCAGTGATCTCTTTGCTGTCTCCAAATTTCAGTGCAGCCTATCAATTGTTTTTTACTTAGTTGAAAGAGATGGTGTTGAACGTTGCACGGACAGCATGTGTTTGTATTTTTCTTTTTTTTTTTTTCTCTTTATTTAGTTTCATTATGTTGTCTACTCAGTAACTCTTTAGCAATGGAAAAAGAATTGTAAGCAAAATGGTCTCTTCATATCAGTAGCAGGCACTCTAGAACCAGTCCTCTGCAGAGCTCTATCCCACTTGCCTCTGAACATTAAGGAATGGCCACATGCCTTCAGTCAGTGAAACTGCAAATACTTTCCTGTCTTGGAGTTAATGGTATTGAATAGATTCTCTATAGTATCTTGTTTGGCATAGGAGTATCTTTTTGATTAAATTACAACTGTTGTAGTGATCACACAGCATCAATTTCAATAGAAATCGAGTGAAAAGCTGTGATAGTTTTGTGTAGCAGGCTTGTGAATTCAAGGAGTCTGGCATACTGAGCAGGAGAATTCAGCCTAACTTCTTGAGGTAGACTAGGCAGTTTCTCCCAAAACTCTTAGCTATTTTAATATGAGGAAGGTGTAGTATAAAATAGAAGGGTTTTTTGTTTGTTTGTTTGTTTGTTTTTTGGGGGTCTTTTTTGGACACAAGTGTCAAATCAGTGTAACAGTTGCTACCCAGCTGCAGAATTGCAGAGGCTGCTAGTGCTCACTGGCTTTACATATAACTCCATTAACTTTAGTACAGGATTTTTAATTTAGCAATTAGGCCCTAGGATATTCAGGACCTGCAGAACCCACTGGGTGTAAAGCTAAGGCAGATTCAAAGAACCAGTTATATGGAACTGCGTATAAGCTCTTCTTGACAAGATGAATGACATAAAACAAATAATTAAAAAAAGAAAAAAAAAAGAAAAGAAAGAAACACCAAACAAAAAAGCTGCATTTCTGAGTAATGAGCTGTAATTTCTTCATCATCAGAATCACCAATAGTGTTAAAATTCTATGTAATGCCATTATAAGCCAGTTCTACTTTATTATAAACATATACATTCATTGTACATGTGAGATTTTGCACAGAAGGTAGTAGAAAAAATTAGTATTAATTACAAATTTACCTTTTTTTTAGTTTAATATGTCTGCAGAGGCATAGTGAGCATGACTTAGTTTCCCTTCAATAAAATAAGTGTGTTTTGATAATGACAGTGGTAAGCCTGTAAATACACATATGCAAACATTTATTCCTTGTGGGTTTTTGTTTGTTTGTTTGGTTGTTTTTTTTGTTTGTGTTTTTTTTTTGTTTGTTGTTTTGTTTTTTTTTGGGGGGGGGGCGGAGTGGGGAGGGTGGGAAACAATAAAAAAGAACAACAGAAAAAAAACAATCCCTATCTTAAATACATAACAAACATACACACAGCAATCATGGGATTCCAGAGGAGGGTGGGCAAGGAAGAATTTCGGAGTGTTTATCATACAGCTGTGCCAAAAGTAAAGGCTGAATGAATGAGATGGAGATTAAAGCCAGTAGTTCTGAGCCTGTATTCAATCACTGCAGTCACTCTGTTTGCCTCCTGAATGCTGATGAAGTGTCATGAATGGTCCCATGTACTTTCATTCCAATATATTTCAGGCGGTAGTGATTATTGCTTGTACTCAGCTAAAGCTTGAAATAACTGGCAAACTCTTGCTTAGCAACAGAAGGCCTCATCTTCTCTCTCCTGGGACCACTAACTGAAAAATGTGCTATTTCTTTCAAAAGTTAAAGTTAGGAGGGGTAGATACTTTATATTCATTGCTTTCCATGATAATTTAAAGAAGAAACCACAAACTAAAGCCTGCAAATCACTTTGTTCCATAAATAATTATTGACTAGTTTATGAAGTCCAAATCCAATTTCTTTTGTAACACATTAAACTGTTCTGTAGTTGGGCAATTTTTTTGCAGGTATTGCTTTTATATGTGCTGAGACAATAGAATCACTTACTTCCTTTAAACAAAAGATCTCATAGTGTATTTTGATAAAATTCTTTCGAAGTCACTCATGTAGCATTAAATCATGTAATGTATGTGCTTATTTCTACTGTTTAGGCTACATTTTTCAGTGATCTCAATCTTAGAAGGAAAAAGAATGCACATTTGTTAAATAAATGACAAAATGCAGAGCATGGTTTGAGTTGTAGATCTCCAGCAAGTGCATGGAAGAATTCATTAAAAAATGCAGCAGCATTATTCTAGTGTGAATTATATGCTGCTCTGTAGGTTTCTATTTTTGGTTACCACAAGATGGCAAAGCAATGAGCACACAAATGCAAGGACGAGTGAGTTTCATAATAATGCGTTCTGCATTCACACTTTATGCACATCAAGAGAGAATCCAAGCGCAGCAGGGGTGACAATCACTCCAACAGTCTTTTGAAATCAAAGTACTTCCTTGAGACTGTCTTTCCAGTGCTAATTATACTCTTCTATTGTGGTTCTTATATTGTACAAAGTAAAATGTTTACACTGTCATTGTATACAGCCCCATCACTGGAAAAATGGAAGGCAAAAACTAATCAGATTATTAAATAGATTTGTTATCTCTCATGTTTGGCTGGTTCTACTTTGTGTTTAGGGCTCCAATATCAACTATCCATGTCCTTTGTCACCAAGAGACTTTGGCAAAGATGCTAATTTTTCACCAACTCCAAGAATGTCTCTTTAGTTGAGAGCTATTATGTGGAAAGGATTGGTTGCCTAGACAGCTTGAGGGTTTTTTCTTTTTGACTGTTTGTTTTTTTGTTTTTTGTTTTTTTTTTTTTTTGCTTGTTTATCTGTTTTTGAGGGGGGAGTGTTCTTTTTTGGTTGTTTTTTTTTTTATTTTTTTTATTTTTTTCCCCAAGTTGCATACTGATCATGCAGTACCTACTATCAATGGATTTTTCTAATAAGATGAAGGCAAAAAGCTGGAGACATCCTATCCCAGGATAGGATATTCACTGTGTGATATTCATCTGTGTTTGTGTGTATGGCCATGCCTTAATGTGTGTGTAAGAATGTATGTACAATCTCAGTAGCTGCTATGAAACTCTTATTGTGTAGGAGAGAATGCAGCATACCAATTATGTAATCATGTTAGAGGAGAAAAAGTGTTCAGGCATTATAACGTGCATTATAACATTTGTCTGACATTGCAGGGGTTTGTGTGAAGGGCTAAGCAGCCAGTCCAGTCTTGACTTTTATTCTTGCCTTTACTGCTAGTCTTGGTGAAAAACTGGTGGGAGGGATTTTCAGGTGAAAGTGGAACAGAGAACCGTTAAATGCCATTTCCCACAGCATTCTTCTGGAAAATGTGACAGCCCATGGCTTGGACAGCACACACTTTGCTGGGTTAAGGACTGGCTGGATGGCCAAACCCAGAGAGTGCTGGTGAGTGGTGCTGCGTCCAGTTGGTCTCTAGTCACTCGAGTATCCCCCAGGGATCAGTGTTGAACCCAGTCCTGTTCATTATCTTTATTGGTGATCTGGATGAGGAGATTGAGTGTACCCTCAATAAGTTTGTGGATGACACCAAGTTGCATGGGAGTGTCGATCTGCTGGAGGGTAGGAAGATTCTACAGAGGAATCTGGATAAGCTAAATCTGCATCTGGATATCTCTAAATGTTTTACTGGGTTTGCTTTTTGCACAGTGACCAGCCTCATTTGATAGAAGATACCAGTATACAGGTATTAAATGGAATGACATTATCTCATATCAACAAAGAACTTCTGTTACAGCAAATTGATATTAATATGTGAAGTTGGGAAGCAGTAGAAAAGAGAAACTGTCTACTTGAAATTGATGTAATAGATGTGGTGAATCTAACATGTTTTTAAGACTGAAGTGTCAACAGCCATAAGCAAGCAGTTGTACATACAAGAATATAGGCACAGTGTGTTCTTGTTTATACACACAATGTACACTAGTGTATAGTGGAATATTATTTGAATCATTTAATCATGGAATTATATGAGTTAAAATGGCTGCCTGGAGGTTATCTAGTGTAAAAAAGATAGAGAAATCACAGAGTTGTCATACAGCGCATAGCCAAGTGCAACACTGAAGGAAGTGCGCCTTTGGCTTTTCATCTATCTCTGCCTCGTGATCTCAGAGCACCTTTGTTCAGAGTTACTGCCATGGCTTGTGTTACATACAAAGTCATACAGAGTGAATGGTTCTTAAAATACCGCTTTCAGTAGGCTAAGAAATCATTTGTCAAATATCCTTGGTCAAATGATGGCTATTTAAGATGCAACACAAATTTGCGAATGGACTGGTGCTGGGAGCATGGAGGCTTTCTCATTATTCTGTTGAATTTGCTGTATGTGAAGTTAGTGGTAAGATTTCCATTGATTTTATTGGGAACAGGATTAGTCATTGTAAAAAGATTCATGTTGTACAGAAAATGTACAACTGTTTTCACTTAAGACTAGGAAAGGATTGTAGTCCTTTAATTCATTAGGTTTCAGCAGATTAGAAGAACTGAATTTTTGTTAATACTGCATTCTCATGGTTTCAGCTCTGGGCTACTTTGTGTTTGCTGATGGTGTAGTTTCACTGAAAATAGTGTTGTATCCTCATGTTAAAAATGGTTATCTGGTACGGAAGATAGATGGCAACATCAGAAACTGAATCCTAGTCTTTTGATTGCCATGCTTGTTTTAAATCAAGACTGTGTAATCATTATTTAATACATTTCTTCAATTCAGTGATAATAAAACAGTCACTGCTTTATGGCTCATGTTTCTCTTGCAATGAGGTTGTGATGTTCTCTCTATTGCAAAGTTGCTGTCTCCCTCTGCCGTTATCCTCCCCAGCATCAGGCCAAAATACATAACATCAACATACACACAAATAACATGATGTGTGGTTACAGCTGTGATTAATCATTCAATTCACTACCCTTAGTTGCCCCTTAGGTAATACACACTTGTGTTGGCCTATTTTCTCTAGATATAACCTACCCAATTTTTGATCTGAGTGATTGGATTTGCCTTAGTGTCATAATCGCTCTCCCTTTAGCTGTTGCTGTATAAATTCAGATTACCTATACTAATTAAAATAACTTTATTTTGTTTGAACCTAGTACATTTTGAATTCAAGGCATTTAGACAAAAGGTTAGATGGCCTTTCAGAAACCCTTTTTTAATGAAATATTTATTGCTAGCTTTTCTGTTCCGATTCCTATCAGCTTATCCCTTAGTTTTCATTCAAGCTGCTATATTGCCATTGGGAAAATTAAAATAAGAAGGGCAGGCCATAAGTAGTCAACATGACCATGTATATCTCATATATGTACATTAGTTGCTTGATATCATTCAAGTTTTATTACATCTGTGAGTGCAAACATTCATTCAATAAATTCTCGCTTTGCTGCTGTCTTACTCATCCCCGTGGGATCATTCTCCTGTCTGTGAGTTTTATACTTTCTCCTGCTTACATACCATTATCACAGAAGCGTAATACCAGTGTCACTGATCTAAACAAATACATTCACCAAAAGGAAGGCAGAAAATGCTAATGCTTCTCCTTATTCTTAAAAGTTCCCTTCAGAATTTCCTCTGAATCAGGGGCATCATTTAGCTACACTCAGTGCTCTTTACCTGGACATCTTTCATGTTGTCCTCTCCACCAGAGAACTTCTGATTGGTGCTACTTCAGTTTTATGCATGAAGCTGATCAAGTCTCACATCTTCTTAGTTTTTCTTATTAGAAACTTAGCTGATGAAATACTTTATAATATAGTTTTTAATAGTTCATGATGCACTTAGTCCCAAAGTTGAACAGATACTTTAGTGTAATCCATGAGACACAGTTGGAATACCAAATGCCAGACTCAGACCTAATTTTTTTTTTTCTTTTTTTGGTATGGCATTCCATTTAAAATCAGTGAGAATTCTTCTTATACAAATAGTTTCTATTTTGATTTTTTTTTTTCCTAGGTTGAACAAAAAGTTATATATTGTAAAGATATTGCATACATTGAGATACATTGTATCATAAAGAGCAGACTTACTGATTCACTGTTATTATTATAATAATATTGTGCGAAGGATCTTGGCAGGTTGCTTATATCTTACAGTCAGTATGAGAAGCAATGCATTCTGAATCATCTTCAACACATCATTCTGTGAGGAATATCTGTATACATATATGTTTATGTGTTTATCCAAGTACACTTTTTTTTTAAATTTAGAAAACTTAATTTCAGTTTATTCTATGTCTTAGGAAACATATTTCTTTGTGGTACACCATGAGTAGTAGTAAACTTAGTTCATCCAAATGCTGAGTAAAACGTTGTCAGGCCTCATTTTCATTCTTTTTTATTAAGGACCTTGAACTGAGGAAGTATTATTTATTAGGCATTTATTGTGAAATTGATGGCATAATTTAACTTTTTATTAGCTAGTAAAACTGATAAGCAGTACATAAAAAGATGGACCTTGTTAAAGAGGGAATAATAATAATAATAAAAAGGTTAATTTAAAGTTTTTTAAAAGGTCATTGTTGTAAAGACTTTTTAACATTGTCTTCTATGGTATGAACATATAACCTGATGTTTTGCTTCTGTTGGTAGTTTTGTCTGTGTTTATTTTTCAGCTATGCTCAGCAGAAAATGAATTTGTACACTTAAAATGTTTTCAGGTTTTCAGTAACTTGAGATTAATTATAAATCTAGTGTGAACATGCATAATGTACTTTCTTTAAGCATAAACCCCTCTGTGGTGTAGAGTTGAAAAAATGGATGCTCTGCGTGTGCAATGATTGAACACTTAGTTGTGTAAATGAAAGCATTGTTCCTGATAAATGGGACATAGGAAGAAATACTGTGTATGTCTCTAATCTTCAGCCCTTTACTGATTTTTAAAGTTGAATGGGATGACTGTAGTCCTTGTTCACTGCACTTTCTATGGGTAGCCTTGGATACATGAAAAACTTGAAATCTTTTTCTGACACCCTCCTCTGAGTTTTGCAGAAGAGAATCTTATCCCATAAATGGTTGTCTTCTTGGAGGACTAGAAATAAGGATATAAAAATCATGGATTTCATCCATGAAAACTTTTAGTTTCAGCATGCACCTGTTTCATAAGTCATTTTGAGCAAAACAGATAAAAATGGAAAATGCAGCAGTGAAGCTGGCCCAGATAGAAAATCACTCCTCCAAGTCTGCAGAACATCTGAGAATAATAGCCAGCATACTCATGCTTCTCTGTCACGCTTGCTTAAAACACTGTTCCCAGACAAACGTTTGAAATGAAAGCCATCACTGAAATCCATCAGTTAAGGAACCTGTTAGGTTCACTTCTCTGGCTGGTGCTAAAGTTTGGTATTAATCTAACAGATGGGATGTCTTCCTTTTGCATACTATATCTGGATTTTTTAACTTTTACCTTGGTGATGTACCTGCAATAGTGGGGTTTGTGTGCTAAATCTAGCCATGTGTTCAGAATAGCAACCTGAGCAAGGGACTTCATTACACCGTGCATTAAACATGGAGAAGCAGGTACCACAGAGGAGTGTTACACTGCACGTGTGATCAGTGATGGAACTCTGAGAGCAAAGCAAAAAGAAACTGCAGACACAGCAGATACACGCTATTCTGTTCTGCTCTTTACAACGGGCTTGGTACGAGGACTCATTCTAGCACCCAGATTAGTTGTACCTACGTGTCACAAATTTCCTTTATAGTCACTGTGGAGAGACACACTACAAGAGATGCAAATTCTGCCTGTTGAATCATTGGGCCTGAGAATCCTTTGCTTAAGATTCTCAACATCAGGCACTGATTTGATTTCATCTCTAATACTTCTATTTAATGTCATATATTATTCAGTGGGAATATTTCTTCTTGTGTGTAGTAAGACATTCAAAAGTGTTGTTTGTTTCCTTCTTGGATGTGGGTACTGTTCTACTTCTACTGTACATTTTTTCTATGTATACTTTTGCTATGTTACCAACATAAGTTTATATTTGCCTGTGATTATGTGTGAGCTGTTGTACCTGTATGTTCTCAGCAAGTGCAGGTCTTGAGAGGTCACAGAGTCTTAGAGACTGTATTTTAAATGGAGAATGTTTATGGATTATTAAAAAAAAAATAATAAAAGAAAATACACTAGCTACTGAAACGCTTTCTTATCTAGAGATTACAAGGTAATTCTGCCATCTAGATTACCAAAAAGCAACTCATCACAGTGCCATTACTAGAATAAAAATGGTGGGATTTTTTGCCATTGTCTTTTGCCAGAAAGAAGGAGCAATGCTACAAGCAGTAGGGCAAATAAACAGCCTTATTTTAAAGAAATTATTTCAGTCTGCCAAGAGGACAATGGGTTATTTAGTGTGATGACATTTGTCCTACAAAAATGACAGAAAAAATTTATAGTTTGTTTTCTTTTTTTCATTCATGAGTTAGCATATGGCATATTAACAGGGCTGGACAGTGTTAGGTAGCTGTTGTTTTCAGCTGCTTACTTTGGCCTCCAGGTTTTGAAACCCGCTACAGGCACAGAGTAATAACATAGTTCTTGTTGCATAAGACATAACTTAGTTCATGTTGGATGATAATTAGACTTTGGGGTTATTATTTCTGCAGCTTAGGGACTGAGACATATCAACAGTATTGAACAAAATTAATTTCAGTATATTGATTCTCCTTTCCTGCATGACCCTTACTGGACCAAATTTTAGCCCAGGTCTGCTGTTGAACCTGGAATCTTGCGGTGCAGATCTTGATACCAGTAAGAAGGGCACTTGTATGATGACTTTTTAAAGACTATTTCACATGTAACTAATCTTCAAGTCCTTCTAGAATAAGAATCAGGTAATTCTAGGGTAAGGGTTTGGTTTGCACAAAGGAAAACCTGAGAAGTAAAAAACTCTTTTTACCTGAGTTGCTACATTATATCTGCTTCTGATATATGACTTTATCTGCATGTTCTTTCAAACTGATTTCATGCTCCCTGCAGTGACATATTTTGCTAACACAACAGACTTGTTCCTTCCTGACATACAGCTTCTGGCTCCAACAAATGTCAGTAGCTTTTTAGACAAACCTGTGCTTTTTATTCCTGTATTTTTCAAGAGGAATATCAGCATCCCTCCAACAACATTTTTCCCCCTATGGCTATTCTGTTTGTTTTATAAACAGACTAAGTTCATTTTACATGTAGAGGCTGGTAAATACATGGAAAGGCTTTTTTTTTTTTTTTTTTTTTTGGTAATAGCTTTAAAAATTTTTAGGCAAGTAAAATTAATATAATGAAAGCCCCTTCCTGAGTTATGCAAATAAGCAAAGCTTTGTTCAGTTCTGAATTCCTACAGTTATTTCCTTTCTGTAACTAAGGGAGGACTCCAGAGGCAATTAACTGACCCTTCATGAAGAGGTATGAATGGGAGGCCCTTGAAGCTGCAGGTCCTTGGGGAGCTCTGTAGAGCTGAGAATTGCAGTTCACACTTGACTTACACAGAGACACAACTTACTTAAAGAAAAGGGACTCAAACATCTTATCATTTCTACTTATTTTTGGTAGCATCAGTTATATGATTTGTAAAGTCAGCTTTCAGGTCACTTTTTAGGAAATGGTGGAAAACAGCAGAAATAACTAGTCTAGAGAGGATGGGTCTATAATATTCATGAAATCAATATTAGTGGCATATATTGATTTTTGTGTGAATAAGCATTAAAAACTCTTCTCAAACATGAAAGATTTGAATTCTGTTGCTGAAAGGAAGGGTGCAAGGGTCACTGGCTCTTCTGGTGTTGCAGCCTGGTGGATTTCCAGTCTCCATGCTGGAATAAAGCAAGATCCTCTCCCCGAGAATTGTCAGGACAGGGTCTGGCAGTCAGTGAGGCACCAGGGCAGCCCCAGTCCCATACACCAGTCACCTCCCTGGTGACAGCGACAGGCCAGGCAGGGCCCATGGCCGGGCAGGGCAGGGGGGCTGGAGACCAGCCCTGCTGTGCCATCACTGGGATGGGGTTTGGTGGTCCTGGTCTGTGGCCAGGGTGTGCTGGACAGGGACAGTGAGGACTCTTATAGCCTCAAGGCCCTGACATACATTTCTCTTTCAATACTGTACTTCAGCCATGGTTTTCTTCTTCTTCTTCTTTTCTTTTTCTTCAGTAAGATGCAGCCTATAAAATATGTCAGTTTTGACCTGAGACTGTTCCAGTGTTTGAGAAATGACATTGCCATGTCTTAAAACCATGACATCAGTATGAATTACTTTTTAAAGAAGTATACCAGGTAGGAAAATTATAGTTAGAATTAGGTGCCTATATATATAAATGTGCTGCTTCCACATTTATTCATACATCTTTGAATTTTGGAGCTTTCTCTGGTCTGGAATTTCCATCTGTACCAATTTTGTTTGAGAATTGCATTCGGAAACTGAAATCACAAAGTTTGTTTTTACTGAAATTTGATTTTACATTTATTTCTCTTTCTGTTAGGTTTGTAACAGTCACGTATAAGGGAAATTATTCTTAATTATACAACAAAATATTAAGCAATTACATGCAATAGCAATATCAGGTGCAATAAGTTAGGACATTAGTCTTATCTGGGAAAAAAAAGAAATCTCAATATGGGCCCTAAATGTATCTTGAGTCTCCACAGACAATTTTCTTTTCTGTGCAACTATTTAGAAGAGCAGGATCTATCTTAATTAAAATTTACTGCTTATTTCAGAATGGAAGAGCTGAAAACTATTTTCCTATCCTCCTAATGTCTGTGCTGTTTATGTGCTTGAGATGGCTAAGTGGTAGTCTGAAAATTGCAATAAGATTAGTAATTACTAGGGGACATAATGTACTGTTTTATTACAGTGGAACTCTGAAAAAAATATTTAAATTAACTCTTTAAAGGAGAACTCATTTATCATATCTTTCTCTTGTTATTCATGTTTTACTTAACTGAATTCTAGAGTGAGTTTTCCTTCACAAAATGAGCACTAAAGCCACACCTTTTGAGACAAATGCCCTTCTTTTATACCACTAAAATCCAAAATCACTCCCTTTAAGATTGAGAAGCTATAGAAGTCACATCTTGAGGTTAATGCTCATCAAATATGTCTCTGAAACTCTAATGAAATAAATGTATGGAAAGTTCTGAAAAAATTGTACTGCTTTTTACTTTACTGGCACCTGTGGGTTACACCAGTAGGTTAGGATTTTCCGAATTAGTTGCTTTTTGTTTCAGTGACATTGGTCCTGTCTTCTACTGAGAGCAGAATCATACCCTCAAGAAAAATTGATAAATACTATTTTGAGCAAGTTGTCTAACTCTAGTAGCATGAAAAATTGCTTTGTGTCATCTTGTTAGTTAAACAGCCACAATATTTGTTTCAATAAAATGATACAAGGTCCTAAATGATATATGAAACATTCTGGAAAAAAATGCTTTCAGTGTCATTGACTTTAATAACAGGAAAGGGAAAGAGTGTATTTCCATGAATATATTCTATTAAAACATGAAATTCCTCTGTATCACATTAGAATTGAAACCATGTTTTTATTTGGTGGGGATTCTCAAATTGTGCTGATTCATTTGAACAGCTTTTCCCCATACTTGCTGAGACAATTTTACTTTGTTACTTTCGATTAAATACATTTTTTCAGAAGGGTTGTGGGAGTTGTTCTTTCTTATTTTATGCTAGTTGGATTTTCAGAAAGTTTGTTATTGCAGCTTAAAAATGAGTTGTGGTTCTTTGAGGCAAACCAATTCCTTGCCATAATCTCTCTCATTCTGAATTAAAATTGAAAAAGAAAAGGTAACCTGACTGTTGAAATTGGACCATGTTAACCGTAAGAGATCTTCTTTTAGGTCACTGTCTTTGAGAAAGGGGATATAACAAAACAAAACAAAACAAAACAAAAAATCAAATTCCACTTAAACATATGCTCTTTATATTTTAAATTGAATTATGTTTAAATATTTGTTACTCAAGTTAATGTCAAACTGCAAATAATGAGTGACTCTAGGTACTTAAGTTCCCCCTTATTTCAGTAGGAATTGTTGATCCTAACCTCTGCTCAGGAGTTGGCATGGCTCTGTTGTCAAAAAGACTTCAATATTGTAATAGAAAACTACTGAATGTATTCCTATGATCTGATTTTGAAACAACTCCTGCATTGTGTTCACTGACAAAAGCATATCTGAATCCAGCCAAGAATTTTAATACCATCTAACTTAATGCATTTTGAACTAAAAGAGCTTGTGTTGCTAGGCATCAAATTGGTGATGCATGGAAAAATTGTTCACTGAAACTATAATATAAGCCTGCATGTACAAATCAAGAGTAGATTTTATGGATGAGCATGAAATCTAACCCCTGGAAAGACCTATATATTTAGATCAAGCCTTATTTTCATTGTACTCACAGATACCATTTGTTCATCATTTAGTTTTATGTCTTTAATTGAATTTTAGGTAAAGTCTTCAGCTTTTCAGTAAGCATAAATTAAAAAAAATAAAAAAAATCTGTAACTTACTTGCTGCAGTTAATGTGGAATAATTAGACTTTTGTTTTCTATTAGAGAAATTTCTATTTTCTCCCACAGAAATTTTAAATGTTGTCCCAAGTACCCAAGTACAAATGTATTATTTAAGGTTTTTAGCTTTGACAGACAATATAGGCCTTTCAAAATCTTTATTCTTTCAGCAGTGGCATGTAGTTGACAGAGGGGTTATAGCAAATCATAGTAATACACATGAAAAAGTGCCATTTACTTTTAAACTTTTCAGTAACAAACTTTTATTTCAAGAATGTCAGTACTAAAGATTTTTAAAAAATATTTTTGTTTTGCCTTGAGACATCCTGCACATTTGCTAAAGATATATACCTATACTCACTCCTACACACTTCCATAAAAGTCTCACAAACAGCAGTTTTAGGACTGATGGCAATTGGACTTCATTTAGAATAAAGCAAAAGATCTGCTGTATACAGCAACTACTGTAAACAATTCCAAGCTTGTATTTAAAATTTTATCATTTGTGCCCTTTTTTTTTTTTTTTGGTTGGTTTTTTTTTGGTTGGTTTGGTTTGGGTTTTTTTTTTTTTTTTTTTTTTTTTTTTTTTTTTTTTTTTTTTTTCATTTATTTTATTTTGGTTTTGGTTTTGATTTACCTTGACTTGCATTTTTAATTCAGAATCCTGTGGTTTTCCTTATTCCTGAAATAATTCCATATAGAAGCATTTATGTTTGCAGTAGGAGAGAGAGGGGAGAGATCAGCTAGCATTTCAAGAATGCAGTAGATTGTAGAAGAGCATTTAAGAACCTGAAAATTTTCTCTGTTTAGTAATCAGATGGTGACAACACAAAATCAAATAAATTGCCAGTGAGGTTTTACTTACTGGATTAAAATGATAAAATAAGCATTTATCAAATATAAAATATTTACATATATATAATAACAATAGCAAGAAGAAAGAAATACCTACGCATTTGCTTGGAAAACTGGATTATGGTAATTCTGAAATAATCTTCATACTAGTAAAAAATATCATTTCTTTTCTTGGGAAAAAAACTTTTAGACAAAGCTAGAATGACTTGAAGTTCTCTGACGATGCCTATTTTTTATTCTGCTAACATTATTTTGTTCAGATTGGAAGGTGGTAAATTGCTTTGTTTATGGCAAGCATATAAGGAAAATCTAATGAAAATATGGAGTCTTTATGACTGTTTATAGACTGTGGCTCTTAATCTCTCTACTGTAAAAGCTCCAGTGAAACTCTGTCCATTGCTGCCTTGAGATTTCTTATCTGGGCTCAGGAATGAAGTGGAGCGTGTTCAGAGGCTCTCAGCTGAAGAGCCTTCTTTCACTTAATATCTTTGGAAGAGGTCACTATTCCAACTTTCCTAAACATGAAATATATCCTAATTTTTTGTACCTCAATACTTACAAGAAGCATATTCATGTTGTTCTATTATTTTGGAACTTATATTTCTAGATTAAATTGTTAAAAATCCAGAGTAGCATACGTGTCATCTAAGTAAGCTACTCCTGTATACTTACCCTTTACCTAATGAAAGGTAGAGAGGACATGCTTTACACCAGGATGACTTTCTCCCTGGAGATGCCCTTCCATAACCTTAACTAATACTTTTCATGCTTTACAGCCATCTAAAACCAAGTAACAGTAGATGTCCACTATGCTGTAGTGCTCAATATGCTTAAAATCTTTGCACCCTGTGACACAATCACCAGAAAATATTTATGTCATATATGTGGGAAGAGCTGCTCTAGAGTTCTACAATAGCTTACAATTTTCTTCTGCTATAGATAAAAGAATGGCAACAGAAAAATTATCTCTGTATAGCAATTACTCTCGTTTAGGTATCCTAGTTTTCACAGTTCATAATAAAAGTAAAGTCACCATGCCTGGATGAAATTATAATTTCTAAACTAAATAAACAGTTGAAAACAATAATAATAATAATAATAAACACAAAAGAAACAAAGAAAAAAAAGCAAAACAACACCACCACAAATAGCCCAGGTGGCTTAAAATGAGCCAATGCGGAACTAAAGCTGAACAGGTCCAAAAGCATAAAATATTATTGACAGGTTTTCTTATCAATATGCACTGCTTGCATTCCCAGGAACGCTCTTTGCCTTCACAAATTATCTTGACGTAGAACTTCACTGTTCTTTTTCTCTGAGTACAGACATTATTCACCTTCACCATGCTGTAAATCTGGTTCATTTCTTCTGAAATGGTGATTTATATAATTCCTCACCTAGATTATATGATTTGCCCTGTCTTTTAATGAAAGAAGTGATAGTATAAAGACTTACTGGTAGTGGAGAGTGTGGCAACCCATACATTCACATGTGTCATTCCACTTTTCCGGCCTATAGCGTCAAGGTCTGGATACACCTCTGATTATCTGTTTGGTTTTTTAACATGATCTACTAAGATAGCTATATGCCTTAGGAGCACTACATGTCCTGCAACCCACAATGAAATATATTAGTGATAGGGTGAAAAAAAAAAAAAAAAAAAAGCTTTTTACTGTTGTGAATATCATAACTGTGTTTGTGTCTAAAGTGTATTGCTTACATATGTCATATATTTGCATGCATTTGTAGAGTACCTTACTCCATATTTGTCCTTGAGTTCTTCAGTTTTACCATATTGTAATTCACTGCAGTGTAAGAGTCACAGAAACATAAAACTGAGGTAGCTTAGCAGTGAACCAGTCACAATGGTGGTGACAGCCTACAATATTTTGCTAATTCACACAATAAGAATTGTAAGCTGCTTCTGAGAAGAATAGACTTGGTAAACTTGTATTCTGAATTAAAAAAAAAAAAAAAATAAATATACAGCGTAGATCAACAGCATTATACTTTTAGACCTAAAGACCATTCATATATGTTTCAGCTTGGGGATTTTTTTTTTGTTTTTTTGTTGTGGTTTTTTTTTAATAGTTTATTTTTTTATTTTTTTTTTTAATTTTGATGTTAATATATAGTTAGGATTTCTTCTTTTTGTCTTGTTGGGTTTGTTTTGTCAATATTTCAACATAAAAACAATTTATTTTGACTGTTATTGAAACTGCAATTTTTTCTAAAAAAATATTGCATTTGTTTCTTTTCTTTTTCTTAAAAAAAAAAAAAAAAAGAAACGTAGTAAGCTTGGGATTTGCAAATACAGGGTTGCACATGTTTACTACTGCACCATAAAATCCAGAAATTGTATGTAATATAAAGTGATAGCTGGGAATTTGTTTTCGACTTTATACACATTGTAATTCATAATGTATCTTTCCTGCATATAAAAGGTAGTCTTTTGGTAACTGGTTGTACTAGAAGTGCATCACTTTAAATGCATAGCATTTACTTGAGACTAATATTTAATACAATAATTTTTTTGCACTCTTTGTTTTGCCTTTCATAGCATGGTCCAAATTCAGAATTAGGTGGTGTTTATTTCCTTAGTATGCAGGAAAAACTACATATATTGGAGAAGTCAATAAAAAGTAAGCAGTTACTGAGCTAAGGGTGCAGTGTCATTTAAATCACTTGGAGGGTAGTTACATAGTAAATTTAGTGAATGGAAAGAAAAGAGAAAATAACAGCTACATCAAATATGAGTCAGGTAGAGAATTCAGTTTAGATGGAGCAAGAGCCAAGGGACTGACAGTTTGGCAAACATGGAAAAGCTTTGAAAGACTTTTTCTTTCAAAATCAAAACACAAAGCAGTTAAGACTTCACTATATGCTTGAACATGTGGGGATGTTTTTATTTTCCATATACTTTATAATTTTTTTTTCTGAAAGTATGTAAAGAGCACACCATTTAAATTTCATTGTTGTGAAAGATTGTTCCTTTACTTAGGCAGGTAAGTAAAAGTAACCTGTGTAACCTCAACTCTCTGCCTTTTATGGAACAATAATCATTTTGTGACAGAACCAGTTTGCGGGGTTTTCATATGTCCACCACAAAGAAAAATTGTATGTCATCTTGGTTTTATTATATCCATCAGCTGGCTGCCCATTTGTTGTGGAGTGTCTGCTGTGACTTAGGGCCATGACTCTATTCAACTGTAATAGATTGCCTGTAGAGCATTGAGTGACTCTGGTACCTGTTGCTGGTTTTTTTTCCAGGTCAACTGGCTGCAGGTACATGTGAGATTGTTACTTTGGACAGAGATAGCAGTCAGCCCCGAAGGACTATAGCCCGACAAACAGCTCGCTGTGCATGTAAAAAAGGACAGATTGCCGGTACAACAAGAGCAAGGCCAGCGTGTGTTGATGGTAAGAAACAAAAATCTATTGAATCAGTTTCTGCTAATACAAGAGTGGTGTCAACTGGTGGTGTCTCATATTAAAAAGAAATAAATGCTCTATGTAAGAAATTTTCCTATGTCCCAACTAACAATGGCAATACCATTGAGATTCTCCCAAAGAGTATTACTGACGATTACTATAGAGATTTCAATTACATGTTTTTATTGGAAATTTTAGCTTGATATGAGGTTGAATGTTAGGGGCATGGTACTCCTATATTTTGTATCTGATGATAGGATCAACAGTGAAATGCCATCCTTTCCCCCTCCTACTTTTTCATTACTCCTAATGTTAAAAAAATGCTGCAAGAAAGCCTCAAGGGTCTTATGCCACTGGCAGGCTAATATTTAACTGTTGAAGAAAACACTGATGCTATAGTTGGAGTACAGTATCTGATATACCTTACATGTCCAGCATTCCTTTTCTCTTTAAAATTATATTCTGTATGATTCACTGCAGATGCACTGATAGCATGCAGCTGGAAAACTGCTCACGTACCGGGAGGTATGGAAATGTTTCACTTTGAGATAATTTTTTGAGACAAATGAAATTCTCTGTTACAGCTGTGTTAACAGTGGGACAATCTTCAAGACAGGTCTGTCTTGCAAGGCTTTTAGCAAGTATCGTATTAAAAATGAAATTGGAGACATATTGAAAATAGTGATGCAAAATTGTATGTTTTGATCTAGTCTCAGTTAACAAAAGTGAGAAAAAAAGAGACACGTATAGAACTATAATAAATTCATGGATTGCCTTTGAATACTGGCTGGTTTGAGTCCTCTGATGAAAACATTGCTGAGAACACCCTACTGTTGCCTCAGAATTTGGTTGTACCAGTGATTATCAAAGAAGACAGCTCAAAGGAGATTTCAGAGCCTACCCACAAAGCTAAATATAGAACATCATGCACATTCTATTTTTGCATTTTCCTTTCACTGTTTTTAGTACTTTGTAAGACAGTTTTTTAGCTGTCTCTTTCATAATATAATACTATATCCAGTAATTCTCCTTTCCTGTTTTATTGTAAGATCATAAGATTTAATTGCTCAAGAAAGGAATGATTTTATTGTGTCATTTATAGATGTAACTTTAGGAAAAATGCTTACTGGCAATTAAAAAATTCAACATATGTTTCCCTTTTTAAAAAAACAAAACAAACAAGTTCTAAGGGAGGGGGAAAAAAAAAATAGTTTTGTACCAGCTGATGGGAATGAAACATAATTTTTCCTCATTTTTGGCCTATGGTGAAATTGATTTGGTGTAACTTTGGTATCCAAAGTTAACTGTTAGTAACTCCAGTTTTCCTTTATGCCCAGAAGAGAGCAAAAGGCACCTTCTCAGAGTAATTTATCTCCCCCTAAGTGTGTAAGATAAATCAGTTAAACCAGCACTCTCTGGTACTCACTGTTTCTCTGCCTTGCCTTAATACACCTGTGAGTGTCTTAAGATGAAACTTAGGTAGCTGGAAAGTACATGTCAATATGAAGACATGACTGCACCTCTTCTTCCAATTACTATATTAGCTTATTTTCTGAGTATGTAAGGTTTGAGGTAATCTGAAATTTGAAAATATTATTTATTTATTTACTTTTGGTGGCAACTCATTAAGAAGGACTGTTTAAAATTCTGCTTTTGCTTTCAATGTGCTTGATTTATCATTTTATGAAAACAGATAACTGGATGACAGGATCTGCAGTTAGAGATGCTGTGATATCAGAGGAGGTTCTTTATGTAGTACTGCACAAATGAAAAATAAGTGGGAAGTTCATCAGTTGAAAAATACAGCTTCGCTTTAACATTTTTGTCTAAATACTGTAATATTTTTTTATTTTATTTTTTAAGTTGACAAGGAGTCACCTGAAAAAGGTGAGGGATAATGGATACAAATCACTGCTGGGGACATTCCAATTAGACACAAAACGATAATTTTTCAAAATGAGAACAATCAGTCATTGAAATAATCTCCCCAGGGAAGTGTCTGATTTCCTAGTGTTAGACACAGTTAGACAGGGTGCTGGGTCATTTTGTCTAGACTGTGCTTTTGCCTAGAAAGGTTAGACCAGATGATCCTTGAGGTCTTCTTCCAACCTGGTGTTCGTTGATTCTACGACATAGTTTTAATAAGATCTAAAAACATGGTTCTTCATTATTTTGGGAAATGTTTATAGTTACAATTATGAGCCATTTGTTAAGAATGATTACTGCAAGATCTGTAGGACATACTACTTTACTTTCCTGGACACTTAGGGAAGTTAAGACTGTTTGTAATCAGAGCTCTAAAAAGTTAATGATACCTAGTACTGTATGTCAAATTCTCAGATTAAAAACAAGGGATAAGTCAAGTCTTTGATCTGTAGGTTGAAAAATAGGATTACATATCATCCACACAATCAGTGACAATGTGAGCGCTTTATCTTGTCTCTAATCTGCTTGCAAGTAAAGCTGGCAGATAAATTGGCCATTGACTGACAAGTGTCCATCTATGAATTTACCAGGTTCATAGATTAAAGAATATATACTGACTTCTTCTGTACAGTTTGTATTCATTGCTAGAAAAAAGTGCTTCAAACACAACCACTTAATGCTTTATTTTAAACTTGACATGAAAGCACCAAAAATTATGTCTGGAAAAAAGTTTTGTCTCTCATATTAAGAGAAATACTCCTGGTTTAGGAATGTAGCAACTAATCATAATTGCTGGTTTGTTGTTTTTTTGTTTTTTTTTTTTTTTTTTGTTGGTTGGTTGGTTTTTTCCCAATAAAGATTCCCCTTTACCAAACAAAAAATAAATCCTTCTCTGAGCTTTCTTAAATAGGATGTGAAAGGTACTTTTGCAAATTTTCCTTTATTTGTATTATACTTCATGTTAAGAATATGACTGCTATTTGAGATTTCATTTCTGCTATCAAAAAAGAAAAAAAAAAATCCAAAAATTTGTTCTTTTCATTTTATCCTTTATATAGTCTTGATTTTAATGACATTATTTTTAAAGTAAAGGTAGCAGAATAAGACCTTAGACCCTTAATAATTAATGCCGTCATTTGTGGAGGAAGCGGGCATAGTAAGTGTGACCTCCTAACCTATTAACAAGAAAACATTAGCTAACAATTGTTTTACAGCTTTTGGCACGAGAGTGGTTTGAAAATTCAGTACCAAAACTGGTAATCTTTACAACCTTAAAACGCATCCTATTGTACCTGGCCACCATTTGTTCATCATTCCACGGTGAGAAGTATTGTAGAGTATATTCAGTTATGCAGTATATTTCCTGGATCTGTGAAATGCAAGTGTCAATTCTTGCAGCAAAAGGAGTAAGTAATTTAAGGGCTTTGAAACCTCACAAACATTGTCTGAGATTGCACTTGTCAACATAGGTCTTACAGTAAGTCCTGAGTTGATTACCAAAATCCACTCCACTTTCTACTGCTACATCACCTAAGGTCTTTTCCTAAGAAAGGAAAGACAGTGAATGTCAGAGAGATAAAACCGGAATTCATGAAATTGAAAATACAGTGGTTAGGATTTGGTCTGAGCAGAGAATAGAGAACAGACATTTTCTTGAAATGTTTCCCTGTGATGGAGAGGGTTGATTTACTTTGTATTTTTTTCTAGCAGTCTTTTAAGTATGGCAGATTGGTAATGTATTCTGAAAAAGTGGCATCAGTATTCACCCTGATTTAAAGCTTGATTTAGTGTTGATTGCTTCATTTCTATACCCACAGAGTCATAATGTATATTTGGTATGTTTGGCTGTGATGTAATTTTTATTCATAAATGTATGTTTTGTGGTATTATGACAGTAGTTTGTCTGCACTTTTCATTATATTATTATTATTTACAGCTAGTGTTCCCTAGTCCCTTTTTTGAGATCAAATTCTATAGAAATTACCTCAGTTGCATTACTTTGATAAGATATTTTATTTCAACATAGCATCTGGTTTATCACCAGAGTAATTTTCCTGTGTGTTGGTCAAGCTTCATCAGTTTTTAAGCTGGAGCGTGGGAGAGATTGGAAGATAGCAATTATTCTCTATTTTTGTACAGTACCTTTGCTAATTTAAACTTATTCTAAAGCAAGTGACAAATAGTCTTTGATAACAGTTTGTCTACAGATGCACCCATGAGTTGTGTTCTTTCACAAGAATTGTATATATCTGAAAATAAGATTTGTTATACCAAAGCATTTTGTAGAATATGAGTATCCTGAGAAGTATGGGATGAACATTTAAATGTTCGATAGATTCCAGTACTTCTGTACAATGTATATTTAAACCTAAAAGGAAACTGCAATTTTTTCCAGAAAAATTGAAACAGGTGATGAGAGGAAAAGTGGTTCAAGAGAAGTAGTTTAATTGCTTGAGAAGAAATAGGATAGCAGTCATTAATTTGCTTACCTGAATTCTGTGATTAGAAGGTTCTTATGCTCTGGATTTGAGTACTGATTACTTTTATGTCCACTAAGTGTCACGAGAAATCCCAGGAGATCAGTCCTGATATCCAAAATTCTTAAATTTAGGCTTAAATTTAAGTTTAAATTTAAGCTTGTGTAACTGAATTCAAAGTGTCCAGACAATTTATGTTAGAAATCAAAGTATGGTTTATTTTTTTGTTTATTTTACTTTTTAATTGCCTTTCCAGGCATTGTAGCAATATTGTTTTCTATAGGGTGTTAGTTGCTATAAGTGGTTCAAACATTATGATTAACATGCTTTTCAGTTGGCATTGATTGATTTTGTTTTACACAGAAACTTGGGATTTACAAGGAAGCCACATTAGTTTTGATCAATAATTCCCTGCTCTTCTCATTATCTCTAGGAGTCTATGGGGAGGTGTAAGGGTCATAACTGATCATTAATAGAATCCTAGGTCATGCACTTGAAACTAAACTGCTTAATACCTGGAGAGCTTCATCATTCTAAATTATCTTATACATATTGCAGGGGAAAAAAAGGAAGAAAAAAAAAAAGAAAAGAGAACTATGATTTTTAGAAATGGAAATTTTTGCTTTTATATTAAGAATATCTAATTTGTTATTGCAATATTTATATTATTTTATATTATTTTTATTGAAGATACTTGCAAATGTTTTCTCACTGTAATTATTATACATTTCATTTTGTTGCATTTGAGGTATGTAAATTTAAAACAAGTAAAACAAATAGGAAAAGCAGGAAAGAAAGGCTGACAGGGTTATTGATCCTGGAGAAGACTCTGATAAGATCTTATAGTGGCCTTTCAATGTATAAAGGGGTCTTGTAAGAAAGAGAAAAAACTTTTTACTGAGGCCTTTAGTGACAGGGCAAAGACAATTGTTTTTAACTAAAAGAGGGTATCTTTAGATTGGAAATAAGACAAAACTTTTTAAGATGGTGGGGTGGTGGGACAGGTGTGGTAGAATAGGTTCTTCCATGAACAATGGAGAAGTTGTGGATGGCCCATCCTTGGAAGTGTTTGAAGTCAAGTTGGAAGGGGCTTTGAGCAACCTGACCTAGCAAAAGGTGTCCATGCCCATAACAAGGGGGTTGGACTGGATGATCTCTAGATGTTCATTCCAACCCAAACCATCCTATTATTTTACGATTTTGTTTGACACTGAGCAAATAGTATTAGTTACATAATGCTGGTAGCAAAACAATTGACTGTTCTGGTAGGTAGTTATGAAGTTAAACAGGCTGTTACGTGTATCTGACTTGCCTTGTTCTTCTTCTTGGGAGAATGGAAAGAGTGACAATTGCTTTAAACAGAAGGATATTTTGTCTGTAATGAACATTTTGGAAAAAAAAATCCTGATAAAATCCTGTTGGTTCTCTGTCTGAAAGATAATATAATCCATTTTCTGTTTTTCCTTTCTCTGTTTGGATAGAGAGCCCAGGTATCAAACACACTGTCATACCAACATTTCAGTTGCAGAATCATAGAAAAGTTTAACTATGTCTTATATTTTTGAAGATTCAGGTATACTAACCAGTTAAACTCATTGAGTGTCCAGTGTGTACAGAAGACCTTCACTATAGGAGATATTTAGTAGCTCTCAAAATTACATCGCTCATTTTTAAGCACTTAATATTACTACTGAGTGAGAGGCACATGATATAGTAAAGGAATGTGTATGTGGCAATATAATATTTGCTTGGAATATTCTGAAATGGTCATGAGTTTAATTTCCAAAGAATAGTTCGGTTTTGTTTATCCTCAGGGCTTTTAAAAAATCAGAGTTGTTATTGAGTGGTCATATTTAATCCTGCCTATGTTACTGGTAGGATGCAATAATGCAATGCAATATTAGAATATCTTTCAAGGAATTAAATAAGTAATGCTTATGTACCCTTATATAAGCAATAAACCTTGTAAGTTTTAGTGTAACTTCTTGAGCTTTGACAGTCTTTTTGTCCTTAATTTTTACGATGCACCTGAGGTGTTCCAAACACTGTATATATTCATTTATAAAATAACCATTAGGTACTCATCTTCATCTGTACCTTAGAATATAAATGATTTCTATTTATTCCTACCTAGAAATAAGTTTAAAATATTTTTTTTTATTTTAAATAAATAATAAGAAAGGATTGCAGCTATGCATTTTGCCACCACCATATGTATAAAACTTACATTTCAACATGACTTGAATAAGTAATAATTCTTGACTTCCTTTCTTCACCTTAACTTCCCCACATGCAGTCACAAATGCAGATGTACTTACGGATGCACCAGAGCATGTAAAACACTTTATTTTTTTTTCAGCTGCCTCTAGACAATTCAGTCAGAACTGTAGATTTTCCTAGTTACTGACAATGGAAGTAAAATTGTTCTGTTACTCATGAGCTTTCTTTTCCTATGCATGGTACAGGCACATTGTGACAATTCCACCTTGTGGGTCACTTTTCATTTACAAATGCACAGAAAGTTGAGTTTCACTCTGGTTGCTTTGCTTACGACTCCAAAGTGACAACATATGACATTCCAAAAGAAGCTGAGTGATATTTCCTCTCTAAATAATATCACAAACTTGGCAAAATCTTATAAATATGTTCATATAGAAAACATTTGTTCTCTTTGATCAGGAATGTCAAGCCCTTCTTAGACATTGAAGTGTTGCGACGCAAGGAATGCCACTGTTCAGCCCCAAGACAGAAACTGAGCAGTATAAAATGGAACATCTCAGTAGCTGCACCCACTAATGGCAACACAGGTGTGTCCATAAGAAATACAGAGAGATGTTAGGTTTCCTCTCCTGACTGAGAATCCACAAAAGGAGTAAATAAAGACATGACAAGAAAGCAAGCAATCAGTGGGGAAAAAAAAAAAAAAAAAGAAAAAAACAAAAAAAAAAAGAAAAAAGAAAAAAAGAAAAAAAAAAAAACAACAAACCACAAACCCCTGCTTAGGAAGGTAGCATGCATATTGATAACGACCCTAAAGGCATATTTTAATGAAGGAGGAAAGTTAAGGGGTTCACTATGTTAAGAAGTATTTGGTAAGGGGTTCACTGTGTTAAGAAGTATTTGGTACCTAAACTCAAATAACTGCAGACCCCCCTCAAGTACTGTGGCAGGTTTGGGTGCCTCAATATAAGAATGACACCAGTCTATTAGAGTGTGTCCAAAGAAGAATGACCAACATGATGAAAGGTCTTGAGGGCAAGACCTAAGAGAAGCTGTTTGTTTAGCTTGCAGAAGACTGAGTGGTGACCTCCTCTCGATCTACAACTTCCTGAAGGTGGGCAGAAGAGGGGGAGAGCCCGATCTCTTCTCTCTGGTGACCACTGTTAGGACACAAGGAAATGGAACAAAGCAGCATCTGGGGAAGGTCAGATTGGACATTTGGAAAAGGTTTTTCACTGAAAGAGTGGTCAGGCAATGAAACACGTTTCCCTGGGAAATGATCACAGCACCAAGCTGGTCAAAGTTCAAGGAGCATCTGGACAACGCTCTTGGCCATATGGTTTTCTGTTAGTCCTTCAAGGGGCAGGGAGTTAAACTTGCTGATCCTTAGGGGCTCCTTCCAAATTGAGATATTCAGTGATTCTATGAATCTATGATTGGATCTGGCATAAAGGTGCAGACCAGGATTTTGCATAATGCTAGTCCTTTTACACAGAACAGTTTGTTGTTCAGCAATTCCATAGCAAAGAGTGAATACTAATCACAGCTTACAAGTCAGGCCCAGTATGGGTTTATGGAGTCTCAGGCTGAGTACCATTTTTTTTTGGTTTTAGAGATCAGCTGCTTCCTAATGACAAGTAGGTCTATTGATCTCCCTTTGTGATCTAAGAATGTTTATGGAGTAACAAATCAGGGTTGTATCAAAATAAGGTTTAAATAGTTATGGCACAAATAGGCAGATTATTTTTTACAAGCTTACAAAGGATTATACACCAGACTGAGAGGAGACACTTTCGATATATGAGGGAAATAGTGCCAGGGCAAGAGGGAATAAAATGTAATTGAAGATAAAATACTTCTCTAAGCTTTTTACCTATAGCAAAGTCACCAAACTGGAAATATTCTTCACTCACAAGTATCCTCCTTTGAGGTTAAACCTGGCATCAATACACTATTTCAGGTTAAGAGATGGCTATATTTCTAAATGATAAGGCAGGAAAATATTTAGGAAAGTAGAATTATTTATGTGATTGGGAAGGTGGCCAGGAACCAGGGGTTAACACTGATACTGTGCAGAGAGTGCTGAGAGAACTTTAATTGCCTCTAATGCTTAATGCTTTGCTTTCACATTTCATCTGAAAGACACTACCTTCAGCCTCCTGATGCTTCATTGGATGCATTAGTTCATCAATGCTAACAGCTTTGTGTCTTTCACATCCTTGACATTCCTATGCAGTCTCCCATGTAGTCTAATCCTCTTTAGTCTATATGCTCTGATGGCAATTTCAGCTCACAATAATGGTTGGAGGTTATGTGACATTAGTTTGTGGAACCATTTTCAGAGGAAGTGACTAGAAGTCTAATTACTACAGACATTTTAAATTGAACTGGACGAAATACTAGAGAACATATTATTCATTACCATAAGCATGCACTGAATCACTGGGGAGAGTTATCTTGAGGCAGAGCACTATCAACAACCACAGCAGTGTGATTGCAGTCTGATTCATTACCTAACTTCAGGCAATAGGTCAATGTGACATTCCTGAATTCAGGAGTTCGGTCACTGTAAACTCCCTCTGCAGACAGTAATATGAGATGGGCATGTCAGAGATCATGTAGTGTCAATTTTGGAATCACTTCTGAAAGCTTTTCTCTTTTCCTCTCTTACGGGATTAAAGAGAACATAGGATGACAAGCAGAGTAGGTTTTCTTCTTGAATGTAATGTGTGTAAACATTTCAGGTCATAAACTGCTCAGATTGCCTTCTGAAAAAGCTGCTGGCTTCACTGATTAGAGGTAGTTTAAGGAAAAAAATGTAACATGTTTATATTACCTCCTCTGGTTGTCATCCTACCTTCCAGTTATCCCCAGAAGAATGGGTAAAGAGAAACTTTCAAAACTATTCATGTGTGAAGATGGGTTTCTGTCAGGGCAACATGTTTGTCTCCTGTGATTGTAAGAGAATATAGGGAGATGAACCTTTGCAAATACCCTTGTCATCAATGGAGGAAATAAAACTACAGGTAAATGACATTTCTGGCACTATGCGAAAGCAGCATGGTCAAGGAATATTATCGCCACCAATAATCTTGTTAAGTACAAAGAACTATAAACAAAAAAAAAAGTGTTTCATTAAAGTGAATCAAGAAGGACTATAATACAGTTAGAAATGGTGTTTTAAAGCTATGTACCACTTTAGTTTTAACTAACCTTAGATTTAATATCTGTGGTGATAGATGATGTGTCAGAAGAGTCCTAGAAAATGTTAAAATTGATTGCTAAATTAGTGACCACATTAATAACACTACTACAGCCAGCACCTGGAACAGTTTAGTTAATGCTAGGCATTTTTGTGTGTCTCTTCCAGAGTAGTCTGCACAGGGCTGATTCAGAGAAAATACCCTTTTTGAAGAGAGAATCTTAGAAAACCACCTACTTATGGTGATGCAAAGGAGCTGTTTTCCTTGGGGTTACGAGTTGAGATCATATTGCAGGAAAAAAGAACACCTTTGTGTCATAAAAACTGCCATTTTCATCTAATAAATAAATTTTAGTATGTCTGTATTTTTTAATTCAATAACTTATTTTACTGTTGTGTTGTTTTTACAATACCATAGGCATGCAACTGGCTTCACAAGTCAGTTACATACAGTCCTAGACTAAAAATGTTCACTGTCTAATGATAGACCAAGTCATTGTTTGTACAGAATGCAAGGAAATAAGGGTATGTAGGTGCTTCTTCTTGTTAATTATCCAGATTCTGGGGAGTAGGATAAGGAGGAAAGCCCTCCAAACTTCTTTGTACTCTCAGATGAGGTGAAAGTGGAAAAGTGGAATTTCCATCCATTTGTTTCAGAGTATGTCTTTGAGAGTGTCGGTGGTTCTTCTAGCATCCACGAAGGGCATCCATGAAGAACCTCTACCCTTGCTTATCCCTTTTGAGAGGACAAGGTTCAGCCTCAATTGAATATGAAGGAAGATGTATCAGTCATGTGCATCACGATGGAAAAATAAATTCTTATATATATATAAAAAAATAAAACTTTTTAAGTGTTTCAGACAAAGAATAGAAATAATTTGGAGGTTTGTTTTTTTTTTTTTTAAAGAAGGAAAAGTCTAAAAATTATTTTTTCTTCAGTTGTAATGGGATATTTTGATGCACTGACTAGTACAAACAATATGACAATAACCACTGGGAAAAAAATCACCTGTTTTCTATTCAATTATATCATGTAACAGTTCTACAAAATCAGAAGACTCAGTTGTCCTGAGCTTGAATATAATCAGCTCTTTGTTTTATATATATATATATTTATATTTATATTTTTTTATA
>JAWWEW010000041.1:16152633-16172378 GCA_035583185.1 Anabacerthia variegaticeps
ATATAAAATTAAATCTTACTATCTGGAGTATATGTAATACAAATGAAAATAATTTAAAACAAGCTTTTTTGGTAGGATAGGTGTCTTCTAAACAAAGCAGCAAGCATATTTTAAGCCAGACTTCAGCTTTGGATGCATTACAGATTTTTTTTAATTTTGCTAAGCATAAAACATTGAGGGCTTGCTAAGAATATTGACAAATTCTGAGCAGCTTTTAAAAAGTAAGTGGTTAACCTACACTCAGTATTTACACTCTTGCTTTAACAGCCTTACATCAGAATTTTGACTTAAGTGTTGGAAGTCTAATCATTATATACAAGTATAAAGCCAAGGGAACTGCCAGCCTGGGAACATGGAAGGGAAGCTGGAGCACTAAGTGTGGGTCCCAGCATAGCCCTACCCAAAATATATATAAATCAATTTCAGTGTCATCTAGTTCTGTACACTGATATGTCCTTCTGTTTTACTGGTGTTTATGTGGAAGTGATACCTGATAGGGTCCCCCTTCAGAGCATTTCTTCCCAGCTGGAGTTTAAGCTTCCCTTCATAAGACTAATCATGCTTCCCACAAAGTGGCTGGAATCCAATTTTAATGTGATCCAGCTTTGTGAAGCTGGATCAGGAACATACCATGTTTTAGCTAATAATATCAACGTTTTTCTCTGCACATTTCATCTCAGAGAAGTTCAAAAACTCCACAGATGTCTATTTGTCTCTTTTAATCTGTGTTTCTGTATAGGCTCTATCTGAGTTTTTATTTTCAACTACAGACAGACTGGGTAGTGACTTGGGTTTGAACGTTGAAGTGGTGGGCAGCAGGCAGATAAACTGCCAAAGCATACTAGCCTGACAGTCTTGGGGCAGGAAGAGATATGGGTTTAGAATAGTAGGTTAAGTCTTCACTGTTAGAAAATACTGCTACATTTTTAGTACCAGATTTCCTGAAAAGCATGTCTTAGACTCTTTATGCAAATGAACTGGGTTTTGCAATTTTGCATTTGTGACACATCATAAGTGGAATCTTGATCTGTATGAATATTTTAAGTACCTGACCTTTGTTCATCTTTATTCACATCAGATTCTAATTGTTTTGTGATTTCACCATCCTACACTAAAAAGTGCTGAGTTAGTATTGTCTTCCTTTACCAGTGATATGAACTGCATTATCTGCATTTCTTGGCAGCATCAAATACTGATGTAGCACATTTTGGGGTATTCTGATTGGCAGCATAGAGTCCAGCTAATTTTGAACCTCTTTACACAGTTTAGACCCCTTTGGTTTATGTGTTTGGAAACAAAATGTATATGCTGAGTATCATGCTGCCTGCAGTTCTGTAGGTACTGTGCACAGCACGTGATTGAATTTTGTGATAACAGCATGGTGGTTTCCATATTTATCTCTATAATATATATAGTAAATATAAAATCCCTTTATATGTCTGTAATTATGTGGCATTGGAGTGAATAAATGAGGTGCTGAAAGGCCAAAACACAGAACTCTTCCCCAACAATTAGCGCTTCTGCTCCAAAATTACTTTCCTGGTCAAGGATGACTTTGCAGGTAAAAAAGCCTCGGTGTACAAAGTAACCTAGAAATTATAATTGTCCTAAGCTGTTAATTATACTCATGAGAGTAGTTTCCAGGACAAGCCAGAGGACTCAAGTCCGGTTTAAACCAATGTAAGAGGCCATCCATCTATTACAATGGCTAAACTAATTTATTATGAATTAAGTGGAGCCAGTTCTTTGTGTAGGAAATTCTAAAATGACATTGTGTCCAGTGTGCAAACAAAGATTATGGAAAGGGTTCTGTACTTGAAATAGTTTTTGCATCTCTCTCAGATGTTGATGACTGTATGTGAAACATGAAGACGAGTTGAGATCCTATTATAGAATTAATAAAAAAGCCTACCCAGACAGAGAGACATGATTCTTATCTTGATATTCTTATAATTTATGGTTCACGTACTTTAACCTCTTTGTCAAATTAAGAATGCTATTGAAGCTAATGAACCTGTTTCCTTGAATTTGAATTTACTGGATCAGTACTCTTTTGGATAGCTAAATGTAATAAAAATATGATGGGATCAATGCAGTGACAAGCTTCCCGTAAGAAAGAAATTTGAAGAAGAGATTTAGATTCATGTAAAAATAATTTGAATTCTTAAGTTTTTTGTATTAATGGTGTCCATTTTTTTTTCCAAATTTTTACATAACAATTACTGTAAATGGTGTACTTTCCCCTGTAATTTGCTAATAATCTGCAGGCTTTTATTTAGAACAGAGAGTTTTGTGTGAAAAACTTTAATATGTATGCACACGTATGCCATCTTGGATCACTTCTGGATCTACTGTTCTGGATTAATTTGGATGAAAACCGAAAAACAAAATCAGAAATTAATGCTCTTTCTACAGTGGGTTTCATGAAACTGTTTCCTCTAGGGATGTGGCTTTCAGGTCTGTATCCCTGCCACCGTAATACTAGATCCCTACCCACTCTTCCAAGTTTGTAGTAGCCTGTCTCTGAAGTTGTATTTTGTTTGGATAAGTTATTTCTTTCTCCCTCATTATGTGTGTTTATGTGTGTTCTGGAACGGAAGTTGACTCATTAAGTTCTTACTTTTCCTAGCTTTTCATAAAGATATGCCTTTTATGGAGAAATTTAGGCTGTGCAATGCTAGGGACTGAGCCACAGCAATGGAGTAGGTTTGGGCATACAAGTGAAATGGAGTGTACATGGGAGATACTCCAAGTGGCAGTTTGTATTCTGCTGGTTCATTTAAAACAAGGCTCCATAAAATTAGCACATAAATAGAATTAAGCATATAAAAAAGACTCTAGGTAACTTTTTTTGAGAATCTGTATACAAAGGTGAATACCTTGATTTAATTATACAAACTAGCTGTTTGCAACCTTTCAAAGCTGCATTTCCAACTTTGCTTTTAACTTGAAAAAATTATACCTTGAACTTCCTGGTTAAAAAGAAAAAAAAAAGAAAAAAAAAAAAAGAAAATAAAAAGAAGATTATAGTCTTGCACTTAATTCTGAATCAGCCTATTGAGGTGCAGATGCAGTTTTCTCAAAGCATGTCTACAGGTCAGATGAAATGTGTGGGATGTGGCTCTTGCTTCATCGTTAGCTTTGTAGAAAAAAAGCCAGAAAGGTTTTGATTTTGTCTCATATGAAGGTGTAGATGAAAATATTCTCTTTTGGTTCAGACTGCTTCCCATTTTGGGTTGGATTTTTTCCGTACTCTAGAAATTTTTACTTTTAATTTGGAGTGTTACCATAAGGGTGTTTTTTTTTGTTTGTTTGTTTGGGTTTTTTTCTGTTTTTGTGGTTTTTTTTTCCCCTTTGACTTTGCCTATTAAAATAGTGAAAAGCAATAAAATAAAAAACAGTGTTCCTGGGCCTTTGAATTCATATCATATTATGATGAAATTTAGAGATGTGACATCCTGTTAGTGTCTCCTGCTCGTTTCAGTTTTCACTTTCTGCTTTTTTTTTCAGAATTATGGAACTTCAATGAAACGTTAGTTTGTACAATTTCTAATATTCAAATTTTCGATTATTAAGAATACTGCACCTACATATTATATTTTCCATGAAGTTGTTGCCTCTGGTTTTTGTTTTCCCGTAGCACAAAATTTTGTGATTTTCTGTACCAACAAACAGTTGAATAAGATATTTGTAGCTAAATGAAAAATTACAGTAAAGTTGTGCATGATACTTTCATCTATTATGAAAGTACATCAGAATAGACATGTACTTGTGATGAGCATAAAGAAGAAAATAAGGTAAATATTGAAGTTACAGCAGTGTAACTTGCTTGTGATGTCTGTGAAAGTGAGATTTAAGAAGATTATGAGAATACTAGCAAGTATGCTCAAATATGTAAAAAAAAAAAAAAAAGGATTGTTACTGTTATTAGCACTTTTTTTTATTAGAATTAAGGCATTTATTTTTTTCCCTTCCTAGATTGTCCTATAAAGATGTAAAGCTCAATCCACTTGAATGGTTTTTAGAAGATTTTGCCATTTAAAAAAAAAAAAATAGCTTTCAATGAGAACGGGAATGGGGTAGATATTCCTTTCCCTCTTTTTTCCCTATCCTTTGCTTGCTTTCTGCAAAGTTATTTGTGTCCCAGGTTTGTTGACTCTAAATACTGTATGATATCAGCTAGAAAATCAGTCCTGGTGTTCAGCAATCTGTATCATTGATAGCCATCTGTGTCCATAATACTTTCATTAATAGGATGTACTATCATCATACAAGAATTTCGTTATGCGGCAGAGGCAGAGCGGCTGAGTAAGTAGAGATAACTAGTAGCTTATGAGAGTTGCATTAAGAGCAGTCATAGACATTTTGAGAAAAATACGGCATAACTACCCTTGAAGGTCTTTCCAGTTTTCTGTATTGTTATCAGTAGCTACTGAACCCAAATTTTTATGGGGTTTTTTTTATATATATTTATAAGGATTAGTTATGTACCAAAGTATTTAATCATAGATTTGAGTAGAACAATACTGATATCTGTTTCAGTTGTAGATTGCATAGTTATCATTTTCTGGTAGACATTCAATAGTACAGTTGCAGATGTGATTATAAATAAGGATTTTTTTTCTGAAAGTGAAGTGTTGCTTCTGGTTACATCTATATCAGTACTTCGTCAACGTAAAAAGAAAATAACACTTTCCATATACTTACTCAAAAAAAAAAAAAAAAATTGTGTGGGAGATTGCTCGGTAGCCTATTTACCTTAGTTTTCATAAATGCATGTTAGGAAGAATAATGATGTGTTCAGAATTTAGTCTACCACTGTTATGTTCTTCCATCACCAGGAGTGTGTCACATCCTGTATAGCAAAATGAAACTGGGTTCAGGGCAAAGGCTGTGACTTCTTAGATGAGTCAAAATTAGTAAGGTTAGGGAAAAAAAAAAACAACAAAGAAACCAAAACATTTATAAAAGTTGATTGGCAAGATTCTTGTTATTGTTGCTCATGTCTGCCATGTTAGTTCACAAGGACAATCACAGTCCTTTATTATGTAGAAACTAAAAATAATAGTAAATCCCCTTCTTGAAGTGTTAAATAGAAATAAGATGGGAAAGAGGCCAGAATTTACCAGAGAAAACATGAGACCAAATAATCTCATTCCAGTTTTGTTCATTTCTGTAGAGTTGCAGAGGAATTAAGTTGTGCTGAGAGATGGTTAAGCCAGATGGCGACAATTTGTAATGGAAAGAGATTCTGAAAGGAAAAGATGTGAAGGGGATCCAACCATAGAAAAGACCCTAAGCAGTGTGAGTCAAGAGAAGGAAGAGTGAAGGACTCGAGCAAGTCAACTCAGTGCAGAGGAAGTCCTGTCAGCATTTTACCACCATTTTTGAGTGTCCAAAGGTCTTTTCTTTTGCTGTTTTATTTTGCTTTTACTGATGTTTTAGTGCATTATCTTTGACTGTGGTATTTTCATGATGTTTACTTTTTTGGGTTTTTTTGGGGCTTGTTCTTTTTTAGTAGTGTTACTGAATGCTGGAATACTGGACTTCTATTAAAAGAAGCAAGAGTATAGAAGAAAGAAGGAAGACATAGAGGGACATAGAGGATGAGGAGAGGGTGGAGTCAAGGACAAGAAACTAAACACTGCGGCCTGGTTAAGTAAAATTAGAGGTGGCTAATGAGGTGAATCAAAAGGCAATACAGAGGAACTGAATAATTGCAGTGGTAATAGGATGCCTTTCCAAGAGAGTAAAAGCTGTAATTAGCTCTGAATCTAGCTGAAATAAAAAGAACAGGTATAGATTCAACTGAAGATAGAAACAGAAGCCCATTTTGTTCTCATATTTGTGATGGATGGTAGAACCTGACCCAGGAAGGTGAAACAGGAGAAGTCAATACTGCTATATGTCTCTGAATATATCCTTACTTTTGCCTTCCATGAAGCTGCTTTTTAATTTTTTAGTATAAGAAAAAATAGTGTTTCTTATTACCCATAATGCATTCCTCAATCAGTTTGATTAATTAATCTCCTAAAAGTAGGCATTAGTGAACTCTGCAGCTCCAGAGTTTCCTCATCTTTGACCATCTTTTCTAGAAGTCACTTCTTCAGTCTTTTCTTGCGCACCCATTAACGGATATTCATGAATTATTCATCCTCTTATGAAAAGAACTTGAAAATGCTACCAGTCATCTAAAACATAACATAAATATACCTGTTAACCACAGTTCCTTGACATCCAGATTGATGCAGGACTTTTATTTACATTTCTTTTCTCCTTGTGTTCAGTGAGAAAGAGTTTTCAAAATTTTGGTGAGGAAACCTTTTCTTTCGCAAGTGAAAAAGAGAAAAATAGAACATCTGATACTAGATATCTCATATGGAGTGACAGGTAATTTAATAGAAAATTATATGCAGTTGTGCTGTAATGATAGAGGAGTAACATCTCACATCTGCTTCAGAGTAAATGTTTGTTTGCTGATAACTCTACAATAGTTAATCAAATACTAAATTCTGTTATTACTCATCCTTCTGCCCCTGTCATAATGCTAACTAATGATCTTGTCAGAACTTTACAACTAAACTCACGAATCTTATCAGTGAACAGTGAAGGCTTATGTGTCCAGTAAGGGTCATATTATACTGGCTTACAAGGTAAAGTTAGAAGATGGCAGCTTGCTGTAGTCCAGCATCCTATTGTGCTGGAGGGAAGGAAGCCAAAGAGGGACACAAGCAGTACCCTCTTAACATGGGTAGTCTCAAACAACTTACTGGTGAAGAGACTGCCTGTTCCATCCTGTCCCAAGACTGGGCCTTGTCTTCAGCCAGTTGGTTGTCTCTTCAGTCTTCAAAGGTTATTGTGTCACGAAATTTTGTATCAAGTCCTTAGTTCTGTTATTGTGTGGTGTGTGTATATATAAGTATATATATATAATCTTCATCAGGTGTTCCAGTGATTTGACTCTATTTGTTCCTTTCTTTGGACCGTTCTAGTTCAACTGCATCTTTTCAGTTTTAAAACTGCCTAGGTAGATACTGTGGCTTATGTAGCTTCGTGATGGTGGGCTTTTTTCTGTTTTGTTCTCTGTTCTTTTCTTAGTAACTTGTATCATTCTGCTTCCAATTCTGACAGCTACTGAGTGCTAGCCTGATGTTTCCTTTGAAATATTTCTAGTTTGATTCCCAGATCTCTCTCTGAGATGATAATAGCTAATTTAGAGTACATTCCTATATAGCTAGGGCTAGTTTTTTTGTGGTTTTGTTTTTGTTGTTTTGGTGGTTTTTTTCCCCATGTGCATTACTTTGTTTTTATTGACATTGGATTTCAGCTGCCAGTTTCTCATCTGATTTCACAGCAGTATAAGATCTCTTTGTAGCTTTCACAGTTATTCTTTCTACCAGTCAGAATAATGTATTGACATCAGCATATGCATTTCACAGTTCCAGCTCAGTAAAAGCTGCAGGATCATAGTTTCCTGGTTTTGGGCATTTTGATTCCTGTGCATCTGTATTTTGTGCTGTCTGTTATCAAACTTAACATTAAAAAACCTCTATAGCTGTGCTGTTTTCTCTGTGGAAGAAAGACTTTTAGACTTCAGTTATCCTTGGCTCGTTTAATTTACTTTCTCTCATCTCCTTGTCCCTTTCTGGGCAGGGATGCAAAAAGCAGAGGGAACATACCTTTGATTAGTTAGTTCATTTAACATAAAGAAATGCTATCAACCTCTGTTGTTTGAAAAGGGACATTTCTTAGGTGGATTGGGAATTGTCAGTGTATCAGCCTTGAAGCTCCAGAATGAGGCCTTTTTTTTCCAGTCTAGTGTCAGCAGTCAATTGCTGTTGGAGAATTTCCCTTTATTTTATTGACTTTACGGATCAGCATTTAACCTCATTGCTTTCTACATTATGATTTTTTTTTTTCATTTATCCTTGTCATTTTTTTTTTTTCCTGTAATGAAAGCGTTAATTTAGTGAAAGCTGAAAATTTGTTATGGCTGCAAATTAGTAGTTGCAAATGTAGTTGAGGCTTCCTATAACATATACTATTAGTTCATGCAAATCCACACAAAAAAGATGCACTGCTTGTTTACAAGAATCCTTAACCCTTGCTCAAAATTCAATACCTGGCAATTTGTTAATGACAACATGAACCCTAGCTCAAAATCTTAGAAGTCAAGATTTTTTCTATTAAACATTAAATCAAAATACACTAAAACAGTAAGATATTTTACCATCAAGCAAAGTTATAAATAATCTCACAATCTCTTAAATGCCTTTGTAAAAAATAATTGAATGTAAATCTGAGTTTCTAGCCAAAATGACTTCTGACCTCATATCTCTAGTATGGCTTGTTGTCATGTTTGAAACAAGCTAACGAGAATAAAGAGTTATTTTGTCAGCTTATTTACTTTGAGTTTTGTGTGTGACATGTTAAAACAACTCTCAGGAGATCATCTGTACAGAAAATATGCAAAGTTGTGTTTTTGATTTTTTTATAGTCAGACATTAAAACCTATTCTGGGATAATAGATAGAAGAAAGACTAACTTTGGAATTCATATTTTTTTAAAAAAAAATTGTCCTTCCTTGGCATCCCAAAAGGTTTTTGTGTTGGCTTTTTTTTTTTATTGTTTTTTTTTTTTTTTTAATCTAGATTATATTTTTTTTTACATTTGTATTGTAGAAGAATATTCTCTTAATTCTATTAACATAAAGTGCAAGTTTTATGGATGTTTCATTCCTCATTATTAATGGACTTTTGCACTCCTTTTCCAGATTTTTAGATGCTACCGAGTTGGTGTTATAACAAGTTATTTTAATTTTGTTTGAAGCTTTGAAAGACAGTATAAAACTTATTACATTTGAGGTGTCTTCATTCACTGCTGCTCATTAGCAAAATTAATAGTATTTTAAATTGTAATTTAATTAGATCTATCAAATAATTCAAACAGGAAATTAGTTCATATTTATGCAGTTAATGGAATTGAATGTCAAGCTCATTATATAGTATTAAAATTTTGCCATATTTAGGGTACCTTTAAGAAGAAATACTTGAAATAGTTGGGATTTACAGCACATATAGTGTCTCTGCCCTTAGGCATAGCCTAAGGCTCTGAACATTTTTAGCAAGTGGAACTCTATTAGAATCCATTTTCATAAATAAAAACAGAATTTAAGTTATTCTTCCCAGGGATTAGCTATCTGGGACTATTCAGGAATGTACTTATATTAGTGTTAATTTCCTTAGCATGCTAATTTCATTTTATTTCACATTTGTATGCTCAAGTACAAACTCTTCCAGGACCATCCGTGTGTCAATCAGCACATGCAAATAGTTTCTTTTGGTTCTGTTTAAGCTACTCTTGAAGGAAATTTAGAAAAGTAGATATATGGAGTATTTCCAAGGGATTTCATTTCTCGACAGTTAGCTTTACAGTCGCTATCCATATTAACAAAGTAAGATAATCACATATCCCTATAAGCTTATCTTAATTTTGCATATGAAGTTAGAAAATATGAGTGTCTTAAAGTATTACTAGAATAGCTTACTTTTTATAGCAGATAAGAAGTATTAGTCCTCTGAATTGTCTTCCAACAATTGTGTCCTGGTAGAAATCCCTTCACAGTCCTATTTTTCCAGCAGTGAGGATGATATGTACAGGATACAGTTGAGTTTTTGCCTGAACATTATTCTGGATTTGAAGCAACTCTCTGTTTAGTGAATGTATTTCTTTTGTCCTTTTTTTTTTTTTAAGTGACTAGTGGTATTTCTAGGTCCTCTTTTTAGGAGTATGAATGGATGATGAATGTATGTTGAGGGAGGTATGAGAAAAGCACTAAAGGTGGAAGAAGTAACTTTTACAAAAGGTAAGAAGATAAATTATAGAAGATGAGTATAGGTTAAAAGATAAATGATGATTAAAAAAAAAAAAAAAGGCAAAACAAAACATGTAGTAAGTCACATATATACACTGGGCTTGTTCTTTCTAGAGTATTTCTGTTAGCATTCCTCAGAGGCACATGAGCTCAATTAGTATGCAAATAAGACATGGTCTGGGATGTATTAGAGCTAAAAGCACAATAAGGTGAACACCGGTATTCTCTTGCTGTGAACTGCAAAACATATGGATTTCAAGGCATGATCAGAAGAATTGGTAGTGCAGTTATTTTCAAGATTCCCTTCAGTATTTCATAGTGCATTAACTTTTAGAACTTGTTCTGCAACTTTACATCAATTTTCCAAGTATCATCCTTGCTTCATACAAGTCCCCTGTGTACTTAGTCTTCTTCAAAGAGTTGGTCGCATACCCCTTTTTCTGGCTTCTGTTCCAACCCTGTGTCTGACACCAAGATCCATGTTCTGCAAGTCTCTTCTGAGTGTGCATCTATTGGGATGTGTATAATTAAGAGATCTATTTTTGTGCAAATCCCATTTCCCGTGCAGAATGCATCCATCTTTTTTTTATACCCATGGGATCTAAAATTTGTATGTAGGAATAGTGAGGACTTGTTTTCTGGTCACCACTTTTTAAAGTCACTCCTGAAATTGTTTGGGCTGTGATTCAAATATCAGATTGCTGATAGCTGACCTCATTCTACAAGATTCCTTTTTTCCATTTTATGAAGAAATAGTGTAAAAAGTACTATTAGGAATTCTAAATAATACAAAAATATAGCATTTAAAGATTTGAGGCTTCTCTAAATGTTTCTGTTTGTAGGACTGAAAGAGGATTGAAGAGGCAGCTGTAATGTTTTTTCTATGAAGATGAACGGTGTGTTCTTTGGAAAATTGAAAGATGTGTATGGCTGTCAGCTGCAAGAATATTACCATTTTCCCTTGAATCCCAGCACAGAATAACTGTCTCAGATTGTGATTTCCAATAATATTGATTACTGCATTCCCATTACAACATTTCACTGTTTGTGAGATCATAATCTGTCAGCGAGTTACAAGGATTCATCAGTCAAAACCAGAGCTTTTAGTGGATAAAGTACTACTAGATTAATTTTAAAAGCTACAGTTACTTTAATGATTTTCATATTTTATCTTTCTTTTACAAACTTAACATTTGTGATTGTTTCTGTAACAAATTAATTATAGTTTGTTCTACAGTTCATACTGAAGTGTTACAAAGAAACAAGCTTAACACCCTAATAGAGGACAATCACATCTAATATTTGCTTCTGTGGGTACAGTACCTATATTTGCCTACTTTGTGCTTGAGTCCTTTACCTACAAATTAGTATGATTAGATTTGTACATATGCAGCACTTACAGCCTATATTCGTGCTGCTACATTATGATTTAGAATTCAACATTTTAGAATTTGACAGTTTATAGGACATGAGAGTACAGAACGTGATAATTCCTTTTGCTGTTAGTTACTTAGAACAGTTGAGATGACAGTAGCTGAGATTAATGTGGGTGTCTTGTAGAAGAGATCGTTCTTCTGGAGTAACTAGTGCTGCTATTACAATGCTGGAACAAAATATTTGACAACAGCAGATACCTCACTTCCAGAGCAGGAGGTGGAATGAACAGCAACTCAAAACACTTGGCAGGAGTCATATATTCCATTTTTATTTCTCTAAAGTTATTTAAACAGGATGAAGGAATATAAACTATGTCTAGCAAATCTCAGTGTCAGCATAGAAGAACAAGATGAACAAGATGAACACCTATCTGCAGTTAGTATGTATGCAGCTCTGGTGCTCAACACTGCCATAGCACATGCTCTGCCTGCACAATTTGGTTTTATTACCCAAAAAATAGCTGGTCTGCTTCGTGTCCTGCCATACTGTTTCAGCTCCTTAATGTCTTAACAGAGTATCAACACTTAGTGTATATTAGAAAACACATGACAGCAAGGGCAATTATTTTTTTTATTTTTTTTTTTTTTTTTTTTTTTTTATTGTCACAGCTAGTCATGAGTGATTAAAAATATGTCTTTAGATTTAATACTGAATTTTCTTAGGTGGCAGAGGGAGAATTCTATTAGTCAGCTGAGTCATTTGGTATATTGAAATATCACTGAAACTTCACTGGTTTTCAAGAATGTTGCTCAAGTTAAGAAGAAATCAAGGGAGTTTGGGGGACAAGGCAAGTGAAGTTGCAGTAAATACATAAGGAGGTCCCTTTGTACAACATGCTGTTGCCCCTTCCAGTACTGCCCAGACTAGCAGAGTATACTCTGCTTCTTCTACTGCCACAGACCATAATATGAACATAGCAAGGCAACTGAAGCCATTTAATCAAATTTGCCATTTAATCTAACGTTTGCTAGAGGTGCCCTATAAATAGAGCAGAATTGGGAAGAATAAGAAGAATGGAAAAATCCTATTTAAACAATTTTTTTTTTAAGTCTACAGCAAATTTTACGCAGCATTGATAGCATTAGCTACAAAGAATGAATGTAAAAATTACTCTGTTTCGAAAAGAGAGTGGGATTACTATAGATCATGTGAGAAAACAGCAATTTTGTTGGACTTGTGCAGAGCTATCTTTACTCATTTTAATATTGACTCTATTTAGTCTAATGCTTATGCCTAAGATCTGCATTTGGTGTTTGAAAACTAAAATATCTAACAAGTTTCTAACGTAATATGATACTGATAATATTATGGCTATTCAGAGTCATAGTCAGATACAACATTCAGTTAAAGCAGGAATTCTTGTTAAAAAAAATAAAAAAAAAAATATTTCTTTCCATGTCCGGTATAATGTGAGACAGGTAATTCACTGTGCTTATGAGCTTTTGAGGTTTTTTTTTTTTTTTTTGTGTGGGTTTTGTTTTTTTGTTTTGGTTGGTTGGGTTTTTTTTGTGTTTTTTTTTTTTTTTTGTGTTTGTTTTCTGTCTTTTTTTGTGTCTCAAGCTACAATGAAATATATATTATTGAAGTCTTTTTCACATACTGTCCAGTGAAGCAACTACATATACCATAATACCACTGATTTTTTTTTACCACATTATTACAGACAAGTTACAATGAGACAAGTTTTATTATAGTAATTTATCTTGAATTTCATACCTCCAAAAAGGAATGAAATATCGTCTTTGCATAATTCTATTAATATGTTCTCCATGGAATCACATTCCATAATGTGAACAGAAATTCAGTATTAGATTAAATAATCACAATATCACACAGCTGAGTGGTAAACTCAGACTTGGTGAAAGTATGCATGTAAGTATCGTTAGCTTCAGGAAACCAGCCTGAACCAGGCTAAACCTTAATCAACTTTTTGTTTTATGACTTTGTGTATGTGAAAGCAGTATTTCCTGAACAGCCTAATAATTTATGATTAGCTTGAGTAGCTCCAGAGAAGTAAAATCAGAAACAAAATGGACAGGACAAGGGAAAAAAACTCACATAGTAAATCCCCTTCCTAATGAATGTCTCAGAAATCGCTTCCCATTAAAAGCCTTTCTGTGATATCTTGGAGATGAAAATAGCTAGTATGAAAACTTTCTTAATTTAATTGCCTAAAATTCCCTGCCAGGGAAGGACTGTAGCACACAGAGAATGATGAATCTTGCTGGATAACATCTAGTTCAACAGCTTGTGTCAACAACAGTAATTTGCCTTTTATGACCATGAAATTCACTCTGAGGACTGACTCCAGGGAAGAGACAGGATCCACCTGAGAAAGTGGGGCAAGAATATCCTTGTCAACAGTCTGCCCAAGGAGGTAACAAGATAGTTTTAAACTACGAATTTGGGAGACAAGTGAGGAAGTGGTGGGAGAGTAGAAAGCAAACGTTTCTGAGTTATGTGAAGAAGAGGGATGTCAGAAATGACAGAAAATAGCAAATGGATAGCTGAGTCAGGTTTATGCACAGTACCACTTGCAACCTTGCAAACAGGAGAAGGAACCAGAGCACAAGGTGTGATCACCAAACGCAGATATTAGTGGACAGTCTTGTTAACACCTTTATTAATTATCTGGATTAGAAAATGACGTGCAGTCAAGTTTGCAGATGCCACCACATTGAGGGGATCAGTGGTAGAATCATGGAATCATTTAAGTTCGAAAAGACCTCTAAGATCAGAGTCCAGCCATTGATGAAACACTGCCAGATCTGCCACTAAGCCATGCCCCTAAGGGGTGCATCTACATGCCATTTAAATATCTCCAGGGATGGTGACTCCACCACTTCCTCGGGCAGCCTCTTCCAATGCTTGCAACCCTTTTGGTGAAGAAATGTCTCCTAATATTCAACCTAAACCTGCGCATGGGCAACTTGAGAACATTTCCTCTTGTCGTGTTGCTTTTGATCTGGGTGAAAAGACCAACTCCCACCAGTTTGAAATGTTAAAAACTAAAGTTGCATTAAAAATTTTAAGTTGCATTCTGAATAAGAATTTTCCTGACCTAATACCTTTTATTTTATGAGGAAAGGGGGTGTAAAAGTCTGGGGTAATCAATAAGAGCATTGTAAGGCATTTTCCTTTTTTTCTATTAATGCACATTAAAGTATTTCCAATGCAGAGGTATGAAGACAGATTTTCAATCTCTGATTATTGTATAGCTAAGTGACAAATCTTCTTTTGGTTTTAAATCTGAACCCTGGAGTTCAGAAAAAGAAAAGAATAATATTAAAGTTTTGATGTTGACAGCACATAAGCAATGCATATTTTTTAGCTTTTGTTATTTCTTTATTTCCCTATTAAATGGCCTATAGGTCAGAGGGAAATATCCTTTGTACATGTATAAATAAGGCATAAAAGTTCACAGACATTAAATTACGTAAATATATCTCTTCTGCAATAGTTAGTTATTTGAAAAAAGTAATAAGTAGCAAATATAAGATATTAAAAATAGAAATTTTATTTCCCATCTTGCTTTTTATCTACATGCAATTCTATATTTGAGTTTTTGGTGGTTTAACCCAGCAAAATTCACTGTGACTTCAGTGGATTGGTGCTACAGACGTATTTGAAATTATTTGTTATTAAAGAGATTATACTATTCAGCCATATCTCTGATGGGAGCACTTCAGAGATGAAAACATTGATGTCTTATTAAAATAATTTCATACCAAGTTTAAACATATGTAAAAGGTTACAGATGCCTGACACAGAAAAAAAAATGTGTCATTTGATAAAACAAGTTGCCATAGAATTTAAAAGTAATAATTACTGAGAATCAGATTGTCACACAAGAAATGTCGTTGCTGGCCTGTAATCGATCTGTGCATTTAGTTCAGTCCTTCAGAAAGGTTTTATGTGCACAAGTGATGGTTAATACAAAACCACTATAACCATTCTGCATATGAATTCAGTAGAAGTTTCAAATGTAGTAGGTTACGATAGCTGGTCTGTTTTCTGTCACTTTTTTCATTACCGTTTACCTCCTGGGTTTTAACTAAATCATCCTCAGAAAACTCTCCTTCTTACAAGTTCCTCAACATCTTCATCAGAGTAATTTCACCACAGGATATGATTGCTCACTACTAGCCATGTAGTGCATTTCTCACAAGTTGAGAAGCTTATTTAGATGGAGGAATAAAACTTATTTTCCCTCTCTCCTTTACCTCACATTTTGAGTCCAAGTTCAGGACATAAGAAAAATGAGTCTGTTTGTCTCTTCTGTGGACAGTAGTCCACATCATAAACCATCATGAATTATTCAGTTAAACTGGTTTTTGGCAAGACAGTCTAAATCCCAGCCAACAGACAAGCTGATTTACTTCATGGGTGCATTCAGGACACTTGTGGAATTATGATATTAAGTGCACTGAGAAAGCTTATCCTTTCTGAAATGCAGAATGCAATATGGATAAATAAAATATTGTTACCGATATTCATAGTTTTTTAACCTTCATTAAAAGTAAATTCATAAACTCCTGACAGGTTGCTGATCACTTTCTACTCAAGATTTAAAAATCATAAAGCAAAAAGGTTTATTTGAAACTTCTGTGAGATTTCCTGTTTTGATTTTTTGTCTATAATGAAGTAATTGTACAGATTATTATCTAAAAGAATGTAAAAATCTTAAGTATGCCTAAAAAGAGAATTCAGGGGTTTCTTATCAGTAAAAGAGTTAACTGTCTTGTTTCCCCTGTCTTCAATTTTCATTCACTGTCTTGCCAAAAGACCCTACCTTCATCTGTCTTTATAAGGCATCTAGTCGTAAGGGATTTTGATCAAATCACCACTCTACATGCTGCAGTTAAGAAGAGATGAAAGAGAACACTGAAGTCCATAAAAGCATTAGAGCAATCATTTGGACACAAGAATATGTTTATATGTCAATCCCAAATGGCTTTGCTAAATTAAGATATCATATTTCGATCTTAGAATAGTATTTATAATTGATGAAATATTTATAATATTTCTATGGTCTATTCCAAAGTTTGGAAGTAAGGTAGAATAAAGCAATGAGAAGTAAATCAAAGTGACCTCTTACTGGTGAGGTAGATTTTACCTGAGACAGAGCTATCCCTACAAAGTAGCTAGTGCACTTTACACTGAACAAAATAAGAGTTCTATGGGTGACATTTGTTAAGTGTCTGAAAGCATTTCTATCACTATTATTGTTAAGTATTGCATTTAATAGTATATTAAGTATTTTTCTAGCAAAGTCGCAAAAAAACTTGCTTCCAAGATGATTAGAGACATAGAGCATGACTTAGGAATATTTTTCTCTTTCCTTTTTTTTTTTTTTCCTCTGTCGATGTTATCCATAATTGAGAAACTGCTAAATAATTACAGAATCCAAATTTATTAGATCTCTTTAGAGAACTTCTAGGTTAAATAGATTTAACTCTACAAACAGAATGCAATTAACAAGGTGATTTATAATTAAAAAATAAAACCATTCAACATTCTGCAGGGAGTATAAAAAAGTAAAAGATCTGGTGTGATATTTGTTCACTGGATGACAAACCACTGCTGCCACCATTCTCCATAGGGCTGGCCTTAAAAGAATGGGGAGATCAGAGAGTCCAGGAAACAGATGGCTGGCTGTTGCAGACACATGCTCTAGAGAGATGGGCCATAATATGGATTACTTGCAACATCTGCTTGCCAACTTTAGACCTATCAGATAGGTACAACATACTGTGTGCCAGAAAGAGGATATTTTATGAAATGTAGTTAACAACATCTTGAACTGTATATGCATATGGTACATAAACTCAGAGTTAAAATTATCCTAAAGTAACACACATGGCAGAATACGTCCAGCAAGGGCAGAGTAATGGGAGTTTCATGTTTCCCCCCCCACTCTTAATGTTTCTTGATAAGTTTTGCATTGGCTTCAATTTTCTTATACCCACAAAACCAAGAAGTCAGTGTAAACTTTCATATATAGCTAATAAGAAGCATGATGCTCATCTAGAACAAGTCACAGTCTGTATCTATTTGTGTGACCTTTACTCTTTCCGAGACACACAATAGCTGTCAATGCTGAGTTCAGGTGCTGGAAGCCAGTTAGCTGTCTCAATGTGGGTCTAATTTACCCAAATTCTTAGGGTTGTATACCCCAAGCATAACCATCCTGCACAGCTGAGATGAAATACTACATCCCACTGCATGGTCTTTGAAGTAATTTTCATAGTTTAGAGTTGCTTATGATTTTGTATGTCTAGTTTGTGGAAAGAAGCTTAACATCCAAAATGTCTCGAATATTAACTGTCTGAACTGTATGACCACTGCCAGAAGTTAAGGATCTGACAGTTGACCTGAGCAAGATTCACATTATGAATTTATTTCTTCATCTACATGATAATAATGACTTGCAGTACCCTGGTAACAGTGAATCAGGCACTGCAAAATACACAGGAATTATAAGTATATATATATTTTAAAAATTATTCTCTAAAAGCACATGCATTCAAAACAAAGGAATTTATTTCATTTTAACTTTTTCCCCCACATGACAAGAGGCAAAAGTCCTTAGATGAATCTCAGTATGTATATCTTGCTGTTAAAGTGCACCAATGTTCAGCTATACTATTGTATCCTGGAATTAGTATGAAGAGAAACATTCTTCATACAGTCCAGGACTTCACTTTTAAAGCATTTTATGTTCAAAAGATATTATAGTCTCTTTTTTATTTTTAAGAAAATACTTAGTAGTTAACTATTTGTATATCACATTAGAAGGCACAAGTTCCACAATAGGTAGTAGTAGAGGGCACATTTTCAGTTAAACAGAGCCTGATACTGGGATGTATCCTCCCTACTAACAAAACTCATCTGGTTTTGATCTGTGCAAATTTGCTGCTTTTTCCTTTATACTATTGAAAATTGTTTTGACCAAAAGTGCTTTGAAACAGATGAGTATTGCATACAACATGGAAGTTATCCCCTAAGTAATTCTGGGATCATCCATGCTTAGTATTTTCAAGCCTTATTTTGGAGCTGTCTCACACATGTGTCTGTCTTACCCTTGACAGATCTGGTGCACACCTCAGATTTCATTTGCTTTGCTTTCAGTTGGAGTCTTCATTAATTAGTAAGATCAGAAACTATAGTGTTCCTTAATGCTCAAGTGATTTACTAGATCTGATCATAGTCTGCTCTCAGAAATGAAACAATTTCACATCACAAAGAATAATTTTCCTAGTCCTGCTAACGAGTGGTCTTTTGTTCTAATTTTAAAAATCTTTAAAAAAGTCAAACTTCTCATATTAACATGTTTGAGTCCTGAACTGTGAACAGCAAGAAAAATATAATCCAAAAATGCCAGCATGGGAAAGAGTTGACAGTTACCATTATGTAAGTCTACAAAAGCTGATGGAATCACTAAATAAATGTGTACCATTGGCCGATAGCAGCCACGTGTTGGATGTAAATCTGTACAGCAGATAAAAATGTTTTAACAGAAATGTTTGTAAAATGGCTTGAGAGTCTAGGGCACAAACTGAATATTTACATATTTACTAACAAAACATGATTACTGATAATGCCTTTTCCAGTCATTTTTCCTGTTCAAATATTTTTTTTTCTCCCAATCTTTTCAACAAAGCATTCAAAAATAAACATTCAAAGCAGAGAGAGAGATGAACAAACTTTTGTTAAATGTGAGAATTCTGTTTAAAGGATATTGAAATGCAACAAGCTTGATCTGTTTTTCTACTGCATTTTTATATAAAAAAAAGTCTGTCACAGAGAAAGAAAAATTCTCTAATGCTACAAAAATGTGACTGTGACAATTTTTTTTTTATATTTTATGAGGGATTTGGTAAGAAATAGTCTGAGAGCTTTTGGGGGGTATTATTTAGATTTGGGTTTATCAGGAGCATATTCCATGTATAGAAAATATATTCAAAATAATTCAAAGTATTCTGCTCTTTGGAATTTCTCTTTCAAAATTGCTAACTGCCTCGCCCCCTGAATTTATGAAGTTGAAGTGTGAAAAATGAAGGTGATTTATATACAAAGAAGTCAGATGTCAGTTCACAAATACTATTTCAAGTCTGACCATTTCTGCCTCATGAGCAAATGCATCTTAAGGTTTTAGTTATTGTCTTCAGTCACTCAGCATATAAAACACAGGCTTTTTAAAATTACCTTAAGGTTATGATGGGGAAAAAACAGCACAAATTCTTTGAAATAGTCTTTAGCAACATTTGGTTGTTCTATGACTGAAAACCCCTGCTCTGAAACAGATGAAACAGTCATATTCCAATTAGGTTCACTTTCAATAAAGCAGGTTATTTCAATTTATGTTCAGCTTGCTGAAAGATGAAATTCATATACACAGAAAGTCCCACAATAAGTTTGATCACACTGAAAG
>JAWWEW010000041.1:16172478-16215358 GCA_035583185.1 Anabacerthia variegaticeps
TGAAAACCCCTGCTCTGAAACAGATGAAACAGTCATATTCCAATTAGGTTCACTTTCAATAAAGCAGGTTATTTCAACATTTAATTTCTATAATATAGTAGCTTGTTTCTCCACATTTCGAAGAAAAAAAAAAAAGAAGGCAGACATGAACTTATTTATCGTTTTGAAATCTCAGTTATATTTCTGAGATTTTTCTGGAGGCCCATTCAGTGTTATTAGGTTCCTTATTTGAAATTTTTATTGCTTGTCTTGAGCTTTCTCAAAATTGGTTATTAGCTATAATTAATAAATAGCGACAATCAGGGCAATAGTAAAGAAAAAATTCCCAACAGTGTACTGTGTGAAATGGAACTTTCTGGGTTTGTATTTCACACAGATGAGGTAGTCAACAACATCTGTAAAGCAATTGTGGATCAGGACAAGACATTATAGGAGTGTATTTAAAACAATAAATTGTCTAAACATCAATTTACATCAACTATTTTGAATATGGTACGCAATTACTAATTAATAGTAGCTCCACTTGCAACAATTACATATATAATACTCACCTGAAGCAATGTACTGAGGAAAGAAAATCACTTTCTCCTGTTCCTCCTTTATGGAGTGGATTTTTTCCTTTGACCTCTTCCCCTCCCCCCCCGCCTTTTTTTTTTTTCTCTTTCCTGTCTGTTACTGGTTTGTGTGTAGTTTCAAGAATTCCTCATACAGCATTACAGTTTTTATTCACCCTAATTAATGGCTGTTTGGAGTGTATGTTTGCTTTTTTCTCACTCTCATTCCATACAGCAGTGAGTGGGCTAGTTCAAACCTGTCATTACAAATGATGTCATTTTTTTTTTCAAACTTTACCCTGCAGGAAATATATTTGGTTTATATTTTGAAAGTTTTATTGTATTATATTTTTTAAAAGTGAATGTTTCTATTGATTTTACTTTTTTAAATTAATTCTGATACTCAGAAGTATAAGAATACTATATGGTAATTTTTTCTGTAAAAATACCTCTATTTTTCTTGACCTTCTTGGTGTACTTTCATATCCTTCCACAATTAGAAGTATCTTGAGATGAACTACTTGCCATTGCTCGACTATTACCCTTTATGCACTACTACAGAATTTATCTAATATTAAAGATAGTTTTTTTCTTATCTTTTAGTCAACTTTAAACAATTTCTTTGTGTAACGGCTTCTGGTTTATGAGGCAGTCTTGGTACATTCATGAAACTGCAGATTGCCAAAGACACAATGAAAGCGGATCATGTAGACCATTTTCATCCTATCCCATTGGCATGCTCTGAAAAGTAAGGGATACCTTTTTTAAGATATATCAGAGTTAAAGTATTGTTTTTGTGATATGATTATAACCATTGTCTCATAACATCCAATTAAAAAAAAAAATAAAAAAAATAAACCCTACCTCTTTAGTCTTCCCATTTCCACTACCCATGTGTACTCGGAAATGCAGTTGAGAAGTTCTTTTGGTTGAATATAGATATCCAGTATAGCATTCACACTAACAGATTTATCACACTCACTGGAGGGTTTTACCCTTCAGATGCTCCATTAATTTGATAGCTTTATATAGGAACGATTTAATTTTGACATCTTTGTTCTTGACTTTTTAAATTTTTTTCATGTACATCAACCAGAGTATTTATTGTATGCAATAAGGCTGCTGCTCATGACTTTAATTTTTACCTTAGCTACTGACATAAATCTCATTATTTAAAGAATTAAACCCAAAAGTTTGTGCCTTAAAACTCAGATCATTACTTTGTGAAAATCAGTGATGAATGTAAATTCCTTACTTCTCAAATAATTGTCTTTCATTCCTTAATGTGAGCCTAAACTGTTATTTTCTTTTGCATAGTTATAAAAACTCATTTTTTTCTAAGATTTTCTGGTCCTTATAAAAGTCTTGCTCCAGATTTTTGTTTTGCTACCATATGACACTGAATTTAGCATGTGATTGTACAGGCTTATTTTACACTATTTTATGAACAGAGGTCTCACATATTTAGGAAAAAATATAGTTCCATTTTCCATAGTTTGTATGAGTGTGTTGAAAAGGAAAGAATCATTTGGGTTTGCCTCTGACTAGACTTTTTTTGCCTCCATCCACCTCTTTTTTTTAAAGTAAGTTACCTTATTTTTTATGTCCAAGCTGCCACATCTCTATCCTATTTAGTGGCACATCCAGGTACATGCTGGAGGGGAAATGAGGTTTTTTATTCTCCAGTGTCCAAAGGTCCCTTGGCATGAGAAGAATTGCAGGGCAGGGTTCACAGTATTAGGTGACCTGTTAAGCAGGAATTTTTTTTTATTTTTTTTTTTTTAATTTCTGATGAGGCTCTTTTTTTTTTTTTTCTTTTTCTGCTAAGCGATCAAAATATGCTCAGCATTGCTGTGTTTGCAACTGTTTTTCTAAGCTAATTTTAGTCTCAAAAATATAAACGTTTCCAATGAGACTATACTGCCAAATGGATGTCAGGCATGGTTGGGTTTTGGGGTTTTATTTATTTATTTATGTATATAATAAGCTGGGTGTATTATACACACATCTTTGAACATATTATTTAGGTTTTCTACAACGAAGATGGGTCTCTGTTTTTAATTGTTTTTCCCTTTACTAAACTTTCCCTTTTTGGACTGAAATTTTTCATTCCAACTGCTTGCCTGAGGCTAAATATGGTTCATCTGTTTCCAGAAAAGAGACTAGGGAAACAACGCATTCTGCTTTGTTAAGCATGAGCCTAGGAATGGGTTGGAAAGGAAAGAAACTGGTAGAAGCCAATTGCGAGGGGATGGGAACTAAGGAGAAAGGGGCTACAATGAAGAGATATACATTAATACAACAGTTTGGTATTATGTCAGCTGAAGAGAGTAAAACATCGATAGGTGTCTTTTGACCTCAGTGATCCTTGTGGGTCCCTTCCAGCTCAGCATATTCTGTGATTCTGTGATATGGGCTTAGTTTGGAGAAAACTTGGAATGATCCAACATAAACATATTTATGATTTCCAAACCTTACTGTTCTTTTTTGCTAGTCAACTTCAGTGAAACTCTTTGGACAGTTTCTCATCTAAATCCAGCTTTTCTATCCATCTCGCAGCTCTGTGTCCTGCTGGCTCTATGGCAGTAATCTTTATAATAAGTAAAACGGGGCCAGAGCACCAACTCAAGCTCTGACCTATGCTCGTCCAGGCCTCTTATTAGCATGGTCCCTGAGCCATCAGTGGTCTGAGCTGGCCAGTGCTCTTTGAGGCAGTGCCTGGGGGAGTAAATGCCAGAGGCCATTGTGAAGTGTGAACTACATAAAATCAAGTTTGACTCCCTCCACAGTTTTCCATCACTATCTCGACATGCTTTCCTGTATTATTCCAGACTATGGCACAGAAGCACTTACATACTATAAAAAACACCACTGTGAGTGACTGCACTCCACCCTCCTATTATTTCAGACACTTCAAAACAGAAAATGAAACCAACAAACAAAATGAGAACAGAACCAAACAATAACTTTGCCCTAGAGGCCCCTGTAGAGAATATGTGAGCAGATGTCTTCTGACTTCAGGACTAAGAAATGTATTCTGAGCCTATTTTGTTTCAATGTTGATATAGACAATACACATTTACTGCTGCTGTTAATTAATTCAAAAGGCAGGGATCTTTGTGATAAAGATGCAAAATCTGCATATCATTCTTTTGCGTTCATATTGTTATTGATGTCATATAGTAGGATTTCTTATTTTTCTAGCTAGCTTTCCTTCCCCACCCCCCAAAAAAATAAAAATAAAAATAAAAATAAAAATTACTAAGCAAGCCATGAACTTGAGGAGCATGGTTTCCAGTCAAGTCATCTCATGATGGGCTCAGACTTGCCACCTTTTCTTCTGTAAGGAGACACAGCATTTCTTTGAACCATCCAGATATCTGTTTTTCCAGCATTTACTTGTTGATCTTTTCCAACCTTGTTTGAAATCAAAGAAATAACTTTTGGGTTCAAATGCTGACAGCAGGGATACTCAGTCAGCATTATTCTGCAGTATCATGTCTTTAGGGAAGTCGGATTGAAAACATAACGTGTTAGAAGAATATTATTAAGGTGGCAAATATTGAGATGGAAAATTGAGACAGAGCTGTCTGTACAATTGGATGGGCAAGGCTGCACTTACACGAGCAGACACTCGTGATCAAAGAAGGCAGTGTTGTCCGAGCTCACTCGCTGTGGTGCTAAACCTTCAGTGCTGAATTAAAGGAGCAGAAGATCTGCAGAAAGATTTTATTCTTAAATTATAGTCTGGAAAATGGAATTTCATTCCTACCAGTACAAGAAATTCCTAAGTCATTCTAGACAAGTCACACTAGACTTTTCACAAGTCATTCATTTAGGATTTCCTCATTTTCTTGAGGAACCTCAAATAAAAGGTTAACCCTGTCAGGTGTCAGGGATTGTCTGACATGAATTTCCTTAATCAATGGAGCAGGTGGTAAACTCCAAAAGAAGCATTACAAAATGGTAAGTACCAATAATCTGCACTCAGAGGTTACTGCAGGTCTCTGAGGGTTCTTCCCTCCTGGTGATTTCTGTTCAGAGGAAGGGTTTTCTTAGCAATTTGTTTTTCTCTTTACTAGTCTTTTCAGTGCATCTCCTAATTGTTTATTACAGCTGTGATTCAGGTGCTCATCATAGTGTGCCTCTTTCCACTGAGACACCTCGGCAACTTCTGTACTGCTGTGCTTTAAAATGCCATAAACAAAGTGGCTTAAAGGCCAACCACTTTTCATATGATTTAAAGCCCCAGTCTGGTTCTAGTGAAGCAAATGAGAATTTCTGTACTGATTTTTTTTTTTTTGGTTGGTTGGTTTTTTGGTTTGGTTTGATTTGTGTTTTTTTTTGTTTTTCTTTTTTTGTTTTGTTTTATTTTGTTTCAAGAAGAGGAGTGGCTCTGAAAATTTCTAAATTTAAGAATGTTACCCTGGTCCAACTGAATTGACTTAGCATTTTGGATTTTTTTAATGACAAGAATTTAATGCTCCAAATTTTTGTGGTGTAGGATGGTTTTCATTCCTTCCTCCACTAAAATTTTTCAAAATAGTGGAACTCATCTGTTAATCTATTACTGAAGTTGCAGTCCACTGTTCTTGTGTGCATATGAAGAGTGTTCTATTATTAATAGAGAAGCAAAGCACTGTTAAGAATACTGGGTATATTTACAATTGAAATTTCTGAAATTCCTTTGAGTGTGATATGTGTTTCATTTGTGCCAGCTACTGGTAAGAAATAAATTTCTTAAAACAACTGCTAGGTTAGAATTTCAAAGATCTTTAGTGTATTTTGTCTTGTTCTAATTATAACTTGTTAGAAACTTACATATGCTTATATGTGCTTATGCTTTATACAAAACACTGATTTCACCTGAAGAATACCTGAATAAATAAAAATTTCACATAAGGCAATATCCACTTGAGAGCATTATTGGTTTAATAGAGGTGGGCTGCATCTTCCTAAGCCTGAATAGCTGCTTATAAAAATGTAGTTTGTTTTTCTGTCATTTGGATTTGGGGTTTTATTTTGTTGGGGCTTTTATTTTGTTTGGTTGGTTTTTTTAGAAGGGTATTTTCTGGAGATTTAAAATGGACTTTCAAGTGTCCTAAATTTTAAAACACTACTTGATGTAGGAAGTGATTGCTCTGAACTTCTTTGATATCTGTCATTTATATTTTGCAAGAGACTTCTATGCTATAAGCATATTAGTTTAGTTGTTAATCATATTTTATCATTGCTCTATCAGTTATTTTATCATAAGTTCAATGACTGCTACTACTGTGCAGTATTGGAAACTTTTTTATTGAGCATGTTCAGAAGGAGCAAAATTAGTTTCTTACATGACAGGACAGAGACAAAAGCCTGCAATAGTCCTGTAATTGTGTTCTTTATTTTGGTGTATTTTCTGTGTATCAGTAAATGTCTTCAACATTGATACTACTCTCAATTTTTATACTTCTCTATGTCACTGTTCTATATTTATATTACAAACATTACATGACTAGAAATGTTCTTCACTGCTTGTACTCTGCAGTGAAGTCTACTAGTCGTTTAGTTGAATTCCTTTTATATTCTTACAGAGCTGACAAAAGTAATCTACTTCTCACAGTCAGTAACTCAGATCCTTGTGTCTTAAAAATAATTCCCTAACATTTTAGATCTACTAATCAGGTTATCAGAATGGGGACATTAAGGACTGTGATGTGGCATCGCCTTCTTTCCATAATTGACTTTCTTTCCCAGGTTTTCAATGGGATTCTGCTGCAGATGAGGTTGAAAGCATTAACTTTAATGGATTAATCAAGATGAAAGAGGGAGAGTGATCTGTCCAAATGTGCATTGATTCATCTCAAAAACAGTTAAAAATGAGAATGCTACTGAAAGCCCAGTAGTTGTAGATTTATCAGTGTATAAAACCTAAGAGACCAATTCATTCAGAATTGTCAGATTAGCAGATCAGATGCCATTTTCAAACCCAATTATATGTGTTCCTCAAACAAGGAGAAAGTCATTTCTCTAAAGGCAGATTTTATCAAGTGCTTCTCAATAGTTTCTGGGATTAATGTTAAGTAATAAGTAGATTTATCACATTATTAACTTAGTAATACCATATCAAACAAGCATCGCTCTCCTTTGTCCAACTGTAATAGCTACAATTCTGATGTCACGCTTATTTTTTTTTTTTTAATTAAAATTTCAGACATAGAGAAGAGAAAGTGCTCTGCACTTCTTAGTTTTTTTTTTTTTTTTTTTTTTAATTTTCATTCTAATATCAGTGCTCTTTTGCTTTATATATCTTTTCTCTAATGAGGAGCAGCTGAGGTAACTGGGATTGTTTAGTTTGGAGAGAACAGGACTCAAAGGAGACCTTGTTGCTCTCTATAACTGCCTGAATGGAGGTTGTAGTCAGGTGGTGGTCAATCTGTTCTCACAAGTAACAAGTGACAAGAAAGAATGGCCTGAAGTTGCAACCAGTGAAGGTTTAGATTAAACATGAGGAAAAATTTCTTCAAAGAAAGGGTTCTTAAGCATTTGAATAGGGAAGTGATGTAGTCAGCATCCCTGGAGGTGTTTAAAAGATGTAGCATTTAGGGACATGATTTAGTGGTGGACTTACTTAATGGTTGGATTCAGTGATCTTAAAGGTATTTTCCAACCTAAACATTTCAGTGATTCTGTTTCTGTGATATCTGTGATTGCACTCTTAAATGTCTGGTTTTGCTTTTCTACAGGCAGATGGCTACCTTTCCCTGCCTGTCAGATCCTTTCTTCAAAAGCAAGCTCATTGTCAGCCAGTAATAGGAAGATATGTGTTTCTGTTATTAAATCTTGCATAGTTTTTCAAGGGATAGGATGGGTAGAAGAAAAACAGACCATTTATTTCATAGCTTTCATATGAGGCAGAGTATGGTGATATACTGCCTAGTCTTTGATCCTTATATGGTTTTGCTATCTGTAAACAGATGCTTCTGAGTATGAGGAGCTCTAGTGCGTTGATGCACAACTTGGACAGAAGCTTCTCCTAAGGCTTACAATATCACTTGTTTGGATCTGTACAGTGAGACTTAAGGTTACTCTTAATGCACATTGTCTCTCTCTTTTTTTTTTTTTTTTTTTTTTTCCCCTGAAGTGTAAACTTTCCTCTGAGACTTTCATTTGTAAAGAAATTATTAGCTTCATTAAGAAACCAACAGGGAACTTGCTGGAAAACAAGCTCAGATGAATGAATTATCATAGTTATTAATTTATTTTATGCTTGAAGACTATGTTACCCTCCTATCTTTTCAGAAAACAGCATTTGGCTTTTGTTCACTTTGTCTGTTAGTTTTTCTTAAGCAGCTGTAAAGAATTGTAAGCCATTTTGTTCTCTGTAGAACAACATTGTAAATCTCTATGCATTTCTTCTTGAGTCTCTTTTGCTTGCATCAGTCTTATTTTCATTGTACAACATCTTAATGCCTGGTGCTGGAAATGCATGATTTATTTGTGATAGTCTACTGCAGTGTAGGATTTTATTAGCTATATTAATAGTAACTCATCACCTTTGCCTTTGCTGTGAGAGGTGAAAGAGCTTAATTCTCCCTGACTCAAACAGCACTAATCTGCAAACACAACCAAGCTAGGAGATCTTATTTGTCATTCCTCTATACAAACTCAGACTGAAAAATATAAAGATATTAATATTTTACTATAAAAATACTTAACTAGAGCCTATATATTTTCTTTTGTCTTTTCTATCCCTCTGAGGGATCTAAAAGTGTGTTATATTATACAGCATTTATGGTTTTATCTCTTTATTTATTACTGTGACATTAACTGTAAAAATAACCTAAAGGTCAGGAAATCTAAATCGTTTACCTATTCTTGGTTAGTTTATGACAATTCTTCCCTCCCAAAGGCTTTGATACTATGGAAGTGTGGAAACATCAATTTGTATGCAATATTTATTTCCTGAATAATATTCTATAAAGCTAACTATGGATACGTTACAAATAGAACTGTACATGCTTATAAGTGCAATTAATTTTCAATGAAAAGGAAAGAAGGAAAGAAAGTGAAAGGAAAGGAGTGAGCTAGAAAATAAACCTTGAATCGCAAATTTCTTTTTCAACATAACGCCTTCTCCCTTTAAAGGACTGAGACTAGATGCATTAATTCTTAGTTACTGTTTAGTTCCCATTTGTAAGATGTTCATTTAAGGAAGAGCAGTAAGTTTCTAAAGATCACAGCATTTGTGTATGAGAAGGTGCACAACAAAGTACTATATGCAAACCAAACTAATACTGTATGAGAACCATATCAGCTTTGGACGCATCATTTCTCACCAGGTAGACAGTTGAGATTTCTTTTATGTTTCCTTCAAATTTCATTTTCCTCTTGACTATAAATGTGATAGATTCTTTGCTGACTCTGTGGTCTCTTATGATGGGCTGCTGGCTCACTTATGAGCTGCCTTACTTCAGTTAATTCATCCTGCAGAGCTCCTTTTCACCTTTGCTTTCATAGGATGTTATCCCAGAGAATTGATTCAAGTAAACAGAAGAGTCCACTTTTAGAGAACTAGGGGGGAAAAAAGCATTTCTCACAGCATATTAGAATAGTAATGAATAGTCAAAAGGAGGTGGTCATAACTGCACAGTTCAGTTAACCTCAGTTACTCGTGTGAATGACAATTGAGTAGCAGTATTGAATAGGCTTCTTGTGGAAGTTAGACTCCTACCTTGTTACTAGAACACTATGTTTATTTTATTGACATACACATTTTGCAAGCCTGCATTTATTTGTGCATTGATATTTTGACTAATCCATATTAATGAAATGATATACAGAAAACTGTAACTTAATTACATTGCAAGCAGGAGTGATGCATTGCAAAGTCATCTTAATGTACTTGCACATCCCCAGAGACTATTGACAGCATCTGTTAATTCACTCACCATTGTATTAGAAGTGATTAGCAAAGCCATCAAAAAACCAAGACCTCCCTCCTACCATTCACACAGTTGTAAGCATGTATTGCATTTTATTTTACAGGAAGAAGTTTGAAATAGAAGTTAATAACACAGAAGTAATAGAAGAAAAAAACCCATTTTTTTTGTGTTTGAAAACATAATTGGCCTGATTTTTTTCTTTGCATTTGAAATTTTCATTATTTGAAAGTCAGAAATTCAGAAACAAAATAGTTAGATGTACTGAACATGTCCTTGGGTCCTTCCAAACACACCTTCAAGGAATGGCAGAGGTAGCAAACTGCTTGTTCTACCTTTAGCTCTAGAAAAACCTGGTTCAAACACACCTGTGGTCATGGAAGTCAGATTCTTCTACTACTTGTCTTCAACATGGCATGCTGTATTGTGATATGTTAATTCTAGAAGAAAATATTAGAAAATGAATTCCTGGTAGTACTCTTTACTGTTCCTACATGGATTCCTTGATCTGACCCCCTTTTTTGCTTTAAATCCCTTTTCATAATTTCTGTATATTGCAGTCTACAAAATGATTCTGAGGGTAAATCAAGGTAAGTGAAATGAAGAGGATGCTTATGATGGAGTTCACCTTGTACAGAAGTGAGTGTGCATATGTCTATAAATTAAATACTCATTACACAAACAGAACACGCTGTTTTGGGTGGCCAGAAATAATCATGAGGACTAGAAATATTACTCATTCCAGAACAATAAGAGTGGTTTAGTGTACAAAAATACTGCATATTTCTCTTCTTTTTTTTTTTTTTTTTTGAGGATATTTGCAATTTTCTGAGAGTGAGTACACATACAGCTTTTAGTTCTAATACCTTTTTATAAAGCAGGCAGTATTGTGCTAAGAATAGTTTAAAGAAGACAAGATTGTAGTACAGGTGGGCTTAATGAGAAATAACAAAGATGGTAGGAGCAACCTCTTTATGTAGTTTCTCTACAAACTAAACTCTTCCTGTGTAAGCTTTTTTTAAAAGCTTTCATCCATTTTTAGCCCAATTAGAGGGCATTGTGGCAGCCTTCACAATCTTTTTGGTAATGTTTAAAATAAAAAACATTTGAAAAGTGTCAGGGAAAAAAAAAAAAAAAGAAGTGATGTCATATGTTTACTTCCACAGTATGTAAGAAGTTCTGGTGAGAGGAAGAGTTGGTTATGCAATGGTCATTAAGAAATTCTGGAGAACCTGATGCTTGAACAACTCCAAGGGCTCTACCAGTTTAATTTCATATCAATCAGTCCCTATTAGGTTTGTCATAACATACAGCTTGTTGTTAAAGGAAAAACACTGTTTAAATAAGTAAATGACTGGCACAAGACACTTGATATTTTTAGGGATCCTGGCCAATTTATGCCTTGTGCAAGTCAGGATTGGGTTTGTCACAATTGTCCTTGCTCAGCTTTCACTGCTCATTTGCAAAATGAAGCAATATTAGCTGTAAAAGTTGCACCCCTGCTATGAAAGTTACACATAAAGCAGCTGTGTAGAAAGAGATGCTTAAAATTTCTTTGTGGGTAATGTCCTAAGGTTTACAAGTAAAATGTAGCCCTTTGTCTTCTCTAGCAAAAACAACCAAAAGGACATTAAAGCCATCAAAGCATACACTATAAAAAATTATACACTTTTCAAAAAGACCTGAAATTATTTCTGACCTCAAGAGTGGGCATGAACAACAGAAATGTTTATTTTCTTCATCTGTTGTTTGGTGCTTTCATATGTCCTGTTCAACTTATTTTCAAAGGATTAGATCATGGAAAGTACCTAAGGCAAAAACAGCCCCCAAAAAACAAACAAACAAAAAAACCCCAAACCAAACCCCAAAAAAACACCAAAACCAGTAAAACCAGTATCAGGTTTTAACAGGAACCACTAATACAGTTGTTTTGCATAAAATACAATTATCTGAGTCAACAGAATGTGTTGTTTAGTGTTACAGAGACATTCTTTGTTGCTCTACAAGGCAACCTTCATTAGCTCAATTATTTCAATAGCATTTAAGTCTGTTTTTCTTGTACAACTCTAAATACAAGTATTCACGTATTCATAATTTGACCCTTAATTTTGTTTATGTTTAAAATAAATGGCCCAAGATTTAAGGAGTTCTTGTATCTGTGTATGTGATTTTTAAAACTCTAGCTATTTTTTAACTGCACTTCCTTCTTAAGAAGGTGGTTATTTTAAAAATTTTGAATTAGTAACATAAACTATAACAATGGTTTCTACAATTTTGAAGAGGATGACATTGTTTTATATCAAATGGGACTCTGAAGACATCCATAAACTAAACATTTTCTTTCAATTCATAAGAATATGAGTACATTAACCCTTCTTCATTAGTATGACACATTTATTCCATCACTGTACTTCTCAGATATTCCATCATACAAAATGTAAACATGAGATTTGAGTTGAAATATCTTTTCAGACTACTTTGATGACCTTGGACAGGCGGACTTGGATTCATCTCCCTTAACTTCAGATGACTGCATCTTAGCTAACCTTTCTAAACTCCTGCTACTCATTGGAGAGAAATGGGCGCTACTGGACTTGGTTCATCTGAATTGCTTTAGACAGCTGTTTTAGATGAGATAAATGTCTGAAGTTGCACAGGATATATTCCATTCCATGTGTTGCATTGCCCTTCTGGGAAATGAAGAAAATGGTGCTGTTCTGTAACTGCCGTACCAACATATAAGTAGGGATAAATAATAGTAAGAGGTGATAAAACTGGATAGTCCATCAACTCCAAAGATTCTGATTTATCTGTCACCATAAATGTGCAGCAGTGTGGACAATGAGTCAAACAAGAAGGAACATACAGAAATGAGATGAGTAATACATGGCTGTAGACTATGGGATTGATCTGAAGTGCTGATGCACTTCGTAAAGCATAGCAGGATAGGGCAGCTGAAAACTAAGACAAGGCAGGATCATCCCACTAAATAAGAGTTAATTTGAATTAAGAATATTTTTGTCCTATGCATGTACTCCTTGCAATATATATAAGCTTATTGCCATTATCAATACTTAGTTAAACAAACCAGACCACAACAATATTTACTATAGTGAAACTTTTGGGCAGCAAAACTTTCCATCACTAAAGAAAGGCCTAACAAAGTGAGAAGAATGGAAAGAATAAGAAAAGGTGAAATTGTGGTGTTTCTCTACAATTGAAAAACAAACAAACTAACAAACAAACAAACAAACCAGTTCTTAGTTAAGGTTGCTGAAACTGCCTTCATGACATTGATTGACTGACTCTGTTGCAGTTGGTTGGTTATATTTCACGACTCAAACTGAAGTTCTCATACTCTGGAGAGTATGAGAATTAGATCTGTATAGTTAGTGAGCCAAGGATTAAAATTTGAGAGATATTATATTCTTTCCTATGAATGTCTGTCCAGATGCACTTGTATGTTGAAGATAAATGAATATTAAGAGAGTCTTTTTTGTTGTTAGTAAATTCAGAAGGTGGTTTGTCAAATCTTTTCTTCTCCAAGAGTGTGAGGGATAAAATTCAGCAACATGCAATCAATGCATCAGAGAACTGGAAATGTGAATACACTTGTTAACCAGAAAGAAAAAGAAAAGAAAAAGAAAAAAAAAAACACACACAAAAAACCCCAAAAGCCTAAAATCAAATAGTTGCTTCAGCCTTTACCAGTTGGAAATTTCTCACTGACTCATATGCAACCAAGCTTTTATATCTTGTTTTCTCACAGAATAAGCAATGTCAGTTTATTTAATTTGTTGTCATGTTCTACCAAAATTTGTTTTGATCTAGGTATAATTTGAACTAAGAACTGTTCTTTTTCTATCTATTTGAGTTTTTAAGTCTTGCATTGGTGACATTGGTCATACTACATGCACTTAAGTAATCAGAGTTTGTGTTATTATTAGGGTTAAAATATTCTAAATATTTTGCCAAGATATAAAATTCTTAGTAGGATTTAGAAAAGAGCATATCCATGAAATTCTTGACTGCTATCCTATATCATGATGTGATTATTTCATTCCACAAAATGCTGTTTTTACACTAAGAGGATATACAATACAATATTCTTATGATTTTTCCCTTTAGTATTATATCTAGCAGCCTTTTAGTATAATTTCATAAGTTATACAGTTCCTACAGTAAGTGTGATTATTCACTTCTCATACTGTTCACCGTTCACTTAAGCAAATAGCCTCTAGTCATCATTTCGAAAGTAGATGTGAAGAAGATTGCATTTCCATAATTAAAAATAAAAATCAAATCCCTCTTCTGTGTTCATTTTTAAATTGCTGCTGTGAAACTGTACAAATGTACCAAAGAAAAATGATTGAAATACTTGAAAAAAATCATTCATAATACTTAGTCTTGGATGAATAATAAAAAAGGTAGAACATTACAAATTGTTATTTCCTCATTCTAATTAGATTAACAGATTATACAAATCCTTAATGCCTTACATGAGGATGCTATGGTATGGCAACCATAAATCCCATGCATTTTTACCCTTGTAAGCATATGTAGGATAACTAATAAGTAGCTCAACAGTCAATGTTATCATGCAATTTAATCTTTAAAAGTAATATTTTTACATGGCAGAAACTTTAAAAAATAATAATAATCAGGATTATGCTCATTAAAATTGAACAAGTTTCCAGTACTTTTCTTGCCTTTTTTGTCCTTCTGTTAAGATGGAACCTGCCTATTTGGTCATGTTTTCTTTCTTGGATCCAGTTGTTTCTGTACTGTAGATTGAAAATGGTTTTCCTTTGCATATTTTATCTCACTCGTGATATTTTCGGTGACTTCCAATTAACATTTATTCAGCATTTCATGACTCACTGATATGTCCTTTTAAAACAATTGCAAGTTTAACAAGGCACAGAGCTGACATTCATCTACAGATCAAACCAATTTCACAGGCAGAGTTTTGGTTTCAAATTATACAGTCTGAATGCAATCATCTTGTCTGTCTCCACACTTCAGCTTTAGAAATTGTGTTGTGGAGAAAGGATAGTCCTGACACATATGTGTATTTTTATAGTTCATGGAGCTTTAGGAACTACATATACACCTGAGCGTGTGTTCCTGAAGAGAAAGACATCATGAATTATATCTCTAAAGAAATGTGTACCATATCTCAGCATTCCTATGCTAAGATTAGTGAAGGTGTGGTGATTTATTGCAGCTGCAATTCTAGCCAATAGGGATAACAAGCAAACTTTTCTTTTGTACTTTATTGCTTACTGAACTGTGAAGCATCCAGCACTAGGATTTAATGTTGACCATAGCAGCAGTGCAGCAGTGGCTTCATGACTGACAGATATGGTTACTAACACCCCCACAAATGCTGTTCTGTGCTTAGATAGACTTTCATCTGTTAGCATCTACAAAATTGAAAACCTAGGTTTCAAGTATGTATATTTCGTATTAGAATCCACAACCTCTGTTTTATTTCATCATAATCATAAAGACATTTTTTTTAGGTGGAATTTTTAAAAAATCCATTTTCGCTCTTTTTAAATAGGAGATGCACCTGAAATTAATATTACAAAAATTAAAATATCATCAAGATTGCTTCATTGCACCTACAAGTCTACCATTTAATTATCTTTATCTCATTTAATTGTTTGTACAGTGTAATATAAATTTCTATGGAAAGGCTCTAATATATAGATAATGGTATACTCAAAGTACAAATCCCACAGGCATTTGAAACAGAGTTAAAAATTAGTTTTAAGAGTCCTGTCTCAGATCCCTAATTGGGGATCCAGCTGTGACAGCTTTGTCCACTGAGTAGTCAGTGACATATTATGTGCTCTGAAGGAAGTTGTTTCAGTGGATTGAGTCCTCTGATTTCTTTCATCGTTGGCAGGGTGACATTCAGAGTGTCTCTCTACAGGCATTTACTTACTTGAGTCTCATATAAAACTACGTTCTATGAGTTGTACAAAAGCAGTTCCTGGTGTTATTGGGCATTCCAGTGCTATTTCTACGTGATCATATAGGCAAAACCAGAAAGAGCACATATGCATGAAGTAAGTAATAATGGACTAATTATTTTGGTATGCTGATATCAGTAAATTTCCCTGGATATTCTCCTGACAATGTTTGAGATGAAAGCTGGTGCTCATCCCGAAGCATTTGGATTCATTAGAAATACATTAGCACCATTAAATTACTCTTGTTTTTAGTGACATTTGAAAATAGTGTCAAAAACTAGGAAGAGGCAGGGCTGTGAATCTGTTCAAATTGTTCACGCACTTCCTGTCTACGTTAGTGAGCAATGATTAATTAAAAAAAAAACAACTTAAAGAAAAAAAAAAAACAAACACCAATAAATGAACCCTCCAAGAAATACAAAATAATCTTTTATCTATCTCGCAAAAATAAACTTTATGTCTGAGAGTGGTATGTTCAGTGACACCTCTAGCATGAAGCTTTTGACCCTTCTCAGAGAAGTCTATTCTGCCCCTCTGTAAAATTCAAGCTAAACAGGAAATGTTTGAACAAATATGTGTTGATTCTTTTACATCTATCTGCCTGTATATTGGTTTATTTACCTATTTATAGACACACATGAACATACATAAGCAAAGTAGATGGGGCAAATGAGAGAGAGTAAGAAAGAATTTTATTTCCTTAGCTAGACAGAGCACATATATTTCACTTCTGCAACTCCTTTAAACTTCCAGTTTCATTTTTACTTTTATTGTGTCAACACAGGTTCTCCATCTCCAATTGTAAAGCCCACTGTTATTAAGTGGGAGCAGAGGACTTCCAAAGATAAGCTCTTTTATGGCAACCCTAATCCAATGGACTTTCCAGCTTAGGTGATTTCTCTCTCTGTCTGTTCACTGCTGTTACCATTTGCAGGTCCAGCTTGTGGCAGGGGTGACGTATTCCAGAGGTGTTTGTACAGACACACAGAGGTGATCATGTGCACACACATGCACACCACATACTGTAAGGCACAACCAGCCACATGGACCAAGAAAGCAAGCCATGTCTGAAGTGATGCCCTTGTGTGCACCCACAGTGCTCTTTTGTCCAGCTCACAGCAATCAGAGTTTGCTGGCGGTCACACAGTGGCACACACAACACATATGCATTCAGTTGGATCAGGAGCTGGGCCCACACATGTGGTCTTTCCAGGGGCCAGACCTAGACGCCTTTTTCCCCTGTTGCTAACCTTGGTACATCCTTTGATACCCAAACTTGGTATTTCTGATGCCATTACCCAGGTAATCTCTTATGGCATTACTTGATATTGCCTTGCAAGGCTCTTCTCTCTACAAAAGTTCCCCAGTTCTGCCTTTCAAGTACACGTCTTTCAAGTACACAGGAGCACTTCACCAGCACTCTGTGTCCCTTTTGTCACCTTCTCACGCTGTTCTTTACTGTCTCCTACAGTTTCTCATGTTGTGTTCAGCAGTTTCTTGTGGCCAAGTTAGCTAAATGTCAGGCCAGAACATCTGTCTGCATGTCATAACATCCTGATTCTGTGTGGTTTTGTATAGATCATGTATGCACTCTGTATGGTGCTTGATTGACTTGGATGCCTTGGGGGAAGCCCCTTTTCTTCTACATTGGGACACTGCAGTGATGTATTACAGATCATCCCACTGTTATTTCCATCATCAGTATTATGATCCTGCTTTTTTACTGATTCATTTCACGTTTGATGCCAGAGCACTAATTTCTTTTCCTTTTTCCCTTTTTAAGCAGTTTCTCCACTTTGCTTACTCTCAACTTCAATCATCTTGTAGCTTGGTCCCAGCCAGTTGACAACTGTCAGCAATTATGAAATCAGTGAGAATATGCTTGCCAGAGCTAAAATTTATTAAGGACACCCTGCACTCTCCCTGCAATATATGCTAACCTACCACCAAATTCCTCCTACACTGAGAATATCCAAAGGATTAGGACCATTTCTACAGTTTCTGCACTACTGCTTTCCTGTGCTCTGTTGAAGGGGCATAGTTAGGAAAAGGAGGCATTACTGATGGTGGTTTTAGTCAGTCTGACACTTTGGCAAGGGCACATAAATGTTAACACCTAGAGTACTTTCTAATCTGTTTCGGAGTCCAACTCAATAAATGAATACTCTTAGAATGGAGATGGGTATGCAAAAAAGGCTTAAATTCACCTTTCTGTGAGTACACATATTTCAGGTTCTGGGTCCAGTGCATTCATTCCAGGCAGGTTTTGCTGAATTATATCTCTTTGAGTTGATGAAAAGCTTTATAATGTTAAACATACATTTTAGCACTTTCAGGTCCCCTGAGATAGTGCTACTTGAATTTGGAGATAGAGGATATTTCAGATAAACCCTGTGCTTTGGTTGTTCTGTCGTTATAAAGGTCCTTTCTTCTCTTTACTTTTCCAGGGCTGTAATACGGTGGATTTAAGCAAGTGTTAAGAATAGTATTACAGCTGTATACAGAATGCAGGATAAATAATTGTTACATTAGTGTCTACATGAAGACACTGTGGTACTTAGATTCAGAAGAGCTTTCATTCTTTCAAAGCTCACTTTATAAGATACGGCCTGAGGGAGAACTGTAATAACATAAACAAATTTAATGCCATCAAATATATATTCATTTCTGTCCTCATTTTACGTGTTTGTAATTAATCCAGATGGCATTTTTTTTTAAATAATTTCTTATAGACATTTAGTCCAATGTATGATTTCTGTGATTTAGGGAAAAGTTTATAATCTTTTTTGATCTATTGAGTTATTCCATGAATAAGAGACAGGGTATGCTTTATCACAAAATATGGAAAATTAAAATCTCAGGGGTAACCTGACACTGTCAAAATATGTTGCATTTATTTGTTCAAGAGCTCTGAAGAATGAAAGGTATTGCCTAAGATGCTGTTTGCCTGAAGATACTACTTCTAATATGTCTCACATTAAGCCTAACACAGTGACATACCTTTTGTAACTCTTACTATGAAGAAACAAATAACCATCTGTCTTGAGCAAGTTAAAAGTCAGTGCAAGGAAGTTTGTATTTACCTCCAGTGTTACCTCCCAAGTTACCTGACTGGAAAAGTAAAACATCATAATAACATGGAAGTTGTTTCTGCCATTGATATGTTTAGAGCATTTCAAAATACTGATTAAATTAAAATAGATACTAAAAGGTTGTTACGAACGTTTGGCAAGATGAAGTAGAACGACTGAAATAAAACCTATTAATTAGGGGTTTTTTTTTATAAAAATGTATATGCTCTCCTAGTGGCCTTACTGATTCAGAATAGGTCATGGGAGGAGGTCACAGTTTGAGATCCCGTATTACTCTCTCTGAAAAAATATTTACATTTTCAGCTAAGCGATTCTTTGTGAAATAAAGTACCTTTACATGTGTCTGTATTTAGTCAAAAATTTCCTGTGTATTTATATTTTATGTATATACATATGTAAAATAAATGACCGTAAAAGTATATGGCAAGTGGGAAGGTGAAAGTCCAACAGAAATTATTTAAAACAGCTTTCTTTTCTTTTCTGCCTATTTTTAACATTTGTTTTTTCAAGTCACTATTGCATTCATAGCTAGATCTCCATCTTTATTATACCTTCATTAACCTTTTAAATCTCCTCTCTGTGTACAGAAGCCTTTCTTTCATTTAATTATCTGTTTAAAATTCACAAGTGGTAGCTGCTGCCATTTTTGCTTTTTGACATTTTTCACCTGCAGACTGTAAGAAACAGATTTAAGAGTCTTGTTCTGCGGGTTTGTGTTGCATCCTGATTTTAGCTGAAATACTGAAGCTGGAATACAGTCAGTCATTGTCATTCAGGAGTTGCTGGAGTTGGGCTTTTGTGCTTTGTGGGATCAACAGACCTCAGCTGAATTACAGTCTTGAATTTTGTTTTGCAACCATGTGTTATTTTCCTTGTCCTGTCACTGTTTCTTCATTTTTAGTACAATCATAAAGTATCCCAGTTTGGACATTTTATGTGGGAATTCCATTTATTTTGCTTGTAGAGGGGGTCACTTGATCTTGCAAGTCAATCCATTCTCTTCCGTGTCAATCAATCTATACTTTTTAAGGCACATTTGTCCCTCTGCTATCTAGCATACTGCTACCTCCTGTCAAATGTGAGATAGAAGTATTTATAACACCGTGCATTATTTGATGTACTTCATACCTTTCTTCTTCATGGTCATCAGCAGTGTTTTCAGTTGCATTTCCTGGAACATCAGGCGTAAAGATATGCACCGTAATCAGGGCTGGAGTAAAATGTTTTTGTTACTCTTTAGTCATTCTATCAGTTCTTTTTTTTCTCCTAATCACATTATTAACACTTAATAGCAGTTGCTGTGGGAGCTGCAGAGCCAAACAGTGGCTGAGGCTCAGCGGCAATATATCTGTGTTAAAGGTAACATCTGGTCTTTGCTCCCTTGAAAGTAAGAGGTGTGGTGAGAAGAATTTTAAATACTCATTCACATGCTAGTTTGTCCCTCAATACACAGTATGATTCACTACTAGGGAAGAAGTGCTGTTACCAAACTTCTGTAATCAAATATAAGGATTAGAAAGGTAGGAGGCAAACTGAGTTTCTGTCATGACTCCTGTCTAAAGTGAGATGGTGAAAAGAACACATGGCACTTTTCCTGCCTGTCTGGTTTATTCATTAATGTTACCACTCTTTGGCTCATAACCCGCCTTCTTCAAACACAATTTCTGTTATAAGAAACTCAGCCTGACTGAAAAAGTCCTTGTCAAAATCTACCCTTCATCATCTTTGTCGACTTTCTGCGTATTCCCAGCATGCTGCTTTTCTCATAGTCAGTCCTTATTATAACACATAGGAACACTGCTTGCCAGAATTCCCATGAGATAAAACCTTAGCCTTCTTTTACAGGTATCAAATATCTCTTTAATATTCTTCTGTAATTCTGATAGTGCATCTCTCTGGGTGCAGTTCCTTGAAACTCATGTTTTAATAGTTTTGAATGTCTATTAAAGAACTCCAAAGTTTGATTCCTGTAATATCCATCAAAAACTCTAGCAGAGGAGCAGTATCTTTTTAACTGTCAAGTTGGCAGATAATTCTCAGAGGTGCGTTTGTTTCTTTGTCCCTTGTACATTCTCTTTTTGTGTGTGTGTAATACATACAAATGTGGAATATGTATAAATGTGAGCTACACTAGCTAAAATAATTCTTTGTTGTCATGCTATAGTCTTTGATCCACAATTTCTGCAGTACATGGTGTCAATTGGCAACCTCATCATTATAAGCAAGCTTTTATGTTATCCTTAGAAGTTTTCAATCTTGTTATATCAATTATTTTTATGTAGACAAAAGATTCTAATTTTATAGAAAAATATCTGACAGATTAATGGTATTTCACATGTCCACAGTCCCATTCTAAGCACTGCTCAATAGTTTACACACATTAAGGAATTAAACTTTCCAGTAACCTTATGAGGAACTGTTATTATTATACAGACATGGAAACAGTGCCATAGAGAAGATAAAAATAAATAAGTTCAGACAGCTTATTTGGAGTAAGAAAGGGAACAAATCCCACAGTCTTAGTCTTTCATTTTGATCCCTAGGTCATGACTTTTGCTCAAGAGGAAGCTTAACCCCTTTTCTATGTCATTTTAGCTTAAGTAAACAATGGTTTCTCGTACCCTTATCATCCCATTATTAAGGGAAAGTTTATCCTTCTCTAGTAATCTATGTTCCTGTCCCAACTCAACTGGCTAAGGAAGAAGTCAACATAAAAAGGGGATGAAGGGAAGACTTGAAAAATCTTCGGTGCCAAAAACATGTAAGATAGATGCATGTCTGTCTGTCCTTCTCTCTTTCTTCCTTTCTCTTTCCCTTTCTTCCTGTCTTCTAAATCCTGCTTAAATGAGTAAGTTGAACAGGCTGCCTTTCAAAACTGGAAAACTTAAGGTACTTGTAGTATCTCATCAGTAGAGAGGTGTAAGAACCTCCAAAGAAAAATTCTCAGTTGTGCTGAGTTACTTTCTATGGAGAAAAGGGTCTCTCTCCACATGTGATAAAGGAAACTTTGTTGACCATGTTCCTCATTTAGAGTGGTTCATGAAATGTGTAAACTAAGAGAGGCTACAGCCAGGATTTAGTGCAGGGAACTGAATGAATGTATATGCAAAACTTTATAGAACTTTTTAGAAGACTAAGTCTGAGCTGATCCTTTGGCAATGGAAACAAATCTGTCAGTATGTCAGTGAAAGTGTGTAGCACCCTCCTGCTATGAACCCCTGTATTTCATGAACTTATGTATAAAATGATAGAAGTTTTTCCTAGATATGCAGGTTAACTTTGTGGGAGGAAATGACTGGCTGAATTACATCAGGATCTTAAGCTTTCTTTTTTAATTCTGATGCATAGCAATGAAGCAGAAACAGCATTGCAGAAGAGCAGGAAGATGTGCAGAAATCAACAGATGAGTAAATCACGAAGTGAGAAAAATCCTGGGGTAGCACTCCTTTTGTAAAACTGTTAAGACACTGGTAAATTAGATTTCTGGGTCACATTAGTGACTCAAACAAAATGCAGGAACACTGTTGTTTACCTACATTCTGAGCATTAAATCAGCAGTCTCCCATTAGTACTTCTAAAATACTTTTCAGAATAGAAGATACTTCCTGTGGAATATTTTACTCTAAACTTAAATGATTCTTTGAGGGCTACATAATCAAAAGGGCTTATATTACTATTAGAACCATTTTCTCTTAGCTGTCATCCCTGGAAATTTAGAAGGGAATCCCAATAGACAAATTCTCTAATTTACATCTTAATAAAAAAAAAACCCTAAAATACAGAGTATACCTTCCATTCAGTGTCCAGGCCTTTATATTCATAACTCATTATTCTTGCTGCTGCCTGCAGTAGATTTGCACATATGTCATTGATTGAATCACCACAGGTATGTCAGTACAGGACAAGGTGCAATGGAATGTTCGTGTTCATTTAGTCAAAACTATTTGCTTCACTTTGCTACAGACAGCTGACAACAGATGCAACTCAGCTTAGCCAGAAGAAATAAGAGACTAAACAGATATGGGATAGGAGAGCTATGCTAATTTTATGACTTTAAAACAGATAAAACTGGATCCATTTTAGAGATCCTAGTTAGATGCAATTAGAAATTATATTAAACTGAAGTTTTAGTTTCTGAATACTGTTGGGTTTTAGCGTTAAAAAAAAATATTTTTTTTTTCATTTGTGTTGAATCACAGTTGCTTAGTGCATACCATAACTGCAATTCTTACTCTTGTCAATATTATTCTTTAACATAATATCAGTATTTGCACTTGGTCTGATTTTTAATAATATAATTTATGATTCTGGGAGGCAAGTGGAATTTGAATTAGAGGAATATTTGAAACATTCTGGTCTTTCATAAAACACATTTATTTTTGTGAAAGGTAGCATTAATGTAAATTATATGATGAACAGTCATCACAGTCAGTAACTGCTAATGTCTTGGAAATGTTGCTGAAAACTTTCCAAGAATGTATCGTAAAAAAAAGAACATTTCCTGCAAGTCAAGACAATTTTTCTCAACTCTAAAATTCATGTGAATCATGGTGATCTAGTAGTTGTATGTGTGTTTACCATGAAAGGAAACTTTGAGGCACTGTGTGGCAAAACATGATACTGACCTGCATGTGTCCTAGCAAGGATATCAGAGAATTAGGTCATTATGTTTGACATAGAGAAGAAACTGCAAATCGAAACAGTGTAAGAATATAGGCTGTTATTTCTGGGAACTGGAATAGATTTTGGACTGTAGAATTTCAGTAAGTGAACACATGGAGTTAAAACAGGTTTTTTCAGAACTGTGTTTATCTTCCCTTTTTTTTTTTTTTTTTTTTTTTTTTTTACCCCCTTATTAAATTTTTGTGTTTGGTAAACTCTCCTACAATAATGTTAAACATTTTTTCTTACAGAACAGTATTTAGTTACATCTTGCGATGAAACTGAATACAGCAAAATTTGATTTTTTTTTTTTTCATTTATAGAAACAAAAAATTAGATTAAAAATCCATTAATGTAATTAATTAAAAGGAATTCAAGTTGTAATGCTTACAGAGTTCTGTGTATAAGATACACTTGCAGGAGAGAAATAACAGTTTATGTAAAGGACATCAGTAGATACATACGTAGCTACAGATTTTCCTGATGGGCAGTAAGCTGCAGGAATGCTGCACAGACCATTCTCATGCATTCCTCTATTTTAGTTCCCTCCTAATTTCACTCTCTTAACTGCTTTTATTTTATTTTTTTTTTTTCCCAAGCCTTGGGTTTCATATCAGTCACAAATTCTAATGCTTCACTATAAAGCAGAAACAATAATGAACATATAGTGTGTTTACTCTCTCATGACAATGGGCATTTGTTGATAAATAATTGCAATTCCATATTCAAAACATCCATCGAATGTAACTGCCAGTCTTACTGCTTTGAAAGGGGTTTTTGCTCTATTCTAGACCCTAGTTGCCATGGCATGTTTCAGACTGTGATCAAAGCTATTTGATGGTCAATTCTCAATATTTTTGTACATGGCCACTGATTTCATTGCCAGTCTGTGACAAGGTGGGCTGGAACCTTGGCCAGTCAAAGATGACAGAACTTGACAGGCAAAAAGTTTGAGCAGGGATGTCTGAACCTTTTCCCGTTGTCACACCAACTTAAAGACAATAATTTAGTTTGATTGTAAAAACTAAATAGTGAATAACATTAACTTTGCTTTCAACTCTTTTGTGCCTTTCACAAAACATCATGAATTACAGGCATGAAAAGAGAAAATTATTTGAGGAGTCGGGTAGGAAGAAGATAAGAACAAAATAGCTATATGTGATAAATAGGTAGCAGGTAGGAGAGTCTTGAAGAGATTGTGTCTTGATTAAGGGTTGTCAGAAGATGAAGTCCAAGGAACAGTATAAGGTGTTGGAAGTAATAGGAAAGAGATTTGCAATGGAGATTTTGAGGTTAATGAGGAAAGGAAAGGAGATGAGGACAAAACAACAACAATAACAGCAACAACAAAAAAAGATAAATAGCCTCAATTATCTGTTTTAAAAATTCTCTGAGATTCTTGACAAAGATGGAAAGAGAAGTTAAAGTGCAGAACGGCTCTTACAGATCTGTTTCTCCAAAAGAGAAAAGCTTTAATAGCTGTAAGCAACATTTATTATCTAAGTTTTTAGTGGTGTGCTTGACATACGGTCTGTGATACCACATTTATATCAGGTTGCCCTAACAGTCAATGGTGTACATGAAAGGTGAGTGCTCATTACTTTGCTTTTTAAAAAATCTTTCCAAGTGAGCTGCTTTTGATCAAAGACACATAATTAAAGAATTAAGCAAGTTTATGTCTAATAGACTGCCTGCAGTTCTTCATTGCATTTTTACCAAGCAATAGTCTACTTTACATGATTGTCTATTATACTCATTAGGAAACTAAGCAAGCTGATTGTGTTTCTCTGAGAGGAAAGTAAATGAATGCTAGAAAAGGTTTGTAATGCTTTAATGAGATGAGTGTGCTGCATGCTCACAGCCTGCTTGTTTTCATTTAGCACATGCATCAACCTGTAAATTATCTTCACCTTTCACATGGCACAATGATCATTTGCCATTTTCCTTGTGTTGCACCCAGTGGTTGCCCAGTCATGGAGATGGTGTTCTGGAAGAGGCTTCATTCTCCCTGACAACAAAAGTAACAGTGATTAGTTCAGCTTCTTGGGGCTCTATGCTATAACCCAGCTTGACATCCTAAAGGCAACAGTTTTTTGTGGGTCTTTATTTTTCCCTTCTTCTTCTTCTTCTTTCTCTCTCCCCTCTGTCTCTTCTGGAATGCTTTCTGAGCAAATTCCTTGCTTGAGGAGGAATGTGACATCCTTTAGCACTGGTTGATAAATATTTATGCCTGAGAACAGCATAAAGCTCCTTTTGGATGCTTTCCCATTTTACACTGTGCTGGCTTTTGGCCTGATCTCTGTATTTAGAAAACACTGTGTATACCTGCATGCTTTCTTGACTCAATTTCCTATTCCTAATGGGTCTACAGCCACTACTGCATGAGAACCGTATTGCAATATTTTCAATGAATTGTCAGGATTCTTGAATAGAGCAAAATGAAAAATAGATGGCTTCTTTTCTAGGTGTATAAGCACATTTTAAGGAGAACTTTATAGATATGCTTGGAAAGGATATAGTACACAAAGCATGAAAACATTTTTAAGCACTTCAATACTCTGATAAAACTTAACAACTGTGAATGGAATTAGCCAGCAAAACATTAGAACTCCTATGGCAGTATTAATATAATCCCATTTCACATTCATGGGGGCTTTTTCTTACACCTTTTCTACAATGTATTGCTGAGTTTTACTTTTCTCTTTAGATTTTCTAGTTAAACAAATTCTGTGTACATCCAATGAAAAATATTTTAATTATTAAAGAAATTGCTCTGATACTAAAGAATGCTGATGCTTTGATGCTTTGTAAAAGCATTGGTTATAAAAGTTAATTTCCTTTTTCTTCTTTAGAAGGAATAACAGTCTATTGCAGATATAGTGGGTATTCCTTGTCCTCGCTGTGTCAGGTGCTTCCGTGGGAGAAATGCATACCTTCATGCTGCAGACGTACATGGTATGCCATCAGGTGGATGTACACTTGTGAGAAACACAAAGATGACTGGTTTCTATGCTGCATGTGCCTCAAGACTGAGTATATATCTCCTTGAAACTTTTATGACTAGGTCATGTTTTATGTCTCCACTTCTGTGTGTTATATTTGCTTTTGAGGTATTTTTATGTTACCAGAAAGACTAAGTTCCTTTCTAGAAGGGTACTGGTGGTTTTTGTTGCTAGGACAAAGAGCATTTGTAGATCTCCTGTGCTCAGGCCATGTCTGTGAGTTTGGCAGAGTTGTCAAGGGAACTCCACAAGAGTCAGACCAATGTTTGATGCCTACCTGCTCAGCCGTGGGGTGGATTAGACTGGGCAGCCTTTGTGGCTGCATGAGTCATATTTCAACATCTCCATGTGGGCTAGATACAGAACTGAGTACTGTGTGCTTAGTGGGGCTGCTTTGAGAGGTTACTCTGAAATCAGCTCTTAAGTGGGCTGTTAAAATGTTCCTGATGTGTGCTGCTCCTGTGGGGTAGGTCTGGGCTCCATACTGGGGGGACTGCAGTGTTGCTCTCACAACCTGGCTGCTTCGCTTTCTCTGACATAGAATTTGAATTACCCCAAAATCTTCATGTCAACAGACTGGCTGCATGCTGCAGTCCCAGAATGGGACCCTGATGTGAATTGCTTGTGAACTGTATATGGCTACCAGTTATTCATCTTGAGAGAGTGCTGATCACTAGTAATGCTGTGCAAACTGTGATTATGTAGCCAATGGAGAGTGTGATCTGTGTTGTGTGTATACACAGAAACATACATATATACTCCTAAAAATAGCTTACAGGACTCAGACCTCAGTTAAAGATCAACAACTTGCACTTTGAGGTAGGATCTACTGACCACTTGAGCAGGAATCTTCATGTCAGCGTTTAGATTTAAAGGACATTTTAGTTGAACATTTATTTTAATGTAATTGGTTTTATATTTTTGTTTTCTTATTTTCTTTGTTATCTTCCAACAAGAGAGAGTGGAAATTGTTTTGCTTATTTTAGAATCGGATCATCACAGAATTTCAGAATCACAGAATGGTTGGGCTTGGAAGAGACTTCTGGAGAACATCTAGTCCAACCTCCCTACTAAAGCAGGTTCACCTAGAGCAGGTTGCACAGAATCATGTCCAGGCAAGTTTAGAATATCTCCAGAGAAGAAGACCCGACAAATTCTCTGGACAGCCTGTTGCAGTGCTTTGTCACCCTCTATGGAAAGCAGTTTTTCCTCATGTTCAGGTGGAACTTTGTGTGTTTCAGTTTGTGCCCGCTGTGCCTTGTTCTGTCACTGGGCACCACTGACAAGAGCCCAGCCTCATCCTCTTGATGCCTGCACTTAACATATTTGTATGCATTGATAATATTCCCTCTGCTGTCTCTGCCTCAGATACTCCAGTCCCTTAATCGTCTTTATATCCCTCCACTGGGTCCTCTCCAGTAGTTCTTTGTCTTTCTTGAAATAAATAGTCATGAACTAGACACAGCAGTCCAGATATGGTCTCACCAGAGCCGAATAGAGGGGTAGGATCATCTCCCTTGACTTGCTAGGAATGCTCTTCCTAATACAGCCTAGGATACCACTAGCCTGCCTTCATGGACAACTTCTTCACCAGGACTTCCAGGTCCTCCTCCACAGAACTGCTTTGCAGCAGGTCAGCCACTAACCTGTACTGGTACATGGGGTTATTCTTGCCTGCATGCAAGACCCTACACTTGCCTTTGTTGAACTCTTGGAGGCTGATCTCCACCCAGCTCTCCATCCTGTCCAGGTCTCACTGAATGGCAGTGGAAATCATCCTTAAGTGGGGATGAAATTATCATTTTACTGAGGCAATTTGTTGGAATTAGGGTGAAATTTCAACTTTTTTTACTAATGCTGTTATTATCCTGGATAACTTGATTGCTAAGATTCATTCACTTTGGAAGAATCACAGCATATGCTGAGTTGGAGGGACCCCATTAGGATCATTGAGTCCAACTCCTGGCCCTGCACAGGACACCCCAAGAGTCACACCATGTGTCTGAGAGCGTTGTCCAAACACTTCTTGAACTCAGACAGGCTTGGGTCTATGACCACTTCCCTAGGGAGCCTGTTCCAGTGTTCAGCCACCCTCTGGGTAAAACACTTCTTCCTCATATCCAGCCTAAACCTTCTCCAAATCAGGTTTATACTGTTTCCTCACATGCTGTCACCACGAGAGTGAAGAGTGCAGTACTTGCCCATCTGCTTCCTCTCATGAGGATGTTGAAGACCACAATAAGGTCTCCCCTCAGAGCAGTCTAATAGGGCAAGATACACATCTGTGTATGCTGTAGAAAGAATATTGTTACAGGAGGAAGAACAAGGATTAATTTAGAAGTGGAAAGATGAAGAGATAAAGTATGTAAAACAACAAAGACTGGAAATACTTTTACATTACTAGACTAATTATTATTTTCTCAGAGTTGTATTTTTCTCTGTGTCTGATGCAAAAGCAGAGTTGTTCTGTTTGGTTTTTGCAGACCATGGCTCTGTGTTTCAGTGACTCAATTAAAATTTGCCTCATGCAAATTTTTCCAGGAGCAGATGTGCCTGCCAAGCTGGGCAGAGAAAATGTGCAGTGAGGTCACAAAGAAGATGGTTCTTCGTTATGCTCTGCCAAAATCTTAGCAGATCATCACTGAGCATGTCCAGATGTAAAATTTCAGTCACTGTCTGTTTTATTTTTGCACTGTATTTTTCATTTCCTGCATTCCAGTCTCTACTGATGGGTGAAATAAGCTCTTCCTTGTCAGCCAAGCAGAGTATCAAGTTGCATTCTCTTGTGTTTGTTTTTTTTTTTTTTTTTTTTTTTTTTTTTTTTTTCCCCTGGAGAGAAAATAAGGTATATGTTTATATGTTTTTAAATCAGAACAGTGTCTCCTGTTACCCAGGCTGATACTGAGGGGTTGAGGGAGACCATATAGTGTAATTTGCACACAATGTGCTGTGGTTGCTTCATTATAAAGCTCTGCTAATTATGTGCTTCCAACCCTCCCAATCACTGTCTTTTGTCACGTCAAATTAGTGAGTGTCAAGAAGACATTTCTGATTTTTCTTTAAGTTACTTTTGGGCTGAGAATGAGCTTTGACAGTCTAAACTGAAGATTTTTTTTATTTTTTTTTTAAATCATTAAAATCTGGAAACAAGGGGAAATATTTTAGCAATTTTAAAGGGTCAGTGGTAGCCTAAAAAATCACCTCTGCCTGAAAAATAAATAACTAAAGATCAACTAAGATTATAGTGACTGCAGAAGATCAGAGGGGAAAAAAAAGTGCCTATTTCAGTTTCTTGTCTTTCAGAACCTGGTGGTATATCATATAAAAGGCTTTCCCTTCTTTGTTAGGAGTATGATCTTTAGAAAAACAATAACCAAACAAACGTAAGTCCCCCCAAAAAACAAACCAAAATAAAAATCAACCAGCCAACCAATCAAAACAAAACAGAAACAAAACAAAAATAATTATAATACAAAAAATGCCCAACAGCAACAAAAAAAAAAAAAAAAAAAGAGAAAAAAAAAGGAAAAAAGAAAAGAACAGACACCATGTGTTGGCAGAGTTGGTAGAAACAATGAGCATCCACTCTATTTTTAAGTCATTATTTTGTTTCTCACTTCAAATAAGAATTCTTGTAGGTAAATAATTGCACAATGGAGATTTTATTATTACTTCATGACTTTAAATCTTCCTTGTAGAAACACTAGATTCTAGTATACCTAGTCTTTCAGGCAGCCCTCAGGTTTTTTTTATGTGCTGTAACATATCTAAGAGAAAAATAAATGGTATCTGAGACATTGAAAACCCTTCCTGCTTGTATTCAGAAATATATTTTTCATCTTCAAATTTTATGCACATATGAGCTAATAAAGATTGTAATATGAAATAAATCCATGGCAGTGCAGATGTTTTAGTTGCCAGAGCAATGGCTTGAGTGATTTCAGGTAGGGTTTTTAGAAGAATAAATGTGAATCTCAGGCATTGGTCATGAACTCACTTATACTGGATAATATATTACCAGAGAAAAAAATGCAAATAATCAGGGAAACAAAGCTATATGTTTGGTTTTTTTTTTTCCTCTATTGTTTGCTTATTTTTTTTCAGATCACTTAAGATTGATTAATTTTAGCTCCCTTCTCATCTGAGATGTATTTTGTATTGATTGTGAATAAGAGAAATATCATTGGCAGAATTTCTAGCTAGATATCTTGCTGTTGACCAGGAGACAAGGCTGCTTGTATCTGTCAGATAAAGAAAAAGACTCTGTGTTTCCAATGGAACTTCATCCTGGACTATTATTTCTTCATTAACTTGTTAAAAGAGAAAAAGCATCTCTGAGTTGTTTGGTTGGGTTTTTTTTCTGGTTTGTTTTTGTTGTTGTTGTTTTCTTTTTTTGTTTGTTTGTTGGTTGTTTTTTTTTTCCTCAGGCATCCATGCACAAAATGAGTATGAGCCAAAAGGGAAAAGAGGGGTAGTGAAGGGAAGAAAAAGAACAAGTGAACAGGGAAATGAGTAAATCATAAAAGCCAGACAAAAGGATATCAGTATTTTTTTGAGTTTCATCCATGGTTTCAAAATCAGGAATGACCTTTCTGAAAGCTGAAATGAGTAGGCATCTTCAGCAAGGTTCATTTGAGGAAAAAATGGGCAGTTAAAAAAACAGAGTAGCAGTGACTATGCAATAGCTCCTCAGGGACTTCTGATGAAGTCAAGCAAGATAATTTTATATTATATAAAGAATATTAGATCAAATCTTTTGGGTCAAATATCTTAAGACTCTTATTAAGTATTTTTTCCCCTGTATGATTTTGGGATGCGTGACTGATCACCTTTCTTATAGCAGGCTAGAACTCAGATGGTTTTTAGAAAGGCCCTTAGGGCTATGGAGCTGTTTCTGTTTGACAGTCATGGGCTGGATTCTCTCATTTATATTTAACTGTAATCATCAGCTTTGAGAAGAGTTTCTAATTTTAAACACATGGTACTCCCCTCACCCCCTCCTTTTGTCCTCAGGAAAGCTATAATTTACTTGGGTGCATCTCTACTTTAACTACCAATGCATTTGAGCCCCACAGTGGGCTTCACACATGAAAACTGAGCTGCCAAAAACTATTTCCTGATTTTTGTGCTTGTTTGTGACTGCTTCTTTTTAAAGTTTTGTTTCTTCCTCTGTTTAAAAATTACTTCTTCCTGGTTCTTGAGTTTCATCCAAGCCATTGTCATTAACGGCTTTGATAAAATACCATTGCTTTTATATAGTTATTATGATACCTATTATCTTTCTTACAAATTTATCTCGAAGTTTGACTAGTAGTTTTTTTAAGCAACAAATTAGAAATGCAATGAATTGTCATTTCTTGAACTGATAGAGACCCAATAAGATGTCTCTTCTTGAGCTATATTTGAAATGGAGGGATTTAAAACAGAACAAAACAAAGCCAAACCAAAATCCTCAATATCCATATTTATTTCATCTAGCAATGTTTTATCCAAACTTGTCAGATACCCACTTCTTAATCAATTGACCACATATCAGCAAAAGGTTATGTATAAATAAAACCTTACTGCAAAATTTTAGCATTTGCTTAGATGTCTATGTATTCAAACAGCAAAAAACTGTCTGACTTTACTCTCAGTACAATGCTAACCCCAGAGGGAGGGAAGAATGAAGGGCAAAAGGCTTTGTTTGTGTTTGTACAGAATGTTATCCTTTTAACAAAGACCAACACAAAACATATAAATCCATATGTTTGGATTTGTTGTTGCCACATTAATTATACATGTGCTCATGGTGTGACACAGTGGGAAATAATCTAAAATTATATAAAAAGGGAATTTCAGGACTGGCATATTTTTCTTTTGTTAGAAATCCCAAATACTAAGCTGATTTTTATGACAGTACCTTTTGCTTAACAGCTTGTAAGAAAGACTCTTTAAAAAAAAAACTTTCCTATTATTAATTTCACCAGTGTCTCTAAGAGTTTATATCAACCCAGAATTGCAAACCAGACGTGAGATTTTCCACCTTTGTGAAACAAGTTCCTTTTTTTTTTTATTTTTTTGGCAACCATTTGGTGTGAGCCAGATAATTTCATGGATAAATCTGCCACAGAACCTAAATCTTGCAACATTCAGAATTCTGATAAAACTTCTTATCATAATGCCTAGTCTGTAGTAAACAAATTCTAGAGAGCCATTCAGCATAAAATAAATGACTTCATTTGGTCAGGTGAACAGCTCTCTAGACTATTTGTATTACATGGTCAAAAGGTTCTGCTCAGTTATCTCACAATAGGCACCTAACACACCTGAATTACAATGTGAAAAGCATCAAGCCTGCAGTTTTGACAGAAGACTTGCCTTTTTGAATCACCAGCTGGACGTCAGGCAACCTAAGGACGCTTCAGGAAGTACTAGATACCTGTGTGTGAGCAACTGAATAGGAGTCTGGACTCAGATATCTAAATTTAGTCTGAAGTTTAATTCAACCTAAATCTGTCCTGAATATGGGTGGTAGTGAGGTCTCTAGTTCTACTCATCCCAAAAAGGTGGGATCCTTCATGTCTGTTGTGTCAGTCCAGTCATTAGTCTTGGCAATTTGAAAATAATCAACCGTTCCCTCACCTGCATAATATACTGAAGCCCTGTGGTTACTTTAGTCTCCCACTGATGGCCAAACATATGTTTTGTAATACTCTTTTGCCTGAGGTGAAGAAACATTTCAAACCTACATCTCTGAGGCTCCAGGGAATTTCTGTTTTCAGAAAGGATTTGTTTTGGACTAAGACTGTCCCAGTCCTTTCTGCTGCAGATGTTCCACTTGGTAATATTTTTTTTTTTTTTTTTTAATAGTCATTTGAATAAAGAAGGCTACAGAGATGATGTGTGTCTTACAGCTTGATTGCCAAGGTACTTACAGTCTAGATCCAGGCTCTGTTTCATGTTAGCATGCGAACTAGAAAGCAGGGATCTTTTTTTGACTCTTCCTCTCATGGAATCATTGGGTGTTGTGTATGTCCTAACAAATAAGTTCACGGGTGGTCTGTTCCTGCTTCCAAACCTATTCCAACATATATGTTTTACATACATTTATTTGAGTGTGAAAATTTTTTGATGTGCAAAAAAATTTATCTGGCTGATCTGCTGATCACCAGATGTTTTTAGCATATTAAGACTTTGTTTCATGCCTGTTATTCAGCAAAAATATGACTTCTCTGTGGCTTCAGATCATTATGAGATTAGAGAAAAAAATGACAGGACTTCTGAGCATCTCATTGGCATCTTCTTGGATTTGGATTCAACTCTGCATAAGTCAGTGCATGCACAAATTATATGTTCTATTTCTGCTTCAGCTTCTAAATTACATTCTACTTAAGCAAACACATAAGAGATACATGTTTGACTGTCTTTGCAGACCTGGTATTTGCAGACCCTGATAAATTGCACTCAGATATAAGACTTCTGAAAAATAATTAATTAATTTGAGAAGTGTGGGTTTTCAAAAAAAATGGGTTACCTAAAATAAGTATAGCACCTAATTATATAATTAACTGATTATCTTTATTTTGTCCCTCTTCTTAAACATTATCCTGAAAGACTCTCTTTCTTGGTTTCCCCACTGGTAAGAATAACATGCTGTTTTGCTGTCCTTCAGAGACATTTAGCTCAATTGGTCCTTTACAGAGATGTATAATGATATAACTGGATACGGTAATGAAATGCCTGTCTACAGAGATGTTCAGGAAACTTTAAATGGCTGTACCAAATGTCCTTGAGGTCTTTCCACTGATCAAAGTGTTACTTGTATTTGTTAGTGGAGAGAATTCACAACATACATCATTAAACCTCATCATCTGTCTAACCAAAGAAATCATTTAAGCAGACAGAAAGTGTTCAGCTTCTTCATTGTTACTTGGGGCAATTTTTATTGGAACCATCATAGGGTATCCACATGCCTGAAAAATTCATTTTGCTGTCAAACAGCATGTGTAAGTGAAGTAGAATTTTCTTGTAAAGATTACTGCAAATTGATATAAATTAAGGTCTGCTTTCTGAGAAGAACAAAGTTAATCGAAGTGGGATTAAAGCTATAGGTTCCTTTCATTTAGTAGAGGTGCTTCACTGATTTGTTAAGTAATGGGTTATTTGATGTACTGTATGGAGAGTGATGTAGGTCACTTTCAGCATCCAGTGCTGCAGATTTAAAGGAAAAGGAAAAAAAAAAAAAAAAAATGGGGAAAATGTCAGTGCTTTCTAGTTTCCCAAATGTCATGTAGGAATATTTGTGATGAACACATCCATTCTACATGATCCTTCCCAATTTTTTGCATTATTTCAAGGCAGGAGTTTATTTTTATCCTTTCCTTATTCCACAGCCCCAACATTCAGTTAGAAAAGCCTCTCAGGAGGCTTTTACTTTGTTTCTTACCAGAAATTACGTTATCACCGTCTCATTTGACCAGCAGATTTGTTTTCGGTTAAGTATGAACCTAATTTTTTTTTTAATATAACAGTAAATTGTATTTCTGCTGGTGGATTAAGAATATTTAAAGTGATATTTTCTTTCCATGTGTTTTATTTGGTTGGTTTTGTCTTGTTTTTTTTATGCTTGTAGATTCCATGCATTTCTGTATAACGTTTTTGCTCTTGAAAAAGATCTTTCTGTGCTTCTAAAAAGCAGTATAATGCCTGAAATCTCTGACTTTAAAAGATTATTACCAGTCATGGAAATTTTTATAAGTCATCAATTTCTGTTCAAAACCAAGTTATCATGTGAGCGTCTCAAAATACATATCCATCTGAACTGATATGAAAGAATGAAAGGTCAGTTCAATGGGTAAGGAAAAATAAAGGTTGGTCCCAGCTCTCAGTTGAAAAACATCTGTACTTAGGTATTTAAATTCAAATACTTACATGTCAACAGATGTCTAACTTCCCATTATCTTTGATAGAGCTCTAGCATTTGATTTAGTTGTCCACTTATGCGCATTTCTTCCTGAGATACCCAAGTGTTCAAAACAGTGGGATTGGTCTGGCAGATATGAGAGAAAATGTTCGACTTGTGCCCTTTGAGAGGGTCAGAGGGAGGGTAGGCAGAACTCCCTGTGCCATTTCAGAAAGCGCAGGATGTCTTTGAGTGAAAAATGAAGCAAGCCCTACTCTACTCAGTGGAGCACAATGAGAAATTTTTACCTAATGTTAAGTACCTACTTTAGTGTGAGCTGAACTGACTCTGACTGTATTGATTACATTTCCACTGGCTATATGGTGGACACTGGATCCCACCCTACAAGACATCACAAGGCACCATTTCCATTAACGCAAATTGGAACTTGTTGACTGTTTCAGAAGAGAGGAAAAGACTGGCTATAGAGTTTTAGCACAGAGACAAGCTATGATACTGTAAACAAAATTTCCTCTTAGAAAGGTTTCTGATTGCATCCAGACAAATGTTCAGATACCTTAGTAAATTTTGTGAAGGAGTGTGTCAGTGGTCTTATCTTTGTTGGGTAAAGAATTCACACAGGAATAGTTTATAGAATCAAAATCATGGAGTCATTTTAGTTGGAAAAGACTTAAGATCATCAAGTCCAACTCTAACCCAACACAGTCAAGTCCACCACTAATCCATGTCCCTAAGTGCCACACTTACACATCTTTTAAATACCTCTCCACTGAGAGTTTGAATCATCAACAGTGTTTGCTTCCTTTTGTCCAGGAACATGCCTTGGCTCAGTTTTAAATTTTGTAATGTAAAATCTTTGTATGTTTACTGGACTGATTTTCCTGACTAAGTAATATATTTGCCATGAGAAAGTAAGAATTTTCTTGTACAATCAACCAGTTCATGTTTGAAATCAGTCATTTGCATATGCAATTCTTATTGTAAAAGTTACCAATGATTTTTTTTTTTCCTGAGAATATGCTATAAAGTAGCAATAAAAGTGAAAAGAAGCAATATTTGTGCACACATGATTAAAAAAAAAATAATAAATAACTAGTTTGGTAAAAACAACTGAATTACAGGTGTCTGTTTAAACAAGTTTTTTTCAATTAATTATAGATGGATTTATTTTAAGATATTTCTGATCTGGACCAGTATTCACTGTCAAAATTTCTCTTGTATGGGTGTAATGAGAAGTGAATAAACTCTAGCTTGGAATTATAATCCAATTTTATAATATGAAACATAAAGGAACTTTGCTATGCATAAGATCTTAGTGAAAAATAATTGCCTGAGAAGCTGCTTTACCTTAAGTATGTATTTATGTATACTCTTATCAGATGGTACACAAATTCCTATCTCTTACAAGGAGGTTGTAGAGATTAATTTCTTATACTAACAATTTATATCTGGGTTTATAAAAATAATTCAATTTGCCTTTAAAAAAAGTTTAAAATGGTTATATCTAAAGATGTGCACCGTGCATTTGCTTTCCTTAGTGTTTGAAAATATTCTTGTTCAAAATCACAGGTAATTATTTCAGTTTTGGATGCAGCCTGATTAGCACATGGTGTCTTATGGCAAAATACCCCAAATTAGGCATTTCTAAATAAAACTGCTTTTTCATTAAGCTCTTTCTGGAAAGTAGAGCCTAATTAGTAGACCACCCTTGTAGCTGTCTTAAGGCAAAGTGATACTGACTGTAAATGGCCATTTTCAGCTAGGAATTGGCAAAGCTAGCATGGTTTGAAAACAGAATTAATTTGATCAGATAAGAAGTTATTTGAAGCATACACATGGAGAAATTAGACATCAGAAAAAAGTGTGGCAGCGTCACTCAGTTCGTGGGAGCTGAATAGTTATCCCAAGCCTTGTGAAAAAGGGGCATTTCTCATTTCCCCTGGTCTGACTAAGGGGTGAATTGCATCTTCCTCACTGATGAGATTCAACACCTGAAAGGATTGCAGTTACTAACCTGAATTTCTGTCTGGCTTTGGTCAAGGTCTGAGGTGATAACAAGATACTCTAAGAAGTGAGTTTTGTATTCATTATGAAATAAAGTGCATTTAGGAAAAAGACTCCATACTCACCTCAGTGTGAGGATAGTCTTCCCTTCTTTATTCACAGAAGAGTCATACTGTGCTGTTTCATTGCCACGTTGTGACAAAGTATTAGGACTTGCAGTATATACCCTAGTTTTCTATCCCTCTGAAATTGTATAGTGATAGTCATAGTTCACAATAGCTACATCATCTCATTTCATCCATTGAAAAGTTTTATGTCCCTGAGATGATGGACAAAAATGTACAATTCAGACAAATATAAGGAAGAATTAATCACCTGATTGGAGTCTACAAAAAGTTAACATAGTTTTTGGTTAGTTGTGATGATTCTAGATCAAATCTTACAAAATTCAGAAACTAGGGCAGAGTTAGTCTCCCTCCATATTTCCATGTAGATGTGAAGATACTCTATCTTACTGGATGTCAATGAATGTGAACTCTGTCTTACAATGTGTGAATTCTACTATGTTTAATGGGTACATTTGTTTATTCATAATCTGGTCGGAGACTGAATTGTCAATTTACCCAATAACCTGTAATTTTAATCATATGCTTCCTGGTGTGTGAAAGCAAAACACTTCTTTATCTTAACATAAGTCAAACCTTTGACTTGGTCCTCAGTTTTGTATACAAAAGAAACAGTTTAGTTTGACTGTAAATCACCTAAGACAGATCTGGACAATTGAAAAAGGGCAGATCCTTACTCTTTGATTGCTCCCGGGGTACTTCCTCATCTGTAATATTGTGTGAGGTATTTTATGGCTATGTGTTACAAAGAGAGTACAAGGTGCCTTCTGTTTTCGTCCTTATATTCTCTTATAATGAACCTCTGGTATAGTGAGAAGTGTTGTTCTCCCTTCCTTGGGTCACCCATATATGAATTTGAAGATAAGGGTGTCCACTCAGTCAATTTCCAGCAACCAGACCTCTTATTCCTCTCTTATTTCCTTAGCACTTCTTGCTTCTCTCTACCTTCTTCAGTGACTCTCTCCAGGTCCTCTACACCTGATCCAAAGCTTTCCCCTACTTTTGATTTTTCACTACTCTGATTTGTGAAGAGCATGGATAGAGAAAACACCTATCCTACCAAAGTTGCATTTCTTTTGTAAAGGTCTAAGAGAAGGCTCTTAGAGGACAGCTGCTGTGCTTTTTTTCCCTTGATGTCCTGCTCATGTGGGTCGGTCATAACCACTGATTTCCTGACTTTCACTGCCAGTGGTCACTTGGTCATCAGCTTTGGAGGAAGCCTTGTAATTGTGTGTACCTGGAGGTGAGCTGCTGCCTTGTTATGGCTGCTAATTCAGTATGAAAGGATGTTCACGTTAGAGGCACGATGTTGATATCTTCCCAATGTATTGAAAATGGCCTGCTTGAGCCCACTGGCATGCATACTCACTCAGGCAGATCTTTCTATCAATTCTAAGCATCATTGTCCACAATTGCTGTTTTGCTATTGAGGTGAAAAACAATCTTATTCTTAGATAAATGAATGTATTTTTAAATCAGAACAAAAGTAGGCTATAATTTATACTCTGAGTGAAAGCCAGAGGTGAATCAGTTTAATTAAGATGGCAGCAGTGTTTGGAAATACTTTTAAAAGCTGGAGAAAAATAGTGGGTGATTTGTTATTTCTAATTACTAATATGTGTAATAATAATTTTTTTGAGGAAAAAGTATTTTTAGTGGTTAGTAATTATTATTTACTTGATTAAGATTCTTTAGAATATGAAAAGCAAAGTTTCAAAATAAATTGCATAGCCATTATGCTTTGACACCAGCTATGTAGACATATATAAACCCATTGTATATATTAGTTCATTTCAGGATGCATGAACTACACAAGTCAACTGAGGCCCTTCCACTCTGAATCAATGTAAACTTCTAAAAATGCCCAAATCTTGTTTTCATTAATGAAAACAATGCCCCCAAAACAACATCAAATACCAGGATTATGAATCAAATATTCTAATGTCAGGAAGTTAGTGAATATATCCTATAAGTGGTGATGGCTGCCATTGTGCCTTACCTTTCCTGAAATACCTCATTCCCTGCTCTCTATAAAAAGCAGGACAATGTTCACATGAGACAAAAATTATGGAAGAACCCATTGGGGTCTATGCCACAGATTTTCTTTGTTAGGAGGGATTTGATAAAAAGCACAGGATTTCCTTGGAGTAGCGTGGGAGAAGAGTAGCCTCAAGGCAAATCCAGTAAAAAAAGATACTGTATGATCTTCCTGCTAGTGCTACAAGTTTCCTAGATATTGCAACTCATTCAATCAAGCTTTCCCACAAAGTGACTGGTGACAGTCTTAGGTTATTTGTACCAGCCCCAAGAAATCCATGACATATTTTTCAGTTGTCTCAGGTTATGTGCTGGAAGGATTCTGAACTTTTATAAGGCAATATCCTACTGTGGTTACATATCTGCCTGGTCTCTGTTGCCCGTTTCAATCCTTCCTATACTGAGTTATTCCACTACCTTGTGCCAGTTTCTGTCTTTTGGATTTCAGTAAGAACAGCAAATTGTGAAGAAAATCCTTCTGTGGAATGGGGCTGCTATCCTGTACCATTAAAAAGCTCTACTTAGAGATGATCAATATGTAGGCAGATCCTGAAGAAAGGGAACATGTTCGGTAACTTTAGATAATTTATCAGCCAAACAGACAAACTCCTTATTTTGCTATTTTTTTTTTTAAAGTTGGTTTCTGTTTGTTTGTTTACTTGTTTGTTTGTTTACTTGTTTTGTTTGGTCTTTTCCTCCCCAAACATCTCAGACAGTTACAACATCTGAACTCATCACATGCCTGTTGAGGAGCACGGAACTGTTAGAAATCACCAATGAACCGAACCCAGGTTGTTTTTCTTTCTTTACACAGACAACACTGGGGGTTTGTTTGTTTCTTTGTTTGTTTTTATTTTTCTTTTCCTAATTTGACTCTTAGATGCACTTGAAACAACCTTTTAAAACTTTCCAGACCCCACCAGCCCTGTGCAGTTAAGTACTAAGGAGATTTCCACACTGATTTTTTTTTCCCCTTTTTTTGTTTGTTTGTTTTTGTTTAGGTATTATAATAAAATATTTTATCACGGTAGTTGATTATGGAATACTTCATAAATATCCAGAGCTTTTACACTGGGCCAGCATAACTTGAGATACTTCAATTTGCTTTGAATTGCAGAATATTTTTTTCTGGACCAATTTGACTACCCATTTACTAATACCACTAGAACCAACAAACAGAACAGAAGTAGGGCTTTTCTGAAAGGAGAGGAAATTAGTTGTTCAGTCAGAAAGATTTCTCATTCTCAGATAGCTCAGATATTCTCAGATAACATTTCAGACAGAATTCTACATTGAAGGAGGAAAGCTTGGGGAGAAGGCTGGAACAGGCTGATGTTTGTTTACTTTTCTAAAGTCAAGATATAGAGGAAAATTTGAAATATAACCTATGTATATATGTCAGTTCAGGGCTGGATGGAGGGAATCACCAGTTGCTTAGAGAGGAATTTTACCTTGCTCTTTGAAAAAATTCTCATCTTTCTTATCTTTCTGAATTCTGTAATCAGATAAGGGGCTTAGGATATATTGTGAGGCTGGAAAGTCTAGATTATCACTGCAACTTATGCTGCCTCTACTGCAGACACCTCCTGCTGTTAGCTCTTTACATCCTCAGTTGTCTGCTCTTGAACTATTAGTAGTTTCTTCAGTATTATAGTTAGACACAGTGAGATGCCAGAATTATTCAGCTGATTCACTGGTTTTCAATTTGCATTCAAAATTAAAATGGATTCCTTTTTTTTTCTTCCTCTCCATTTTTTTTTTTTTTCCTTTTTTCCCTCTGGGAATGTAAATTGTATATATTCTGACTTGTAAATGTTTGTGTAATGTTAAACAAGTAGAAATAAGTCCTAATGTACTTGTGATTTTCCAGCATAATTGAGTTAGTTAGGGATACACTTTCTATTTTTCAACCAGCACTGCAGACAAAGTTGTATGTACATGTCTGGGTTTTACTGATAGAATTTTTGCCAGTCAGAGTAGCCTCAAGCTTGTACTGGTTGCTAGGTGGCATGCTATAACAGGAACGGTGATTAAAAGATTGATTGATTTCTATATAAAAATATATTTAAAAGCAGAAATGTCTTCTGGTATAGGCAAGGGTCAAGTGTCTTTGAAAACATTTGTGATCTTGTGATCTCATTGACATTAGTGAAAGTGCCAGGATAGACAGGCATAAGCTTTTGTAGGATGGAAACTCAAGTGACAATGTTTGTTATTTGTACCTAAATACAGTTTTAAATCTCCTTGTTACTGCTGTCTGTCTGATATTAGAGACTTTTTTTTTTTTTTTTTTTTTTTTTTTTTTTTTTTTTTTAACTTCTCTGTCATCATGTTTCAATAGAAGTCATGGAACACAAAGAAATGGGCTGGATTCATTTTTGTAGAAACTGCCCTAGAGCAGTGTTTCCTGGGAATGTGGCCCATTAAGTTTTCACATTATTACAGTTTCTTTGAACTTCTTTCCTTTAATGTTTGTGGTTTCAGAGGTTGAATTATTTTTGCCTTTATTTTTAAGGATACATTGTCCAAATGAGGTAGCAGGGAATAGCTTGAACTAGGAGTTTGTTGTATCCATTAACAATAACAGGCTTTTATATTGAGGACTGGGATCAGACAGCAGTTACTCTCACTTTGAATGTGAAATTTTAAGACAGTGTGGATTCATTTTTTATTTACTTTCTAAGGTAAAATTTTTTACCCATTTAAGTAAACAGACATTTTGGTGTTGTCTTGGAAGGATTTAGGCTCTTTATCAAAAACAGATAAGAAAAAGTTTAAGGCGAATATGTTTGCTTGTGGCTTTGGAAAATGTTCATAACTTCAAGTAAACAGGAGTTAAAGTATGTTAATCCTTATAGCATTAATCGTAAGTTGGCATCCTGTTATGTTTTTACCATCATTTAATTAAAAATTTGGTGATTATAAACTTTTGTCATAAATAACCATCACAAAAGACTAAAGGTGATTAGTAAATGTCTTTGTATATTTGTCTATTATCCACACTGGAATAACTTGATTTTCAGATAAAAGTGTGCCTGGTTTTCACAAAAGATCATAAATTATCCGCGGCCTCAGCTGTGTGCAGAAGCATTCCTCCAACTTTGAAGTAAATTATCTTTGAAAAACTATTGAGGCTCTTTTAACTTTGATATGATATAATCTTAGTTATTCATTGAGCTCTTACAAATAATATTAAGATGAAAACAAACATATTGAAAAATTGCAAAAAGCAATTGTTGGAAAGGACATTCTAGGAAAGGACATTCTAAGTAGTGTAATCAAGCATAATCAAATCCTAATCAAACAACGTAAGTCCATACAGTAGCCAGCATATACATAAACTCATTTCCAACAGGAAAACATCATCTCTTTCAGAATGACATTACTGTCATATAAAACTGTACTGGAAATTTCTCACTGCTTTAATTTAACTTAAAGGATAATATAAACATTGTGACTTTGGTGAATGAAATGGTTCATATTTTTTTTTTTTTTTTAATCAAAAATATCTGCTACCTATTGTCCTAGTTCAGTAGGTGGGACCAGTTATCACTGTGTGGGAGTGATTAAAGCTGTGTATTCTACCCCCATCTA
>JAWWEW010000041.1:16215458-16337974 GCA_035583185.1 Anabacerthia variegaticeps
AACTGTAATTCTGACTTACAATATCTCTCGTGGTAGGTCCATTTCTCCTGCCAGTTTGCTTTTAAACCAGCACACCTATTTATTTCATTTTAGTGATGACAGAAAAACAGGTGCAAGTGTTTGGGGGATTTCTTAGAGCTACTGTGGGACATCACTAAATGTCACTTCTTTAGAAGGATCCTGTCTATTCTATCTTTTGTTATTTCAAAAGAAAAGAGCGTGATAGAGTGGGGTTTTGTGGGGGTTTTTTTTACCCTAAATTATTGCTTTTATTAGGAGGCTTAAAAGACCAATAGGCAGTATTCTAATCTTGTTAAACAATGTAAGGAGTAAGTCAGTATTTATTCCAGTGCCACATAGGATTCTATCATGTAATGAATGAAGACTAAAGGAACAAAATCTTTTTTTAGTTAGTCTTATGAAAGAAAAAAAAAAAAAAAAAACAAAAACCCAAACCAAAACAAACAACTCAAACAACTCACTAGCTTGTAGTCTGTTAAATCACCATTTTGATTGGAATGATTTGTCTCTTTAGGTAGAACAAACTACGATTGATTTATTTTTACTAAGACAAGCTGATGTAGTACTCAATTGCAGGTATGCAAAGCTTTCTTCTTTCCCTCACAGTTAGTGGTGAAACCATACCAACAAATTAAAAACCATTTTAGGGGACTTCTAGTGGGAAAAGATATGGCTGGAACTAATGAGAGAACAGTAGAAAAGAAATAAATCATTATTCTTGATTTAGAGCTATAACATTCTCTAACTACACAATAAGAACTGATGATTCTTCTTCTACCTATCTTTTTCAGGAATCTTTCTCTGAATAAAAAGATGGCGTGCCTTTTGGAACAGCTTTTAATCTCCTCAGAATAGCCATACAACTAAAACTACATTATAATACAAATCAAGGATACAGTTGGTTTGTTATACAGCAAAACAAACAAAATTATACCTGAGGAGCTCAAGAAAAGCTAACTGCAGACTGAATTTGTAAGATATTAGGGACAGTGCTTATTAAGACTGTACCTTTTCTCAGTCACGTACCCATCTTCTTTTTATTTGACTCTACCCCAAAAGTTTCATTGATTTTCACCAAAGAAAGAAAGAAAAAAATTATGTGCTCAGTGAAAAGAGTAGTACCAGATGATTCTTTCCACTATACATCTAGACACACTATAATTAAATTACTGACCATCAAAGGTGGAACCCAGGATGTATAAGTCAAGCCTCTGTATTCAGTTCTTCTAGAAAAAATTTGGTATATCTTCTTTAAAGCCAGCAAACTGAGATTATCTTCTCTAGCTAGTTAGACACTACAGTAGAAATCAGTGACAGAAATTTCAGTCCTCTTGCAATCTCATCTCAATGCTGAATTAAGGCCCAAAATATCAAGATTATAAAATAAGGCAAAGGCAGTCCTCACCCACCTTTCACATAATAGTAATTGCAGCACTGATTTAAGTAGGACGGATTGAGTCTTCTTCAGCCTGATAAGTTCTGAATTGATGTCAAAAGAGAAAGCAGTTCCCTAGTTTCTAGGACATTGTGGGATAGTGAAAACATACACTGTTTGTATCCCATGAAACTCAGCTGCCTTGCTGTCAAAAATGCCAGAAGAGGAGCAGGCAGAGATAGGTGAGGTCTGTAGCTCTCACCCACTGTAATATAAAGGCATTTTAAAGACTTTCAGTGGGTCTAGAAGACTTACACTTCCCACAGATGATTCCTCCTATTGCTGTATACAAGCAGGTGTTATAGGATCATGATGTTTTTCAGGTATTTGCATCCAGAACAATCACAGATTAGATACATAGTGAACTATAGCATTTTCAGAGCAAATCTCCCAGTCATGACTATTTTTACCATGTTTTACATAACATTGCAGACCTGTCTGAGAGCTTGCAAGATAGATTCTTTTTGGATGAAACTCAGCTGGAAGAGGTGTTCTATGATTGCATCTAGTGTAATCATTACAAGTGGATACTCAGTGTGTTGAGCCAGGATAGATCTAGTCTAGGGTAAACTCCATAAATGCATGTATGGTTAACACTAGGTTCTCAACATCACCTGTTTTGGTCTGAAACATTTATCCCTCAAGTCTCCCTGGCTTTTTTTATACAGCCACAGCCTCTATAGGCCGCCTTAGTTGGACTGAAATACTTCTGTCCTTTATCAGGAGAGTTTGAACTTCCAGTCTTGGCAAAATTCACCTAAGTACAAATCTTGCCACAAAACACAAAATAGAGAATTTGTAATGCTCTGCATTCATTGTCTTTTAATAAATATATATTTCCTCATTTCAAAATATTTTATGTAGCAGGCATAAATCTGAAAATGGTAACATTTCTGTGGTCTGTTTTGTGAACACTGTTGTACTTTATGTTTTCTATTCCATAAGTTGAGACTGCTGTTATTATTATTGAATAATAATTTATTAAAATAAGTTCTTATGGACACTACTATTGGCATTTGACTAGTGGTAGTTTTTAATCCTGGGAAACCTTATCTGAAATTCACTAATAACCAGTATATGATAAGAGAAATAAACTCCTAACTTCACTCGCAGTATCTTGGTTTTGTTAAGTCAAGAAAACAATGTCAGCAGTGAACTAATAAAATTATAAACATGTATCTTGAGGTCTGCCTTCTATTCATTAAAATAAAAAGCATTTCCAAGGAGTCGAAACAAAAACATTTGCAATCTTTTTAAAATATTAATTTAAAAGATTAAAGTCTAGCTTTGATGTGCCATCTTATATTGATGGATTACAGGGGATAAAAAAGCTAGTGAAATCACATCTAAAATGCAGGTTTGAAGCATGGTGCTTTAGCAAGTTGCTTGTAAGCCAAGATTTTTTTCCCCTTTAGTCCTTATGTTTTTGCTTAAATTGACAGCTCCCAGATGAAATCTATGGCCCTGCCCCATGTTAAATCCAGCCCTCACTGGAAGAAATGTCTGTTATTGCTGAGCAGTGAGTGTGTTCTGTTTTGTTATGCAGATCTTTTGTATCACTGTGAAATACATTTTCTCAATATTCTTTAAAGCTTTATGCTCTATTATTCTATAAAACCTATAAAAGCAGGTAAAAGTGTTGGCTTCTGAATGCCTTAAAATTCACTGCATTTTGCTGCTTTGCTTTCAAGTTCTTGATTTCACAGGTAGTCTTGATTTGAAATCAATCCTTGCAATTGTGAGGGAAAGAAAAACCTGAGTTTTATTTGCACTGCAGTGCTTTTGCAGCTGCCACAGTATGAAGCTACTGCAAGACTGCATGAACTGCATTCCAAGGCTGCTACCTCTTAACAGATTGGTACAGTGAAGTTCTACTGTAAATCCAAGTTGAATTCAAATAAGTATTTTTTGTAGTCCTGTATGGTCCCAAAGAAAATGTTTTGTGTCTTCTAACTTATCTAGGTAAGTTTGATCAGTAGGGCTAATAGAATATATTGCTTCTCACTACCAAGCCTGCTTTGTGTCAGTGTTATGTGGCATTCCAGGCAGCCTACTTTGTCCTTAAGCAGTGAAGTGGTTCCTGAGTAGTGGAAGCATAGTTTAGAGAATGCTCAGGAATGCAAAAGAAAAAGTCAGAAGTAAAAACCAAACCAAAGCAAACCAAACCAACAAACAAAACAACCCCCAAACAAACCATATATTTCATTTGTAGTGAACAGTTAAACAGGAACGTTTCACAGAAATTATGCAGTTTGGTCAAAATATCAATAACAAATTATACTGGCAAATTGCCAATACAGCTTCTTAGCTGTGGCAAATCTGAGCTTTGTGTGGCTACAGCCCTTCAGGAGCTGACTTTGTAACCTGGAACTGCTATGCAAACTGATCCAGGACTTTAACACCCGTCTCTTTTAAGTGAGCAATATTTGAATTTTGTTGTTGTTCTTAATCAGATTGAAATTAGATTTTGGACAACTAGATTCCCCCATCAAATGGACTGACCTTCTTCTGCATAGATAAAGTGGAGAATAATTTTGTAATACAAGAGAACACTGTAATTTGCAGCAGCTGTTAAACTTTTCAAAAGTGTTTCCTTTTAGGAACTGGTTTCTTTATACAGGGGCTGATGGGATTTCCCATCAGCCTGGTAAGTAGTTAAGCGTGCCCTGTTAAGCTGCTGACAGCCAAGTCAATATTTCACAAAATATAATACCTAAGCTGTGTAAGCAGCCAAATCATGACTTTTAGGTAGCTTTATCACACTTTTCTTAGGTGACTCTGTTGTCCACAATGATGACAGTATCCGCCATTAAACATGATAAAATTCAAGTCAGGTTTTATTCTTCACCAGCTTGGTAAAGGCAAGAATAGTGGCAGAGGCACTAGAGCCGGCTGTTGTGAGGATTACAGAGTCCCAGCTATGTGTGTTTACACTCAGTTCACGTTTGGGTGGCTGATGCTATAAAACAAGGCAAGAATGTTTGTTTCTTTTTCAAATGGAAAGGAGATCCTGCAGAATTTGCACTTAACTAAGACAGAAGTTTCAGTGAAGGTGCGTGGGGTCCTGATGCTATTTTGTATCACTGTTTGGTTCACATGTTCAGCTACAGTATCATAGCTGAACGAATGATAAGAATTTCATCGGTTTCCTAGACTTACATGCATGTTTGATATCAGCATATGAAAGTTATATACTTGCTTCTGAATGAAAAGGGGGAAGAAGATGCAGGAGGGACTATAAGAAATCTATTCATTACCTCTGATGATAAGTGTAAATGTTATAAAGCCAGTGAGAAAGCCTGGCAAATCTCCTTTATACCCCAATCCAGAGACCATTGAAACTGCTATCTTTTTTATGCTGTCTCAGTTTTCTCTTTTCTTTTTAGAGAGAAATCGGGGGTGATACTGTACATTTGTGCACTACCCATGTCCTGCACGATGGAAAGTGAGCTTTCTGTATTGGGTTCCTAGCCTTTTTTGAGAAAAAGGGGAAAAAATAGCAAGGTAACTTCATAGGCTCTACTGTCTGGCAAAGTTAGAGGAAATACTTATACTCTTGTGTATTTTAACAATGTGTGCAGATTTTCCCTACCTTTCAGAAAAATGCTGGCAGTTTTGCCATTTATGGCATGTATGAATTTAGGACTGCAATGGTATGTGCAGGACTTCAGTGAAGTCTCTCAGGTCTTGTTCCATGTAATTCATCTTTTCCAGCTGTTGGTTAATGTGTTAACAGAATCCAAGAAACAGTGAACTCCAAGGGGATAGATTCAATTTACATAACACCATGAAATATAGTGTTGCTTTGAAAAGCATTATTTTTCAGTTCAGAAGTATTTATGTCTATACTATATTTGCAATATGTTTGTTTAATGCACTTGTTTCTATTGTTGCATTCTGTTGTTGGTAACTTTAAAGAGCAGAGAAAGGTGTAGTTCTTATATAAACAGAGAACTGAGGAGAAACACAGTTACAGCCCTGGCCTATTATGCAGGAATATGTACCATCACAGACAGTAAAAGTAGTTGTATGGGAAAATATAGACCTAAGAATTCCCTCTCTCCCTGGCATGTTTGTGTCTGAGGAACGTGTTTGTGGGAGGTGTATTTTTGCCACGTGTTCAAAAACATATACATAACTCTACGGACATGTGCGAATTCATCCTGTCAATCTAATGTACTTTATATTGTCAATAATTAAGAGACAGTGGCTGGATAGTATTGATAGAAGTATGGTATAACATGGTATTATATGGGAAATGTTTCCATTATAACTGGAAATGTGCCTGGGAAAGAAAGATGATTCTGGAACAGGAAAGGATAAGTTAGTATTCTAAGAAAGAGGAGCAGAACAGGAGTGGGGTTATTATACAAGTAGTATAGCAGGCTGAACATCTCATTCGGTTGTGTTGTTTTCTTTCCACAAGTTATAATGAAGGGGCAGACTTGATTATAAACTGCCTGATCCTGGTTCACATTCAAACTCACAGAGTTGCATATTTTGTTCCTGAATAGAATGGGAACATCCATGTCTGGGTAGTTGGGATCAGGAAGGGTCTTCTGCATGCCCTTCTCTGTATCCAGTTAAGCATCCTGGATTAATTCTAGGTTGTTTTATTTGTTAATATACATTTACAATGCAAAATGTGAAATTTGAGGTAGACGTCATAAGCAACTTTCTGAATTTCAGTAAAGCTTTCAGTACCGTCTCTCACAGTATCCTTCAGGGCAAAATGTCCAGCACACAGCTGGATAAGCACATCATGCAGTGGGTGAGCAACTGGCTCACAGGTTAGGAGCAAAGGGTTATGGAGTGAAATTATGCTGGCAACCAGTCACTAGTGGGGTTCTGCAGGGACTGTTCTGTTCAACATCTTCATAGAACTTGGACAGAGGACTCAAAGATATATTGAGAGGAGCTGTTGACTTGCTTGAAGGCAGGGAGGCCCTGCAGAGAGACCTCAGCAAATTAGAGGAATCACTGGGCAATCACCAACCACATGAAGTTTAAGAAGGGAAAGTGCTAGATTCTGCACCTGGGATGGGGCAAGCCCAGATGAATGTAAAGACTGGGAAACAAGATCAATGCTGTATATCAGTACTGCAGATAGGGAGCTGGGGGTTGACCTGGGGACCTAGGGGGTTTTGGAGAGGAGGAAAAAAAATCTCTAAAAATAGCCTGAAATCTGCTGCACTTGAATTACTGATAAATAATCCCTCCAAGCTAATCTAAAATCTAATTGTTCCACTTATATATTTGGGATTTGCCCCCTTGTAAGAAATTAAAACACTAGCAAAATGTATCATCTGCAGAATTTTCACACCCCTCCCAATCAGACTGTTTGCTCTCTGAAAATATGATGAAACAATAGGAGAATCTAGAGACTAATGAGCCATTCCCACAGCTTTAAGTCTTTAAATCTAGCATAGATGCATATCAGACTAAATTCTGGACATCTAATTTTTCAGTATTCTGGGTTTAATTAACATTTCTGCCTCAATTTCCCCATTAAAAAATGAGAAGCAATAAAATGCTTACCTTTATAGTCATAGGAATGCTCTGTTAGTAATTAGATGCTGTCAGACAGAATTACTGTAAATTACAGTAATTACTGTTCATTAATTAATTCTGTCAGTTTTATGTTTTATTGTAATGCACTGTCATAGTGCTATAGTGTTTAAATTGGATGCATTTAAAATGAACATTCACATTAAAAAAGAGTGAAAGAGAACCTTTTATTGAAATTAAAAAAAGTTCCAAAGAAATATTTTATTATGATCTAATTTTGGCTATGGGATTCTGAAGATGAAAAGTACTGCATACTAGTAATTGCATGTGTTATTATAATTAAAAATGATACAAAAAATATGAAGAGACATCCAGTATTTAAATTGAACTGCTTATTTTAGAGCAGAAATCAGTATTTAATTGTAGCATTCTCTGTTGAACCAGGTGTATTTCCAGTGAATGTTTCATGCCAAAGAGAATTAAGGCAGGAAAGTTGACATTTCCCTTGGGAGAAAAAGACTAAGCACTAAAACTCTATCTCCCACTGCTTTGGCTCATACAGCACTGAAATACTGTACATGTTGGTTTATTGTACTATTAGTGCAATTTACACTATCGCTGTGAAATGATAATAATTATGCTAGTGGTATATTCTCTGGTGTTTTTTTGTTTGTTGTTTGTTTGGTTTGGTTTTTTGGGTTGTGGTTTTTTTTTATTGTTGTTGTTGGGTTTTTTTTACTATTTTATCTGTGTTACTGACATGCAAACATGGAGAAAAGGATCTGCTTTCCACTCCTAGGTTGGCATTGTTGGCAGAATATATGCTCTTCCTAAGGCAGACCAGGATATCATTAGCCCTCTTGGCTGCAAGGGCACATTGCTCGCACATTGTCACATTGCTGTCTACTAGGACCTTCAGATCCTTTTCTGCCAAGCTGCTCTCCATCTTGGTGGTCTCCAGCATGTAATTGGGTTGGGTTTGTTCCTCCTCTGGGTGCAGGACTTTGCATTGAGTTTCCTGTCAGTCCACCTCTCCAGCCTGTCAAGGTAAAAACTCACTGAAGTTATTGCACCATAAAGGAGAGCTAAGAGAGAGGTCACTTTAAGAATGGTGAACAGGCATAGATGTATTTACAAGCATTTCAAGTTTCACCCAGCCATTCAGATTTTTGTGTTTTAAGTAGTTTTTTTGGTTGTGAGGGTTTGATTTGTTGGTTTTTTTTTTTGTTTTGTTTTGTTGTTTTTTTTTTGTTTGTTTGTTTTTGTTTTTTTGTTTTTTGTTTTTTGTTTTTGTTTAGTTTGGTTTGTTTATTTATTTTCTGGAGTTTTTTATTATTCTAGTAAAACATACCTTTAGGGAATGAGACTAAAGTATCATTTGATGTGCTCACTTCAAGAAGACAAAGAGATAAAAGGTAATTCTGCTTCAAGGATCTGGTTGATTTGAGTCCCATAGAGCAGAAGGTTCCCATTAAAAGCAATGTATTGACACTCAGACTTCTTTAAAATGAAGAGAATTTAGATTAAGCCTCTCTGTTGATACTAGCTGTGGTATCACTTCAAGTGGGTGGAACATAGCACATTTGGAGCTTTTTTTGTATCCAACTCCCTTTAACTTAAAACCAAAGTGGAAGCTGTGCAGGTTATGAAATCCTGAAGCCACCCTATGACTGTACAACACTATTACCCATGCCAAATGGCACTTTTCTCTCTGATTTACTTTCTAAAATTGATCGAAAGTCAAAGCATTGATTTGAGTGGAGGTAGCAGAGACTATGTGGATATGAAGTCCTAGTACAGTAAAGATCAATGGTGAAGTGCATTCTAGGATATTACTTTACTGTTCAGTTCTCTTAAAGGAGCTGTGAGTGGAGTAAAATGGCTGGAATGCCAGTATAATTCATAACTGGTAAACACTCTTCAGCAGACAATGGGAAAAGGATCCTGATAACAGCTTAGCTGCCTCAAACATAAAAGCACATTCTATTTTATCTAAATGGGCATCAATAGTTCATCAATATTTCAGTCCCTTGGTCATGCAGTAGGTCATTTTTTTTTTTTTAATATATTTCAAATTATTAACACAATTTTAAACTTTTCATTTTTTTTAATCAAAATAAGTAATAAACATTTAATGGAACGTAGATTTTTCTACATGGGAACCTAGGGTTTAGCCTTTTTCCTTTGTTTTCTTCTTAGTGTTTTGTTTTCCAAACTGGTATGACTCTGTTATGCTAAAAATTATGTATCTTTTCTTAAAAGCTTCCCCAGAGCTTTGTTTTGATGTCAGATGATAAAATAAATTATTACTTCACTAGTTTTGAAAAGGATTGTTGCCTAATTTAAAAGTAAAATTATATCGAACAATAATAAAATCAAATCCTTCTGGTAATCTGAGATTTTCTCAAAGATTTCTTTACAGAGACTTCTTGAGAAAAATTGCACAGACTGATCTGTTTGAGTCTATGTAAAACAAAGTTATTTATTTCTTATGGAATCTTCTATTTAAGGCACCTGTTAAGTGAGATGGAAGGCATTTTTATGTGTCTGTGTTTGTTGCTTTGAATTATATTGCTTGCATGTATCACAGAAATGAATGACAGATAAAATAGTTTCCTTTGTGGGTATGTAAACAATGGTATTTGACTACTTAATATGATCAAACAATCTTTACTTTGGGTTTTGTTGTTTGTTTTTTTTCTTTAACAGGTTATGCTTTCACCATAAATGCTGTCTCAGCTACAGAACTAATTCAATGTCTCTCTCATAGTTTATCTAATAGTTCTAACTATAGCGACCCCTTACATTCAAAAACTTTGTCATTTTTATGTCTAGAATGATGGAAAAAGCAAACATCATATTAGGTGAAGATGATAGAAAGAAATATTTTTTTACAATGGCATATGGAGTTGCTTCATTTGGAAGTAGTAGTAGTAAATACCTTCTTTCTTTTGATTACAGAATGCCCAGGTAGAAGAATCTCTTCTATGAATATGAGTATGGTGTTTAGAAAGTCTAGTAAGTACAGAAGATGACCAGGGACAGGTCGAAGGAATTCATGGTAGTGGAGGTTGAGCTTGGTTATTTTTGCTTGATAATCTACAGGGAGCTTGGGAAAACATTGGAATGTCTAGTACAAATTTATATACTTCCAATTGATGAAAAGGTAATTCTAGGTGAAGCCATGCCTGTATCTCTAACATGTCAAAAGACTTCTTTTGTCAGTCATTATTCTGGGGCTCTTGTACAGTCTTTCTGAAATTCTTTCATTTTTTATTTTTTTTTTTTTTTTATGTTTCTAGATACTCATTGCACTGAAAAGAAACATGAAAATTATTCTGTAAGGATGTGGGGAGCCATATTTACTTCAAGCTGTGTATCAAAAATAAGAGAATTAGTTGAGTTCAATTTGCAGGTCTTTTGTACTAGTTTAAATTGCTGTTTTTCAACTTGTATACTGCTCCACGCCTATTTTTATTTTTTTTTTTTAAATTGGTTACATTTTTATGTAATATTGGTACTAGTGTTAATATAATGTACTTCCTCTTTGGACACAAAAATTGGAGACATGCAAGAACAATGTACAACGGAAAATAATCATACAATGTAATAAGTGAAAAAAACCCAATTAATTAGCAGGTCCTATTAAGTAAATGTAATTGAAGGATCTCCTCAAACAGCTGTACTTTTATTGGAAAACTATCTTTTAATCTATAGTGCCTAATATTCTCTCTTCTTAACTTGGAAGAAAATGTGAAGGCACTTACGGTGTTTGTGGAAGATTGACAAACTAGAAGAAGGTAAAATAAGCCACAATGGCTAAAGTAGTTGAAATGGCTTCACCCATCCTGCTGTGTTAGATAACTTCATGTGACCCCTGCAGTGGCACTACATGCTAAAGTAGCTATTTCCATTCCTACTGCAAGCCCTTAAGATGACCCCAGTCACTGCATTCTGCAAACGAAAGCTTTTCAGAGTGACAGATAGACCACAATGCCATTGCTGTGATTTCAACACAGCTTTTACAGAATGTTTCCCTTCACTAGCTCTCCTTGATGCATCAAGCTCTCTCTGACACACCTCTGTGAATACCTGATTTGTGCTATTGTTACCCTCTGTCTGCTGGCAGACCTGGGCAGGCTGGACCAGGCAGCACCAGGCAGTGGGTCCACAGAGCATCTCATGTATGGACCAAAAAAGGACTTTTACTCTTACCTTTTCTTTACTGTGTGTTGTATCAGCATTGGTCAGTGCTGCTGTCTATCAAAACTTTGGACTGCAGGTCCAGCTGCCTTCTGGTTGCTGGCACCAGGAGCCAATGTTGAGCAGGCACCATATGCATCTGTCTTCTGTATTTGCAAAGGAACAAGATGATGCCACGGGAAATAGGAAACATGCTATGATAACCTTGTAATGCATGCTTACATGGGTGGTTGCTAGACAGATTTGAGTTGCCTGGGAAACCCCCATTTCAGCTCTCAGCCTACAATGTCAGGGCAAGAGCCCAAGACTGGCATTTATAGAAGCTGAGCAAAGCATTTGTAGAATCTAAGTGCTGGAAGGTGTGAGGTTTCTCTATTCTTAGTGATCATTATGGGCACTTCTTATAGCTGTGGTTCAAATTGTGGTTGCACATGTAGAGCTTTTCCTGTGCAGTCTCATGCAGTGCTAGGCTCTTACAAGTAAGATTTTTTTACTACACCCAGCCCCTGAAAAGATAAACCATATGTGAAGTCATGATGAAATGGAAGAATGATATGGAAAGATAGTTGTGTGGAATCTCCTGCATTGCACTGGCGGATTGTGTCTCCAGGACCGCAAGTGACTAGGAAGTCACTTCTGAGCATGGGGAGATTCAGAAAGTATGCAGTGGAGATTGCTGTAAAGACTACCCAGACCAATTTTTTTTTTATTTTTTTTTTTCCAAAATGTTCCAAAGGCCGAGACTGGCAATTATCTGTGAATGCTTCAAGGGCATTGTCAGATGCTACAATGTATGTAACCATGTGAAGTGTATCTTTTGATATGCTGTATTGGGTTAATTGCAGACAGTAATTTAAGCACCCACTCTCTGCTTGTTCACTGACCCCCATCCTCAGCCCCTGCAACAGGGTAGGGGAGAGAAGATCAAAGAAAACAAACAAACACCACCTGAGAGTCAAGATAATGACAGTTTATTAAATGATGGAAAGAGGAGGAAGAAGCAATGCAAAAGCAGTTGTTCACCACCTCCTAAAAGCAGACCAATGCTCAGCCAACATGTCTACCTCAAAAAAACTCCTCCCTGTTTCTTATTGATGACAGCGACATTGTATGACATGCAATATCCTATCAGTCAGTTTGGATCAGCTTGCTTTGTTGTGTCACCTCATACTTCTTGACTGTCCCCATCCTGCTCGCTGTGAAGGGACAAAGTGAAACCCTGAGGAAGCACTGATGCTGCAAGCACTGGTCAGCAATAGCTAAATCACTAACGTGTTACCAACACTGTTCTTGTAACAAGTCTAAAGTACAGCACCATGAAGAAATTAGCAAAAGCTCAGCCAAATCCAGTACATGTGCTGAAATAAAAGATCTGGAAGACAGACAATGCTTATAAAGGTGAATATCTTACATGCAAAAGCCTGAAAAAGCTTAGATGAATATGGAAAAACCCACATTTGGGACATAGGACAGATTTTAATGTACTAGTGTGCCCAGTTCTTATGTTCACAATTCAAGAAAGATATTGAAAAAATGAAAAAAGTTCAGAGAACAATCTTGGTGATGATGAAAGTAACATGCTTTACAGTATGAAACTTCAGGAGCGCAACTTTTGCTGATAAAGACATTGATTAAGAGTTAAGAGAACTAGAAATCTCCTGAGGCCTCTTCCAGCCTCAACTCTAGTACTGAGTTTAAGGCACCAATGTTGTGACTTTGACTTTAAAAAAATGCAAAACAAGCACAAGATTTTTCTACGAGCAGTTGCCATTTTCCTTTGGGATATGTCACTGAACTTGTGGCTTGAAAATCTTAAACTCAGGATTTTCTGTTTGTTTTCCAAAACAGTCCTCTAGTTCTATGACAGCTACTGCTAGCTGTGGTGAGTAGAGTGATGAATGCAGAGAATTCCTCTGGGTAACATTGTACAGGAGGTCAGAATATAGAATTACAATGAATCTTGCTGGCCTTACAGTCTGTCATCCATAAAATAAATTAGCAGCTCTTGTGTTTTCCAGTTTTGTAATTTTTTTCTTTTCTCAACTTGTATTGCTTTTATATTTCCATATATAAAAGTTTCTTTTCTTTTTCTTTCTTAACTTAGTTAAGGTCACACATTTTAATGATTGAGGTAGTTTGCATAGTTTTGTGTGCAATTGAATTCTACTTTTCTTTCCTATATTAGGAACAACTGTTTCAGCTAGGGTGTGCTTAGGCTTGCATTTTCTCTCAAGTAACACAGATTTCAAATTCTCTAGTTTCTGAGAGTAACTAATTTTTTTAGCTGTAAGATATGTTCACATGTATGTATAAATGTAAAATCTTAGTGAATGAAAAATCTCAATACTTAATAAACACAAGCAGTTCTGGATTTAGCATTAATGTAAATGGATTTCTCTTGTTTTCTTTTGTTCAGTGGAATTACTCTGGTTTATACCAGTTTGCTGTTTTTTTTTTTTTTTTTTTAAAAAAAAAAAGGCTCAAATGCTCTTCCTTAGCCATTTAAGTTGCATCTTGTTCTAGTAGCTTGCTAAAAGAAATCACAAGGGACATAAAAGCAGAGATCTTAAAAACTCTTGTTGGGAAGTTTGGAATTAGGCTTCAGTGATCCTTACTGTGGAATAGTCATTGAGAATTGCATTTCTGCTAAGCTTTTGATGTTAAATCAGACTCGGTAAAGATGTGAAATTTTTCCTAACCGGGGTTTATTTTTATCCATTGCTAAATTCAGACATTTCTCTTTACATTATCTTTACAGTCATCTTTCAAAATCCTTTTTCAAGGTTACTCCTGGTCCACTGTTTTAATGAGTCATTTTTATAACGACATGTTACTTATTTAGTTGACTCTCTGAGTTAAGGCCACAGATAATTTTACTATATATGACTGAAGCAAGAATCCTGTAGTGTTTGAAAAAATCTTCCAATTAAATGGATCTTTGGGAACAGATTTCACTGCAAGACAAAAAAGCAGTACGTTCATCACTAGAAAATGTTCAAGTTCTATTTACATTTTGCACTGTAACTTAAAGGAACTTAGTGACATAACCAGTATAGTCAGAGTATCTAGGGAAGGTTCTCAATTCCAGATTCCAGCTTCACAAACAGCTCTGAAAGCACGAGATTCTCACATTCACAAAAGGAGAAGGAAGAGGTGCAAGCTCAGGAGATGTTTTAAATGCCAGAATTGCTATATTTTCATTCATTTAATGTGTATTGTCCCTATGAGGCTGTTGGGACAAGGCAGATGCTACACATTTTTTAAGATAAATATGCTCATGCATGAATATTTGTCATGGCCTATGCATGAACTGCAGAAAAACTATACAAAATTATAGCAATAAAAGTGAAAGACCATACTAAAGGGTATGAGCGTGATTATCAGGGACTCTGCTGAGGAGAAACAATTTCTCATTTTTATAGTATTTTGGGGGTGGCTTTTTGTTTTGTTGGTTTGGTTTTTACTTTAACAGAATCAATAAAACCAAACAGAGTTCCTTAATGCAGTTCCTCTACATTAAATAATAAGGTAGACCAGTAGGACTCCAAGTGGGTAAGATACTGGAGTAAGCCAGTACAAAGGTGTTAACATTCAGAATTTTTTAAATGTTCTGTTTTCATGTTCCAAGTGTTAACACTTTGCTTTATTAGAAGAAATGTGGGTTTGTGTTTAAAATTGTCAGTATTATGGGTGGATGCCAGAGAGCTTGATGAGAGCAGTCATGGTCTTTCTCATGAAGAAATTAATCTAAATGGAATTGTCCTTCAGATGCCTGAAATGTGGTATATTTAGGAATTTCAGGAGATGAATATGATTTCTTAATTTGAGAGCTATTTTAAGAGCTATGGAAGAGAGGATAGATGCTTGTAGAAGTGTCTTGAAGTTAATATAATTAAACGTGTATTTATTTATAACAGAAGGCAGGAAGGAGAGTGCATTCAGCAGCCTCATTTGGCATGTGGCTGTGCTAAGGAATGCAGTCAATAGCCTAACTTCAACTGAAATAAATTTTTCAAAGAACTAAGCATAAGATTCAGCACCTTCTACTCTAAGTGCAGAATGTGTTTCATTGACTTGCTTTCCTTAACTTATATATATATGTGTGTGTGTGCGTGTGTGTGTGTGCATTAAGAAAACAGCAGCAACAAAATGTTGAACAAAACATTTACCGCATATACTTCTTGCCCTGGTGAGTGAGAGTGCACATGATAAATGAGAGTCATGTTGCTCATATCCTACCAAGAGGCACTTGGGTCCAGCACAGCTGAGTGCTGCGTAAGAAGCTGAATGGAACAGAATAGTGTATTAGCAAGTCAAGCTTATTCATGAAAGATTTCATATCAGAGTGGAGAGGAAATAATATGATGTACTTATGACATACCCCCTCCCCAACAGGCAGTATTGTCTGTGAATAGAAAACCTTGCAGATTCTATCATAAAGGAAATTTTTGTATTCTAAGCAATGAAAGGTATACAGTATGGGTGATTTAGGTTAATATATAGAGGAAGGTGAAGCAGGAAAAATTAGACAGTTTTCTTTTTTAACAGCTTCATAATGCAGCTTTATGTTCACACATTTTTGTGAAGTGTTAATAGCAAACACAGTAGTTAATGAGGTATACAGGCCTGATGCTGTATTATATCTCAGGAAAAGGATATGTGATTTATCATATTTGTTTTTCTCTGTCCTTAATTTCTTCTGTGATTAATGTGTCATGAATATGCAATGCTTTCTGTATTACAATGGAAAAAATTATTTTTTTTTCTCTCAATTTGGTAATGAAAAATCCTTTAAAAATGATAAAAAGAAGAGGCATTTTTAAACTCAAATGTATGAACATTTTTAATGCTACTGATTTAGATTTATTATGGCAAATTCTCCTTGGGTTAATTTATGATAGGATGGCTTGTGGTACACCTCAGGGAATCAAGAAGAAAGTTAATTGTTCCTCAGAGATGTACAATTTCCATCCTTTGCCCCTCAATCAACAACTTGCAAAGCAGTAAGAGAAAATATGGAGAAACAAATCTGTGCATATTAAGTTATTTCTTCTTGGAACAGTTCTTGCTAAAATATACAGAAATAGAGATGCTGGGTTCTTACACATCCCTCTGGCTACTCAGAGAGGTGGGATGTTAGACTAGACTGATTCAGGTCTGATCCTGTATAGTAATGTCTGTGTTGCTTACCCTTAGCCTTTGTTATTCTGGGTCAGTTGATCAACACATTAGGAGCTGCAACCAAGAGTCTATCCATGTTTTGAGCAACTGGTAAGGAAAAGCTTAGCGGTAGGCTGTACTGTGCCTGCTTATTCAGTGTGAAATAAAGGCACACAAGAGCCTTTGAGGGGTCGTTTCTTTTTTGTGTCTTGTTTTAAGAGTGTGTGTTGTGCTACCGGGAACTTGGGGTAACACATTCTAAACAATGTTACAACTGTTAGCAAATGATCAAGTTTATTAACGTCTCACTGCTGTGTAGTTCAAGTATTTGGAAATAAAGATGTTTTGGGGCAGTTAGATTCTCATACCTATGTTGTGAAATGCTTTGATATTGCTTATAATGCCATTATTGCGAATGCATATATGTTCTGTGTTTTTTTGACTAACCCTGTGCTACTTTTTTGCCTTGTGGAATTGCCTATAAATTATTACTATTAGGAGGAAGTATAAAACATTTCCACTTTCTCTTGTCCTTCTCTAATTGATATGATTGTAGCATCTACAGCATACTATAAAGAAACAGTCTTACTTCTTGGGAAACCTCAGTGTTTGTCTAGATGCCAATGTGGCAACTTAATGTAGTGTTGGCAACAAAATGAAGCTATTTCTAGCATGATGTAGCTGCAGATTCTCCCTGCTTCTCACTTACTGCTCAATGTTAGGAATATTTTGGGAATGACTGCTGTGAATGACTGAAGACTAATTTGTATCCTTTCTGGTTTTTGTCAATTATATTTGTGGCAAACATAAAAGTCCTTTTCCAATCCTTTACAGCAGATAAAAATTAAGAAAAAACCAAACATCCTGTGGAAGCACTGTGCTGTTTCCACACAAAATCTTGCATCTGCTTGTTAATATGCAATTCCTGATACGGTGAACTTTCAGAGAGATTAGAGATGAGAAAGATCTTTTAGGTCACCTAGTCCTCCCCTCAGTTGTATGTAGATTCACATAAGGCACAGTCATGTCCCCTCTGCACTGAAAGGGAGCATTCTTTTCATATGGCATGAGTGCTTCACTGATACTGGAAAGAAGAGAAAAGACCTTTTGCCTGTAAAGGGTGTGCGAGATGAAGTTGTAGCATGTTGGCATAATAGGCTCTTTGTTAATTGCTATTGTGCTAATGGTGCTTTGAATATGAATGTTTTGTAAGCAAGAAACAGGCAATGATTCAGATGAGCAGTGCCTCAAAGAAAACTTGAGCAGGACTGGAAGTGAAAGAAAGTCTTTGGCATTTTGCAGTCTGTTTTTGAATGGGTTACACAGATTTGACTAGTCAAGACCATACATATAATAGACAGGACACTGAAGCTGTAGAGTCCACTACAAATTAAAAAAAAAAAAAAAAAAAAAAAAAAAAAAAAAAAATCCAAACAAACCACCCAGCATTCATATCACAGCAAACTGCTGAAGAATTTGCTGACAAATTTGTTTCTGTGTGTTATGCCTTTGTCATGCATGCTCTGAGCCATTTACTTTCAGCACCTGAAGTGCATGCTAGTCCACCTGGTAGAAATTGCCAGTCTCCATACTATCAGACTATGTGTCTCTTTTCATGAAATTATCCTCCCATATCTTGAATATTTGATGAATATTTCTAAGTTGATGAATTTAGAAATCTTTGTAACATGCAGTTAAAAATATCTACCTTTTGATATCTAGCTTTTGGCTAGCCATAATTTAGGAACTTGCAGATTATTTTAGGATACACAATATGCATATATGGTATGTTATGTCATTATGGCATAAGATATCTGAATATTCTTATATTCACTAATATATATATATTTCTGTTCTTGAACATGGAATAATTAAAAAATATGTAAATAAGCTCTACACGTATGAAATAATGAAAGTGGTTTTTTTTCAGTTCAACAGTAGAAAGTGTGCATATTATTCTACAGCTTAATACAAATTACTTCTCTTATTCCCATACAATGACAATGGTTAAACTCTGCTGACAAAAGTAAAACATTGCAGTGAAGTGGTAACAGGAACTTTTATTCCAGATACATGAAAGGCATAAATACATATATACATGCTTAATTACATAATTATGCATTCAGGGGTCATTTAAAGTGCCATTTTTCCATGTGAAAGTGTAGAGAATCTGTGAAGTTTGCCTGTGAAGACCTCTTAAAGATTTTATTTTTTTTTTTTTATGTTTAAAATGTTGAGTGTAAATGAACACTTAAATAGTTCACTATTGTACTTAAGAGAAGGATAGAGAACTAGCAGTTGTTGTTTCTTAATCTGCAAGGGGCTATTTCCATGCTGCAGACTCAGGCAATCAGTGCTTTGTTCAGAGGAACCCTCAAGAAACCCATTGCAGGTTTTGCCTGAGTCAGGACTGTGAACATGTTCTGTTTGTATTGTTACACAGCGTATGTATTTCCAATAAGGCTTCCCCTTGCTCTTAGAAAGCAACAGTTGGTTGAGAAAACTCTTTTGCAGACAGTTACTGTTAAAACTCCTGGAGATGGAGTATTCCAGCTTGCTTCCGTTGGCACCTTTAAAAGTGAAGGTTACTGACACTGTGTCAAGTTAAATCTGTGGGGTTTTAAACTCCTGTGTGTTACCAGTGTTCTTGTTTAGTTTGGTTTATTTTGATTAAAATGCTTTTCCATGTGTCAAAAAAAAAGAAAAAAAAAAAGAGCAGGAAATTTAAAATTTAGATGATGAACCTTTAGGAACACCCAGGATTTTGTTATTGATATGTCCTTATTATAGCTGACAGTAGACCACTCAGTCATTTTGAAGTTTAGTTTCCTATAGAAATAATACTAAAATCTATAGAACTGAGAAGTTTTGCCTTTGCCATTGAGTTGTATAAGCTTAAGAATTTGTAGAAATGTGATTATTCTCTGAAAATCAGTACTGGATGTCTTTTTAAAAGTTATTGTGTCTCAGCCAGAAATTTTTGAGATTATGACAGAAATTGCTGGATTAAATTATACAGCTTTTGTAAAGATGAAGATCAGAACTATGAATGTAACTTGTTTCTCTCTCAAAAATATATAACTGTCCTTTTTCCTGTAATGGATTGCAATGAAAAATTAAAAATAAATAAATAAATAAATAAATAAATAAATAAATAAATAAATAAATAAATAAATAAATAAATAAAGGGGGCTTTAACTCAGTCTCCTGAACCGATCAACTGCTTTGTGCCTGGTGGTCTGATTTTTAACAATTGGAGCAATTGCCGCAGAACCACAAGTGCTTATGGCACCTAATTTTCAGAGTTCATGGTTTAAAAACTAAGTCAGAGTATGCTGTCTGTTCTATTACTGTGTCCTTTGGCCCAACTAACCTCCACTGTGCAGCTTTTGACAGGGGACAGGGCTTCTGCTTGCAAACACAGTGATCATAGCATGTGAGCACATACATTTCCTGCCGTGGAGAGAGGCAGCTTTTCCCTCTTTTTCACCTTATGGCCCATCCATCCTTCTAGTTGGATTTCCCAGGAATAAATTTGAAAATTTCAAATTAGATTTTCTGATGTTGAAGAAGTCAGGGAGACTATTGGCTTTTACAATAACTTTTGTAGCTGTTCATAGATTTGCTGGATGTGTTCCAATATATAAAATATTGTGTTAGTTGAAGAAAGGCTATTCCTTCTAATCAGTGACTGTTTCTGGTATAGAGCTCCTTCTGAACTGTATTGTATTTAATGCATAAAATATCTGAAGAATTTTTATGAAGTAGAATCTGATGAATCTTTGAAAATCAATTCCTCAGTGCATTAGGTATACAAGGTAAAAATGTCCACACAATACCTGAGTTTTGGAAATGCATTGTCTTTTTAGGGTATCTGTCTCATAATTTTATGTGCATTATTATAAACATAAATATAAAGAAGAACCCTATGTAAATATAAGGCAGTCATTCATATTTCTTTTTATTTTTTACAAAATATTGATGTATATACAGAAAAAGATTTATGAAGTTTTGAGACAAATTAAGGATAAAATTAGGAAAAAGTTTCAGATAATATAATTTTTGGATAAGAAACACTGATATTTATGTATTTATGAAAAGCTTCTTTTAAAAAAATTACCTAATCTGTCAGTCAGAAATCATGTTCTGCACAGTCATGATGTCAAACTGCTGTCTGACAAGATGTGTAATTGACTGTGCAGCTGAGATCCGTCACATCCATCTATAACCAGGTTTGCCATGAACAGTCTATCACTTCAGTGCACTTTAAATAAACTAACATTTTTGCTGTATTTAAACACATTTGTTGGTCAAACACTGGCTAATGAAAGCAGAAGTCATAAGGAAAGACCTGTTTCCAAGCTATCTAAAGCTCAACATCACAGTTCACTAAGGCAAGTTTCCTGGGCCACTGGCACAAGTTTCAAAAGAATCCCAAGAGATTATATTAATTGTATTTTTACTGTGAAAGATGATCCTATAAAGATGTCTCCCTTTTTCTTTGGTTCTTCTGTTTCACTTATTTTATTAATTTCTCTCTTAGTCTTCATTTTCATAGCACTGATTTGTGTCAAAATCCCCAATATAACCATAGCCTATTTTTAATATTTGATGAAAGGGCTTACCCCAAATAGCATACAGTTTTCTTTAGCACAACAACTACTAATGTGGAATAGGGGGAAATCAGTTTGTGTATAAGTGCAGCTTCATTGCTGAGTTTCCTTTTCTAATACTTTGACTTGTTCTCACAGCAGCAGCTGTTTGTCTGCTTCTGTGTTGGTCATCAAGCTCATTTTAACTCAGTTTGCTTGCATGTCCTGTTCTTACATACATGACAAAAGGAGGGCAGAGTTTCCAGTTCCTCTGGTTGCTGACAGAGGAAGCCCATAGTACTTGTGAATTATTATCTCTTCCAGTGCACAATAAAATGTCACCACCATGTCACAGCAACAATACACATGCTGACACTGGACTTGGAAAATACCAAAAGCGATGAGGGCCACAGCGGAACCACTCAGCTATATGCTTGTCGTCTGAATACGCATGGAGAACATTAACTAAAATTCCCAGAATAGCTGTCAAAAGATTAAAGATTAACATATTTCCATCTTCAAGCACGTGGAGTCGCACATTCAGATTCTCACTGCTTTGTCCATGAAAAAGCAGTTCTCAAATGAAGAATGCTTCTTGCTTTATTTTTCTTTTTTTTTATAACTTTTTTTTTTCTTCTTTTTATATTTTCCTGACTAAGCTTGTGCAGAGTTCATTAAAGGTACCTACTAAGACTGGGTATATGAGTCCTCCACAGATAGAGTCCCAAAAAGGACCATGATCCCTGGCTATTGTTTTGACATGTTTCATGAGTACAGAATCAGATACTGTGCAGGCAAATGTGAAGCTGGAGAGATGGTGAAGTGTCCAGTTATCCTTTGTCACCCCTATCTATGGGTATTTGCATTCTCAGGTTCATTCTGTGTTCAGACACTTTTTGTAAGGTTGCTTTATAACCTTCCTGCCACCCTTCCTTCACTCCAGCCTCATAATTTTTTTATTCCCAGCTTCTTTCTATGGCACTGAAAACTCTCTGCCATGTAACCTAGAGCATTGTTAATTCTTACTGTAGCTTCCTCCTTTAAATTCTTGCTTTGCTGTGGTTACCCTCATATGTTCCCGTTTCATAGCTAGGAGTTCTTGGTGTCCTTCTCCCTCTTCCACAGCTGCCCAGCTTTCTCTGCATAACAGAGGGATGGCAATGAATGTCTGATTCTACTTTTAACAACAGTAAATCTTGTTCTCCACTGCAGTACTTTGCTCATATCGTCAGGAGAACTGAAACTGGTATACTTAAGGGAAAAAAAAAAAACAAAACAAATCAACCAACCAACCAAACAAACAAACAAAAGCCCCCCAAAAATTCTGGTCATCTAGGATTTTGCTTTTGCTTACCTATGTTGTCCTACTGACTCCTCTGAACAAGTTGATCAAATTTTTGACCTTACCCATCAATTTCCGTAGTTACTCCATATAGCTGGGCTTTGTCCTCTTTTTCCTTCATTTCTTGCCCTGTTTCTTTTTTCTTTTTTTTTTTTTTCTCTCTTATCTATTTTTCTGTTATTTCCCAATATAACCCTCCTTGTCTCTATTCTTTACTGTTGTCTTCAAATTCTCTTCTTCAGGTCTGAAATTGCTGTCTCTCTCCAGTTAAATTTGCTGATCTGAGTGTGCTGGCAGCAAAGTGAAATGTGATGAAAACCTGATCTCTGAAGGGTTCTTTGCTGGCATATTACTGATCAGATTTTTAGTAATTTTTACTTTGCTTCCAGCACACTAATTGAATACAGCAGAGCAGAACAGCAGGGGACAAAAACAGAAGACACTGAGTCCTGACAAAGGCTTTCTCTAGGGGTAGGTGTTCAATTAGCATCTCTTATTAGATAGCAAATGCTAACTACCCACAGACAATGTAGCACTAGATCATTCTCAGATTGAAAATCATTGAAAATGTACATGTGTGAATATTCAGACAAGTGCTGAAATCCTGGGTAAAGCTGTGAGCCAGGTTGCCGATTTAAACTCACACAATCACAGAATACTGAGTTGTAAGGGACCCACAAAGATCATTGGGTTCAACTCTTAACTGGCATTTTAATATATAGTTAGAAAACAACAATTTGGAAGAGGCAGGAAGCACATGTATTTTCCCTAAATAAAATGCAATATGTAGATTTTATCTGTATTTATCATTTATTATAATTGTTAGGATGCATCTTGTGAAGCATCCTGTGAGATTTAATAAATTGTACTAAATATAAATAAAGTGATTTTCTTTCTGTTTCTGTTAGACTGCTTCATAAGCATTTGAAAAATATGTGTTATATTTGCTGCATTATTTTTCCATGTAAGCAGTGGTTGTGACTGCCAGTGAAAGGCTAAAGGGTTGAGAACAAATGCAGATATGTATTACAATCTCAAATGAGAGAAATTCTAAACAGAAGGAAACTGGCCCTTGAAATGTAAAATGACAACAGACATGAGTTAACTGTGAAGCTGATTTGTAGGACACTTTCTGTTTTAAGACAATGCTTCTGTCATTCAAGTATTTGAACATCTGGATGTAGACAAATCTAAGGTACCTATCACGGTATCACTGAGTCACACAGGATTAAGGTTTTCAAAGAACCGATAAGAGAGAGAACAGATAAATACATGCTTGTTTCTACATTACAAAAAACAAACAAAAAGCAACAAAAATAAAAACCCCAAACAAATGAAAAAAAAAGTTCTCATGTTCTTGTACATGATATCTAACTCACATGTGCTTTTCATTGTTTCTTTATTTATTTCTTGTTCAGGACACTAATAGGGAAATTCTTCTATTTGGAGACACAAACAGGAAAGATAAGAGTTGTTGAATTTCATGAGGGTGCTTCTAAAATCTGAATTCTACTTCAGCTTTGTTTGATTGTTTTTAAGCTGTCAGTATATATTTCTTCAAGAGTCGTATGAAGATACAGCAAAACATTAAGTACAGATACCTGGATGCCTTGCTAAATGCAGTAGTTTAAAAAATTGGGTTTAGTTTTTTAAAGTTTTCTTTAAGTAGTTTTTGCCACTGAGCTTTACTAAGTAGCTTCCTATACTCACTAGGCTTAATCCAACAACTTGTTATGCCATCTAATTCAGCTAAATTCTTAGGGACCATTCATGTAACTGGCAGGAGGGCCCCTTAGGGAGTCCTAGTTTGGGATTGATACTGCAAAATTTGGAGATCACCTCCTGGTTATTGTCATGCTCCTCCCAAATACATGTTGCACACGGTGCAATCATCACCATTTATGATTAACCTAGATTTTCTTTCTTTTTCAGAATACAGGCAAATGTTTAAGGAGTTTTCTCAGCCTGGGAATTGCAATATGATTTCTCCCTCAGTGGAGCTATGATTGGGATGAGCTGCAGGAAAAGCCCCTGCCCTGTAATTCAGTCTTTTATTCTTGATCTGGTCACCTGGTCTAAATTTGTAACTTTTCTGTAGACCACAGGAGATCACTTTTTCCCATATATTTCTCAGCCTCAGCTCAAGCATCCCTCCCAATCTTGACAGCAAGAGCTACATGATAAAACAGGTGTCTAGACATCGTTATATTGCTTTTCTTAGAACTAAATAGTCTTCAGTCTAGATGCCCTATAAATAATTCAGACAAGCTAACTCTTTGTGAATTAACACTGCCTCCATTTCTTTAAGTGAAGCACAATGACTGGTGTAAAAGTTATTCAAGGTTTGTAATGTTTCCTTGTTGCATAGTAAAATAGATTGACATTTGGGGTTTATACACTATAACAGTCAAATTGCTGCTCTAAAGACAGTTTGGGATTTCAGTGTTGTGATTTGGTTTATCTTTCTGATGGCCTCTTCCTTGCTGCTGCAATTTAACTGCTACATGTTTTTAAAAGTGTATCGCTTTGCATATTTTTATTGTTGTTTAATTTTTTACATATATGTATTAAAATACACTCTCTATATGAAGGAAAAGGGGACACAGAAAGGTCTCCAATCTAGCGACCACTAAGAATTTGGAGGTTTTGTTTCCAGCTCTGCAACAGATTCTTGTGTGACCTTGATCAAGATGATTAACCTCCATGCAAAATGGGGACAATTTACCAGTCATATGTAAAACCAGCTAAGCATAGTAAGTTCTTCAAATCATTTTGTGATCTCTGGTAGGTAGGTACTCTATATGTACTGAATCAGGTAGAGGAGAGAAATGGTTGGAGCTAAAAGCTAGAGCTGAGATAAATGGAAGGAAAAATATGAAGTAAAGAGAACAGAGAGGCTAGGAGGAGTGGAAAGATGGAACCAGTTGGGTTCAGTTAGAGGTGTTTCAATTATAAAAGATGTGGTCCTCTTCAGTGTTAGTAGGGCAAGAGAAGAACACAAGGACAAATGTGTTTGTCTGTCTACTTCTAAGCTGATGAATTCTAGGGCATTTCTGAACCTTGAGAATCAGCTATGCCAATCACCTTTCTTCAAAGTTCAAGGAAAACAGCAGTGAAATAATATATGTAAGTCAAAAAGGAAATAGTTTCTCCATTACATCTTTCATGAAGTGCTACAAATTATCATTGGAAAAAAAAAAAAAACCATATGAAGGAGAACATCCCTTTATAAGAAGTATAGCTCTCATTTAAGAATTATGTTTCAAAATGGTGTATTCTGCTCAGGAGAAATTTTCCCTACTCCACTGAATCTTCTATTTACTACTACAAGCATCTGGAATTGACTGATAAACATCAACTAAGCTGTCTTTTGGGTTCTTTTGTTGTGGAATTTTGTTTGGTTTTTACTTTATTTAGGCTCATGCACCATGTTTTTTCTTATAATTTATATATATTCATTTTGCACACCACCTTTTATGCATGGGACCCTAATGTATTCTGAATCATGTCTCAGTATCCAAATGCTGTTTTAATCAATATTCTTATTCAATTGCAAAAAAAGAGTACATTTTCAGTTCTATTTCCAAGTTCATTCTCCAATGAAATTGGAAATAAAAATAAAAATAAAAGAGACAACAAAATTGTAACAATCTGAGTGTTTTAATCTACCACATTTTAGATGGCTGTAGGTTTTTGCATTTACTACTGCTGAACAAGATTTATCTCAGTTTTTTGCTTTCATAAAAGGCTGATGATTTTCACTTCAAAGATTGAACAGAGAAGCAGCAATTGGTAATTGCCTGAGTGTAGAGTGAGTGTGGGAAAAGGAAGTATAGGGATAAAGCTGATTTTCTATATATAGTATATAATGTTAAGACACATGATCAAAATTTACCTAGTTGCAGTATTTAGCAGAAAGCAACCTGTGATGTTCTGAAACACTATTTAGTTGAGCAGTCTTACATTGAACTATACTAATCATGAATGAAAACTTTTTTGACTAATAACTGGAAATCCACTGCAAATTGTGCTGTCTAGTAAAACAGTTAGGATCACTTTGGTTGGTAGCCTGGCATTATGTTGGCCTTCAATGCCTCAAAACTGTTTGTCTGAAAAACCCTTGGATAGACTCTATTTGTTCTCCAGTTCAAATGCCATTACCTGGGACAGCAATTCTAGCATGTGCTGAGCACCATCAGTTCCTCTTAACTGCAGTTTAAATGAAGGGGCACAGCCCTTCTTCGGAGATGTAAAGTAGTGTCAGCACAGATTCTTAAGCTGAAATTCAGTTCTTTGCGGAAGGTCTGCACAAAGCCTATATATCATTTAAGTGCCACTTAATTCTTTATAATAGAGCTTGGAGTGGATTTGAAGAATCTGATAGGCTTTTTGCTCTCTTGTCTGCAGAGGGCTGAATTTCACCTCTGGTGAATATACACAGTAAAAAGGCAACCACACTGCCTCGGGAAATACACTGTATTTCTTTGCTTTTGACTAGTGCAATTCAGTTTCAATTACTGATGAAAATTCTTTGATGCTATGCTGATAAAAATCGTTGTACATGTTGCTCCCTCCCTATATTGCAGTTTAACTTCACTCTGGTATAATGGGCAAGACAGAAAATGAAAATGCAAAATTAGATGTAGTCCTGTAGACTACAGGAACGGGGCTTCCCTTGTGCCACAGTATGTGAGGGACTGTGTGTTGGTGAGGCTCCTGAAGCAAAGTGACAGCTGGGTGGGGAAGCAGAATTAAAGTGATTTGAAAGCCTGTAATGAGGAAGAGACCCCAGGGGGATGCAGAGTGGGGAGATGGGGGGGGAGCTGAGGGAGGCACAGGCTTGCCACTCTCTGCTACACGTTTGGGACTACTCCTGAAGATGTATTCAGGAATTTCCAATTGTTCATGAACGTTTCATGTCTAGTACTATGGTTTGAATTTTTGTGTCACTGGTATTGATCAACACTAGTGCTGGTTTAGTGTGATGAATAAATAAGTAAACCATTTTGATACTGATTTTCCTTTAAACCATATGAGCTGTATAGCTTTTCCCTGCAAAAGAAGTTGTTCTGATTCTCAAAGCCTAAATGCATAAGCTGATCTATACACTTAACACAAATGTTTTAGACTTTATGTTCTGTAAAGTACTCTTGGTATGTTCTAAATTTGCAGATGTAACCAATACCCAGATCAAGGGCCCCATATATTTGTGATAATACCGGTAGCTGCGTTCTGAGATAGGAAGCAAGCAAACCCTGGGAGTAATTTGTAGAGAAGATATTTCTTTTTTTGAAGATTAGTTCAAATTACGTTTCCAGGAAAATCCTCCAGCTTAGACAGTAGAGGCAATATAGTAGACATTTCGGTGTTTAACTGACTATTCAGTCTTTCAGTGATCCTTCATGTTGTTGAAACATTAATAGAAGTAGCCGTTTCAATAAGTGTATTGTGAAAGGTATGCATGCAAATGGGTAAGCTTTGAGTTAACATTTTGCTGAGCTTTTTATGTTAAGCCTGCAACTGGATACATGCCTTCACTGACAAAGGATGAGCAGTACCTGTAGAGCCCAAGCACAATCCAGATTTCTGTGTATTATGTGCTATAAAAACTGAGTGGATTTCCTTAAAAAAAACTATAGTTGTGAAAATTATTTGAGAATCATTCCATTAGTGAGGTATATATTGCCTAATGAACAGTGCAAATTCCTATGTACAGGTTTGGGAGCTGAAGTGTTTTTTATAATGAAAATCTTAATATGAATCTCAAATTGAGCTTCCACTGAAAGAAATTGGTGTTTGTTATATTACTAGACCTTACCAACACATGTACCAGAACTGAGGACACAAGTTGTTTAGTGTCAACATATTGGAAAGGATTTTATTAAAATTCTTTAAATTGTACTTCTATTTCTTGTCATAATCCAGTGGCATTGGGAACTGTATTCTTAGTAGTTCCAGACAGAGGAAGTCAGACTGAATCACACATTCAGGTGAGCACAAAGCTGCAACTCCCACTGGGATAGATGTGCACTTTTAATCTTCTTGGACTCCAGATTAATTTGGTGCAGCACAAGTTTCTTGTACCCTTATCTTCCTGACTATCTGTAATTCTCTTTTTGGTGGGCTCATGACTATTGAAGGCATGTTGTGTGTATTGCTGTCACAGATCAACACAGAAAGGCATAATCTGTGTCCTTGTATGTGGAGCAAGGTCTGACCTTGAATCCTGGGGCACTTACGCACAAACTGAGGTCGTGAAGCTTTCTTGCAGTCCAACTAAGGATTGATGAGATGATCTCTGAAGGAACTAAAGATCATTTTCTGTGGACTGTGAGCCTTACTGTCTGCAAAATTAGTTTGGGGAATCTTACCTTGTTTAGCTTGAGTGTATGGCACCCTGCAAGTGTGTGTATCTCTATATAAAGTATTTTATGAAAAGTATCCCAAACACCCCACCCTACAATTTTGTCTACAGGGAGAGAGTGAAAGAATAGCAAAATATTGCATGTTAATAATATTGTTTAGTATTCTGTGGGAAGGAACCGAGATACTACAAAGGTGAACTCAAAAGAAGTAGTATTATAGTCCAGAAAGAAGTCTACAGGTATTAAAGTCCTTTTACTCCTTGCCTTGAAGAAAAATTTCTCCCTATAGCTCCTTTGCTTTTACTATATTGCAGTTAGAGCTGTTTTGTTCCAGACCGCTTGCTGTGTGTGACTTTGAGGAAATTTTGCCGATCCAGCTTGCCAGAGACACAAACATTTACAGGAGACACAAAACACACATCACACCATCTTTCAATTAGGGACTTTTCTAACTAGAGTTCTTTTCCCTTCTAGTAATAGTGTGGTTTTGCCTGTCTTTTTCCTCTGCTTATTGTCTCCTTCTCCATGATTTCTAAACCTTTGCTTCTTTCAACACCTGTCCACCTTAGGTTCCTAGTTTCTGCCGCTAACTATACCCCTACCATTGCAGGGATCACAGAGTTTCACAATAGCTGTCATTATGTTGACCTCTCCATTTATTATAGCTTTTCTCTTTCCACTGTATTTCTCATATCTATTTAGACTGTAAGCACTTCAGGATAAAGAGTGTCTGCTCAGGTTTATGAAGAGTCTAACACAATGGATCCCAGTTGTACGTCACTTTTAGGCTACCATGATTACTTAGGACAGTAAGTCTTCAATTGTTAGCCCCTCCAACAGTGTTTCCTTGACTGGAAGGAGCTTGAAATTAGAAAAACAGCTATTTCTATGTTCTTTTGTTTAATAATAGAGCTGTCTTTTGTTTTATTGCTGGCTTTTAAGTTTGAAATGAAATTTGTTGGCACAGCAGATGTTGTAAATTATTTTGTAAATTGCCTAGAGCTGTCTACATGATAACCTATTGCTGAATTATCAGATGATGAAAATAGACAACTCAAATGAGAAAGTGTTTAGAGATAAGTGAAATGTGAATTCTCCTGCCAATTGTTTTTGGTTTTGTTTTTTTCTTCTTCCTTCTCTGTTCCATAGCACGAATTATCAAAACAAAACAGTGGTGTGAAATGCTTCCATGTTTAGAAGGAGAAGGCTGTGATTTGCTAATCAATAAATCAGGCTGGACCTGTACACAACCAGGAGGACGGATAAAGACAACCACGGTAGGTCACTTCTCGGTTCTATACTTCTTCAATTTTTCATTCACTGTACTTTATTTAAAAACAGATATTGAGACTTCTAATTGTTTTTCAGCACAGTTATGTAAACTCTGTTGCCTTATAATTAATCTGTGTGCTCAAGTGTGGATGCTGAAATACACAGCAATGTTATCACAAAGGATAATATAGGAAAAGATAACCAAGGAAAATGTGTAATTCCTATGGATACTATGGAAATTATATCAAGGTTTTCTTAAAAGGCACTAGTGGTTTAACTAACATTTCTATATAGCCTGAAGACAGTATCCTATTGCTTCATTGTACATGAATTTTCTTTTGCTGAGGTCGAGTAGGGTGTAAAACTAAACACATGGTCTAACAGGGTGAAAAAAAAAGCTTTCACTGGGAGTTCTGGAGAAAATATTTTTGCTATTCCCACTATTCTGGAAAAACAAGTTGCACAAATAGATCTTTAGTTTTCAGTGAGACCTACAGAAGAGATAGTAAGAGATCCCTTCTTCCAGCTTTCATTTAGTCTTGGTTTGTTGATAAACCCCTCAGTTTTCTGATTGGGTGTCTTGGGGCATGTGCTTGTAGTGAAGCTGAAAGTATATATGACTAATAGTTTCTAGGGCCTGTAATATAACTAACAGATTTCTAGAAAATGTTCACAACATGCCAGTAATTCTTTGACTTAAAAAGCGGACAAAAATCTGAAGAGATATAATAGAGCAATTTTCTGATAGCTTGTTAGACCTCTTGAAATTATTTCCCTTCCTTATAATCTTTTTTTAGATTTACAGGGAGCTTGAGTGTAATTTAAATAAGTGCAATTTCAAGAATATTTAGTCTTAAAAGTACTTATCAGTGAGGACTAAATTAAGACCCATCATCCCCTGCACAATTTCTCTGTCTGAGCAGGAGACAGACAGCGGTATAAAACCTTTTATTGTTTTAGAATGCCTGTATTTTGGAAAATTACCATGATTTTCACTTTCTTTTTTAGAAAAGCAAGATTTGTTAGTGCTTTTTGAAATACCTACAAAACAAATTTTATGAATTGTTGTCACTGTTTTGATGCTTCTGTATTTACCAGATATATTATTCGTTATGGACAGGACTGTAAAACTTAAGTCAGTCTCTGAGGTCTTACTTAAATACAATTTTCCTTTAGATCTTTTGCATTCAAGTTATGTAAATCTTTTGCATTTGAGTTATGTAAGAGTGACATAAAAAAAACAAAAAACAAAGGAAGGAGAATAGTTTTTGAACATTAATGCCAGCTTTCAAGGGCAAGGAGATCTAATATGGTGACTTTGTCATACTTGAAACTTAGTCTTAAATTTTGTTCATTCAGAGGTATTTTCTGAATCTGAGGTAAATGGAAAACCCATGTACTGTGACACATTGTGAGCCATCATTTTAGTTCTTTATTTGATGTTTTATGCTAATGGCATGACTGAGTAATGCAAAGTAAGCAGGGGATCTATGCTTCAGTTTCTGTCTTTAATGAAGTGGTTCAGATATGCTTTCAGATTAAACACCAGAAGCCTGATTCTGAACTCTTACTTGTCTGTATAGCTCTTTAAAGCTATTGACATGAATGGAATGACTCATGAATTTGATTAATGTAAATGAAATCATAATCATGCCCCATCAGTAAAATTAAGACCATGGCAAGTGTAGTATTATAAAACAGACTGTCCCCACACAGATACATCATTGTTATTGGTGAGGAGAGGTTCTGCCAGAGAGACAACTGTAGAACAGCTCTGAGCATAAGCCCTAATCTAACAGCAAGCAGTTTTCAACAGTTGGTATCACACATGCAGACACACAACAAACACACAGTACTTTTCAGTCAAGCCAGACTAGCAACTCAGAATACATACAGAAGCACTGAATACCCAAGGGCGAGAGAGAAAAAAAGACAAGAACTAAAACAAAACCAAAAACCTACAAGAAACTCTAGTCTACAATACACTATTAATAGCATATTAAGAATTAAAAAAAAAAAGAAAATAAAATTCTTTAGCCACTTGGTTGAAGGGTAAGTTTTAGACAATGGTTGTACACTTGGAAACCATGTCTTAGGATGACTCCATGAAATGCATGACTGTCATTAAAAAAATCAAAACAAAACAAAACAAAAAAAAAAACAAAAACAAAACAAAAAAAAATTAACAGAAACGTTAAGAGACATTATTTACTGTAGCAATACTCTCAGATCAACAGCTGCTAATGCAGTCAAGTAATTTCTGTTTCAACTCCTAATCAACATGCATGAGTTGCCAGGCCCATCATGGTATTAAATTGTGCTGGGAAAGACCAGAAAAAGGGCCACCGGGTAGTATGGGGAAATAAGTGTCCAGACATATTGAATTAGTTAATGTAATTTGTAGAAATAATTCTTGACCACATCTCCAGTGACAGCCAAATTAGGTCCTTAGATGTTTAGCCATCAATTTTGTTAATACACATATGTTAATTTTATATTTGCAGGCTTTTCCTGCTGATTTAGCTTGCATCTTAAAGATATTTTTGGCAGTAGGTCTTGTGTTATCATAGTGATAGCAGATCATGTAACAGGGATATCACTGTTTGGTAAATGCTGAAACAATAATTTGCCAAAGCCAGAACAGTATTGAACTGTGATGGACTGAGACCAGCTGTTGTGATAATACCAACTTTCACATTGATTCCAGGAGGCTGTGTAGAAGTGGAACTTTTTAAGTACTGAGTTTAAAAGTAGCATGTAGAAAGTTGGGATTAGTAGAGATCATATGTAGGACATGAGTTCTCTTTTGTGTGAGAATATACTTTAGGACTCATAGTTAAATAAGTTTCTAACAAAAAAAAGGAAAATACAGGATTCATTTTCTGTAGGTGATTTTAACATTTAGCATTTTTTCTATAAAAATTACAAGCAAACAGCAAATGAAAATACCCATTGCTGCTAAACAAAAGTGCAGTTTCTGTAAATTGTTTGGAAAAGGCTGCTGTTACTTTATATTTTGTGTCAAAACTGTTTACACTTTCTATGCAGAGCCAGATTTTTCAACTGCCTGGCATTTTTTGTGATCACCTCTGGAAATAATGCAACCAAATCAGAATTGTCTCCTCACATGGCTAGCAGTGTTTTATATCCATTTTGTGCTCACTTTGCACAGCTATAAAAGACTACGCAAGGTGCAAGGCAAAGGAAAATCAGACTGAAAGTACACTCTAAATGGATCTGGATGTCACTTCTGCCCTGTTGTTCTTTCTACAAGGTGTGAATGAACCAAAGATTTTTCATCTGCTAAGAGGCTTTTAGAATTGAGGACTGACTGGGCAAACTGCCAATCTATGTATTAAGAAGCTGACTGTCAATACATGGAAACAATATGGGAGCTTGTAAAAGAAGATAGCAAGAGAGTGCTACACAATTGTTAGATATTTCAACATACTAAGTACTTTCATATAACAAATGTCCTTACAGTCACTTTAAAATTTCCTGCCTTAAAAATTTCTTCTCCCTTTGCTATTCTTATTACTCTTTCAATTATTTATTAAAAATCAAACTATATGATTTTTTAAAATAGTGCCAGGGGATATGTCTTTTTTAAAAGGTGTTGCTGAAAGGCCTGTCCATTTTATATTTCAAGTATAAAACTTGTTAGTGTATAGATGAGAAGATACACAATATATTGGTTTTACAGGGGAGATTAATTTTTAGCACCAAAGTGTGTATATGTTGTCAATGATCCATCACTACCTAATTGTTACTTAATTAATTCCTTCGTCTACATAATGAGATTTCAATGCATTGAGCTTAACAGAACATTCATGCGCCAGTTCCTTGGTAGCTAACCTTTTAAACCTTTGTGATTTTACTGCTAAATTAGCTGAAGTGGGAAATTAAGGAATGTGGAGAAGTTAAGAGAGAGCTCATGGTGGATAAAAGGTGTAATTACTCTGACTTGGAGCTCAGTGCTTAGCTAGTAAAATTTACTAAGGATCTAGCTTCACCAAGGGACCTGACTTCCTTAATAGAGTTTACTTACACACAGAGCAACTTAACATTCCAGACCATTAATATAAATGACATGCTGGCTGGGTTGGAAAGGAAATTTGTTCCTTACCCTAAAAAATGCAATACCTATTTGTATTGGCTGCAATTAAAATCAAGATTTTTTCTGCAGAGCTTTATCATACACATAGGTATGATAAAGGTAACCCAGATAAAATACACTGGTTTGCTTCTCATAACTGACTTATGAGCAATGTGTTCTCATTCATACCATTCCATTCAAGGTAAAAAGAAACAATATATATATATATATATATATATGTTACATATTTGTAACATACTTGAGAATTTACTTTTTTTTAGACTGAAGACCAGCTGGAAATGTCCTGAGGCCATGGTCTACTGGTCTGAGCTTGGGACTGGGAGCCAGAAACTCCTGAGCTCTAATCCCGGCTCTGACAGTGACTCCCTCTGTGGCCTTGGGTAAGTCACTGAACCTCTCTGCCTCAGTTTCCCCAGCAATAAAAATTAGATTAACAATTCTTAATTCCATACCTTAGTAAATTTGGGAGTCGTGACTTAACATTTTAAGAGGTTTAGAAATTTGGAGTAACTTAAAAATACTGTTATTTATAAATGTCCTTATTGGGAGTATTCATGTTGTTAGGTATTCATATAACCCTGGCATTCCTGTACTTAGCCCCACCTGCATTCCAACTCTGAGTGTTTCTAAATGTGCATTTCACATCTCCACAGGTCAGCTGATTTTGTTTGATTAAGCTGCTTTTGCTAGTATTTTGACATCCCGCCAGTTTGAGTTCGGTGTTCTTCCAGGATACAATACCTACCAAAATAAGCTTTCAGGCTTATTAGAGCAGTGGAATAATTCATGCATGCCATGTCAAATTAAGTTTCCCTCTTCCCCTTCGTCAGAAGTGGTCAACTCATGAAACAGATACAATAAATCCACTTGTCAGCAGTTCATCTATTAAGTTCCTTCACTGTCCTAACTGTAACAGGAACACTACATACAAACCAAGATTACGGAGGATACTTTTCAGGAGACTGGTGTATCTCCTCATCCCAATACAAAGAATAGCTTTTAGAAACAAGCAAGAAATTATGATCCTGAATTTTCCATCACTCATAGCCAACTGCTGGGGAACAAGAATCTTTCGCTATACTTAAGCTGTGGGGCCGTCTTTTCTTAATGTCCATGAACATGCATGGGTGTGAGTGCCTATATTTTCTCTTTTTTTGTGTGTCTCTCTCATGATGGCATGCCTGCTGCTGCCTTGTGAGCAGTAGCAGAAAGGGCTCTCATGAATGCACTTACGTGGTGAAATAGATAATTAACTCTTTCAGGTCAGGTCATCCTCAGCCGTACTTACTCTTAATTTCTTATTGTCACTAAGAGTCATCTGTATTCTTAACTCCAGTTAGATTTGCATGAAGTCTAAGACCATTGCTTCACCACACATCATGCATCACAAAGTCCTTTAAAACTAACTCAGGTCTCAGAAGTGTGGTTCTGAAATTGATATTTGAATAACGTTTTCCAAGGTCACACCACATAATTGGAAACTAGCCTGAAATACCCTTCATATGTTAAAGCACTTATGTGTTCCACCTTATATATATACATATATATATATATTTACACCAAGTTGAGAAAGGGTGGAACATGAGTACCTTCTGCTGAATATCTTTGGCAGATACTGTTAAGGTCAAAAAGTCATGATATTTGGATGTGTGACTGTACAGATGAACTACCAGAACTAGGTTACTTACAATTAACATCTCATTCTAGTGTAACTGGATATCTAGAGGATCAGTCCTAACCATTGTCCACTGGCCTTCTAATAGTTTTTTTTATTAATCTGATGTTCTACTCAGTAGTACTGGCATTAATTATGAGAGAAAAATGCCAGTTCTTGCCATGTCATAGACATGTGCTTCAGTGTACACTCTTTAGATCTGTATCCCAAGGCTTAGCTTCAACCTGTTGTTTATTTCCATGGCTTATAAGAGATTTTTATGTTTTGAGCAGTTTCTAGTACTGTCATTGTTTACAAAAGGTACCATAATGGGACATGATTGCAGTACTGAAACTAGATTTTCCTTTCCATTAATTTCTATATAAGTTAGTAAGGGAATTGTATGTCTTAAGTTTCCAAGAGGCTAATGGTTATGTTTCTAATTCTTGTGTTAAAAAAACAACTAACAAAACAAACCAACCAACCAACCAAACAAAAACAAACAAACAAACAAAAAAACCCAAAACCAGTAGCATGAGGCAACTTACAAGCAGAGTGGTAGGATGGTCTTCATGACCCCATATTGTAAGGACTTCATGGACTGAGAAAGCTAAATAGGAATAAAATTCTCATTAAGCTGAAGCCCCTCATGAAGGGGCCATGCTATTCCTGTTTTGAAAGCTGTGCACTTCTTTTTATTGAAATCTACATTTCCTATTTTCCATCATGCGTATCAATATGTACTTTTTTGTGTCAGATAACTGATCTTAAAGTCCTAAGCCAAAAATGCTAGCAAAGGTTTTGTGATTTTTGTAGACTTTATTATTGAAAGGAGCTCTCAGATACTTGAAGAACCACCTTAAAGAGATTAGGTGCCTTCCTCTGTCCTGAATGATGAATACTGGTTCTGCTCATGTCCACTGATTCACACTGCCTGAAAAGAGACCACAATTTGTTCCAAGAATAAAGTGTAGTAAAATTGCGGGCTAATTTGAAATCGTAACTTGTTAACATCTGAAATAATTCCTTGAAAGAAAATAGGGAAAATAAGGGTTTTTCTAGGGGAATTACGATATCTTCATTTTTATTTGTCTTTACAAAGTTACAGAAAATATGAATACCCATTTCTACATGGGCTATTTTAAAGATACTGCAAATCGTGTGCAAATAAGTAAAATGAATTTTCAGATAGATAAGATTTCTAGAGATATATTTTCTTTCGGGATTCCTTTTTGTTAACTCACATTCATATTGGGAGTTTGCCTCTAGTGTTCAGACCTATCTTACTATGTCTGCTTAGGGACAGAACAGTTTTAGATTCAGTGAGTAAAACGGGTTTCTGTTTAATGCTTAGGAACTAAACTTTTTCTTTATGATATAGATTGATCTATATTTAAAACCAATTTGAAATGAGCTACATTCTGTTGCACTTGAGGACTGAACTGTCACTTTCAGTAAGTAATAAAAGCTGGTTCTACTCAAGGCAATAATATTAAGTTTCCAATCATTTATTTAATGGTTTTGTGGAATAAATTCTGTTTTCAGTAAAAACATCAAGAAAAGCTACATGGGTTGATTTAAATTTTTCTATACTTTGAAACCAGAATTCTGAAATGTAAATAAAACTACATTTGTAAGTATTGACTGCTATATCATAGTGTGAACCTACCCAATGAATTGTGGACATCTAGGAATATTCAAGTATATCCAAGATTTTAAAGGCTGCATTTTAAGGAATGCCTAAATTGTTAAGCTGGTCCTGATTAAAAAGAAAAATACTTTAAAAATCTTTCCAAATTCTATAATTTTTCAGTACACCAGTAAAAATTTTGGCTTTTTATGGTAGTAATATTCTCACCAGTATCCTCAAGTAGAGAAAAAAACACTACATTTTAAAAATGGAAGGCTTATAGCATAAGCAGTTCACATCTATAATGAATGATTTAGTTGTCTCTATGGAAAACTTGCAGGCCGATCAAAGACTGGATGTGAAGAGACTGATAATAGATTTTGGTACTATTGTTTAGCACCTTAATCACCATTTACATTTAGGTAGGCCTTTCTACTGAAAGGTTATGATACTGAAATAGCATCCTAACTGGTCTAAGAAATAAGCGTGTTAAGAATCTGAGATGGACAAAAAGGAACAGATAAACCAAGTTCATATTAGCAATGGTAATATTTTGTCTTTTTGTGTTTTGACAATTCTTAGTATACCAGATAGACATTCTAAATGTGATTAAGTTTCCTCAACTTATCATTTTAGTGCATTCATATATTCAGGATATTGAAGGCGTCTGGCATAGGGTGAATATATGTGACATTGAACCCATATACTGGTGCCTTTGTGGGGTGACAGCTGGAAGTCACACAGAAAATGCTAGTTCACTAGTTGTGTTAACCAAGTAAATCTCATTCCTCATCTGCTAAACCAGGCAATTTTATACAGTGCTGCCCACTTCTACTATATATGCTTCATGATAGAGTGATATTGTCTGAAGGTTCTGATTTCTTGCATGAATATGAGAAAATCAATTTTCATCTAATAAGTGACTGTGGAGAGACTGTCTGAGGAAACAAACCTGAAGATTACTTGTGAAATTTGTGCTGTGAGTGTGTAAGAAGTGATTCAATAGATTATGTATGCTATCTAGTTGAACTGAAGAGGGGTATAGGATACATTGTACATGTGGAAGAAAAATAGATTTGATAATACAAACAAGAAAGTTGAAAAAGACAACAGAGAACTTGAGTACATAGTTTAAATCATGGATTTGTGGGCATGTAAAGTAAAACTGTGAAGGCTGGAAGCTGGCATGTTACATTGACATCGAGAATTTAAAATTCTGAAAGTATTGCACACCCATTTCACACAATCAAAGTGTTCATGGCACAAGTGTTAGAAGATGAAGCTGTTGCACATGTATATCCATTTTGGAGCATTTCCATTTTTAAGAATATCCCCAAAGATTTCTGTTAAATCATACAAAGCAAGCTAGAATTCTTGGACTGAACAAAACAAGCAGTGAATAAAGAAAATGAAAAAGGTTATGGTTCAGGGATTTTTATAATACATTTGACACATTATTTCTTAAAACCGTACTTGAAAATTAATTCAGAAAGGCCTGTCACATTGAAAACTGTCATTTCAACAAGATACTGATGGAGGACCTATGAACAGTGCATAATAACACTTAACAGGACTGTATTGATCTAAGTGGGGTTGGCCCAGGAAGTGACAGACTTGAGAAAGGTCTTATATTATTTTATTAAAAATGGTTTCAAAAGGATAAAATATGTTAAGCTCTTAAGTGTTATTGAAAATCTGTGAAAGGTAGACACATAACAGACATTTCTGTTTCCAGTATTCCCCTGCTATATTTTTGTTAACCATTTGAAATAGCAGTATTCAGTAGTATTATATCTGCATATAAATTTCTTTACCTTGGGGTAGACGTAAAGGATAAGGTTGCCAGTTTTTTCATCTAGTTAACTCCTGCCTGTGAGGCTTAGTTGTCAGCTGCTCCTTTTGTTCACTTGCATATGAGCATGCTAGGGTATGCAGAAAGACAATTCAGTTTATAAAGTTATGGGAAAGTGATAGGCCAAAGCTCAGGCTATTCCTGTTTTCCATTAGACCTTAGCAATCTCATTACATGGCTAAGATAGGAGGTTGGAAGTGAACAAAACTGACTGATCCTTGATCCAAATAAAGCCAGGCAAGGGTGGGGAAGTAAAATCAATCAGCAAAATATAGAATAAGACCTTTTCTTTCAACTGACAATGCAGCTTCTTGGTAGCCTAAACCAATCTAAATCCAGACTGCCCCTGTCCTATTCTCCCAACAAAGTCTGGTTGTATATGTCTGACCTCTATTTTGGTCAGGAGCTAAGTGCTTGTGGAAATGCCTGGGATGCCAGAGGCATCTCTTTTTCCCAGGTTAGTTTTCAGCCACATCAGCTTCTGATTGCAATACTGCAGATCAACTCAATAACAAGGATGCAGAGATACAGAGCAGTTTAAATTATTCTAGGCCAAAATCTATGAGGTCTCTCTGCCTTTATTACATAGTTCCAATGCTTTTTGTGCCATCAACAACTCCTGCTGGATACCTAGGTAGTTTTTTTTCAGCCAACACTGCTATTCTTCCCCATTTGCACTTACCAAAAAATTCTGAAAGTTGCCTCTGAAGTAAAGACAAGTGCATTAAATACATCTCTCATATGAAATGTAGTGAGTGGTGTACACCTTCATGAAGGGGATAAGATATTTGAAAGTCCATGTCCTAAACTGTGAAGAATGCTGTACTTTTCTGGAGCAGGGATTCTAAAGGCAGCCTCTCTACTCTCTGATAAAGTTACTTTACCTCTTTTCCTTTTTTTTTTTTTTCCCTTTTTCTTTTTTCTTTTTTTTTGTTTTTTAAATTTCATTTCTCTTTTGTTCTTTTTCTTTTTGTTCCTACCTCTTTTCCTTTTCCTCCATGAAGTCATGGGAATATCTTTTGAGAGTGATTTTTCCCTTACAGGACAATTCTTAGAATTGTTCTAGCCACAAAAGAGTTATACAATCTGTGGTATGGCAAAGTCAAATATGTAAACAGGAAAAAAGGTTTGTCATTATTATGGGAAGACTGATAGTTCTAACAACAGTAGAGGTAGCCTTCTGAATCTTTTCTCCCTCTGGATAGCACTTATAGGAGATTTGTCACCTATCTGAAAGACACTTAAGGCTAGGTGGTGTGAGGTTGATCTGTCATGTCTATTATGCCTAATCACTGATATATTGTAACAAAAGATGGTATTTTGCAGACTTTCAAGGTAAATTCCTGTCTTCCATCCTAAGTGCCTGAACCAAGGACATGAGCAAAATATGCCCAGCTTTACTATCCATCCAGAGGAGTGGGTACCTATCTAAACCTCCAGCAGGACATTCAAATTTCTGTCCACAGTGGCTTTGTAGACAGGTTAGGTATCTCCAAAAGACAATTAAGTGTCTTCGGACTGTTTTTTATCCAATCTCAATATAAAAATGCATATATGTTTCATGCAAAGAGGTATATATCCTCTGTTCTGTTCCCTGATGAGTGTCAGCTACTGGGCTTCGGCAAATTATCCTGTCAGTTCTCTATGGGAGTTCAAGATTTGTTTCACAATAGTTTAGCTTTGAAAGAGGAGTGAAAAAGTATCCTGATTTGAGATATTTTCCTGGTAATCATGGAATCTTCATGGATTGCAAGAACTAGACATTCAATCCTCCTTGCCATAAATAGGTCTGGATGCATCCTAGATGATTGGTCTAACTACTAGGTTGATATGCAAATGATGTCTGGCCTTGTCATCATCATCCTTGGTTGAGATACAGCCATGCCTTTCCTGATTCCTCCTGGTGAGCTAGCTAGACTTAATATACTTGTCTGCCTAAATCTGGAGAATAGTAGAGGGTCCTTAGTTCAGAAAGACAGATGTCCATCTCCTCAGAATACACACCCCTAAGTTTGCATTGCCAATGAAAATTTTTGGTTTCATTCAAAAATTCAGCCTAATGACCTTCAGCCAGTAGGGAATCTGAACAGAGGCTGTGGATATCTTTGCTATCGCAGGCTATCCAAAGGATCTGATTTACCTGTACAGTGGTGCCCTGGGCATGTTCAGTGGAGGCAGGGGAAGCAGTATGAAATGCATTTGAGGGAGGAAGATTCCAACCATTTAAGTTTGATGCCTCATTCTATAGTCAAGATTTATGTCTTTATTTTTAAATTAAAACAACCCCTCTTGCTTTCATTCCAGAAAAGAATTTGACATGGAGATCAGAGTTTCTTTTGTCTCCATTTCATTAAGTTTGTACTTGCACTTCTTAGATATGGGAATCATCTGATTTTCAGTAGGCTTTGTTGCATTAAATATCATGCCTTTTATCTTTTTTTTTTCCTTTGTGAACAGCTATTTTCTCTTTCTTCTCATACTTGGTGTAACTAACTCTACTGAAATCAATGCTATGACATCAAGCATTGATGTGTGTTTATATAATAACACCAGAGAGTAGGTCCTTTAATTACAATATGAATGGTTTTTTCAAATGGCTCTGTTTCATAAGTAATCTCTTTGTCCTTCTTAATAAATGATAAATAAGTATAAGACCACTGGCAGACATTTATTAGCAGTTCAAATGAAGAGTTCTCTGGTAGCATACTATGCAACTGTTCTGCTCAAAGGAGTGTGAAAATGTCTCTGCCTACATTGCTGAAGTAGTCACACTATTCTGATGCATTGGCATCTGAGTATTATGAGAGCAATATATATACTTAGTAAGGCAGAAATCCACTCCCATTCTATGCCCTAGAAGTAATATTTTAGGTTTCATTTAGGAACACCAAAGGAGAACTGGGCCAAAACATTCTCTTACTGTGTGTTGTGTGCCAAGCTTTTATTTGTTTTTGATTCAACATGTGAAATGAAACTCTTAACCTTAATAAAAGAATGGTTGCTTTTTTAGTGGTGAAATAGAAGAAAATAAAGGGAACTGATAAAATCACATTCTCTGCAATATAAAATCTTTAATAAAAGCTAGAAATGCATGATTTTATAATGCATTTATATTTTAAATGTGTCAAATTCATGAACTTTAAAATGAAACAAATTTTGGAGCATCTGTCAAAGTATTGCAGATGTTGCTGACAAAGCAGTCTATGTTTGAGTGTTATTTCTATTGGAATATATAGTACTGAGCATATTTGTCAGCTCTTAACAAAATTATTGAAGTATAGGGAATTTGCATAGACATAACACAATTTTTGAAAGGAAAACAAAAAATAGATAAGCACAAAACATCTGCCATCTAAATGTTTGTATTCATACAAAGAATCCTGCCATGAAACTGAGTGTTGCATAAAAATTTGGCACCATAGCTTAGAAGAGTATTGTAGCTAGGTTGTAAAAAGTGAAATATCTGCACAGCAGGGTTTATATGACTTTTCAGGAAATCTTCAGTACTGTTTTATAAAACTTAACCAAAATCACATAATCTGAACAAAATAGGGGAAAACAAACAAACAAACAAACAAACAAACAAACAAAAAACCAACAACCAACAAGAAACAAAGCCATAGTTATTCGCAGGCCAGGGATCTTAAGAATAACAGGAAGGGCTTCTATAGGTGTGTTGCAAGCAAGAGAAAGACCATGGATAATGTGGGCCCTCTCAGGACAGAAGTGGGAGACCTGGCTACCCTGGACAAACAGAAGGCTGAGGTTCTCAACAACTTCTGTGTCTTAGTCTTCAATGGCAAATGCTCCAGCCATGCCACCCATGTCAAGAAAGCCAAATGTAGGAACTCAGAGAATGAAGACCCTAAACCCATTGCGGGAGAGAATCAGATTCAAGATCTAAGGAACCTGAATGTGCGTACGTCCGCAGGACTTGATGAGATTCATCCATGGTCCTGAGGGAGGTGACAGACAATGTTGCTAAGCGACCATCCATCATTTTTGAAAGATCATGGCAGTCAAGTGAAGTCCCTGGTGACTGGAAAAAGGGAAATATAACCCCCATTTTTAAAAAGAGGAAAGTGAAAGACCTGCTAAACTAGAGACCAGTCAGTCACACCTCTGTGCTGGCAAGATCATGGAGTAGATTCTTCTGGAAACTATGTTATGACACATGGAAAATAAAGAAGTGGTTGGTAACAGCCAACATGACTTTACAAAGTAGAAATCATGCCTGATAAATTTCATGACCTTCTGTGACAGGGATACAGCATTGATGGATGAGGACAGAGCAACTGACTGTCTACCTCGACTTATGCAAAGTGTTTGGCACTCTCCAACAGGATATCCTTGTCTCCAAATTGGAGAGACATAGGTTTGGAATGGACCACTCAGCGGACAAAGAGCTGACTGGAGGGCTGCATGGAAAGAGTTGTGGTCAATGGCTCAAGGTCCATGTGGAGACCAGTGACAAGTTGTGTCCCTCAGGGATTGGTACTGGGGCCAATGCTGTTCAACCTTTTTGTTGGCAACGTGGACAGTGGGATTGAGGGCACCCTCAGCTAATTTGCTGTTGACACCAAGCTGTGTGGTGCAGCTGACACACTGGAGGGAAGGGATGTCACCCAGAGGGACTTTGACAGGCTTGAGAGGTGGGCCAATTCCCACCCATGAGCTTCATAGAGTTCAACAAAGCCAAGTGCAAGGTCAGGGCAATCCCAGACATATCTACAGGCTGGACAGAGAAGTGATCGAGAACAGCCCTGTGGAGAAAGACTTGGGGATGATGGCTGATGAAAAACTCAGCATGAGCCAGCAAAGCACTCACAGTCTGGAAAGCCCATGAAACCTGTGCTGCATCAGCACTGTGGCCAGAAAGTCACAGGAGATTACTTTCCCCCTTTGTTCTGCTCCTGAAGTACAGTTCTGGTATCCCCAACATAAGAAGGACATGCAACTGTTGCTGCAAGTCCAGAGGAGGGCCACAGAGTTGATAATGGGACTTGAGGACCTCTCTTATGAAGAAAGGCTGAGAAAGTTGGGGCTGTTCAGCCTGGAGAAGAGAAGGTTGCATGGAGACCTCATAGGTCTCCATGAGCCTATTGAGAAGGTGGAGAGAGACTGTTTGTCCAGAACTGTAGTGATAGAAGGAGTAATGGGTACAAATTTAAAGAGGTGAAATTTATATTGACTATTAGGAAGAAATTTTTTTACTGTGAGGGTGGTTAGTCACTGGAATAGGTTGCTCTGGGAAGTTGTGGATGCCCCAACCCTGGCACTGTTCAAAGCCAGGTTGGATAAGGCCTTGAGCAATCTGGTATAGTGGGAGGTGTCCCAGCCCATGGCAGGGTTGGGACTAGATGATCTTTAAGGTTCATTCCAACCCCTTAATATTCTATCATTCTGTGGTCCATGGACTGAAAAGCCAACAGTTTGAAAAGGGACCAGTAAACCTCACTATCAGAAACCAGGTTAGAATTGTTAAGTAATAAAGTTAACATGTTATTGTTGATGTTTTCAGACTGATTTTTATTGATTGACTTTGCACATATCATATGTTTTAAAGCCTGAAGTTGTTACAGCTTTGCTGACAAAATGATGCAGTGGAAGGATAAAATAGAGCTCCCAAGAGTTCTATAAATAATTCAGCAATTCCTTCCATTTCTTTATAGGGTTTTTTTCCCTCCTTTTTATTTTTGGTTGTTTGGTTGTTTGGTTTGTTTTGCTTTGTTTTTAATGAGACCTCAATCCAGGCAAGTTCTACTCACAAATCATGTACAAGTTGTGATATTTTTGCTAGCATCATCAAGACTGAAGACATTCTATACTGTATTGACTACAGCATCAAGTATGATTTTTTTTTGTATAAGTTCTAAGTTGTCAACATGCTGTATTAATAAAATTGCGTTGAATTCTCTGTACTTTAGTTCAAGAGTAGTCCACTACTTCATGTTCAGACATGCAAATGTTCCCAAATAAACCTTCTTATTCGATGAGATTTCCTTTTCGTGGATAGTTTTGTGCCTACCTGAAAAATGCAAGGATAGACACTTATTAAGAAGGAATGGTGAAATCACAGAATCATAAAATCATTTTGATTGGAATAGACCTATAAGATCATTGAGTCAAACCATTAACCTAATACTACCAAGTCCATCAGTAAACCATATCACTAAGTGCCACATTTATATGTCTTTTAAATGCCTTCAGGGTTGGTAACTCCACCATTTTCCTGTGCAGCCTCTTCCAGTGCTTGACAACCCTAATATTCAGTCCAACACACATATCCCCTCTTCCCCCTAGGTGGAAACTTGAAGCCATTTCCTCTTATCCTATGACTTGGCAAAAGAGACTGACCCTGACCTGGGCTACAACCTCCTTTCAGGTAGTTGCAGAGAACAATAAGGTCTCCCCTGAGTCTTCTTTTCTCCAGACTAATATAGACCTTTGCCTATAACTATTTATTTTTTGTGCATGAGGGCAGTTGTGAGGCTCAGGGTTAGGCAGCCTCTGCTCCTCACATCAGGCTCTGGCCTATGCAGTGATCCAGCCCAAGAAGACTTGACCCTTATGTGTGACCAATGTTTCCAGGGAAGCCAGCAAGTGAAGCAGAAGTGATCATGTACTTTGCATGACTTCTCCTCAGCAGTGTGATTTTTTTTCCTTTTCCATGACAGCACGACTGAAACTCCATTCTCTTACATTATTCTCTTACATTATATTACATTAATTGCTGCTGATGACAATGTTTTCTGCATCTTGCTAACCACAGAAAATTAGAATTTATTAGGGTTCAGTAATATTCTGTTGACCAGCATGAAGTGTGTATATTTCATCATACTGCACTCTTTTATAATAACTGTACTGTATAATCTAAGAAAAATGTAGTGTTTTCACTGCTAGTATATAATGGCAGCAGTAATTAAATCACAGTTGCTTGGCAGGGGCATATTTTTGTTCATACAATGTGTGAAAAGGTCTGTTGTTGATGAATAATGAAAGACTTTAAAATATCTTTAACCTTTGCAGTAAATGAACAACCATAAAAATAAAACTGAGTTCGGTAAAAGCACATAGGATAGAGATAATATTGCTCACAAGTTATTTCCAAGTGAGTTATTCTTCAGGGGCGTAATATCAGTGAAGAAACAAACTAATGGGTTGTATTTCTTAATTCTCTGATACTATCTTTGTGTACTATGAATTCTAGAACAATATCCTTTAAAAATGGTATTCCATTAGGAGACAATGAAAATAAAAAGGTGAAAGCATAAGATAAATGTAGTAAAGATTATTATTAGGACTTATTTCTGATTTTGTAGTGCTGACAGTACACATTTCAGTAGAATATTTTGGTCCAACGGTACTTCTTAAATCCAGAAATCTTCCCATAGCTCTTACAATTGCCACCATGAAATTATATACTTTTCTGCACCTGCCCCTAGAGGGGTCTCCATGGTGTAGGTGACAGGAGTAGGAAGTGAATTGAGGGTTTGGAAAAGGGCAAAAAGTATTAATACATTAATACAAAAGGTATTAATACAACTACAGATGAGCCTAGGTCCTTATAAAAGTTTTCTGGAAATGATTTTGTGAAAGTTTCCTGCAATATCTTAGATTCTCTTACTGCTGCTGTAAATCCTGCAGCAGCATCTGCGAACTCTCAGGCAGGTTTCAGGTGAGATGGTGGTTGTCCCAGACAGACCTCTAGTGTTGCTTCAGTTAAGGTCTTGCTGTAGTTTCCCCTTGCTACTTTATCATGAACTGCATCTTAAATATTAGAAATCTCATTAATATTCCTGAGTCCTCTGATGATAGCATAGCTCTGATAAGGGTTAATCAGAGAGTTTTCATCTACAGTGACTGGCTAGTCACTTGGGTCATTTGAGCTAGATGTTCATACAGGGAGGACAGTGACCCAGTGACCCAGTGATCTAAGAGGCTGCTCCTCTTCCAGTGCTCTGCCTCCCCCAGAGCCTGAGCAAGCTGAATTACTTGACTTGATCACAGGAGCAATTTGATCTTATTAGGAGGAATGATTTGTCTTTTACAGTCCTAGGGAACCATTTCCTCTCAAATTAGGATGAACACAAAGAGTGGAGAAAGCACAGGAAATGCATGACCAGTATGAGAAGTCCAGCAGCTATAGTTCCTTTCATAAAAGAGTTATTTTTGCTACTCTCTTTGCTCTAGTGAACCTATCTTTCTCTTGCCTAGTGGCGCAGAGTGGTTGGCTGTTAGCGATGGAGACTGTAGTACTGATAACATTTTTGGATGTAAAAATTTCAAAGTAATTTGTAATAAAGGATCCAACATTACTATCATCTTAGTAAAAGTGCTTATTAAAATAGGAGAGAAGACTGTATCTTATATGTCATTGGTAATGCATGGTAATAAAAGCAAATAAGCAAGAATTTTACAGGCCTAGGACTACATCTTCCATTCATTTAGGTGAGGAATGATATATTCACATTAAAATTATTTTTGGCATACATTTCATTTTCGTCCTTGGAAAAGTAGGCAACGTTGGAATCTGCAACACAGTTTTAAAAAAGAGAAAGCCCTGAGTTACAAAGGATAAGTGATTAAAAATAAACCTTATTTTTGGGATGTTTTTCAGACTGATCTGTGAATTAGATATTTACTTTGTGGGTAATCATAATGTGTAGTCATAGTTCTTCAACTGGGAAGTATGTGGGACATTGTGTGGGATCCCACACCTTATGGGGTGTGGAATATACACATGGAAGGGGGAGGACATGGCTGGGACAGAGAGAATGCTGAGGTGGTTTCAGCTAAATGGAAGAGGAAAGTGGACAGACAGTGCAACAAACAGAAAAATCAGTTTCTGTTCAACACCCAGTCCACTCATTTCCACTGCAATACTGACAGCTATGGTGGCCTGAGGGAAAGTGATTTTGTACAACTAATTTGCAAAGGTGAAGAGCTGAATGTCTTAGCAATTTGGTTTCATATTCCTGAATCTGAGTGCTCATATTTGGTACAGTGGCTTTTTTTGGTTTGGAAGCTTGCAAATGCATAACTTTTTGCATTCAGGTTTTCTGAAATACAAAGAAGAATTTCCTTATCTCCTTGTGAAACAGAGGAATGCCTGGGGCAAAGGATGTAGACAAGGGAGAAAAGCAAAGAGGCAAAAAACCTTGTGGATGGGTTGCTGCCACAGTGGGTCCATGTAAATGAAGAACTGCAAATTAAAGAGCTTGTCAACAGTTATTTATCTGTAGGACTTTTCAGAAGAGGGTGGTTTTTAAAGACTTTACATTTTGTTGGATGAACTTTTGCAGCTCTGAAGTGGAGCTGAATTATCTGTTTTAAAAATGTTCAGATGGACATACAGTAATTTCAATCACAAACCTGTTAGATAAGTTGTACACTCCACTCCCAGTTGCCTTTTTAGGCTGAATAAATACTTTAATTTGTTAATACAAATGGACATTGAGTAAAACAGATCAACTGAAGCAAAAATCTGGTAATTGCATATTAGCCTTGACTTTCATTTGTAGGCTCTGAATGGATGATACTTATTGTATATTTGTTCAAGCACACTATGGATATAACATCAACAGTTTACGGCGTTCAGAATAAATGTAAATTTTCCGCAGATTCTTATTTTCTTGTTAAGGATCAAAAAATATTTTCCCAGTTAAAAAAATAACCAAACAACAATCTCCATCTAAGTAAATGGGGATTTGATATGGGTCACAAATAGTCAACAGAAATGGTTTCAAAGCCATCTGCATGTCAATATATCTAAGGGTATGTTTTTCATCAGCTTTAATAGATTGTTCCTTGTTTAAAATTCCACTGTTCAGTTTTGATGATGGAAATGAAGAATGAAAAGTGCCAAGGGAGATGATACTGTAGTCTAGGCTATTTATCTTGGAGGGTCCCAGAACAATGAATTACTTTCTGATCAAGATAATTCCTTGTTCTAGGTCCTGGGCTATCAGATTACTTGAAGTGCTCATCATCGTATTTCCATCTTCTCCCTTTTCATATTCTATGCTAATATGCTGTAATGACACCCATTGGTGTCTCATTAAAAGCAAAATGGGAGAAATACATTGTTTTATTTATTGTACCAAATGAAGGAAGAAAAGAAAAAAGCCTGTTTTCATCTTCATGATGTGAAAGATGTTGGGGATGCTGTATCAGTGCAGATGTTAGAAGATTTGTGCCTTGTAAATTGGGTATGTTAATGATGTTCCAAAATGTTCTAATCAGTGTTTATTCTGTCATATTTGATTTATATTTTTTTTTTCAAAATGTATACGCATGTGATACAAAAAACCTTGAAAAATCAATAAGGCAGTTTGAAGTATAGGTTTCAAGTCAAGTACAGAGTTTGTTTTAATTAAAATAGTTGGTAAACATGTATTATGAATACCCAGAGGAGTCCTTCTAATTTGTTTTGCAAAGTAATGCTTTAAAATATTCTTTTCCTACCATGATAACAGAAGTCCCTTTCAGCATAAACTGGACAGTGTGCTACCTGATGATACAGGAAAACGTTACTGACTTTCTTTAAAAATATCTGAGAATTTATATTTGCAGGTTTTTATTCAGACTTCTGAACTGAGCTCTTGGAAACTTTTCAATGTGGTTGGTTCAGACTGTGAACCTATTTTGTAGCTTATATTGAAAGGAATATGAATGCTAGCCATTAGGTTGCTTCCTAGGAGTTAAACACTGCATTTTCCATTGCTTTTCAGATTGTCACTGACCATAAAAATTTTTTGCAGTTTTCTGGAGAGTTAAGTGGAATTTAGTTTAAGCACAGTAGATCATGGAGAATATTAGGCAGAAGAAAGACAACATTCTCCTCAGAGCACATGCTTCCCTGGGTTTTTAAATCAATGCACGCACATTGATATAAAAACACAGGGTAAGTTTAGGTCAAACCGTGAATTGGGTACAGAGCAAGTGCTTTCAGCACTAGGTAAAGCTGTCTATTAGATGATGTCTTGATGTAATGTATCTAAATATTTTAGGCATAATTTAGTTTGATCTCCTATGAATGTGAACCTAGTGATTCCTAGAAAGACAAGTAATTCAGATTGTATGCTATATTATTGCATGGCTATACCCCTGAATCTCCTCTGTAGGTACTGTATCACAGTAAGCCCAAGTGACATGCAATGTCTATGTTGTCCTAGAGGTGTTTTTAAAGAAGGAGCAATCACTAGAGATGCAGCATTGCTCAGCAGTTTTGTACTTAGCTCTCACACCGAAGTACAGACTGTACTTTTCTTAATATTTGAAAGCCAAAAAGAAAGAATATCTTTCTTCTTATTTAGCAGGCAAGTATATTACACATTGCAGAGCAGTTTTCTGTGTGAAACAAATTATTTTCAGTTTACCTTCTCTTATGTGCTTTTATGTTGGCAGGTAAGGGGCAATTTGGTATTGGGTTTTTTTGTTTTATTTGTTTGCTTTATTTTTAATCTTAATCAGGTGCTTGTTTTATTTATTTTCTTAAAGATTGTCTAACTATAACTGATTAAGGTATTATTGTTTTTTTTTTTTTTTTACTGATGAAAATTAATTTTCTGAGTTTTAATGTATGAAACTTGGTCAGGGCACTAAGTGATAACAGGATTTGTGGTGCAGAGCCTAGAGATGTGTTTATTTATAGAGTCAGTGTGTTAAACCAGAATCCCACCAAAATCAATGGAAGTTTTCCTGTTCACTTCACTGAAGTCAGAACTTTACCTCAGATTGAAGAGCAGTACAATCCACACAGTGTCATGTTGTATTTGTCTCTGTGAGACAACTGAAGGTGTGGTATTAAAATTAAATATATCAACAAGGGTGTTTGAGGAGCAATATTAATGGGGAGATGGATCTGCTGAAACCTAACTGCAGTCACAGCGTAGACTAAAGCAGAAACTGGGAGAACTGGCAACAAGCTATTTAAAAGACTGTCTGAAAAAAGTTTTGTTTGTTTGTTTTGGTTTCGGGTTTTTTTTGCCTGCAAGTTTGATGTAACAGTTATAGCCATCTTTGGATGTCTCTTGAGCTAGTACTACCGTCACTTGCTCAGCAAATTGTTTCTGCAGATCGTGACCTTAATAATATTTCAAAAGTAATATTTGTGAAAGGATGAACACTTCTGGAACAATTTCTCCAGTGAATGGGAAACAAGTGGATTTCCAGACCATTTATTTGCACTGTTCTATTTCAAACAGAAGTATTTTTTCTAATCAACCAGGGAAAAATAATATGCTATTTTGCATTTTTTTGTCTGTCCTCCTTATTTTTTCATTTTTGCCAGTTTGGACTTCTTTTGTTTCATCGAAAGACAGGTTTGGACTTGTTTAATTGAGAGTTTTTATTATAATCATCATTCTTCAGAACAATAATGAAGGAAAAATGCAAATAATTACCTCTAATAAGCCTCTTTGTTTGTTTGGTTTGGTTTGGTTTTTTTCTGTATACCAAACAGGTTCCCATCCTGTACCACTGCTCCACAGCTGTCTTCTGTATAACAGGAAATGAAAAATCACATTTCATATTGTGGGAAAGTGGTCTTAAGAACACTTGAGCGAGAATATGAAAATACTAAAAAATCCATTCTAATCGCATAAGAAGTGCATGATCTTAGTGCTTTCCCTAGAATTCCATACAATTTTGTTTGATGATGTCACATTTTAACATGTATTTGAGTACTTGCTTACTTAGGAAAGAATAATAATGTCTAGAGATTTCATTCATTGTTTCTGATTTTCACAAAATGAGATTGGCTTTCCTTACCTTAACATGTAATTGTATCCATGTGGCCTGGCACCAACCCAAGCTGGTAACAGCCTGGAGTTTTGGCAGGACCTAGAATTATGTGCAATATTCTGTGATTTTTTTGGCTATTATTCTGCTTGATAAGAAATGAACTTATAGGGGTGTTGATAACAACACTTTCTGGCAAATAGACAAGCACCAAGTTCCAGTTCTCTTGGTTTTATTTCCAGTTGTCACCATTGTGTCTAGTACACATTTAGAATGTTTTAGTATTCTACTGGCCAACTCAGTCCTCCAGGGCAACCAGAAATCAAATAAGCACTGAGCCCAAGTTCAGAAAATTTAAACTGCAGTCTTCTATATAAGAACAAAAACCTGTGTGTTTGTACTCCACAACTGTCAGTTTGAAAACCCCCAAATTTATTTTTCTTCTAGTGTGACTGAATTTACACAGTAACAGCAGAGAGAATTCATTTTCTAATACATTTTGGATACCTTTTTTTTTCTATGTATCAGACCTGGGTTTCACTGCAGATTTTGAACTTGACCAGGATGTCACAATTGCAAAGACAGTTGTAAGTGTTTAGAACACAGCATTTTCATTACTGCAGAGCACAGAACTTGGGGAATTGATAATTTTTCTTCTCTCCCCTTTGTGGTTCAGCTTTTGGCAAGTCATCTTACTGCATACAGAGGCTGATTGATCTCTCCCTGTGTGAAAATGGCAGGTGCTTGTTAGGCCCCCAGTGGGACTTACTTCAGTCTGTAGTGATTTCTCTTTCTTCATACAGTATTGTTAATAGACTCCATCTTTTGGGCTCTTTAACCAAGAAACAGAATTGAACCTGTTAAATATATCCAGTGCTCCATGTTTTAATTATGGCGCTTTAGTGCATGATCGCAGACACTGAGTTCACAGGACTTTAAAAACAAATGAGAATGAGTACTTGTCAAAATATAGAAGATTTTGTTATTCAAATTATCTGTATTCCACATCCTACAAAAATAAAGCCTGAGTAGACAAGATTTTAACTCAACATATTATCTTCCCAAATGAAAAAAATTACACTGGATGCTATTTTTTTTTTTTTTTAAAGAACTGTGAATTCATGAATAAAGAAACATACTTCTTGACTGAAAAGTAATGAATCTTCATTTTAGGAGGTTTTCAAAAATGTGTTTACATCACAGATCTGTGATTAAACAGAGATTTGTGATACTAATTTCTTTCACTTTTGTTGTTGGTGAGATAGCCTTGTATTTTCTCTGAAGCATTCACAGAATTAATTTACCCTCTAATATTAGAAGTGCTAATTATCAGTTAAGTTGTTCTGTAGATTATTAGTTTGGAAAAGACCATCATGTTATTAAACAATGCTCTAAAAAGCATTATTTTAAATCATCAGGTAGGGAGACTCAAAAGTAATGCTACATAAATGCTTCCAAAAGTCTTCTGTTAGGAGACTTAACTACACTCTTGGGACAAATTTGTCTATCATCAACTGGCAGTCATAGCATCTTATTATACCTTTGTTTGCTGGGTGGGAAAATACATGATAAAGACCTGTATAGATCTTTGTAGGCTGTGATTAGGTTGCTTCTTCCCCATTAGTATTTTCCTTTGATCAGGTAAGTTGGACTGTGAATTCACAGGTCTGTTTTCATTCCTTTAATTATTTTCTCTAATGTCTTCTGATACCTCTCTATTTTAACAGAGATCTTCTAGGTGACAGATGTGGCAGAACTGAACAGACTGTTCCAAAATTAGCTGTGTCTTGGACTGCAGTACTCTATCGGCTCAGTAGTGAAGGTCCTCCCTTTATATGCATTTTAGATAAATGTCTTGAAGGAAAGTTATGTTCAACCCAGTCATAGTCCCACTGCACTTTGCAGAGTTATTTTAGCCCAGAATCCAGTATAAGATCCTGTATCAAAGCCATTCATTCTTTATTCATGTAGATATAATTTTGGGTTTGGCCATACTAATTTCCTTTTTCTTTTTTTTCTCCCCCCCCTCCCCCCCCCCCCCGCTTTGTCTATTCACAGTTTATCAACCAATCACAATTGTTCAGTAGCAGGGATCAGACCTGCTCATTTACCTGGTCACACTATATGTGTTATTGTCTATTTTACCAGAGGTGATGTGGGATGTGCATTGTGTTGTGAGTTACTTACATATAGGTTAAAAATCATAGCGCCAAGAAGTGACTAATTTGCAAGTAAAAAAAGTTGAGGTTTCTAGAAGTGCAGTTGAGGAAAGTGCTTCATTTATAATTTCAATTTGTTAGGCAACCAATTAACTAGTTTCAATGTGGTTTTTTTATATATAAATCTTCATTACTTTTTAAAAACTAGATGTCTTTTAAATAAACACAATTTCCAAACTGAAGGTTTTCAGCATTTTGATTGGATTTAGAATTCCTTTGCATGCATGGAGAAAATGTAAATGTTATGAAACAAAAGTTCGTGTATAGTGCATCCTTCTTTATGATCTTCTGTTTTAACAGTAAGCTGGGTGGAAACACAGTTACATTAAAATTATCTTACTTTTTAGAAAGTGGTTAGAGGAACTTCTTCCTTCACAAAATTAAAAATCATAGTGTGACTTTTAGTAACTAAGGATCTGAGAGAACTATTATGATTGAATATGGGCTGCTAGTATTTTCTCTATGAGGTTTTTAGGTGTCATTGATTTGTGTAAAAGCTTCATATTCCAAGTAAGATTCTAGTAAGATTATACATGTGGTATTCCTTACTCAAATCCTAAGTTTAGATTTTCTTATTTTTAATATAAAAATGGATTTGTAGACCTCCACATTAAAATTAGTAAGGTAGTTAAGATTTAGTTTTGATATTGGAGTATCTCATGACTTTGGTGTAATTTTACAACTTATCACACACTGTTTTGTGTTTTTATTCTTTTTGTTGGTGGTGGTTGTTTTTTGTTTTGTTTTTTCATGTGGAAAGGAATAGAGAAATACAGAGCATTAGTCCATGAGAGATATTTTTTACATGCTTAAAGTGTTGCAGTAGCAGTAGGGAAAAGCTTGTGTAAAATACTTGAGGATTGCTTAGGGAATCTTGGCAGACCTATGCCTGTCCATCCTGATTTTATTATAGGAAAATCTTTATCTTTAGATAGCTACCTATGACTATGAGAAAGGCAATAAAAGACATAAGTTAATGTACCAAATCAAAAGTTAGACTGTATGAATTATACAACTTGCAAGTTAAAGTACAAGGAATTGAAAGACCTTGTTAATGAGGCTCAACATTTCATGGAGATCAGTCTCACTTTCATGAAGAAGGATGAACACAAGTAAATATTTCGCTCACCTTATTAAAAGCATTTGCCATCAAATTGTGACATTAGAAAGGTCTGCCTGTCTATATAGACTTTCAGATTTATGCCAAGCATGGGCAGTCACAACCACTGTCACTGTTATTTCTGTCTACTTAAATGCATAGAACTGCTCAATGGGATTTCTACACAAGGTCACTCTGAATTCATCATTTTGTTCCGTGATTCAAAATATCCATAATAACAACCACTGCTGCCATTGGTTAAGTACTAAGTACATGGGATTTCTCCATTTTCTTGCAGCGTGAGTAACATTTAGAATGCTACTACAAATTTGTAAACATGGTACAGGAGAGAAACATGGTCATTTGAAAGCATGTAGAAAGATTGAATTCTTCAGAGACAGACATCTCAGACCACGGCACACACGATTACAAATCCTAAGCCAAATGTGAGGTCTTGTCTTAATTGATGCCACTGCCCATGGGAACTGGCCTGAATGAGTGCTATGTAAAAATGGAGTCAATTCTTAGGAATTTGGTCCTGATTTCATCTACTAAATCAAATGAATGAGCGTGGGTTCTCTTTCTTATGATTTGTGTCATTTTTAAAGATATTCAAGCTCCAGAGCTGTGCTGCTATTGGGATTTCTGTGTACAAACTTGGTGACTTCACAGTATCTTAAATTCTTAGAACAGAAATTGCATTAAAAAGGCAATTGAATGAGCTCTGTTCAAGCTAATGTGGAGACACTTTTCTTGAATTCTCAAAAATTTCCTGTCTTAGCTTAACTGTTTCTCCTTAACTGCATTTCAAATATAAACCTAGTATTGGCAAAGTAAAAGAAATTCCAATGTTTTGATTTAAAACCACATCATTTAAGTAATAGATTAGTGTTCTCATTCCAGAGAGGCTGCTGTACCAATAAAAGAAAAACATATTTTAAACATATTTAAAACATATTTTAAATTACACAAATGAATCGATTTCCTGTGATCTCACACTCTGTTACAACATCACAAGTTAGTTTTCTCACTTTTAGCAAACTGAATAAAGATAGTATTTTTACGTTTCATTTGCAAGTTTTTGTTGTGGCTTTTTAAGAAAGTTTTGTATTCCTTGGATTAACAAAGATTATATGATTCTATGAATTGCATTTTTTATTTAGATAAAAATACAAGTTTTGAGTATTTTGAGTATTGACAAAAGTGCAGAGATTTTAACTTTTATGATGAAAAAAACTCACCTGAATGTGATTGACCAAGCTGAAATTCATCCATGCTCCAACTTGGGATAATACAGTAAGAACTTTGTCACTACAATCCCAAAGGCTATTTAAAGTAATTTTATAATATTACTATCAATTTTCTGTAAAACTGTATTTTTGACAACCATTTAAGTGCATAAATAATAATTGAAATAAATTAAGACATATGTAAGTTCATTCATCATCAAAGCAGCCTTTTTAAAGACAAGCCCTTTTATTCCATGCTACACAAGGCAATGCACTTGAAGTGCTTAGCTCAGTAAATAAAAAGGGATGATCTCCTACAGGAAACTAAATCTTGCTTTAAGGTATAATCAGCCCTGTATTGTTAGTGCAAATCCAGCTTATGTGCAACAATACAGGAATCTAGTCATCTCACTTGCACCTTCAAATTCAAGGCCTTTTTCAGCAACAAAAGACATGACACTTAATAATTTTACCCTCCTAATCTTTTGAGTTTACCTCAGAAATGACAGATATATTCTTGTTTTAACAAATGCACAAGATGTCAGCCTTTAAGTGTGCTTAACATGCTGCACTGTATGAATTGCCATTAAGATACATCTGTATAACAGAATACTCATATTTTTGCAATACTGGGAATTTATTTTTATTTCACCTGCGGCAGCAGGATTGTATTCTGGCAAAACTAGAACGTGAAGTCACTTGATTTTCATCCCCTTTGAGCAATGTAGAGTCAGGAATTGTTAATGGTGTTCATTTTAAAGCTGAAGAGTGTTATTAAGTACTTCATGTCTAACATTGGGAGTGCTTTCACAAAGCAGAAACAAAAAGATCTGATTCTAGACTAATTTCTGAAATTGCAGAACCATCAAAATTTTTAAAATTTTGAAAGTGCCTTTGAGTTGTAATGGAATTTATTGTTTAAAGCTTAAATCCTGATAAAATGTTTCGTTCTACCGTACCTACTTGCACTGTTTTTGTTATCATAAGTATACATATATTGTAGAAAGATCTTCAATGTGTATATTTCTTATTATAAGCAGGAGTCACCATTAAGAGATCAAGGCTTTCCAACACCTCCAAATACAGCAGCCTACCATAATTGCTTTTCTATTCTAGGCATAGGATTGCGCTGTAACTGCTGGCAAATTCCAATTTTTAATGGTGCCTGCTTTAAGTAGCAGCCTTTCAATTATATGCACCAACATAAAGCTGCTGATATCCTGTTCTAGCAACCTAGGCATAAAAGAGCATTTTGAAGTGCCACATGAAATAAGATAGTGATGAATAATAAGCTAGAAAATATGCTTAAGGAATCACTTTACTATCGTTACCATGTACAAATTATACAGGAAGAGCTGAGGGCTGGCATCTGTTTTTCAGCTCACTTCTGTGCACTACAAGCTTAGTATAGTTGTTTGCCTACAGGTATTTTTTCACTTATTAAGAATCAGTCAATCATACAGTTCCTAAACAAAAGAAAATCATTTGGTGACTGAATTTACTGAGAAGTACAAATTATGGTTTTCATAAGGAAGGTAAAAAAAATTGTACCTTCAACAGTTCTTCTAACAACATGTATTATTTTTTGTAATCTATCTGTATACCTCTTGTAACTTCACAGATTGACTTGTGGGGAAGAGGTTTGGTGTTAGATAATCAACTGCATTTCTTATTTTAAAATGCCTAGAATTATATCTAGGTTTGCTTTATCAGTATTTACACAGGAATAGCTTCTCCCAGACACAGACTGATGTAAATTACTTCCAGGAAATCTATCCTGTCTCCACTGAAATTTCCTTTTTCATTGGTTCTTCTTGCTGAATAGAGCAGACTGGGGAGGTGAGAAGGTGCTCTACACTTTCAGTACTTTTCATTTGGAAAATAATTCTTGAGAACATTATTGCATGAGGGTTCAGTCATAGAATTTCAGGCTTTTTGTTTCCTGGTAAGATGAATGAGCCATGCAGTTATCCATATGCAGTGCAAGGCTACACACTGACTTTGGTCTTTATTCAACTCTGTAAACTGCAAACTGAACAAACCTCATATATAAGATGTTTCTTATTTATTGAAATTATGCTAATTTATACTATCTCACTGCAGATTCTTAAAAAAAGACCTGCATTGAACCTAAACCAGGATCAAAGACTTTTATAGTGGGAAAGGCAACAGAAGCAGATTCTATTTTAAATTCTCAGTGCTGTTGGCTTACAGTATAATTCAAGTTTCACACTTTCCTGGAGTTCAACATCACAATTTATCTACTTAGTCCGTATCTTACTGGAGTGATGGAGAAATCTCAAGAGCTGATATACCAAGAAAGAGTGATACTATGATCTGGAGAGCTCCTTGAGCTGCCGTTCAATGTGACAGTTTCTTTCTAAACATTCTGGGTTTTGTTTTCAAATGTGAGTCAGGAAGAAGTGCAATCCTGAAATCAGCATGGTTAAATTGCCTAATTAAATATGATAAGCAGTTTTAGTTTTCAGTTGTTGACAAGACTTCTGCAGAGGGATAAAGGCATGGTTTAATTGCATATTAGGCAAGTTATGGATGAAAAAGACAGATGGAATGGGACTCACTGAAGTATAAATATCAAGAATCCCATTTAAGTTCTATGGAGAGAAGCAGACCCAGCATGTAGTCATTTTTCTTATCCCTAAAAAATCCAGTGTATATGGGTAAACTAGTAGTTTTCTATAAGTTTTTGACTACAGAGAGAGCCTGAGTGTGACTTTCTGAGTTTAGAAATACTGTGTGGGTAATGTGAAGTCTAATTTTAGTTAAAATGTAATGGAATACATGTAGAAGGTACCCACAGCCCTTCCAAAATATGTTAGATGAGGAAAGAAGTATATATGTAGTGCAGCACAGGTATATTTAGTCGACAATTCACAGTCACATGCAAAACAATGCAAGGGATGAATCTGACATCGTGATGGTGGAGAATATGTCCCCAGGAGTGACAGCCTTAGTAAAGAAGAATGACATAAGTGTTGTGCAGTTTCTGCAGCTTGTTTGGTTTTTTTATCTCTTAGAGAGAAATCTAATAAAAATAAGTCTGAAAAGATTTTTTTTATTATTATTAAATCAATAACCAGGTCTTACAAAGTTTAATTACATTTTACTGTCTTTAACAATTCTAATGCTGATGAGCATGAGGATGAAACAACCAATCCTACTTTGTGAAGAAGTAGAGATGAAATGTCAATGATTTTAATGAAAAGCAAAACCCCTTGCATTTTCTCACTTATAACAGGTTTTCAAATAAATTGAAACATTTTCTTGACATCATGATTAAAACAGGATGTGATTCTTTGGCCCTCACTGATGATTAACTCAGTTGATGGTAAAGCAGAATTTCTGCTTTCCTGATAGAGTAACAAAGAGGAATTTGGTGAAAGCTTAACAGTAGTAGTGCCAAAAAAACCTCAAACAAAACAAAACCAAACCAAAACCAAACACAAAAAAACCAAACAAAATAAAACATCACCCTATTAACTTAGTTGTTCCTAAGTATTATTAATATATCGTTATTTCTTATGGACTTAAACTCACACTCTGATTTATAAGGAAGGCTATGGGGGAACAGAATAAAAGTGCAGAAGAAGGTTGTTGGATGCGGAAAATAAAGACTGAAGTTTTAGGGTTTTTTCTCTCTTGAGATGATACTTTCAAATGTGCTTTTCTAAAACATTAGCTATAAACAGTTCATACAGAAGTGTTAATTTTGCATTGAAGTTATCCCTTTAAATGATTGCTTGTTAAGAATTGCTTGTTAATGAAAACCTGCTTTAGAATCATGTAAATATAGGTAACTATATATATGATTATGGCAGACACCAATTAGAAGGCTAGAAATGAAAGTTAGTCAAACCTTCCTGCTCACTTCCTTACAATCTTTGCATTTTTCAGTGGCAGTGCTGGTTTAGAAGGAAGCTCACAGAAGAATAATGGTTCAGATATAGAGTGCTGAAGAAAAACTGCATTAATCAGGGGAAAACACAGCCTTTACAGAAAGCTGTAGGTTTCCAGATATAAGTCAAAGGTGTTTTGTTATTGATGCTTCAATATCTACTTCAAACAAAGAGAAAGGGATGTTGGAAAAAGAGTTGTTATTTTGAAGTACCAATGGCATCTACAGCATTGCGACTGCTGTGTGTGTGACTGCAAAGTGGGCAGCCTCAGGGTGCAGCTGGCGGTCATGCCACAGTGTACTTGCTGATCAGCAATAAAAGTGCAGTCTGACTTCCGATTAGTCCTATCAATCCATTTTGGTCCAAGCAAATTAATGTGCTGTCCAATACTGTCTCATCAAAGGAGCATAGTGATAGTAGATGTCAACAGCCTTTGTGACACTGAATAAACTAATACTGTAAAAATGATCAGTGCTGTTCAGGTGGAAACAATGAAATGACAGGCAAGTGCTTTTGTGGATTGTTTGATAACAGACAGGCAAATAGCATAGAGTTCACACCTATGAAGGAAGCAAGAATGTATCACAGGAGAAAGTAATTTAGTGAAAATGTTAAAGGCAGCTTTTATAAAAAAGCTTGCACTGTCTAGAAGGAGGAAGTTGAGGAGCTAGTGGAAGCACCTGTATAACACTGGTTTTATGTGCCTAAATTTTTTAACTTGGAATATGAACCAGGCATTTCTTTGTTTGGTTTTGGTTTGTTTGTTTTTTGGGTTTTTTTTTTTGGGGGGGGGGGGGGTTTTGTTTGGCTGGTTGGGCTTTTTTTGTTTGTTTGTTGGTTGGTTGGTTTTTCTGTTTGTTTTTTGTTTGGGGTTTTTGGTGGGTTTTCTTGTGTGGGTTTTTTTGTTGTTGTTTGGGTTTTTTTGTTGTTTTTGTTTTTTTGGGTTTTTTTGGGTTTTTTTGAATATGAGAATGCAGGATATGTCTTAGTTGGTTAGTTGAATATCCAATAAGATTCTCAAACACTGTCCTTTTCTTCTAGTTAGGGTTTGGTGTTTGTTTTTTTTTTTGTTTGTTTTTGTTTTTTCTTAGAGATTTACATTTTTAAGTGTAAAGTTCTTTTTCAAGTGGCTTCCAAAAAAAAAAAAAAAATTAAGACTTCATACAAATTCTGTAATATGTTGTGACATATATTGCATTGTCTGCTTTGTCCTTCAATAACATTCTACCAAGGACAGTAAAAATACAAAACCAAATGCACAGCCCTTCTGCATCACTGCAATAATTAAGCCCAGCAAAGTGACTGCTAAGAATGCCTTACTTATGCCAGAGGCCAGTGTGGTTCCCAGCAGCCTTAAAAAGTTAAGGAGAAAAGGTGACAAAAAGGTGGAGAAAAGCATGCATGACTTCAAATGATGGGTCTATCTCAAGTCTGCTTTTGGCATTGTACAGTCTATATGGCGCAAGCTGACCTCTCTTCAAAGGGAGTCACAGCTCTGGAGAGGGCATGCCAGAGGGGGAACTCTGTCATTTTTTGAAAGGGTTATTGAAGGCCACTCACTGAGTAGATGGGAAAATGAATGAGAATTTCAGAACCTGGTCTAATGGAGTGATTTGTGTAACAATTACTTTAAAGACAATATTTTCGGGAACAAGACCTCCAGAAGGAGTCTAACATAATAGGATTCTGTCATAAAATTGTACCTTGAAATGGTAGGTCTTTTTGTGAGTAGCAGGATTTCTCACTTTAGACATAAGTGTTTATAGGACCTATTGGGTGCAAGAATAGTTATTTTTTCTTTTATTCCTTTTGCATATAAATTTCCACTTAGTCTGTTTTTCCTTTAACAAGCATAGCTCTATCTTTAGTCTTCTTCTCTTTTTTGTTTTGAATATCCCAGAATTCATACAGTTTTGTAACATAATCTGTACTTTAATTACAAGTGAGTTTCATGTTATGATTTTAATGTATGATCTGTCATTGCACTTTAAATTGCCAGTGGCAATACGAACATTATTCAATGACTTGTGCAAGTTATAAAAACAACCCCTTTTTTGTGCATTTGCTCCAGAAAACAAAAACAAAAAAAAAATCTACATTTACTGACTTCTGTTCTTTTCTGTCTTTGCTGCAAGCTGCCATGGCATGAACTCTTAAAACTGATGAAAGGATCATGGAAAATAGTCAAGTAAACTTTAAAATCAAGCCTAACATATGTGCTATGTTTGAAAAAATCAAGGCATATAAAAAGTAGTGAGTTTGACTGGATGTAAGAATAAAGAATATTTATCACATAGGATTTATAATATATTACAGGAATACCTTTAAATTGTTGCAACTAAGAGTAAAATTTTTTGAGACAGTGGATACATTAGCTAAAGTGTAAATTAAGACAGCAAATAAAAGACATGCCTTAGAGAGTGCAAAGGTTGCTATTGGAGGAGCATTTGCATTTTGGACACCAGGGACAATGAAGAGCTGAGCACCATTGCGTCCATATTTAATAGAGATTTAGTGTCCATATCTTCTTGAGATGTGAAAGCATAAGGCATTAAGAGTGAATGTTTGTGAAGCGAGGAAACATATTCAGCATAAAGAAAATACCAAAAACTGTCCAGTCTGTGACTGGCCACACCTGTGGAGAGAGATGTGTCCCTTTCTCCCAGACATTACTTGGTGCAATAAATGGATGAATTGGCCTTTGAAGCAGTTTTGTTATTCCAATTGATTGTAGGGATGTCTTAAAGTACGGGATTAATTGACCTCTTGATGGCTGTAATGAGTGGAAGTATTAATCTTGTGAAGTTTTAGAAAGGAAAATACAGAGTTTTGCAGCCAAAGAATGATAGCCCCGTGCATCAGTACAGGCTGTGGACTGGCTGGCTGGAAAACAGCTTTGCAGAATAATACCTGGGAGTCTTGATGGACAGCAAGTTGTGCCTGAGCCAGCTGAGCCTTCTGGAAGCAAAGACCAGTTGCCTCCTGGGGTGCATTAGACAGAGTGTTGCCAGCAGATCAGAAGGAGTTGCCTTCCTCTCTGCTAAACACTAGAAAGACACATCAGAAGTGCTTTGTCCAATGCTGGTCTCCCCAGTATGGGAGAGACATAGACTTACTCGGGCAAGTCCAGCAAAAGACCACAAAGATCGTTAAGGGCTTGGAGCATCTGTCATATGAGAAGTTTAGAATTATTTAGCCTGCAGATGAGAAAGCTCTGGTGGATCTTATACACTTTTCTAAGTACTTGATGAGAAGATTATAAAAAAAGAGAGAGAGACTGACTCTTCTCAGTGGTGCCCACTTAAAGGAGAAGAGATGAGAAACAAATGTATATACAGAAAAATTCACTTATACATAAGAATTTTATTTTTTTTTTATTTCAAGAGTGGTCAAACACAGTGAGATTGTGGAGTCTCCATCCTTTGAGATACTCACAACCTAACTGAACATAGCTCTAGGCAACCTGCTTTAGCTGACTGTTCTGAGCAGAGGTGTTGAATTAAAGGATTTCCAGATGTTGACACTAACCTCAACCACTATATAATCCTGAGATTCTGCGATTCTGTCATGAAGTCTATGGAAAAAGGGAGGAGGACAAGCACAGAGGTAAATTTTTTAACTTGCGTTGGTCGTTTGGGTTTGTGATTTCTCTGACAATAGACATCAAAAATATAGATGTACAAGCCTCAGATGCCCACCCTAGCCTCCACCTGTAATTTACACAGAGAAATGAGCACTTAGCAAGGTGCTGACCTATCTCAGATGCTTATCAGACAATGAGACAGATTGCTCTCTGGAGGTGGTTTATTTCCCCTCCGGTGACTGCAGTGCAAGCTCATTGTCCAGTTTGTTCCACGGTATTTAAGAGTCAGATATCAAGAAAACTATTCTGTTGAGAAAAAAAAACCATTAAAATCTTCAATTACACACCTACTGTAATAATTTTTTTTGTACTAAGAGATATCTAAGGCATGCCATATTCCAGTATGTAGAGTATTAAAAAAGAATAATAAAAAAATATTGGAACAACTGAAAGACATTGGTATTTAATGGTTAAAATTCACAGACTGTTGCTCTGAGAATTGTTCCAAGAAGTTTATATAAAATCACAATGTGCATTCTCCTAATTTAATCAGACATTAAAGGCTAGAGACATTGTGAGCATACTCTAAAGAATTGAGGTGTATTCGTTATGCAGATGCAAACATCTGTATTTGTGTGCAAATCCGGGGTCTGAATATATGAACGTGATAACTGCATCCACTCTGTTACGCTAGAGGGAACAAGAGACAAAGAGGAGCTGTGCAACAGTGGAATTCCCTCAAGGAATACTCTCTGATTCATCCGTCACATACTGAAGCCTTTTCAGAGGGTGCCAGACCTCTGGAAAGGGGACGCTGGAGGAGGAGCTCAGCCACACTTTGAAATGGTTCAGAGCTTGTTTATTGCTGCTCAGCTCAATTCTGCTAACCTCGACTGCCCTCCCCAGTATTCCTGTGGCTCTCACGTGCAAAAGTAGATTTTTATGTCATCTGTCCACCCATGTGTGGTCAGCTGCAGCCTGTAGAGTATTTAATGTTTTCTTTATGCTGAACATACCTGATTAAATGAATCATCAGTACAATCCCACTGAATTCAATACCACTTGTGTTTAGCCTGTTCTATTTTGTAGTCATCAATGTAGCCATCTAAAAACAACTAAACAAAAGCCACTGGAGGATTTTTGGAGGATTCAGATATCATCCCCATTTTTTGCTCTGTTGCTACACAGCAAACAGAACTAATTTTAAAAAACCACATCCAGCAACATGGTGTGGAAAAGAGAAAGAGGAATATGGAGTGGAGGAAGCTATTTCCTTCAAAACCTCACACACTATCAATTGCTGTAACTTACCTGATCTTCCTAGACAAAAGTCTAGCTATTTTATGTATTTATGATTTCAAAAGTAAAAGAACAGGAGTAAAGGAAGCAGCATAATTTTATTACACGTTATTGATGTAGCCTCTCAGATAAAATCCTCAGCTTCATTTAAAAAGACATTAATAGATGGTGTATACAAATTTCATTCCATTTAAAAAACCCTTGCATTATAAACAATAGCATGAAACATTGTTATTCCCCTCCCCGTGCCCCTCTGTCTTGGGTAAGACCCATTTTTAAGCTGTTCTCATTCAGAGAACGAGTTGCTACTTTTGGCTTTATTCCCAGAGTGCTGCATACTTGGTGGTGTGTGAAGCATTGCCTCTTGGGGAAAAGGGAGGAGGAGCACTGAATCACAGCACTTAATTCTTAATGATTGTTCTGTGTGGTCAAGAGGACACAGAGCAGGCAATGCTCTTTATTCTTTACTTACTGTTATAGCTATTGGCAGCCAGCCCTTTTAATTTAGTTATCAATACTCAATACCTTTAATCTTTTACTTTAAATTCAGTCCAAAATAAGTACTAGTCAATGACCATCTGCTAAACAGAAATGTTGGTGGATAGATATGATTTAAGGTAGTGCTGCTAAGGGTTTACCAGTGTGAATGCTGAATAAAAGTTATTTGGTACTCTCTTGACAAATCTTGTTTCTTTATGAGGATAATTGCTTTTCTGACAAAGTATCTGACAACTAATATTGTGTGGAAAAATTCATAGGTGTTGCTAATAGATGGGCTTTTCAGATTCTCCCATCTCCCTGTTGATATAGGACACTCTTCTAAAGTGCATTTTCTATTACTAAGTCAAGCTTAGATTTCAGTACCCAGTGACGTGGGATTTCTACATTTCAGAAGTTACTAGAAAAGTGTCACTGACTGGGAAGTTTCTCGTTATGTTTCTTGTTTTTGTCTTCATACACTGACTTCTAATTACATCCCAGAGTACTGTGTACTATAATACCCTTCTTTTCTACGGAGTTGCACTATTGCGCTATTCTTCCTTTTTGTCATTTGTCCATGGTTGTTAGTTCTTTGGAATATTTAAGTTACTTAATAAGCACAAATTGAAGTATTTATTGCTAATATTGTTTCTTCTCTGAAGAATTCCTAGTTTGTCAATCTGTTTCTAAGAATATAGTTCCTTTATTTGAACACAGTATTTTAAATACAGTGGGTTCATAAGACAAGACAGTAATCCTCTTTCTTTCCAATAATGTACCTGCTAGATTGTAAAAGTTAGTGCAGTGGAAGTTCACTTAGCAATGGATCCAAGGGTTGGCTCATTTGTAGAACACGTGCATTGCAGAAGAACCTTTAACCAACCGCTTAATATGTATGTATAGGAAAAAGTAGATGCACATCATTTAATTCATAGTGCTGATTTTATCCTGCAAGGGCATGTAGGCACCTGTTCAGCTGATCTGCTGGAGATATCCACTTTGGAAGGTGTTAAATAGCCTTCTGGATCCATTCATCAAATGACTTTGCTTCAGTTGTCCACAGATGTCATGCATGAGAGGTATCTCAGATATTCCTGTCTGCTCTCCAGCCTCTTCTTCAGAAGAGTGTCCCTGAAGTCCTTTGTGATATCGGGCAGTCCCATGAGGTTTTCTCGGATATTCTAAGATGGCATTTTAAATGGGAAGGCATTTTAAATTGAAAGGCAATAGATCTCTGTGTTTAGACAGCTCAGTGAAACTGCAATACTTTACTGACTAGACTGGGGTTTTAGATATCTAATTCACACGTAGATACCTAAATGTGGTGTCCCACTCTGTGTTTCATTCACCTCAATGTCTACAGCTGAATGAGGGGAATCTCATCTACAGCTGAGGAGATATTTTGCTTTTTGAACTAAAATACCCAGTAAGTATTGAGTAGAAAAAGAGACATTTAGAAGAGAAGGGTTTATCACCTGGCTTACTTTTTGTTGTCTTATTTTCCATTATTACGATTTGCAATTAAATACTATTTTTCTACATTGTGTTATTATTACAGGTACAATGTTTTGTTTTCTTGGTTGCTTATTTTGTAAAAAAAAACCCCAAAAAACTATTCTAGTAGAGGTCAAACATTTCTACTGTGCCAGTTTCATAGTATAATCTGTCATAAAATGGTATGTAATTGCTCTTACATTGTTCCCCCTTTGTTCTTGTCAAAATCATGTCTTCACGTTGAATGAGTTTCTCTAGTAGATTAAAGACACACTTTTTGCAGCAATTCCAATAACACTATTGCAAATTATTTTTCTCTGACTACTACCAGTATATTTATTTATTTGTCCATTTCTTTTCTGACAACCAATTTCTTTTTCCTGTAGTGAACTCAGTACTGTCAGTTTGGAACTATTAAGAACTTAATAGCAGCTTAACTCAACATTTGCTATAATCAGAAATGTTGTATCAACCACACCAAAGGGAAATTTAGGGATTCTCGTTAAAATTCATGTTTTTCTTTAAAAGCTCTAAAACATGTCGTCGCATTCCTCTTAGACTGACTGCAAACTGAAGAAGAAAACACCAGTCTGCTACGAGATTACATGTGAAAAGGTATCTCCAAATCACAAAGATCAGGATAAAATTCAGTGAATGTGTGGTGCTACAGAACCTGATTGTTCTCTCTGGAGAACATTTTCTAATTTCCATGGTTCAGTTGAATTTTCAAGGTATCTTGTCTGTTTTTTTTTGCCTTGGAATCCAGGCCATTAACAGTGACTCCAGCATCTTTGGGAGTACTTTAGCCATGAATTGAATCTTATGCCCTGGTTCACACATTTCTGCACTCCCACACTGTAGCTCATCTATCCCAGCTGATTAACCGATGATGAAGGACTGAGTTCAAGGAAACACGTATTTAAAATCTTGTGTAAAATGTCATTTAAACACATGCTTTGCACTGTATTCTTCAATTCACTTAAAATATGTCTTTATATTTAGCATATTTATATAGCAGAAGGATGCATCAGACAGCTAGTTGCATCATGGGATAAAGAAAATACTGGTGTTCGTACATAGAGATGAAGATTAACAAATTAATTGTACTGCAGTTTGTGTTCACTGATTCTTTTCCCAGAATTAACACTTTTTTTCTATGTTCCTGTTTTAAATGTCACAATTATCAAATCTGACCTCCAGCAGAACTTCTTTGGCAGACTGTCATTAGCTGTTAGTCCCTGTTCAGAGAGGGGCAGCTAACTAGGCCTGTGCATGTCACCAGACAATTCTTTTTCAAGCTAGAGCCTTTGTATGATGTGCTTTTCATATAGTTGTTTGTTGGAGTTTTTATTTCTATTAACTATTTTTCTAAGTTGGAATAATCGTGGATGGCTTCTGTAGGAACCATGCAGACAGCATCAGTTTTAAACTGAGTATCTGCACTGATTTTGTCCTTTAAAGAATTTTTCAAATATTGCCTGATACCCTTTTTAGAGAATGTAAATGTACAATCGGTCTAAAACTTTCTCATACACAGTTCTTTTTGTCATTCCTGCTTATATTCATGTGTGAATTTTCTGGAGCAGTAAAGTAAAAGAAAGAATGATAGCACAACCAAGAGGAGCAGAGAGCAGCTTTTTTTTTTTATGGATACATAAACATTTTCTTAGGAAAATGTTTCTTAAAATGGTTTAAATTTTTTAGAAGTATCCATTAAAGAAAAAGAATGCCAGTCACCGTAAAGTGTAATGGGGTTGTGATCTGTCAGCTTCAGTCTCTGTTGCCTTGGATGCTCTGATTGAAAGAAACTTGTGCATAGTGCTGCAGCCAACCATGCCTTGGGAATCTCAGGGCTACCACAGACAGAGCTTGTAAATAACTGCTTCAGAGGCTGACATTTATCGCAAGCAGAAGTCAGTGGGCATTCTGAAGCCAGGTCTGCAGCGTTGTGTGGCTTGACTGCCCTCTAGTTAGGAGTAGACTTCTTCCCATTTATAGAAAGGAAGATCTATTGACCCACAGTCCCAGGGACTCTGGTAAATACGTCATGATCAAACCATCAAAAAATTCTCCTCCCCAAATGATGACTTTCACACCTGTGACAGACTCCCTGATCACAGTGACCTGTTCAAAACTGTCAGCTTTAAACAGCTGACAATGAACAGCTCCTTTTTTAATGCACTTCAAATAATAGTTTTCACAAAGGTAAGTATTTCTAAGAGAAGTGCTTCTTAAAGTCTGAGAAATATCTAAAGTTAGATAGTCTTTTCTTTAACAGCAGCAAGAATCATTATGGTTTGAAGCAGTTAGTATTTAATATGCTTGTTCACTGTGTTAATTTTCCCCAAGTCAATTTTTAAAGCTAAAATAATCTCCCTTTGGCTTTGTACATCCAGCATTATAACCGTAGTAATTTTTAAATTAGGCCCCCTTATTGTCTATGTGTATGTGAAGTAGGTGATATTACACAAATAGCACGGGCTACATTAGCTTGATACAAATACATATTTAAAAGCCTAACAAGCCTGCAAGAAAAATAATGGTCTCGATAAACATTAAAATGGCTCACTTGTAAGCCTTTTTGTTTAGTTGCATTTTCCTACTTGCACATTCAAAGGAGTGATGAAATGCACTGAGTAAATAAATAAAGCCTATTATAATGTCCCAGTAGAAGGGAAAAGTTTATTTTAGTTCCACTAACAAGTTTAAAAACTCTTGAATTATTAGATTTATTGTGAATTAAAACACACAATGCCTATTAAAAATAAAGTGGGATCCTGTTAAGCAAGTTAAGATCTGGTATGCTACATAAATACATCTATACTTATATATGAAGCATTTCTCCAAACATCCTAACTATAAAGCTGATTATGAAATGTAAAGTCCTACTGTACATGTGTAATTTTGTCTGGACTTCTGTAATAGTCAGTAATTGAATAGCGTAGTGATGGGCTTATTGCAAGTGTGAGAAAGTGCTAAGCAAAACAGAAATTATAATGAAATTTGAGATGTCAGTGACAATTAGCTGTGTTATGAATATTCATTTCATGTTCATTCTGGATAGTGCCATTTTTCGCTATCTTTAATGACTGAATAGTGTTTCAAGAAATAGAGATATAAATAATAGTCATGTGATAATTAACATGGTTTTTCCTGAGTGTTATAGCACTTGTCAAGCGCCACGTGGGCTGGAGCAATGACTAGAAAGTTAATTTTCAGACATGGCCAGCTCAATGTGTTTAGCAGAACCATTTGACATTCTTGCAGAATTGTTAATTTACAGAAAGATAAAAATCTGCTTGTAAGTGGTTTTACTTATGCTGCAGTCTCATTAGAAAGACTGAGTGCTACACTGGAATTATAGAAATCTAAACCAGGACCCCACATCAGAGGTGGAAAGAAATGGAGTAATAGTGAAGAAATGCCCCCAAATAATAGTCACCTTCAATTAATGAATTAATTAATTAATGTGATTCACTGTCCTGCTTTCAGACTGGTGCATGCATATTGACAGAAAACTAAGTATGTGCTTATATGCTTTTTTTTTTTTAATTTCTGTCAGGATGAAGGCATCCATCCTTCACAGTGAAAGAGGTAGTACTCTCTGTGCAAAAAATGCATGGACATGTAGTCTTAATTTATTTTGAACACATCTTAATATTACTTGTACTCTGCTAATAACCCCTACAAAAGTTGTGGGGTGACCTCCCAAAATTGTCCTAAAAAGTACTGGTGTGCACTCTTGCTAATGAAATGCAGAGTCTTGCATTCAGTACCAATATGTGAAGCCGCACAATCCATGGAACAATAATGGGATCTTCCCTGAGTCTGACTGAATGTTTAGAAAAGAATGTCATGGTTCGAAAATCAAGGATGATGTAGCAGAAACCCCAAAGACCCTCAGAGAAAGAGCATCACAGAAATTTTCCTTTTAGGTTACAGAGCAATGCAAAAGAGTATAACATTTGTTAAATTAGTTCTAGAGGACCTCCTTTTTATAAGCCTAGTATGAAAATAAGTAAGACAAATGTATTACTGCCATTCCTTCTGCATCTCACAGATACCTGTCTTTTATTCAGTACCCAGCTTCATCTTGCATGTGAGAGAATTGAAACCAGCTTGGAAGTTACTTTGTTGCAGCATGGCTAGTAGAAAGCAGAACATATATGTATATTGGTAGATTATGTTCATAGTCTTTATTATTTAAAACTGATAATTATATTTTCTATTTTTTTCTATATGGGTTTTCATTATCTGAGAGAGAAAAATTGGAAAAAAAAAAAGACGCAATGAGGAGAACTTACTATTTTGGGAAAACATTCTTGCTTTGCAATATGAAAAAAATAAAGAAGCAAAGTGTAATAGAAGGGAAAGTGCACCTGGTTGTGAGAGAATAGTATATGTAGAGCCCCCTCAATACCTCTGTGAGCATCCCAGGGTGTTCCAGGGCCCTAGAGCATTCAAGAACCTTGGCTGTGAATGCCTCAAAGAAGCTTGCCTGTCCTGAAAGAGTTTTGTGCCACCATACCCGTGAGACTCAATATGCAAAATCTTGTCAGTGTGTACTTTGGGAAAATCATGTGCAGCAGATTTCATTTTCCTGGCTAGAGCTTCTGACCACAAGCTACTCATTAAAAATGGGTTCTCTCAGAATATGGGATTTGTGTTGCTTCCACTGAAGAAGGAACAAAGCCAATTAGGCTATAAAATTGGGGGGGGGGGGGTTTAGTAGTAAGGACATTATAAAAAACTGTCAATCATAAAAAATAGACTGCGTGATCATAGGTTATTGAGTTGCTTTTAAATGGAAGAGTAAATAAAGGCCTATAATGAAAGGTATGAGTTTTGAATAGGCAAGCTAAGGTAGACAAAATTAATTAGTTAGCCATATAGGCAACAGAGCTCAGATTAATATTTGACTTGAAAGTCAAAGAGGCCTTGAAGTCCTTTGTCTTGCATATCCAAAAATGTTCTTGAACACGTATCCCAAGCAGAGAACTAGCAGGCATTGCAGAAAACCTCAAAACTGGATAAATAACTAGTACAAATTAAACATTAGGTTTAAACAGGGAAACTCCAAAGAATGTAAAACCCTACATCTTGTAGAAGAAAATGAGAATTTACAGAAGTCAAACTTCAATGAAACTTTTATGGAACATTAGGTTTGCCAATGTGCTTATTGACCATGCAATTACAAAATTAAACAAGGGAAAGGGAAAAAAAAAAACAACAAAAAAACACAAAACAGAAAACACCATTGCTAAGGACATTAAAAGCAGTGCAACTACTGCCTTCAAATTAAATTATTTTCGTTTGGATTTCAGTACCAGTAGCATTGAACAGTAATGGTAATATGTCTCTCAGTTTCCGTGTCCAGACAGAAAGCTTTATCTGTTCAAATTGTTCTGTTTGAGAGGTGAAGGTAGACTGTATAAGGGGCACTATATCCTTATTAGAAACACTGGCGGATGATCAATCCAACAGCCTATTGGAAGACACTGAGAAAAGAATTTAGAGGTGTCTAATTCCTGCCTCCAATTATAACTTCTTGAACACAATGCAGGACTGTTTTCATCCTTGGTTACTTAGCTTAAACTACTTAGCTAATCTTCTTTATATTTATCTATTTCTAACTGTAATAACTCTTATTACCCAATTTGCTTGTTTTCCTTTCCCAAGGCTAAAATGAATATTATTTTAATCTAGCTTGTCTGACCCAAAGCCTTAGCAACACTGTTTGTCTTTTATTTGTTGTTGTTTTTTTTTTCCTTTAACCTAAAGTTAATAGTCTTAGATAATAGTTTCGTCTAGTATTAAGTTTTTGGGTTTTTTTGTTAATAACTCCATCACTTCTGCATCAGGCCTTCCAAAAAATATGAGTTGCTGTGATAAGGTAAATGTTACTTGCCCCTGGAAGCATCAGAAGGACCACATCCTGGAGTTTAAAGGAAACACTAGTGCCATTGCACAAGATAAGAATGAAACTTCATCTAGAATGATATGTTTAGTTATGCTCACCATTGAAGGTTATTTCAAAGTGAAACATGTAAACAAAAGTATTGCTATAGTAATCAGAATAAAGTATATTTGTAAAATAAGTTGATTTTTTTTTTTTTTTTTTTTTTTTTTTTTTGGTGGAGGGGGATAATAAAAAAGAGGCTTTGTGCCCTGTCTAGAGAACAAGCCTCTGAGGGTATATAATTGTGTAATTGTTTTAAGGACAATACTGGTACAACAGCAATTGGATGATAATAGTAGCCATGGACAACTGTGGTCTTAAAATTAAAAGGTTTCTGAGTGTCAATGGAAGTAGACTTTGGATTAGCCTCTTCATAGGAGAAGTAAGCTAAGACAGTGTAACCAATTTTAATATATGGTGTGACTAGTGCTATTAGTGTATGATGGGAATGAAATTGATATATTCTGGGTATGTGGTAGACCCTTACAGTACAGGTGACAGAGGTATGGAGATGGTCATCAATCTTTCCTATGCAACTGCTCAAAGTTCTTTTTGAAGAGTACAATTTGTGTTCCGTAAGCATTGGCATTTCTCATTGGCTATACTGTGTAAAAAAGTTGTTTGGTTGGTTTGTGTTTTTTTTGTTGTTGTTGTGTTTTTGTTTTTTTTTTTTTATTTTGGTTGTTTTGTTTGTGGTTTTGTTTGTTTGTTTGTTTGTTTTTAATTTGCTATTCAAAATGGAAAAAAAATCAAGACAGAGGGACAACAGAAACAGAATAATTAATTTTATTACCATAGTATCATTTTTGTTTGAAGGTGCAGGGAAATGTTTTACTCTGGGTTTTGGTTTTGATTTTGAAGTGTGGAATAAATCTAGTCAAGAAATCCAAATTAAATATCCTAGTATTTTTGGTCTCTTCTGGATTGTATTTCTGAGTGAAATTCTTAAAAAAAAATAAAATAAAAAATTGTCACTTAACTCCACTGCTGACCCAATCAGAAGACCGTAGCCTTAGATCCTTTTTTGGGACTCCATGTTTCTATAAATACTAAATACAAAAATTGTGCATATGTAGAGCTCTGCTAAATCAGAGATGAGATTGTCTCTTGTGTCTGCCCCTTGCCTGGATGCTCAAGGAAGCATGAGGAGGTCCTTGTACCCATTCATCTGATTCACTGCAAGCCCATAGACACAAAGCCAGAAACAATCTAGCCCAGATTTGTCATCTGTCCTTCAAGTACCAGGGGGGCAATACTAGGGAAGAATAACAGATGTAACCATGTGTATAGTATCAAGTCGAAAATAACTCTGAGAAATGTTTTGCATTTAACTTTAAAAAGTTAAAAGAATCAGTTGAATGACTGTCAGGCAAAAGGTCATTCAATCCTTAGAGAAACAAGGAAAAATGTCCTATGCTGTGTCTGGAGGTAGCTGACATACAGATGGTACTTAAAGCAGGCTCCCTGACCCAGAGTTCAAAGGCTATATTGAAGCTGACTCCCAGACCTAAATATTTGCTGTTCAGTCTAATAGGGCTGTGTAACTTACAAGATTGTATTTATACATTAGAATCCAGGAGAGTTCTATATGAAAAATTACTACAGACAATGCATGCAAAGAACCTTTCTTCCTAGGCACATCTAATAAATCCACTTATATAGAAGCTGAAAATTATTTTTACATGCCAGAATGTATCTTGATATTATGTGGATATATATGGGAAATGAAGGGCTAACAGACTTTCCCAAACCTGTGAGGACCTTTTAAGGACTGAGAGAAATTACAGTTCTTGCATTCAGAGAAATATAAAGCTTTTCTCTAGTTTCATCTGATATCATATGAACTGGGAATAAGGTCTGGTGGTGGATTAGATGACAGTGGCTGCTATCCCTAGCATCCTACTAGCTCTCAGAGTGGCATAATGAGAAGCGATTAGTAAAACAGCAAGAGAGAGGGCAGGGCTGAGAGAGCTTCTGAGTGATGCTTAAACCATGTGTTTCACTGTGCTGGCCTTAAACCACTACAGTCTGATACAGGGAAACAGCACCATGAAAGACTCTGCCCATGGAGGAAGGTCAGGTGTCCTGTCTGTAGGAGCAGTGAATCAGGTGCCTTACAAGAAACGTCAGCCTGAAATGTTACAGTACAAAATGCTGCAGAGCCAAAGCTCAGGAGGTTGCCATTGAGCAGTGTAAAAACAGCAGCAACAAAGCTCTATGGTCAAAATCTCAGTGCTGTATATAGGGACCTTTACACTTAACAGCTGACACTGTCAAGCTAGCAAGGCAGAAATCATAAATGGTCATTGCAATAATCAAAATTCCATATGACTAGGCACAACCACAGTATTCTGTACCAATATTCCTAGGGGTCTATCTTGCATTGGCCTTTTCAGCCATCAGCGCGCTTGCAGCAAGCATGGGTAGAACCCTTCCCAAATCTTCATTTGTGAAGCCTAGCCATGATTCCTGGGGGGGGGAGGGGGGAAAGCTACATTCTTTTCTTAGTATTTTGTTTACATCATCTCCTACTTTGTGTTTACAAGATTAGTGTTGTTTTTTTTTTTATCTTTGCTTGCTTTGCTAATTGCACCTCACAGTTTGTATTACAGAAAGCTGGTTCGATTAAAATTTGCATTGTTTTGCATATTTATCGCCAGTTTATTTCTTCCACAATGTTGTTTTCACATTGCTTTTTTTACACCTTCTGTGTGCAACTGTTAGGATTTCACTATTTTTTACTTTAAGTGTAGATGACCTTTTCAGAAAAATTATAATCCAACCAAAATGGTTAATGTTTTCTTAAGAGCTATTCCAATGTACAAAATTCCAAAACATCACAGATTAATCTAAAGAAAATTCACTAGAAACCTTTTTTTACAATTGACAGTTTTCTTCTATATTAGAAGTTTGCTAAAACTTTTTGTAAATTGCGGACTAAAATTAATAATTAATGGAGTATGCACTAGACACCTTGTATTTTTCCAATTAGAAAAGTAGTCTGACCAAGTCAGAAAGAGCAATGCAGAATGAAGTGTGTAAGCAAGCCAAGAAAAGTGTAGGAGGTACAGGCTCATTATGAAGAATAAAGATTGTTAGGATACTTGTATTGGTAATCATGATGCTTTGATAGGAACTGTGTTGCACAAAGGTTTTTCTCTTACACTACGTCATGGCCTCAAGAAAAAGCAAAGAAAATCCTGTGGAAAACACTTTATATATTTAATTGTTAGGGGAAATGATAAATCTCATACATTGTTTAAAACCTAGTTTTGACTAGAGCCTCTCACATGTAAGGGAAAGAAGAAACTGTCCATCAGAATGTGTGTGCTTACACAACATTTTGATAACTGCTCCTTTCTGCTTGCCTTATGTGCACTGAAATAGTGATAGAGAAAATAAAACTTCAAAAATTAAGACTACAGTAAAAAAGTAAGGAGATCTCTAGCCAGGGAACTGCACAGCTGGGGAAAATCTATCAAAACGGCAGCTGTCTTTAATCAGTATAGCACCACTTTTCTCAAAGGACTAATGCAAATGGCGGGGCCTCCATTTTCTAACACTGGACCTGGAGCATGAAAATGAAAGGTCTTTCCTTCTTTGCATCCATAAATTGGGATGGGGAGAGAGAGATGGAGATGTTTATCCATCTTTCCTAACCACTTGCTCCAATGAGAGCTATAGCAACAATACAAGTGTTTACATATATAACTTGATTAGAGAGAGAGAAATCTTAAGGTACCAGTGAGGCCCTGCAGCCCTGTTTTCTTGTTGTGGCTGTATGACACCCTGTGGTTTTTGCAGAAGCCTTTGGTACAAATATAGATGTGAAAGACCCAGCCACATATGTCCATACCATGCATTACGCACACGACTAGATGTTCAAGTGCTGAAGCTCATTTCCAGCTTCAGATGCACTGTGGCATCAATGGAGGAGCCACGTTTGCAGCAGTCCCTGTGAGGTACCTGCCTGCCTGCTTACATGCTGGTGGAAGCTGTGGCATCACAATGCTGAGCCAGAAGCAAGTCGTTTGCTGTTACCTGGTGAACTTCAGCCATGAGCTCATCCTCTGCCACTGCTGCAGTGAAGAAACTCAGAGGAAAAGAAGACAAGGACTGTGTATGAGGTGTGCATCCAAGTCTGGGTCCTTTGGCCATGATAAGGTATCTGCCTTGACATTCTGTTTTTTAGATGCCAAAGGAAAGTGAAGGGCAAGGACAAAAAGAAAGAGGACTAGGAGAGAAAGCAGAGAGAGAGAGAGGCACCCCAATGCTAGTCCAGGCTTGGGTGGCTGGTCATCACCATTTTCAGTCCTTCTGGCCCCTCACAGCTGTGCTACCAGTCCTCAAAGATAGCTTTGATTACCACGAGCTTGCTACCTCAGGTATAATTCCTCTCAGTGCAGAGATACCCAGAGAAGCAGGTACAGTTAGAGCATTTGTTTCTACAGTAAAAGAGTGGGTATATGACAAAAGCTACATGTGAATACTGATTTTGCTTCTTCAAAAGCTGACAGTGCTTTTGGCATCCATGAAAATCATGCCCTCTTTTGGGAGAGTGCCATTATGGCAGCCACAAATCAGAAATCCTGCTCATGAACTATCTTTAGAGAATGGTAAATCCTGAAAACCATTGCACCTGTGGCAGAAGAAGCTGCCACCTTGTGATGTTATTAATCTCCTTGGAGTCGATGTACAAGTCTGTGTTGCCCTCAGTTACCCCAGGAACTCCACTCTCTGTTCATCAAAGCAGCAAGTGCTGCTGCAAGTGATTGAAAGTGTCCAGGATGCTGTGAAAATGTACCTCCTGAGAGGTGCAGAATACCAGGATGTCATCCAGATAGATATACCATGGCATAGCACAGCATAGCTATGAAACAAGTCCCTAAGAACAGCATTTACAACAAACTGGAATGCAGCTTGAGCATTGCAGAGACCGAATGGCATCACAGGATGCTCATAATGACCCCTTTTAGATCCACCAAAGTAGGCAATGGAGCCCACTGCAGAGGTTCGGAGCACTTCAGGATAAGAGGCAGGGGGGTTCTGGTTCTTCAGTCTGCTGTCTTTCTGCCTCTCATAACCCATGCAGAAGCAGACACTCCCATGTTTATGAAAACTAGAAAACATATGGAAACCCCCACCGGGGAGTCAGAGGGGAAGCTGAACCCATACACCACTGGTTCTTGAGGTACTACTTGAGAGCTGCTCATTTAGATTCTGACCAAGCATAGGTACTCCCAGAAAGCACATCCTCCTGGGTGGGTGGGGATGTCATACAGAATGGTGAAAGGTGTTTTGCTATTAGATATGGGAAATGTCGAAGGCAGTACTTCCGTAATTCCTAACATGATTATAGCACACAGCCTGTGTGTGCACATAGCTTACCAAAATGTGTGCCTTGAACAGAAGGGTACTGTGATATTGAAAATGCTAGTTACTGCGGTAAACCCACTACTTTGATAACATTAAAAATGCTAAATCTAGATATACACATTAAATCCTATATAAAGCCTTCTAAAATTGCCATAAAGAAACCTGAATGGCCCTGTTGGGTTGCAGCATGCTGTATTTGGTAAATACATTTCTACCCTTAGAAATGAGTAGATCACCTCAGCCTGAAAATGCCATCAGAATGTAACGCACAAAAAACAGTAGTGAAACGATGCAGAAACGAATGATACCAGAGGCATGCTGATAAACAATATTGTGCCTTCTTGGTCAGTATGCCTAGTATACCTCACAGAAAATCCTTATTTATGATGTACAATATAGACTACAAACAGCCATGTGCATAAATATCATCCTGAAAAGCACCATTGAGTTGAAACACCAAATGCACCTGTTATAATTTCTAACACCCACAGCACTCATTACAACCTATCATGACCATGTTGTATGTGCCTTTCAGTCTTCTTGGCAGCTTTTCTGTTTGAGGGGTGATTTGGAAAGGGAGCCTTTTCTGAAAAAGACAAGGACAAATTGTTCAAATGATGGGCCAGGAAGAAAATGGAAATGAAGAAATATGATGACAAATATGATGTTTGGCTTTGCTTCAGTCACTTTGGTGCTACAGTATGTAGCATGCTCAGAACTGCCAGCTTCTGAAAGAAGGGAAATTTCAGCATTGTCACAGTATTTAAAAACAAGACATCTGACAGCAAACAAAAACAAAAAATAAAATACCCAAACAAAAAAAAAAAAACCCTCAAGATGTTTCATTCCTGGTGGATCAACAAGATTTGATTACTTAAAATGGCACTGTCAGCACAAATGTTCTTTAAGTATTTTCTTTGGTGCTTTCATGGATGGCATTTATGTAAGGTATGTACCATTCCAGAAGTTTATCCTATCTCACAACACAGAATGGTTTCTAAATTTATGCAGCCTAAAGCAGCTGCTGAATTGAAAACAATGTCTTTAAGTGCAATGCTTTATGTCATAGAAGGAAGATATAGTTGATCATGTATGCAAGAAAACCGGCTACACAGTAACTCAACTCAGTAAGTCAGCTTTTAGAGCAAAATTTCTAGTTTAAAAACTGGAAGTTTTTTTAAATTTGGGTGGGTTTTTTTGTTTGTTGGGTGAGGGGTTGTGGGGTTTTTTTGATGGGGTGTTTGTTTGGGTTTTTTTTTTTTACTTGGGTGTTTTGTGGTTTTGGTGTTTTGGGGTCTGGGTTGTTTTTTTTTTTTAATAAGGTCTAAGTGAAATATTTTATTTAGCAGGCATAAATTACTACCTTTAAGTGAAATGACAGGACATCCTTCTGTATATATACTACATATTAGCGCATAAGAATAGTGGATTAAAAAAGCATCTCTTGCAGTGATACTGCCAAGTTTTTGTGCTAAGCAAATCAAAAAAAGCATTGAAATGGTCATTCATATTCCTAGTTCACAATATTATTTCCTTTTAGTAGGACTAGTAATGAACTTCATTGAAGGCTATGAGACATATTCTTAATTGTATTGCTTTCTCATGACAAGAATTCTTTCCAGTACAGATGCCTCTTTTGGACTGAAAGATAACACAATGTGTTTTAAGGGCAGAAACATTCGTTTTCATGACTGATCGGCCATGTTCTCTCTCTTGTATCTATCTGATGTTTACCAGATGTCTTGGTCATGAAGACTGAACAAATTTTCTGGAGTGGACTATAATGTACAGAAAAACTGTACCAGCCATAAAACTACTTGCAAATTAGTTTTCTTTAGAGCAAAGAAACTGTGGGTTTCTCTTAACTCAAACTATAGTGAGGGAACTGAAGAGACATCACAAAAACCTCATGAACTTATTAATCATAATCTGAAGGAACTTCAGAAGCAACTGTGAGAGTGTTTAACTATTGATCCACATACTGGAAAGAGGTGATTCGCTAATCCTTTCATCCCAGGTGCCATTGACAGTGCAGTACAGGTGAGCCATTGGTACAATAGCTGAGAAGTTTGACCTCTGATAAGGCAATAGATTCAAAGTTCTTTAGCCAGAAACCGAATATGCTTAGTCTGTCTCTGAAAAAAGACTGCCGAACTTGAGCTGTAAACATTTTATCAAGTTTTATACACTGTAAATCAAAATGTTCTCAGTGCTGGCAAAGAAAGTGAGGCATTGTTAGCTCATTAAATGAAAAGGGCCAAAGGCCAACACCTCATCATTAAACTTTATTTGACACATCTTACATAGATGGTGGATAGCATGTGAATCCTCTTTAAAATTACAAATTACCTCCTTCAACCTTGATATCAGCTGTTGTTTTTCCTATTAATATAGAAAATCAATACAGATTAATATAGAAATCATCTAAAATGATCAACAACCATTACAGCAGCTCGTGTGCACATAAGACATGAGATACTACTTGTCCCCAAAACTTCACTTTTTTGAATGTGTGGGAAGTGATATGTCAGATAAAGAGAAGAGGAAATGAGATAAATAAAAGTTAAGAAGATTGCTTAAGATCTGGTATGTAGTGTTTGTAAAGCTCAGTTAATTTTAATTAATTAATAATTAAAATATGAAATCTATAGTAGTCTGCATATAGCTAACTGGTTCCTGAGAAGATGAGAAATACTTTCCTCATGGAAATTACATTGTCTGAAAACATGTGAAAAATATTTTAAATCTTTCAAACCTTCTGCTTAAGGTTCTAGTCCCTAGAAAAGTCAATCCAAATATAGGAAGCCTACAGATCTGATAAAATAGCCTACTTTGACTCCTGTATGTTCAAAGTCTCCATAGAAAGCAATTTTTATTTTGCATATGTAAAAGCTGCAAGTTAAACAACTTTTGATCACTAAGTTTTTCTATCATATTGCACCTAGTCATTACCCTTGAATTTGTGTTTCTCAGGACTTATTGTAAGATTGCACCTGATTCAGTACAGCTATATGTTGCCTCTGTAAAGAAGGTTCTTCTAGGTCTGGCTGGAAATTCATATCCATCTCTTGCAACTAACAGTCGTGTGCATAAATCAGTTGAACTCACATCTCTGACAGAATGTCTTTTTCCCTTTTTTTAATGAGTTCATTTTGTATCAGATCATTGAGCTGTTCCACTTTCTTCTTTGATTACGCCATAATTAGATTTGAAACAAGTGAATAAGCAACTGTGTATGGTGCAAGAAAGCAGGAGAATTGAATAGATGAAGAGTGAGCCATACCCTAATGAAACTACACCTTTACTTCTATATCTAGAAAGTCTAGTAATCAAAGTGAAAGAGTCAGCAGATTAACACCAGCTTTACTGTTGCAATCAGTCACTCCATTTCATCCTTTTGTTTTATTTTACATGTGCCTTCTTTTGTCTGAAGATGGTGAGGTGTCAGTCGCTTCAAATTACGGTAACAAATACTGCCAAAGACATTTACCGTGTCCTTAATATGATTGGATTTTCTTTCAATAACACTGAACCAAATTACATTATAGAAGCATAAAGAAAATGTTTTCGGTTTAGGATCCCATAGAAATCCTACTATTTGTGCACTACTGCCAACATTTACCCTGTATAGCAAAGTTCAGTGTTATCTTCCATGCTGTTACCAGTTTGTCTCATAAAAATATCATAGGTTTTGTGCTATCCATATTACTGTACACAATAGCTCTGAGTTTGTACTCTATACCATATACAAAGTTTGCTGGCCTTGTTCCATGCCAAAAATAATGCATGATATCCATTCACATATACCACTTTATGGTGAATCAACCTCCTGATGACTTCAATTTTGTGACAATGTAGTGTTTCAGTCTGGATTCACCAGCCAGCTGTTCACCAAAAAGAAAAAAATACTAATATTGATTAAAATTATGAGAACACCAACCACCAGCTTTCTTTTTAAGACCTCATGGTTAGGAATCACACAGATCTGACAGTTGTCACTCTAGAACTAATGGTCTTAGAGCAAACTGAAATAATATTATATTTTTTGATTATTAAAGGAATGGATATTACCTTGTCTGTCATTGGTTTCAGATATTTTAATCCTTTATTTCCATAATAAATTAGACAAGGTTAGGGATTTCTTTAAGACTGGGAATAGGGAAAGCACGTTCATCTTCATAGTTTAACCTAGTTCTCTACTTTTGTTGATGTCAATTTCTGCTGTGGGAACAAGTATATAAATATGGTTTGCCTGCAATTTCTCAGAGTGGTAACTGTCTTAAACCAAAATTGTCATGGTCTGCACAAATCAGTAGATATTTGACAGATTTAGTAGAGGATCTCAAGAGCAAGCAGAGATTGCACTTTTGCAGTTCAGGCCCCTGAAAAAGAGAGACATGACAAGAAAGAGGAACTTGTACTAACAATATTCACACAGCAGCTATTTGCGGGTTAGTAGCAGTCCTGTTTTAAATTGCATAAAATCATTAATCATTAATCACAATGGGAATTTAGACTATACTTTTTAGTATTACAAATCAAGCAGCTTTGAAATTAATGAAATATTTTTTTTTTTAATGGTTTAAAATACTATATTATGGAAAATATCAAGCAGTGCAAAGGATGAGTTGACTGGTTCCAACTTCTTTCTTTCCTTTAAAACTTATTTCAGGGTAGCATTACGTGCTACATGTAGTGTGGCTTTCCAGTTTTACAGATCCTTTTTCAGTGTCATCTATTTTGATTTAAACAAAGGTTAGGTATATATTAATTGCTGATGAAGAGATATACATGCCTTCATTTTAAATTTCCCTGTGATTTTGTTGTATATTTTTATAACTGATGAAGATACTTTCTTGAATTATTTTACAACACACAACACTAGGGAAAAATAATGGTTTAATCATCTTAGAAAAAAATAAGAGTAGTAACAATATTTATAAATATATTAAAGGAGGAAAATGGTTGGGAAAGATCTATTAAAATATATTTCCCTTGGGGAAATATAATATCAGCTCACATGATTAATTTACAGTGTCGCAAGCATTCACTGAAACCCATCTTAAACTTCTTTATGTGATCAATTCCATTTTATTGTTGTGAGATTTATGCAATAAAGCAAATAAGTTGTTGATTTATCTCACTGTTTCACTTGTGTGACAAAATATAAGAGCGAAACAATGAAGAGATGAAATAAACTTATGTACAGAAAATAATTTATTGTATGCTATTGTTGTTTAGATTTGTGAAGGTAGTTATTTTAGATTTTTTCATTTTGAATGTTTTCTTAACATATCAGGCACACCAAAAAAAAATTATTCAATTAGGGTAATTATTTTTGCATTCAAACTTGAATATTATGTGTGTATATAGTCCTAAGGCAGGAGAAAGTTCAAAAAATTCTGCATTTGAAAGGAAACTGAAGTTTTCAGTTTAGGTGAAGAGTACACAGTAGAATGGAGATATACTACACGTTCCATGGGTGTTATCCAAAGTGCCTGAACAACGTCATGGTGATACCATCGAAAGGAATGACAGAGTTGTCTACTTTGTCTAGATATATAACTCACAATAGGTATTTTAATTCTGATGGGGGGGAGGGGGGAAACTACAAACAAACGAACAAACAAAAAAAAAAAAAAAAGAAACCCCACGAATGAGTGGTGATAATTCTTAGGATAATTATTGTGTAAGACAGAAACCAAAATTAAGTCCAGATAACATGTAAGTCTGAAAAAGACACTGTATAAGAAGGAAATTTGGAAAGCTTATTTTATAGAATGAACATATTTTCTCAGTGAAACTGGGATTAAAAGGAATACTTGTGATAGATTTTTCCTGAATTTCCAATCAACTTTAATGGTAATAGGCACTGGAGTCATTATGGATCCTAAAAAGCATTTTATATAGACTTTTTATATAGGTCACTGTGATGATTCTTACTGATGTCAAAATTGTATATACTCCTCTGTCTGTAGAAGGTATTGTAGGTCTGGATCCTATAGTGTATAGCACATGAGAACACATTTGTACAGCACCTTTCCATACATACATACATACATACAGCACTATAACCCATGTCAGCTGATGAATTTTGAAATGTGTTTGTTTGAAAAGACAGAGTAAGATTACCATGAGAAATTGCCAGCACTTCTTTTTATTGTCCCTTTCCTTTGTATTTTCAAGTACTCATTTTTCATTACTACAGGTAATACAACAAATGCTACAAAAAATATATTAATCTTAGATCTAAAAGATATCAGAATCGTAACATCAATACAATAAAGTATGCATTAGTGGGTCATAAATGCAGTCCTCAGCTGGTATGATACATTTATGAAAGTTTCTGTCATTTTTGTTGTCCCATTTCAGTGTTCCCAGAACATCTTAGAGAGCTTGTCGAGAGCATCTGGTCGATCACTTTGAGGACAGGTCTGACCTTAGGCATTCCAGTTAGTCCATCATGTCTACAGTGGAGCTTTGCTATGAAAAACATCTGCGAAGTGGTTTTGCTGATTTCCATTCCGTGTCCTTTAGCAATTCCAAAGCAAGCTAACTTTGTTCAGAAAAGAAAACTAGGTCTCCTTCTGAGTTAATTCTTTGTAAGAAGTATCTTTGGCGGAGACACCCTTCAAAGACAGCACAGAGGGTGAAACTGGTCAATAGTGAGAATGAAGAGATGTGCAGTAGGGTATCTGCTTCCTCATCATGTGAAAAGCCTGTCAGCATTTGTTGTCCCTGGGGTAGACATTCATTTCTCTTGAATCTTATGATGCGGTATTTATCATATTTGCACCAGAAGGCACCTGGGTGGTATTTACTGAGTAAGTGTTCTCTTATGCTAAAGCATTCAAAATGTTCAGGATCATTTTCAAAAGCAATTTAGGCTCATGGGGGCTAGAATTCATTCAACTTTATCCACTCTGACTTTTTGTTAAATTCTGAGGAATGTTGCACATGGCTGATAGAGAGGTGAGGACTTTCTAAGAGGGGGTCAAAAAGTGAGGTCAAAAGTGGTTTTCAATGCATTTGGTGAGGTGATTAAGACACAAATGTTAATGGAAACAGACTGTCGGAGACAGCACACAGGGAAATGGGCTTTCTTGAATGGAACCACGTTATACTTGAGTATAGTATACTAGTGCAATACATTCATGTATGCTATTCCTGTTTTATTGATGAGGCTTAAATCAAGATGGTGCTCAATACATATCCTGCCAAGTATCTTTGATTCTCATCATTTTATAAACAACATATTTTTCAAAGTAGAGTTGCTTACAGGCACGTAAATTTCCCTCTGCATACACCAGTCTGGCTACTGTGGCAAAACTGAGCAATTTAGTGCCGCCTTGAGGCCAAGTGTCTTCAATACCCACCAAGTGCATATTCCCTCACCTATGTCTGAACTGAGGCTGATCCACTGAATATTGGTACACTGGGCTTCTGTACAATGCGCTGAATCCAAAGGTCATTTCCTGAAAAACCAGAGTAGGAAAAGAATACACCAACCACATTTTTGTAACAATACCACAGAGGACTCGAAGTCAAAGCCAGAATCCAATCTGTCAGGTAGTTTCATGAAGTCTGAATATCATTTTGCATGTTAGCTGCCTGGGACTAATAGTTCTGGGAACCTCTAGGGTTTGGGGCTGTCCAAACTTCCATGGAGATTATTTATCAGAAGTCAAGTATTCTGCTCTACTTCTCCCTATTCAGTCTTTTGTCACATAGTACCTGCAAGGCAGAAGATTGATCCTTTTCAAGGAAGTGGTTCATCTGCTGCAATTTATTCCTGTGTGAGGTAGTTCTCACAGCTGCCACCCTGCTTCCATACTAGGAGATTCAGTACTTGGTGAAGGAAAGTAGGCAGGTGCACATGATCACTGAAGCCTGACCAGGTCCATCAGCACTCAGTACACTGAGGCATCTGCGCATGGCATGCTGGATTTGATGAATTGAACACACAGACTTAGTGGTTAGACCTAATTAAAAATAATTACTAATGAGGCAAGAAACTTGTATTATGTTCTCTTTTCAGTGTGGGAATTCAAATCTACTTTGTCTCTAGTCTAGAGTTAAGGTAAGGGAGGGAAACAGTGCCAAATCTTTCTTGGTTTGAATGTACCACTGTGCAGCCAGGAACATTGCAAGGTGAGGGGACAATGTGGCACTGCAACCTCACACAGAGGACATTCTTTTGAAGGGATCCTTAGGGAAACAAAAAAAATCAAAACAAAACAAATTAAAGAAAAAAGAAGAAGAAACTACTTGAGTTCTTTACACATTATCTGATTAAAAATAGACCTTAATCTGTGAACAGATTGACACCGCACTCTGAAACATCCACCCAAATAGTAGTAACCAGAACCTGCAGATTCGCACAATCGATCTAACTGTTTCTCTGATGTAATACAGTTTAATAACTCTGCTGTGCTATCGCTATACTGCTTTCAGATACTGCACCTAAATATATCCTTAGTCCCTTTATCTCTTCTATGGCTGAAAGGGTTACAGACGTGCATCTTATTCTGTCTTCAGAATCCCAGTGAATAACTTTCTTTTCAGTTTATAACTGGTAGCTGTGAATTATGTTTAAGGTAAAGTATGCCCATTAGCTGATGCTTTAGAAATTACATCAGACTATATGCCTTATTTGCAATAGGAATTGAATTGTGAGTTCTACAGTCTTTGCTCAGTGTCATAAATGTAAAGCTTTTTATTATAGATACTAAAAAGCAGGAATTTAATTAACAATAAATAATTATATTTATTTGACAAAAGGACCAAGGAGCTTTTTTTTTTTTTTTACTTGTCTTTTCTTTTTCTTTTTTTTCCTTTTTTTTTTTTTTTAATAAATTAGCTAAGAATTCAGTTTATATTTTGTATCTTCAGATTGGAACACTTCTTTCCCTTAACTCATAAACTTACCAAACAGAAGTGTTCTGCCACACTTTTCACTTTAGGACACTATATGTTATATTTGCTATGAGCCAAATATCCTTTACAGAGATGTCTGGGAAATAAGCCAGTTATAATGGTCTCAGGAGAATCATCAGGATTGCTGAAAAACAAAAAAAGTATACTTATATTTAAGGACATGAATATCTCAAATTAACACAGCAAATGGCAATTGACAGCTTTTGATGAATCTTGGCACGAATTTCTGGTCAAACAATGTGTGAGGCTTTAAATGAAAATGTATTTATCTCTTCATTGACATTAATACAGATCTGAATCTGTAGCTTCTGAATTATGTCTACTTATAAGCCATGTCCTTTTATTTCCAAATGTTAACACTGTTTTTATTATTTGGCCTACCAGGCAAATGTGTATCTCATAAGTCAGCAGAGCAGTGTCATTGCTAGGAATGATAGGACCATTTTCAAGTCACTCTGTTAATTTTGATGGCTAGGTGCTCAGTTTCAGTTTATGAGAGTGTGGCCAAGGTTTCTTGGTTCGTCTTTGAGAAAGCTGGCCTCTGGCAAATATTGATTTTATTTATTCTTTTTTTCTATTTGGAGTTAGCCCAAAGTGTTCCAGATGTCAGAACTCTGACTTAATATCATGCCAGATTTTGAATGAAAATTCCCAGGAGCAGAGCTTATTGGAGGAATATGCAGATACTCTGCTATATATAGAAGAACAGTAGTGTAATCAAATATCAACATAAGTACACCTTTAAATAGAAAATCATGGTGAAAAAAGGTCTTCTCTTACACATTGGTATTGAATGTTCTGCATTTCGAACATCTGTACGAAGAACAAGTACCACAGGTTAATTAAGCATACTTTATCAGAGTCAGTTTAAAGTCTTGACAGTGCATATATTGTAAAAAGAAAACCCTTCTGACCCTACTTTTTAGTCAGATGGTGTGCTGGTTTGGAGTTTTTAAAAGGAAAGGGAGAAGATTCAGGAATAATTTCAAATTCTTCTGGTCCAAATGTTAAATCAACAAACAATCAGATAATAATATTTGTTAAAACCTGGACTTTTCACTTCTTTTTGACATGTAAGTGTTTTAATAACTTTCAGAATCCAAAAGAAACTTCAATTCCATCACAGTATTTCCCATTTTCATTACATTTGGAACACTTTTATGGCATATCCATTGCAATTATAATGTGTTTAATTCCTACTGATGTGTTATAACAGGATGTATTGATCCAATCGATTTTTAGGTGCACATTTAAAGATTATATATATCATTATATATTATTATATATTATATATTTGTAATGATTTTAAAATTGTTAGGGCCTAATGCTACTTAAAAGTAACTAAAACATCTAGATCAAAGTGCTCCCTGTCTGTGCTATAATGAAAAGAATCTAAACATCAAATGTACTAATTAGAAGGCAGCTGTTTTCCTCTTAGTATCTTAGCTTGAAATAATTTTTTCTGGGAAGATGAAAACACCATCTTGTCTCTAGAAGTTACATAGCATGCAGTGATTTATTTAAAAAAAAGCAAAAAACCAAACACCAAATAACAGCCCACCCCCCCCAAAAAAAAAACAACCAGACAAACTCAAGGCACATACTTTTTAAAACATCAAAGAAATAATCAGTGACATCCAGATTCATTCCTCTATAAGACACTTTACCAGTTACATGTCTTCAGAAATTAATTTCTGTTAGCCTTCTCCACCATCATCAATGGAAAGACAAAGGTTTTTCCAAATGGTAACATTTAATTTCATTTACACGATAAAGGTGATTGTATTTTTCCCTCAAATACTACTAGGCTGTACCTTTTTAGAGTATTTGACATGAAAGCACCTAAAAAAGTTAAGCAGCATATGTGAACATTGTTGCAGTATGTGCTGAAAAAACAGTATTACTACCTCAAAAGGTCTGTTTTTCCATAAAGTCTCCTTGACCAAAAAAAATTGTAAGTTAGGCTCTCAAATGCCCAAAGGTCAATGAGATAGTTTTTACAGCCCCAGGTTTTTGTTTTTTTTTTTTATTATAAGTGTTATATAGTTTTACTGCAGCTCAGAGAACACTGTGACACTGAAAATAAGGCATCCTGGTCAATTCTTTTTAAAAAGTGATGCCAATTATTTAAGTAATAAATGTCAAAATTAATATTATATACTCATAATAGCATATCTTATTGCACAGTGCTACTCCAATGCAAAATGAAAAAATAATTGTTTAACTTTAAAATGAAGGTTCAACTTTTTGAAGTGCCATTTTTTTCTAAAGCAAAATAATTCAAAATAATTTTTAACTTTTGTTGAACCTATTGAGTCTAGCAGTGATAAAAGACTTTATGATCAGAATTAGTAATTCTGTATAGAAGAGAGTTGCAGCTAAGCCTTACAAACAGATGTGACTTCTGGGGCAAATTTTATGCTTTTAACTTGCAAGGTTGTCTTTCAATGGTACTTTCCTGCCCGTGTTGTCATTCCCACAGTGGTCCCTGTGAATCTAGCAGAATCTGTGGAACACACCCACATTGTCTCCTACACAGGTCTGATTTCTTTCTCTACTTGGAAAAAAAAATTCCTTTCTTTCCATTTCTGTTTCATTAGAGAAAAACATCCAGTGTCAGAGAAATACAATCTATTCCTTGCTAATTAACCCTGATACAGTGACATCTCCAAGAAACTCATAGCCTAAGCCAAGACCTGTTATGAGGAGAATATACAGGTCTCTTTCTGACAGAAGAAACTCAAACCATAGATGTCATTTGTGCATTAGTTCTGTTCTATATGGCATGTAATTCCTGACCTCAATGGAAAGATTGATCATGACTTCTTCCATCTGATATTTATGAAATGTTGCCTAGCATGTCTGGCAGAGTCAGTAATACATTTTCCTCTTTTTCTGTTTTGTCTCGGGTTTCTATAGCATCTGAGTTTTGTGTGATTTCTCATTAAACATTCTCAAGTGTCACCCACGCAGGCCATCTGGACTATAGTTAATATTTTAGGACCTATCCCCTTAACTTTGATGTACTTTCTTGTAACTGCTAAAACATGGTGATATCTCTTCCTTCTGTGTTGAGAACCTCCCCCTCAAAAGCCCAGACATATCAGAGGAGCCAAGGGCTTGATACTGCCAGCAGCTGAACTCTTTCAAATCTCTTGTATATTTTTTTTTCAAATCTGATAAAATCTATGATGAGAAAAAGAAATCTGTGAATTCTCAGCACCAAAAATGAGACGAGTAAAGGCCTAAAGTATAAAATATTATATTAAAAATAAGTATCATGTTAGTGGCTCCTGGAGTTAGTTTGTTACATTAGATTATGAACAAATAAATGGTACTGTGATAAACAGTCCAGATACTGTGTGATCCATTAAACTGGATTCACTAATGACATTGTCAATACTATAGCTTGATCCCTGTCTTCACCTGAAGCTTATTTTCTTCTCAAGTTCATTGCATTTCATCTGAGTAACTGTTTTATGAACCAGCAAGGTCCATTACACACCTACAACTGGAAAAAGCATTTTCCTGTGGTTTAACCCAGGAGTAGCTTAATTACCTTTGAAGTGTTCTTAGGGTCTGATGTCACTGTTTGTCATTCCTATGAAGTGGAAACAAGCTTGAAAGATAACAAAGCTCAGATAAATGTTTGTGAGAAAGAAATTTACCGCTCTCATAATACTTGTAATGATATGTGCTTAGTGTAATAGAATGCTTTTCTGTGATCCCATCCTCCTGAACTTCTAGGAATGTGTGACCACTGTAATGACATTTCTCTCTTAAAGATGGACATACACAAATGTTTCATGATCTGTCTTGTAACATTAACTAACTGAGCCATGATCAGTTGCTTCTTAGGCGCAGAGGCTGATCACGATTGGTATCCTATTCTTCTTTCCTGTCATCTGTACTGGTCAACCAAGACGAAATGCTCAGTCACAAGGGCATGGTTTGGGCAGTGATACATGTGGAGTGGGTCATTCATGACTAAATGAGGCCTACTGAGTCACAAGCAGGAGCTCCTTGGAACTCTTCAGCATGAGAAAAGAGAGTAAGGACAGAATTCAGTTCTGCTAACTCACATATCAAGGGCAGGTTAGATGCTCCAAGAGTCTATTCAGAGTGTAAATGTACAACAAGGTCTTTTTAAGTAGCACCTGGACACCAGGGGATATGCTCAAACATGTCCCACAGGCACGAAACATCTATGCTTAGGCAGTAATGAACTCTAGATTTTGTTGACCATGACTGAGATCACACTGAACTATCACATACAATACCTACATTTAGATTTCACAATCTCTGACTTTGTCCCAGTGAGAATTGTAATAATGGGGAGTTGAAGGGCTATCATGGAAAAAACACTGGTTTAGGCATCCCTAAAATCTGATTGAGAAAGGTTTCTACAAGATAGGGGATTCAACTCACTTCTAGGAGAGGCACATGAAACTAGATAAGGTGATCAGGTTCTCTGAAACTGATATATATCTTTGTGTGTCAAGAGAAGATCAGATTTACTTCCTCTCATGCTCCCAAAAAATTCTATTGTAGCTGCTTTTATATATTTCTGTCTTTTGTCTGCATAAGTGTATTGTAAATTAAAGAAAATTCCTTGAAATTTGCCACAGTTTATTTTTCCTCTTTTTTGTTTGTTTTCAGTCTACTGCAGAAATATGATTACCACAGCACTGCTTGCCAAAGTACCACAGAAACAGGATAGGGAGAGTAATGGTGATCTTGCCAAAGAATTTAGATCCAATATGCTGCAGAGTGTAGAGTGCGCTCTGCCTCCAGTAGGCAGTGACACGTTTGTTGATTTCTGAAACACTGCATCCTTACTTTGTGTTAAGTTTAAATGTATTTGCACTCTTAATAAGAATGCTACACAGTAGAATGCATTTAGGTGTGTGCTTTGCCACTAGAGGATTAAAATTGTTTTAATAGGCTAGTTTGAGATAATGGTCCTTATGTTTCCTGTTTCATCCTTCTTCCCAGCTTTCTGTAGTCATGCACATCTTAAAACTGGAGGATGAGTGTAGGTGTGCAAAAGGATAATTTACTTGGCATTATAAGAATATATCACAAAACATACATAAATATTTCCTGAAGGACAATAGGAAATTGTGCTTACAGACTTGAAAGTCTGTAAAGTGTGTGGATATGTTATCATTAAACAGAAGATCAACAGATTTTGCTGTATGCAAAATCCTTTACATCTGACAGTCTTCCAGTTATGCTGTTGAGAAATATTCTCTCCCTCCCCAAATCTTGAAGAAAACATTTTGTTAAGTCACTACATTTTCCACTGTCCTTTCAGAAGTTTTATGGTTGAATGATGGGTTGAAGGATCTCTAAAAAACCTCAGGGTTAATCTGATACAAGAAGCAATGTTGACTTTTTAAGGAATATCCATCTCACTTTCCTGAACAACTTCATTGTTTCTGTGGTGAGATGTTTCAGGGAAAGATTTTTCACATTTTATAAAGTGTCTTTGGGGCCAGGAGCTAAATCTCAAATAGCATTTGAACTTCTGATTTAAAGCTCATATATTTTGAGTCAGAATCAGCTCTTTTAATGGATGCAATATCCCAAATATTGCATCTAAAAATATGTTATCTTTTTGATGTATTATTCATTTAACTATTTTTACAACCAGTCTTAGTAAAACACTGTACCAATTTTTACTGTGAGTGTGAGACTAACCTTGCTCCAGCTCAGCTGGCTGTCAGTCAGATGTCACTCACAGATGTACCTGAACAATCTTCTTCTTTAATTAGAAAAGAAAAAGTAATTCGTTATATTTGTGTGTGGACTTCAGTGCTGGCTTTTGGTTTTTGGTGGGTGTTTGGCTTTTTTTTTTTTTGGGTTTGGTTTGGTTTGGTTTTTTGTTGGTTTTTTTTTTTCCTTTTCTTCCTATTAAGTAGACTAGTAAACTTTATAGACAAGATTGTTTTTTAAACTTTATAATAAAAAGTCATATCATCCTTTTCATTAAGTCCTCTTTTCTTGCAGCAATACAAGCATTGTTTTATGGAAGGTCATTGTATTTCACAGACTTATTAGCACACAGAAATATTTAAGTCCCTTTTTTCACAAGAAGGTACAATGTAATTAAGGTTATGTCTTTCTTAAGATTTGTTAATCTATAAAGAGTGTACTTTGAATATAGGTATAGGTGCACACACACATACACACACACACATATATTTATGCTTTGTGTATAGGTATGAATATTCAGAGTTCAGTATTCATTAAGTTATTGCATTTAAAAACAGATTCTTAGATTGGTGATTTAATCTGAACCTGTCTCCTACACTAGAGAAAAGTATCTGGAATGGTAAATTCAGGTTATTTTTTCAATACCCTAAGTAAACCCCCTGGCTATTCTTAGAGACTTTCAATTGTGCTAATATTGCAGTTACTTTTTATTTGAAGAGTAAAAGACAGAGAAGTAGTCATTTTTCAAGTTTAGAGTTTCACACCAGCTACAAATTGTTCTTGGTTTTAACTGCTAATAACATTCATATTGGTGCACATCTCCAACCATTTTAAAAGAGCAGAAAGAAGTCTGATAAAATTGGGTTACTTGCTCAAGGAATTTAGCTAAAGATATTTTAATGGTGTTTGGTTTTTAACTGGCACATGAGAGGCAAAGACACGCTGTTTTACATTGTTGTGCTTTATAAGATGTGTGATCTTCTTCATCATTCCCTCTTTCTATCCATGTTTCTCCAAGGAGCTGATTTTAGACTTTCACAGGGGACAGGATGAGACCTGCCTTGATCTCCTGTTTACCACAACAGCACTAAATGCTACTCCAGGCAAAAATTCCCCATGATCACTTTTCTGCCCAAGGACTCTGAATGTTCTGAGCACAGATACTCTTGCTGCTCTCTCTTCTGGGCCAGTGTTGACCTGGGGGTGCCAGTTGACAACCGGCTGAACACAAGCCAGCAGTGTGCCCAGGTGGCCAAGAAGGCCAGTGGCATCCTGGCTTGTATAATAGTGTGTCCAGCAGGACCAGGGCAGTGATTGTCCCCTATACTTGGCACTGGTGAGGTCACAGCTCAAATCCTGTGTTCAGTTTTGGGCCCCTTTCTTCAAGAAAGACATTGAGGTGCTGGAGCATGTCCAGAGAAGGGAAAGGAAGTTGGTGAGGGGTCTGGAGCACAAGTCAGCAGCTGAGGGAGCTGGGGTTGTTTAGTCTGGAGGAAAGGAGGCTCAAGGGTGACTTTGTCACTCTCTACAACTACTTGAAAGGAGATGTAGCCAGATGGAGGTCAGCCTCCCAGGAAACTAGCAACAGGAGTAGAGAACACAGCCTCAGGCTGCACCAGGTGAAGTTCAGGTTGATTATCAGAAGGAATTTCTTCATGGAAATGGTTGTTAAACATTGCAATAGACTGCCCAGGAAAGTGGAGGTGTCACCGACCCTGGAGGTGTTCAAGAAATGACTGTATGTGGCACTTAGTGTTATAGTCTAGTTGACAAGGTTGGACTTGACCTTAGAGATCTTTTCCAACCTAAATGAGTCTGTGATTCTGCCACCTCCATTGCTTTTTCTTAGCATTTGTTCAGATGCTGCAAAGCAAGCTCACATTATTACATATGGCTAAGATTGAGCCTCTTAAACCTGGGTTACCTACATGACCCAGGGTCAAATGTATTTCAGCTGTATTACAAGACATTGTTTTGAGATTTTCATTCATTTGTAAGGATTTTCTAATTATAAGACAGTCCCAGTTCCATTGCTAGTTTTGCTTATGAAGTAATGGGCAATTCAGAAGAAGTAAGGAGTATAGATTCTCACCCAGCACATTGCAAGATCTTGTAAGTTCAAAAAACATATTATGAGACAAAGAGGATTTTAACAGAAAAGGAAATTAATGATCAGGATGATAGTCCTGAGAGATGGTGAGGCGAAGTTGAAAAGATAGGCCTAGGAGTGTTATTTAAGGGTAAATGACACTTTTTGTGTTTTGTTCTAAACAGATTGATACTAAAATATTTGTTATTGGGAAAAAAAAAATATCTTTTGCAAAGGTTCTCAGAATTGGAATAAACACTTTTTTCTGTCTGGTTTGAATAGTGGAAGTGAAAAGAAACAAACAGTGGGTGTTATATGAAAAGGCATGTTCTCCTAGAAGGTGGCCAATAATGAAATTCTGCTCTCTGCAACTCTTGAATGCTACTTTGTTTCTGTGAAGCACAGGAAAATATACCTGTATATACACTACCTATTACATTAGACTTACTTTTATAAACACTCACCCACAAGCACAGACACTAAATTTGTCCAATCTTATTATTTCTAGTTCTCTAGGTAGTGCAGTTTGAATTCTGAAATTGTCCTTCCCATGGTAGCTTGGTGAGACAGAATACAGCATTAAATAAAGTAGCTTCTCTTTTTCTTATTCCTAATAGCTGGAGACACTTTACAGTTAGATTAACTTGTCTTTTTTTTTTTTTTTTTTTTTTTTTTTTTTTTTTTTTTTTTTTCCTGAAGACTAAGCAGTTCAATTTTCATACATGAATGTCATGGAGAAAGGGAGAGGAAGTGAGGAAAACAGAATAAATTTTCAGGAGGGGTTATGGGAGTTCTCACGAATACAACAGGTCATTGCTACTACTTGGATCATCCTCACCAGAAATTTACATTTTTGTTCCCATAAGGCAGGAGGTATCTAGCAAGGCAGTGTAAGGTTTTCCTTGGGCATTTTAAAGCTGTTACATCTTTCTTTCTGCATCATACATACTTAGTTGTTTAGGAACCTATAACAGAAGGCCACAGAAGCAGAGGGGAAAGATGTGTTGTTTATCTGACTTGCAGTCAGTTGGTGAAAGATTTAGAGCTGTTTACATTGTGAGTGGATTTGTGAGACAGATACTGGCCCAATCTGCACCCATCTCTGTGAATTATCTTTTTACAAAAGAACCCCAATCAAAAGAAAAGCCATTTGCACTGATGGTTGCTATACAGAATCCTGACTCACATAATTATTTTGAAGACTGTAGTTGAAAGTGTAAAGTACACAATTTAGACAAGTAGTTCAGCTGTTAGGCAACACTGAAACATCTGTAATATGATCAACTATTTTGTAGGTATCCAGAAAATTTCCAGAACTCAATGCTGGAAATATGATAGATACTTCTGAGTTGTCGTTACAGAGTGCCAATCTGACTGCAACAGGTAGTCATGCACTTGGCTGCTGTAGCAAAAATAACTTCAGTGCAGTCTTACTTTTATTCTAAAAACACAGACTGAAAACCAGATGAAACTGCTAAAGCTTTATCAGGCTAGACATGGAATTGTTGGTGTTTATGTGGATTCCATTTAAACTAAAAGGTCAGGCAAGACATACCTGAAACACAATCCTAACTCTGAAAGTATTTGCCACTTGCAATAAGCCTGGCTCAATTTTCTGGTTTGCGATGAGAAATTCAAACTTTTTTTTTCCACTAAATTCAATTCTAGATACTACACTGAAAGAAAGACAGAGGTTTATGGGAGGGTGTCTTTTGGTGGAAAGCCTTTATAAGTCAGCAAAGAATCATATATTCTTATCTTCTCAAGGTGACCTGTATAACTCTTTTTTTTTTTTGTCTTTGACCATAAGAATGAACACATGAACTACTTTATGTGCCATTAGGGCACAGTTGGAGATAAACTGACCCTTATTCTACTCCCTCCAGAGTAAGACAATTTAAGTGGACTGTGTTATAATTGCTCTAATGAGCCAAACACTCTCAGGACATATTCAAGCCATCCAAGAACAATAGCAAGATATATATGGTCACATGAACTGTCTTGTTTCTTATGCCTTGCATTATCAGCAGGAAAATTTGTTTTCCTCTTGAGTAGATTTCTGTGGAACACACAGGAGCTTGGGCTTCCATCACTTAAACAGTCAGGTAACAAACAATAGTATTTTAATCTCTGGTACTAGACACCCACTCAGTAGCTCAAAGTTGAAGAAACTCACACTTACAGCCAGAAAAATCTGCCTCCTTCCAAAGGAAGCAGAACCTGCTGTTTGGAGCACTGGAGAGAAATTCTGACTTCATTGAAGTCAGTGATAAACAGACTTGTGCATTGGTATGTAAAATCAAAAAGGTAGTCAAACCTTGAAGAGGCTGCCTAGGGAAGTGATTGAGTCACCATCCCTGGAAGTATTTAAAAGGCACATAGATGTGGTCCTTAGGGAATGGTCTACTAGTGTACTTGTCAGTGCTGGGTTGGACTTGATGATCTTAAAAGTATTTTCCAACCTAAATGATTCTGTGATTCTATCCTGTGGTTTGAAGTACTACGACAAATAGTAAACAAGCCCTTTTTTTTTTTTTTTTTTTTGTAGGACTTCCTCTTTTCTCTTATTTAATCTGTCTGTTTTTCTGGGGAGTGATTAATTTACCTGTAATGAGGAATGAAAGGGAAAAAACAGGAGGTGGGAGGGTAGGTGTGCATTCTTTTCCTCTTCTCTGGACTCACCGTACTCTCTCTTCTTTCACCTTTTCATCTGTTGTTCCTATCTTCTTTTTCATGCCTTCATTCATAAGTGATATTTAAACTTCCCTGACTAACCTATGCATTTTTTGCCCCCGTTCATTTCATTTTCTCCCGTCGTTGTCCAAAGTCAAAAATTCACCTCCTGTTCTCAAATCCGTTCCTCTTCCTGTCATCACTTTATTTCAAGCCTGCTCTCTGCCCTTCCTGAGCATTTTTAAAATGCATAATTTTCTCTCTTCTTCTTTTAAAATGTTGATACTATATTCATACAGCAGGGATGTTCAAAGTGGAGACAGGGATAGCAAGTCAGGAAGGAAGCTTTTATACCCATAAAATCACAAAGCAGCAGGTATCTGCAAATGCATGTTGTACCTGAATTCTCTCTTCATTCTGGGACCAGTATGGTAGAGAATCACACTATGAAAACATTGAGCACACAGTCTGTCAGCACTTTATACTGTTGCTTTTAGCTGTGGGCCATTGCAGCATAATAAAGGAAAGATGGAGCTATGTCATGCTAATTCTTAACACAAAAGTAGTTTACTTTCAGACCTAATAAACCATAAATTGTTTGCTTTGTGTCTTTCAGCCTAAAAAGTATTACTACCATAAAAGTTGTGTTCTTTTATATTGGGAAGAAAATTAGGGGGCATAGCAGAAAGCCCAAGAAAGAACGTAGAGTGGAAACAGAACAATTAATAGAAACAAAACTTTAATTTCTCTTGCTGAAAGTATATTTAAGAAGGGGAATATATCACAATAATCAACCAGGTTTTTTGCCTTCAGCCTGTCTGAGGCCATGTGGTTTGGAGATCTGATCACTAGTCCGAAAAGAAAAGACTGTTTGCAAGATTTCTGGGGTGTTTTTTCCTGGAAAAGGTGAGAGGACAAAAGCAGAAATCTATGACATACACTTTTATGCCTTATAAGGAAAATATTCATCTATCTATCTGCCTGTATCTCTCTGTCTCTCTCTTTCTCTTTCTACATGCATATATATAGAGATCCATATGTTTCAAGCTGTTGCTAAATTGATTTGGAGGCAGGTTTTTCTTTCATTTGCTGCTCTGAGGGTTAGGTGAAAACCGCAAAATTTAATACATGGCTTGAACCAATTGAATTGGATTTTCTTATTTGTTTTGCTCTTTCACATTCACTGTTCAGTATTTTCTGGAGTTTGCATGGTATTTCCATCAGTAATAACAGTTCTGACTATTTGGAGACAGAAAAATGCCAAAGCAGATTTTGTGTTTGAAAGTTCAAATGGCATTTTGTGACAATCATGCTTGCTTAATACACCCCGAACCATTTTGTCTTATAAGCATCAGTGTAACCATTTCTAAACTGGTATTTTGGGTGAGCTGGTTCCTTGTTGTATAAATCAGTCATTATTTTCTCATTTGTGTTTGTGCTGTTTCCAGTACTCTTGATTTCCTTAATAGTGCAAACTTTGGGTTTGCTTCTTTCAAAACTGCTCCCATTTCATTGTCTTTTCAACAGGTTCATTGGGCAGTCCTTTGCCCATTTTCATTCTCTTGTGTGTTTTTTTTTCTGCTAACTAAAACAATTTTCTGATTAAATTGACTATTAATAGACATTATTTACATTAATTTGCACCTGTAATAGCATCACTAGAGGGCAGTATTGATTAAATTAGGAGCACTCCAGTGCTCTTTGGAAACTGCAGAAAAGCCTCCAGAGTAAACATCCTTGCATTTTTAATATCTGGTCATGGCTTTTATGTCCATTTTTCATAACATCCATACATAACAAGTAAACTAATCTTAATTGCCATATGTATTAGACATTATTATTTGTAACTTTAATGTGTGTAAAAGAACATCCTGTGACTTCTGTGAAAAATATGTGCATGAAGCTTAGTAGAAAATAGATAGCATTGAAATTATCATAAATTATTATTTATAATAATGATTTTATTAAAAATAATTATTAAAGTGTATTTTTAAATAATAAAAATATAGATTTGTTCATGTTTTTTTTCTCAGGGACAATGCTGTGAAAAATAAATATCTTCTAATTCATTAACTGTCTCCATGGAAAATCTCAGTATAGTATATTTTAAAATATACATCAAAGGTATTATAAATTAAGACACTCACTCATTTGTTCTTATTGATTTACAGGTCTCCTGACAAATGCAGCAACACAGAATCCTCGTAGGAGTGGTTTAGGCTCTCTGTGAGCTACTTAACTTAGTCAAGTTTCACTGCTGTTGATCATCATCCGTTATATGTCATCAACTCAACTGTCTTTCTCTGTATCTCATGAGTGACAGCATAATTCCTCTACATTATGAGCTAAAGTTTGTTCTACCATTCTAAGGATCACTGGACTAAGGAATATAGAAAAAGAGATATGCTTGGGCATTAGCAATACAAACAAGTTCATGGTTAACGTTTCATCTGCGTTACACACCACTGCTGGACTTGCTGTTACCTACATGTTTCAATCTGAAGAGTCTGCTACAATGAAGAGTATCATCCCAATCAGCCTTAGAGAAGACTGTTTTGCCTATGGGAGGACACTGAGGTGCAAAAGAGAAACTCTTCTTGTGCCCTAAACTGTCTGAATTGCTTTTATTTTCTTATACTTTCAGTATATACAATAGACCAAAGAGCAAAATCTATTTTAAAGTGGACACAATCTTACTCTTAACAGAATTATGTCATTAAATTGAAGGAGGTCTCCACAAAGACATGATTCCAGCTTTCAAAAAGCTGAAATGTTGTTGTCCAGCAGAAGTCTTTATGGAAAGCTGCAGTAAAAACTAACTCAGAGACCTGCTCTTGAAATGCCACGTTTGAGAGAACGTAACGGAGCACTGAGAGGAAACAACCTATGTTTGAAAAACTCGGACAAAAGGAACACAAACTGTCTACACGGCACCTTTATTCCTCTGTACTTAGATTGACTTTCTCGTACTAAAATCATTTTCAGTTTTAACCAGTTAAACATGCCTCTTCTACAGTTCCATTTTTGATAGTTAAAGTTGGATAATACAGTATTTGCAAAGAGCATGTTTGGTCATCTGTGGCCTATGTCTCATCTGATACACCATTTAGCACCAGAAAGCAAATTAAAGAGAAAACAAAAGTAACACTTGTTTGAAAGAGATCATTAAATGTATTTTGAAAAGCCTAAAGTTATATATTTAACAGTTTTTATATGTTGTATATTTGTAGAAAATCCTATTTAACAATTAACGTGATAACTCTGACAGTCATGACAAGTGGTTCAGAGTTAAGTTGTGTTTTATTACTTCAGTTGTCTCTGAAGTGACTGGTGTCGTTTGCTTTCTTCCATTGGGACATTCTGGATGTAAAGCATGACCAGAGAGGACTGTGTAGAAAAAGCAAAGAATAATGTTGTTTATATTACATAAATGCATTCAACCATTGCACTGTTGGAAGGCATTTTTTATTTTTATTTTATTTTTATTTTTTGTCTTTATGTACTGATAAAAATAGAGTGTAAAATATTTTACTCATTGCTCTTCATAGCAAGGTCTGTCTTTCTTTCTCTCTTTCTTTCTTTCTCTCTTTCTCTCTCTCTCTCTTTCTCTCTTCCTTTCTTTCTTTATTTCTCTTTCTCTCCCCCTACTTTTGTGTAAGGGTCGGTTTGAAGCCTGTTCCTTGATCCCATTTTCAGTGTTTTACCTCATTGTTCGAAAGCCCACTTTTTCGACATTATTGGTTAGTGAAAATTTAGCAAAGACAGCATAGACAAGGGAGAAATTATGATAAAACAAAGAAACAGAACCTTGTTCCCTTTTACTGTACCTTTTGACATGTAAGTTTGGTACATATTGGTATGATACAATCAACAAGGGAGCTTAATTTCTTCCTGGCAAATGTATTATGGTTTCAAGTATACTACCTAATACTCAAATTAACTCTTAGTGTTATGCTAGCTCTATTCTACTAAAGAAAAATATATAGAGATTATTCAAGTGACCATAGATGAAAGGTACAAAAATGAAAAGCTGATAAAAGCCTGCTCAAACACTGAGGCTTATTTAATACAGAGGTTGCAAAAAACATGAGCTATAGATCATTTTGTCTTCACGTAAAAGAAATATATACAAAATTCTTATTTAATCATAGGATTCTGACCAGTATCAAAGTAGCAATTAAAGCCCAGCCACTTGTAAAGTGTTATGGACTGACTGCACTATAAATGACCAATGTCAGGTTTAAAATGTCATGCAATAAATGATGGCAATTACATTTACTGTATATGTAGACCTCAAGAGCCAGATCCCTCACTCTACCAACTCTCTGTTTTGATTTATTTTAAAGGGAGCATAGTAGCCTTATTTAGTAAACACAGAAAACTGAGAGATGTTACATCATTTTTGTTGCTTTACAGTATTCAGTTTTGTGTTGGTTCAGCTAAATTATGAAAAATAAAGAAAATCCTTTTCTAAGTGAGACTTGTTCCCTGAGCATGACATCACTGAAAGAATTTCAGCAGATCATAAGTAAGGTGGGAGCACAGAGAGGTAGATGGAATTGGAAATTGAGGGCATGGACTGTGTTTTGACACTAAGGCTTTACCCTTCCATTTTCATATTTTGGGTACCTTCATTTTGATATGCTCAGTTCCAGATCATATTGAAGTCATTTACTTTCTGGAAGCCAGATCCTCTAGGAACTAGAGGATCTAAGAATGTACATCTGAAATCTTTACATCTAAAATCATACATTTCAATCAGTTCTAAATATGCAATCTTACGTCTTTGTTCTCTAAGTACTTTAACAGCTCATCAAAAGGTAGATGTACATTGTTTATAACATCTACTCTGGAGAAGAATTATCAAAGAAAAAAGGTTCTGATTACTCTTCAGAGATGCATTCTAGTTGCTGAGTCTCCTGTGTACAACAGACACCTCAAGGCACTTAAAATGTGTTCTGTGCTTTTCCCTTCTCTCCCAAAATGTACAGTTTTAAACAAACAAAATATACTGGCTGACTTTGTCACTGTGAATTACTTCTCTAAGAGCAGTGCTGAAATGTTTCTCTCTCAGGAACAATATGTTTTCAGAATATTGTGAACTTTAATTTTACAAAACTAAGTTACATAAAAAAAATAATTGTTTGTTTCTGAAAGTATTTTATGTGCCTCTTCCAAAGCAGAATTTAAAACACAGAGGGGAATGTCTTATTTGAATGCTATTAAATATCCTTCGCTTCTCAGCTTGCAAACAAGTAACTTTTTCAAAACACACTTGAAAGGGAACAGAATAATACATAAAAACACATAATAGAATAATAAAAACAACCTCCAGAAATGCAGAAAACCTTTATTTTTTAAAAAAAACAAACAACCAAACCAACAAAAAAAAACTTCTCTGTAGCTTTCTGTTAGCCCAGACAAGGACACATTTAACTACTACTTTTAATATCTGGGGTATCAAATGGAGCAGACACTAGCACACTATAGCAACCGATGTGACACATCATTCACCAATTTCATAATTATGCTTTTAGCTTTTTTTTTTTTTCCCCCCAATTCATTTCTTCTCAGCAGTAGATCAGGTTTTTGTATGTGGTATCCTCAATCATTCAGTTGTTTACTGAAATTGTACCCACGTGCTGTTGCATAAATCTTTAGCCCAGCACTTACTGTCTCATATAGCCCATTCATCACAGTTCTGAGTACTAATTAGAGTTTCCAGAAGAAAATAAAGAATTTAACACTGCATCTGAAAAGCCTATATACCTGTGAGGAACAGCTGAACTAGAAGGTGGTAAACGATTGGTTGACAGGAAAATCACAGCACTGACTGCCTGGGCAACTGGACTAGTGGGAAGGAAAAATGAACAAGCCAACACTGGATGTAGCACAGGGACAAAAAAATGGTATATTCATTCAAGGGGGAAAAAAAAACCAAACAGAAGCAGCTCTTTCATCACCTAAGCCTACACATATGTAGTATCTTTTCCAATTAAAAAACACAGAAGGCTTGTCCTTTTAAACATCTTTATACAATGTATATCAAGAGTCACATATGCACAAGTAACAATCAAAAGCAGGAATGGATTGTCTATTTTTTTCTGACATCAAAGAATTGATACTACATTGAAGCAATGAATCTCACACTGGGCTTAGGCAAATAAGGGTGAACAGAAAGCACAATATTCTACATTGTAAATTGCAGATTTCAATTTGGGGCCTGAGTAAAGGAAGGAAGTCAAAAAGAAGACTGAAAAAAACCCCAACCATGACCAGAGAAAAATAAGATTTTTTAATTTCAGAGTATTTACTGTTTAATAAATGCTTTTTAGTATTCAGTATGTGCTAGGGGAGTCAAAAGGAGTAACACTTGAAACAGTGGAATAAAGAAGAAAATATTATTTTAACTGCAGAGATGAGAATTTTACAGATAATGTGGTTGCCTTCTTTTGAGATATAAATCTATTTAAATTAGAGACCCATGGGTAATATATAGAAAGTAATTCCATCACTGATTAAAAATAAACCGTGGAAACTAAACTCAAAAGTGGAAGTAAATGACAATAAGCCAGAATAAACAGTGACTAATAATGAGCCATTCTGTGGAAGGATCAACACAAGTTCTTATACTGGTTTTGACTGTGAATGAAATATGAACACAGATTGCACAGTTTGTGAGTATCACTAAATTACACAGATTAGTGAAAATATGCAGAGACAAAATGGGCCACAAAATATTAACAGAAAATGGAAAACTGAAACTCTGGAGTGTTGATTTATCATTTTTCACACCATCAAAGTAATTTTGGCTTCATTTATGTCAAATTTTAGGACATGTGAAAAAGGTATTCTGCTCTTGAAATAGGTACTAATGTTGGGTTCAAGCTGCTCAGTACCCAGGTCAAGACACTGATTTTGTATGATAATCCTGTGTTAGCTATGCCCCTTCAGAGTTCCAACAAGCCATTGGAGGTCCCTTAGGCTACATATCTGTAGTCAAAGAGCATAAGGTGCTCATAGTACTAATGTCCTCCACAGCTGTCTTGGAGTGACCATGACCACAATTTTCTAGGTTTGATGTGGTTAATATCAGACTAGTGCAAGGGACCTTAAAACACTATATTGTGCTGAACTGATGCAAAATGGCCTGTGCAAATGAAGAAAGATGATTGCCATATAATCCAAAAGCAACTTTTCTAAATATATGGATAAATAGCATGCAAAGAACAGCTGCAGTTAAAAAACAAAAAAACAAACAAACAAAAAAAACAAAACAAAACAAAAAAAAAAAAAAAGCCACACAAAGACTGTTAATGTATATTAAAAAAGCCCCACCCCACCCCCCAAAAAAAAGCAAAATGAACAAAACCAAATACTAAATTAAAAATATATATATAAAAATGTAATGAAAAAAAAGTTCTACAAAGATCTTTCAGAAAAACTACAGTAGGAGTAGAAACTTCAAAGGTGTTTGTGTTAGGAGTACAGAGTCTGATACAATAGAAGGAACAATGTTAGCATGTGCAGAGAGCAGTTTTAAGGAACCTGAGCAATCCCTCAAACAGTTTTATAAAGCACCATGAGCAATGTTTTTCATCACTACCTAGAAAGAATATAATGTATATGTTGGTATACACCTAGGAGAGAGACAGTTGGCTTAGTATCAGTTCTCACACAGGTATAACAATACATGTTGCCCACCTCAGGCAGAAACTACAATGACAGGAAATGCTGACATCAGCTGTCATCCAAAATCACTTACTGAGTTGTGAAGGTGCTAACGAAACATTGGTAGTATAAGCCTAAGCCTGTTGCTAATGTACAAACATGTTGCTCACAGAGTCCCAGTGGCAGTAAAGGCGGCCTTCCCATCACAATGACTAAAGCAAATGCAAGGGTCATATATTTCCTTCTCTACATGCAGATCATCTTCACATGGATAGGTGAAAATAAATGTGGGCTACTTCTGTCCATACTGTCCAGCCACATCTACAAAAATGTATTCAAGCTGCCTACAGAGCAGAAATTCAACATACAGTGCAACTTCATGAGTTAATCAATATGCTATTAGCAAGCAATAAAAATATATTGAGGCTTGAAGAAAATTATGTTTAATTTGACACAACTTACAATTTCTTCCTCAATGAAACCATGTAGCACTTGGTTTTCACCACAGACATGTTTGTTTCTTCCCAGAATATTGAAGAGAGCAATGTGACATTGATAATATAACTTCCAGACCATGCAAAATAAATCAAATGAGGGTTAGTTCTGGAAGGGCAGGAATTCTAGCTGAGTAAATAACAAAGACCTCACTGTGCACAGAAAACTAATATTCCCAAAAATGAGAAAAAATCAAAAATATTTGTAATGCCACCCAAGTTCCTTGTTATCTCATTTTTACTTGAACTATTACAGTCATAGGAAAATCTCAAAAAGAGTATACTCAATAGCACTTAAAATTCAATGCAATTGTGTTTATTTTAATTTTAATAATTTTTAAAAGGTAATATCAGGGTCCCCCCCCCCAAAAAAAAAAAAAAAAAAAATGACGTGAATCCATTTACTCTACTGGTACAGAGAAATGGAGAGAATACAGACTGAACATTACTATGTTCCAGATACTTCTCACTATGTGGAAGAGTCTGGAGAGAGCAGGACAAGTGTGGGAAGAGTAGAAAGCTTTGTCTCAGAACAAATGTACTCTGCAGGGCCTGAAGACAGAAGCTTTACAGACGGATTGATTAATTAACTGTCCAACCCATCAAGAGAAACCTGAAAATACAGGATACATGTACAGCATTTAAGGGCATTATTCTCACTTCAGAAATTATGTTATGCCCTGTTCAGCTGATTTGTAGACAGAGAACAGTAACCCAAGGAGAATATAGACACAGCCAGTATCTTGTCAGGTAGTGTAAAAGAGATAAAAGGAACATGTAAGAAAGATACTTGGAATTCTGAAAGACAGAACTTTTCTATTTTAAAAATAATACTTAAAAAATGTAGCGAGCATAGCAGGTAAAATACTGGGATTGTTGTTGATGATGGTAAGAGTCTCCATAACTTCATTAGGAAAAGCTTCCATACAGACATTTGGTTACGGCAGCAGAACCACATTCTCCTGATTAATTCCTCTCTGAAGGTAGGGCTGGGATATTTGAGATACCAGCTGCAAATGGTAAATACTCTTAGCAATATGTTAACAAAGAAATTGACTCTTTTGGAAATTCATTTGTACAATAGTGATGCCAAGTCTTGTTTGTTATTTAGACCACAGTTAAGTTAGCATCACATAGTCCAAAGCCTTCAAGAATCTGAAATATCACATGTGATTAATTTCATTAGGCTGTAAAGATGTTCTAGTATTTATAGGAATTATTAATAACTACAATCATACCTTTAAGTTTCTGCATCAGAAAAATCAAAAGAAGAACCTATTTCCTGTTCTTCTAATGCAACAGGAATCAGGATCTGCTGTTTTGGACTACTGATGCTTGAGTGTGACTGAGTATTGCTTTTCAAGTGTGACATTGTGAAATATTCTTTGGATTATATTGCCCCATAAACCTCTGGCTTGGGAATAAGTTGCTTTACAATGGAAAGTCATTCCTGATGCACAGTTTTTGTTCCCTTATGTATGCCCAGAATTTCAATGAGCCATGAAGAAATCCAGATAAGTTAAATTGCATCTCACTGGGATCAGCAGTATGTGTTCTAGTGAAAAAGGAATTTTTTTCATTGAGCTAAGCAACTAGTATAGACATTCTTAGTACCAGGTCCTAGTATAGGTCAAATTGGAGTACTCAAGGATAGTCTGAGTCCTTCTCTTTTTTAGAATATTGCAAACACCAATATATTCCCTTTTGAAAGGTGATTGCTAGCAAATTGACTACTTCTTGGTAGTTCTCTTCCAAAATATTCACTTTACTGCTGAAAAAACCTTAACATTTCTTTATGGGATGACTGAGCAATTTAATTTCTGGTTCCATTTAGCATATTGGTTGTATATTAAGAGAAAGAGAGGAAGGCTGCTTGCTCTCTTTGTCCTAGGTGCTTCACTCTGTTTCAGATTTTATCATGGAGGAAAAGAGCAAGTTTGGGAATGAAAAAATGTAATGAAGAGACACAAATGACCAAAATCTTAGGAATATTTAGGGTCACAGAAAGTCCCTAAATAGAGCAAAAGGATGTTCTTGAAAAGAAGGCTCTTCTAGGAACCTACGTGGGTTGCCGTAGAGCTTCTTCCATCTCAAGAACACATAGAAACTGCTTAAACTGAAAGAAAAATACAGCAAGTTAGAGGAAAAAATTGTTCTGAAATATTTGCATTTAATAGTACCCATCAGGTTAAAGTCTCCTCTACTTCAAAAAGTCCTTGTTGTTCATGGATTAACAAAATCTAATGCTACTGAGAGCTGAAAGCCCTGCTAGACAGTACGTTGCTTACTTGAAATCTTTGTCGCTGGCTTCATGACAAGGCTAGTTTGTATTATTTAGATGCTGACTATAGTATCCTTAGGCAGTTTCACACACTCAGCAAGCTTCCTCTCTTCTTTTTCTCCCATTGGTTACAGCCAGTAGTGCTGTGCAGACAGACCCACTGCAGTGGTTACCAGCAGTCCTAAAGGAATTTTTCTAAGGTTGTTCAGCCTGATTTGGCTCCTGGTGGGGGTTTGGCAGTGGGTCCTGCAATGCAAACTAAAAGCCCAGATCATGGTACTGCCTCTAGCTGTGCTCTTCTATGCCAGGTGGCTAGCAGGCCTCAGATTTGCTACTCTGTGGGGATTTTGGATAGGCTACATAATATGAAATCACTGCATTTTGGATGGCTTTCTGAGAAGAAGAGGAATGAAGGATTTCTTCAGCATCTCTAGTTAAAAAAAGAAGATTTTGCTTTTATCATTCTTTCACTGTCTGTCTTGTGGACATTTAGAAACATGAAGTCCAGATAGATTCACAATAAAGCTTGTTGGCTTTCTACTTACTTGTAAAGATGTCTTGTGTCTGGAAACAAGGCAATCAGCTTGTAAAAAAACTATTTACATACAACAGTATTTTTCTATGCTCCAAAATCAGTTCTTCCTCAAGAACAAACTGTAACAGAAGGTAAAAATGTTGTTTCTCATTCAATTTCTTAAGATTAAGCCTAAGATGATGTTCAGACTTGAGAGGTTTCCCAAGTTTAGACATTTAGTCCCCCAGTGAAATAATTCCAAAGACTGTGTCTAATGATGCCATCTGGTGACACCCATCATACCATTATCTAGGTTTGTCTGTTATTTGCCCTAACACAATATAAAAGCCATAAAGTGGCTTCATCATCTGATCAATGCTCAAAAGAAATGTTGTCATCTACAAGAAGAAATATCTTGCAGATTCTTCTAATATTATTAGTAAGAGAGGTATGTATTTGAGGACAAACCTGTGTTCACTGTACCTTCAAAAACTTCCTTACAAGGCACACCTGTTCTAGGGGCATGAGGAATGTGTTAATTCCTTAGACAGTGAATCACCTGCAGGGGATATATGCTTCACAGTAATCTGTTGCTCAGCTGTAACATGTATTAGTTTCCAAGGCAATGCTGCATTGCTATAGTAATTTCACTGAAAGGTTTTCTTTATTGGGGTGCATTGACCAAAATTTCAGTTCTACCATGAGCTAAACCAACATTACTACTCTACTGAAGTAATTACTTCAAAATATAAAAATTAAAATAAACATACACTTACTTATTAAGGAGTCCAGCAGAGAACTCTTACAGTGACGGATGACATTAGCCTATAGGCCTTTATATCTTACATGGTAATAAAATAAGGTTACGTTTTTGAATTAAGTTGATAACATGACCAAATCGATTTCATTAGTGTATCTGTCATATTTGCTGTTAATGATGGCTAACAGTGGAATAGAAACTGACAACAATCTCTGAAAAACTGTGCAGATCAAAATTATATTATACTGGCATTCATGAATTTTAATAACCTTTTTATCATGAATTTTGAACTCTCTTTTTAAATCTGAAGCTCACAAGAAGAGAATTAAACTTTCTACACCTGTCTCAGCTCCTATTATTTCTATTGTTACAAGTTAATAGGCTCAAGAATAGAAGACATTTTCACTAACTAAAACAAAAAAAAAAAAAAAAAGGTCTTGCTTGAGAGTCTCTTGTGGGTGCTTATGGGGGAATGGATGTTTCTCTGTTGCTAAAATGTTGGCATCAGAGTCATTTCTCCTGAATGACTAGAGAGCTTTAGGACACCCAAATTGCTGTTTAGAAGACTGTTTGTGTAAGATGCTATTTGTATTAATAGACATTGGTACTCTAGTGTGTAACTCCCTTTAATGTTAATGGAAGTTCTGCAAAAATCTACAGGACAATATACCTACTGTCAGGAAACATCATAGCTCTCTAGTCCCATTATCAGGGCTTAAATGGATGTGAGTTAAAAGTGTGCAAGTATTGAAATGCTCACCTCAGAGCACCGATTGAGTACATCAAAATACCCTTACGTAATGAGAAAACTTGACCTAGCTGCTACTTGAAAATACGGCAAGATATTAGATATGAAAGACTCTACATTTTTCTATTTCAAGTCCCTCATTATAACCTCTTTCTTGGGTTAAAATAATATGAAAATGGATAGATAATTAATAAGAAAAAACTGTGGAGTAATCTGGGAATGGGTAAAGCATAATTCTATCTGAACCATTTTACTTATTGAATAATTATATCTTAAATATATCTTTTATATATATAGTGAAGGACTCTGTGTCTGCTTTGAGCTTACTGTCTTTCTTGCTCTCATAGATCAGGAGCTACGATAAAAAAATTCAGAGATGCAGTCAACAGAGCTTAGGAGGCAGAGGGAGAAATATTTAGTCTGCTCTATATGAGGGTTGTTCTGGCCTTGTGGGGATGTTGGTGTTTGAAAGAGAAACTTTGTCCACACATCTTCTATGCTATTATTAACAAAAGTAGGGTGATTTTAGTGAGATTATTCCTGTACGGCACATACTGTACATACACTCATAGGCTACAGACTCTTCACATAACCTTTCTGTCTACATGTTGACATTGTATACTGAAATATTGCTGCTCTTGATGTTCAAGGTAACATTATCTGCGTATTATACAAATGGTGGGTTGACCATGGCCTGCAGCCAGATGCCTGCACAGTCTTGCTCTCACTCCTGCTCCTCAACAGAAACAGGAAAAACATGGCTCTAGAAATTTTCTAAGCCAGCTCTAGAGTGATTGTGACAGCTTCATTCAGAGACACTGCTACAACAGCAATCAGTGTGAGCCATTACAATTGGGTACAAATACAAAGGAACTACGAAGAAGTTTATAATCCTAACCCTCCCTCCACCCCATCTGTTAAGAGAGACAAAAGGCAGGGATCCTGAGTCGAGACAAGATCAATTTACTGGAAATAGCAATGAGATAAGAAAACTAACAGTAACAGCAAAAATATTAATAACAAAAGTATAGAAAGAGAGAGTGATTTACATGCAAAAAATGCTCACCTACTGACCCAGCACCATGCAACCCCCAAAACAAAGAACAAAATAGCAACACACTCTCCATGCACCACCTTTTCCTTCCCAAGGCTCTCCCTCCTCCTTTTCAGAAATGAGAGTCCCTCACTTTTGCCTCCCAGTGGTGACATGAGGTGGCATAGAATAACAACCTAGACATGCCCACATGGCTCCAGGCTCCACCTCCTCACAGCTACTGTGGAAAAATTAACTGTCCTGACTAAAAAATGAGAACATCTATCTACTCCAGCATATCATTTTCCACAAGCTTCAGTCTGCATGTCTACTCCAGCAAAGTTTCTCCAAGGGCTGCAGGGAATTACCTGCTCCACAGTGAGTGTCCTCCACGGGCTGCAGGTGAATCTAATCTCTGGCACCTGCAGCACACCTCCCCCTCCTTTTTTCATTGACCTTGGTGTCTGCATGGCTGTTTCTCACAATTTTTTGCCTCACTCCTACGCCGTGTTTTGCCCTTTCTGTTTTTCCATATGCGTTGTCATCTTAGCCAAGGGGCTCAGCTGGGTGGAGCTGGCCCGGGGCAGCCCCAGGCCCTCCTCACAGAGCCTGCCTGGGAGACCCTGCAGACAGTGCCTGGGCACCAACATCCAATCTGATACTCTTACTGTAAGTGATGTTTCTTTGTGAGAGTGTGAGGTAAGAAAAAGCAGAGGAATGCACCTAAAGGAAACAAAAGAATTACTGTGCCAATTATTTTCTCTGCTGCAGGATTGGAACATCTCACGCTCCTGGTGCTACACCCTGTAGAGACAGGGACAACAACCTGCACATCAAGAAACGTTTGTCCAGTAGGGAAGTTACCTAGTATGGATATTATAAGACAGTCTGATTGTTCACTGGACAATTTCAGCCAAAAAGCTGCATGCTTTCCTACCTCCTGTGAGTGTGGTTGTATTTTCTTTTTTCCTTTTAATTGTTTGTGCTTTTTGTTTTTTTTTAACCTCACAGCTTTTTTTCATTAACTGCAATACAAACACCAAAGCAAAACTTCACTTTTCCTCAAAGCCACTTAAGTTATGATTTAAAAAAAAAAATAAAGAAATCAATCTACAATGTAGACATCAATGTAAAAAACTATTATAGTGTTTCTTAATTGAGGTGCTGAGGACTGAAGGAAATGAAAAAATAAGTAAATTAGGGAAGCCAATAGATTCTGATAGATTCCGAGAAAAATTCCCTTTCCCCAAGTTTGTTTCATCTCCTGTCTATGGGGATAATTGTGTTTTCAGTGGACTAAATAAGGAAAACCAAAAGCAATTGTATTTGCTTCTTATACAGCCAACTCCAGGTATCTGAGCCATAGGCTTTAGAATTTCTTTGCCTGTAGATTTCTGTCAGTGGAGAATTGTACTGCACTTAATGGTACTGAACTGCAATCCATGACTTCTCAGTAGCTTGTGTTTGCTGCAGACTGTCACTTCATTAAGATTATACCATTCAGATCATTTAATTGAGTTTATTTTGAGGTTTAATGTTCCTTTCCATTCCTGTATCCATATTCTGTGAAGTCAATAACAATAGGTGGTCACTGAAATCACTGGAAGATGAACCTCCTCCTACCTTCTCCACCTCCTCCCATCCTCCCAAATCCTTCATAAAGCTTAGGTTTGGTCTTGCTTTGGGAGGAAGGAACTAAGAAGATTTTAACCTTTTTAACTAGATGGCCTTGAGCAGGAATCTCTGTAACTAATATGTGTGGCACACTGAGCTTTTTGATCCATCCCATCATGGTGGTGTGTATTCCACTTTTTTAAAAATAAATATTCAGTTTTGATGCTCTAGTAGGAGATACTTGGAAGGTCTGGCAGCAGCATATTCATGCAATGCTCTTCAAAAGCAAATCAAATACTATTGCATTTTAAAAATCACCTGACATTCACTAACATGTATGTCCTTTTGCAGAACAGCTGAGTTTGGCAGGGACTGGTGGAAATTGTCGGCTACAGCAGGTTGCTCAGAACCTTGATTACTCAGGGTTTGAGTGCTTTCAATGATGGAAAGTTCACAACCTCTCTCAGCAATTTATTCCACTGTTTGATGACCCTTGCAGTAAAAAATAATAGTAAAACAGAAATAGATTATTTTTTTTTTTTTTTTTTTGGTTCTTCAATTTGCTTCTTGTCCTGCTGCCTACCACTACGAGTATATTTCATTGCTACTCTGCATCACTACCTAACAGAATGGGAAGTCCAAATCAGTAACTTTAATTATATGGGACCTTATATTTCATTTCAGGATTGAAATTTTTAAACAACATTCAGGTGATCTTCTGAGATTACCAGGACCAAGACACGTCAAGTGAATTAATCCTGTGATGGGAGATAAGACAGAAAGGTTCAGACAAGGGAACAAGCTGACAGCCTAGGTTACCTGCTTTCACAGAGCCTTGATCCAACTCACTTTTGTTTAGGTAGTGTTTCAGCACTATCTTTCACTCTCAAATGATACAATTTTGTGTTGGCTTTTGAGAGCAATTTCCTCAACAGCCAACTCAGAGAAAAAGACTTAAGTGGTAGTATAAACAGATCTCCACTAGTAAATGGATTTTTCTTCTCTGAAAGACATTAATCTGCAATGTAAAGAGGAAGAAGTTCAATGATCCATAAAAGGCAAAACCAATATAATATTACTAATTTCAAACATGAGTTGTCTCTGTGTGAAATTCTTGTCTCTCTGAACCAAACTTCTGAATCCAGGCCATCTTAATAACTGATAGCTAGGATCACCTGTGTGCCAGGAATTACCATAGCACCCTACATAGTGTAATTGCAGTCTTACAACACATATCTCTTGTTAATAAGCCCCTCCAGAATCCAAAGTGTGCAAGGGAATTATCCAGACTTCTCAACTGCTCAGGGCTGCTGCTGTTCTGGCAAAACATTGGAGCCCAAGATCACTAATGTGTCAATGTAATGTAATATCTTTGCTGTAAGAGAGAGCTGGTTCTGCAATCAATCAGAGAGCTCTCCCTGTATGACAACAGATCTAAGCTGACAAACTCTGCTGAATTTACATCAGCTTCATGAAAGATAATTTCTTTATCTACCATTGTATGTGTAAAATGGAGAGGCACATTAGTTTGTTTGTGTGGTACCAGCTTGGCAGATACTGCTGTAGCTACAGTGACAGCTGTAACAGTGATATGAGAAAAGGACAGAAATCATGACTTATTGCTGCCCAGGTTAGTTTGTATTGTCTGCATGCTTGGAACATACCCTTTGACAGTACATACTTACATGTGTTTTTTTATTTCCCTTTCTTAAAAGAGAGATTAGCATATTTCGTCATAATGCATTCAAAATTGCATTCTAGTTGTTTTGGTTTTTTTAAATGTTAATTTTTAAGAAACTTTGCAACATAACTGAAAGCATATATTTATAATGCATGAAATTCCCAAGCACTCAATTTGACTTATACCTCAAAATATACAAAGATATAGTTCAGATGATCATGTGCATGTTCAGGTCATTTAATGCATACAATCACAAGATACAATAGCATTGTTTACAATCTAAACAATAGCATTGTTACAATCTTAATCTAATTAAAGGGTATGCAGCAATGAGAAAGGGATCAATATGTAATATGGGTTTTTTTCCATCTGCTTTCCTCTGCTTGCCAATAATTTGATCTCATGCATGTGCTCTATTGCTTTTCCACTGATACACACAAGGTCAGTTGTAATATAGGATGCTCTAAATTCTCTGAAAGTTCTTCAATTAATAGGTGGTTATTGGACAGCATACTCAAAAACTGACAGTAAATATAAGTGTATCTCAAATACTAACTCTGGGATATTTTCAAATAAAATACATTTTTGATTTTATCAAAGAAACATCACCTGATTACCTGCAAAATCGTGGAAGAGTTCTGAAGTTAAATACTTCTTGGATGTTTTTCCTATAGGGGTATTTAAAAACTGCAATTTTTATAATACATTTCTATGAATGTAGTTTCACAATAAATTTTGGAAAGCTGTAATTGAAATCTTCTTGTGGTCCTGCAAGCAGCTTATTGAGAACACAAGAATGTAATCTTTATTGTTCAAAAAACTTGCAGTTGACAGTCTTGAAAATGGTCATAAACTTTTCCTTCATGATTTAATTAGACTGAACTCTTTCCCCAATTTTTCAGAGGCTTGTATGATTATTTCATACTAAACTGTCATTAAGGATGACTTTTGGTCATACAGATACGAGAAATATTACCTACATTATTTCCCCCACCCCTGCCCCCGTTTGCATTTCCTCTTGTTGTTCCCTTAGTTTGCATGGCACCCTACCTCTAAACTATGAATGATTCTATTCACTTTATTCAGTGCAACAGAGAAAGCATTTAGAGCACAAGGTGCAATGTTTACGGAGAATTAAAAATATCCCTGGAGAGTAGGATGTTTGCAAAGAAATGGAAACAACATATGCCATACATTGTAGAGGATGGCTGACTCTGCCTAAACTTTCTGAGATGTCAGATGAATATGGTTCTGAAAAGGGCCAGGATTTAATTATTCAGTTTAGACTTCCTCTAACTTGTTAAAAATAGAATTGTATGCTTGTAATAGTAAAGAAGTTCTACAGCGAGCACAGGAGTAGCACTGACAATGTGCTTCAGACTTTTTGTGGTAAACAATCCATGAAAGGCAAAAGAACACAAATAAGGTGAAGATCAATGAAAGGGTATAAAAATATACGAGTATACGGAAAATTAATCAATCTGTTTTCACAGTAAGACTACCATGTACCCATGAGGTTGTAATGTGTATGAAATGATTAAATGCACCATTTACCTTTATTTTCTTGTTACCTTGGCCTTCAACAAAAATCTTATAACAACTTATTTTCAAACTTTTTTTATCATCCATGAAGTGTTTTTACAATAATTTTGGGTGACTGGATGTTTTCTCTTTAATATTTTCTACTATCATGCTGAACTCAAACCCACCATCTTAAAGAAAACAAGTATATACCCACATTAAGATTTTTTTTCCCAAAACGTGTACAGAACATGCTGGCTAAATGAAATCTTTACATTCTTGGTGGATTTTTTACAATAAATAAATAAATATTGGCATTTTTTAAATTTTTCATCCTCAATTTCTGAGAATAAAAACTGTCACTCAAATAATACTACTGTAAAATAGATTGTGTTTCATTAAACCTCTTATGGATGTAGCCTGAAGTATTGCAACTTAATTAACTGTTAGAATACATGGAAAGAAAAGAATACATTTGCACTATTAATAAAATGTGAGTATATATGTATATTGATGTATGTGAGGTCAGTGATATAAAACTGAAAGAACTAAGTAGAAATAGGAACCATGTGATATGGCATAGTCATATATAAGAAAATACAAGCTAATGGGCAGAGAAAGGTGTAGTGTGAAATAACTGATAGGTAAAGTTCTTCTAATCTAAATTTATATGCCTAAAAGTTAAGTGTCTTGAGTAGGGTGTATTTTAGCTCATCTTTCACTGCCTCAAGCACTGGTGATTTTTTTCAGACTTTCCCTCATAGTGGAGAACTTGTAAGTGTCCTGTGAAAAATTTACTTTATCCAAAAGGAGACACCAGCATATGGCCCTGTGAACTGCCTATAAATTGCTAGCTTAATTTCTATTGACTTGTGAGAACTTAAACAACTACCTAAGTAGCTACTTGCATTCTATACTACTAAAAAGGGGCCAAAATTCCCCCATACTATGAGTTGCTCTCTTGTAGCCAATACATCAACTCCAGAAGAGAAGTTATGGATTCTAGTGCAGGATATCTGCCAGTGCCCAGAGAAAAAAATCTCTTTGTAGAGATTGTAGAGGGAGCTTAAGTGTGTAACTTAAATCAGATATCTAGCTTGCATTATTTGTACTACTGCATTTCAAGACTGGTAGGTGAAATAAGGCAAGACAATTTTCTTCTGCCTTAGTTTAGGATGTATCAATTTCCTTAAGTATGCTCTTTGCTTTATAGGATAAAACATTATGATTTTGTGTTTGACTTTCCTGACTAGTCACCTTTACATTGTTAAATGGATTATATAGATTCTATAAAATATAAAAAGCAATGTAGGACTGTTAATTTCTACAGTGTTGGGGTTTTTTTAAAGCCTTGTAAGACGAAGTGTACTTTTATACCCATGAAATTCACAAGGCACTGGAGGAGATAGATTACCTATAATGCTACTTTTATCCATCAAGCGCTTCAATTAGAGGAGAAAAAAGGACAGCATTTTGTATGGAGATTCTCTAATTCCTTCCACTGATCTCAGAGGGGAAGAAGATGGCTAATTTGTTTAGTCACAAAATTGGGAGGTAGGGTTGTTCTGTTTGTTTGTTTGTTTTGTTGTTTGTTTGTTTGTTTTGTTAGTGTAACTGTTCTAGTAGAAATGTTTTTCTCTAGAATTTTAAAGATGGAGGATGGATTTCTAAGCAGTGGTGAGCATGCATACATGTGCACACACACACATATACAGGTCCCAACCCCAGCCTTGTAAAAATCTCTTATTCTACTCCTGTAAATTACTTGTGTAAGAATGGTGGTGGGATCTAAGTTTAGTCCACTGAGTGTGAGCATATCACAGGACCACTGAACCAAGAAGTATGAAGTATCTTTTTTAGTCTTAATATTAATTTTCCAGTGTCATAATAGCAACAGAACATAGATGGAGGCCCAGATCCTGAAAAACATTTACGTGTGTTTTAGAACTTTAGAAGCATTGCTGACTTCAACAGGAATGGTAGTGCTTTCAAAATGGAACAATTGTTAAGAACTCAGCTGGACAATAATTCAACAGCTAGTCATGAAAAACATGAACATCTAGTCTAACAAAAATTACCTCTTCTCTTCCCGCTCTCTTTCCAGCCAGCTGATAAGCCATAATGTAGCTATCCAACAGGAATAACTTTTTTTCTTTTGTCGTTGAGTCAGATGAGGTAAACTTGAAATATGTTGGACAGATCATTGGACTTCACTATAAAAGTCTTCCACAAATTCCTTTTCCTTCTAAAGGCAATGGAAAATCCCACAGTCAAGGGTATTAGCCTTTCACTCTCATGCTCAGTGGCTTACACGGGAATTCTTTGTGCAAATGTATAGTATAATCAAATGTATAATCTGTGATTCAAACAGAAACATATAAAACAATCACCCCTCTCCATGAGTATTAAATAGAAGTGTAAATCAGAGGCTTCTGAATCAAATAATTTATGTGCTTCTCTCTTTGTAGGCTGAAATAAAAGAACATGAGGTCTAAAGGTTCACTAAGGTTTTGTGATTTGCAAATAATTTGTTGTGCAAAAGAGTAACCAGTCAAACAATGTTAATTATAACACTGTTAAAAGCTGAAATACTGAAATATAAATAATTTATAAGTTATGTGATAGATATTAAACATCTCTGAAAAGGAAAAATGCTGTAGGCAAGTGTTCTTAATAAGTCTAGTTTGGTTAATTATTGCCTGAAGCATTTCTGAACTAATTATTTACCTCCAAAGGGGGCTCCATGTTTTCATCATTGAAGTGCCAGATATTGATTTTCTTTAATTTTCAGGGTATAGTACTAGACAGACCACACAAAGCTGAAGGTTAAGCCATTTATAGAAAGTGATAGCCAGGTCCTCCAGTGTCACACACTGCATTAGTGTGAAAGGGAGACCAAGGCCCCTGAAACTCTGCACTTTCAGGGAAAAGGATTATTTGTCTCTGTCATCCACTCTTTATGGTTCATTTAACATCTTAGATAGCCTCTGCAAATTAAGTGTGTTTAGTAGCTGCCAAACTTTCTAATGTAAGAGACTGTTCTGTTCAACAGGTCAACAGGAGTATTTTATTCTTCCAGTTAACAAGATGTACATGGCTCAACAAATAATGAACACTGAATTATTTGTTAAACAGTTTTACCATAGATGGTTTAAAAATAATTTTAATTTTTTTTTCATTTTCTGCCCACTTCCCCCCCTGCCAAACACCTATTTTCAGTGAGTGAATATACATATTTCACAAAGGTTCTTTGTGGAAATTTTGACATTGGTTCTCAGTAGGGTCTGGGTGCTTAGAGAATTTTTGCTTGCCTGGATGAATGTAATTTTTTGGCCATAATTTTGTTTGAAATATTGTAAGTCCCAGCATAGTTCAAATCGTTATCAAATTTATACCTCATCAAACAACATGGATAGACATTTGCCAATTGGCTGTAGTTATTCCAGCCTACTGTAACATGAAATTAATATAAATAATAAAAAATGCAACATAGCCTCTTAATTCATACTCTTAGTGCAATCCCTGCTGATTTGAACTTATAAACAGAAAGAAAACCATTTTCTTGTTTTGAATTCTTTGTGATTTCTTGTAATTTTCTTCAGTCATTTAGTTTCCTTTGTGAGATTTTTTGTCTCCAATGGTGATTACCTTGTGCTTAATCTTTTCTCATTTGTGCTCTAAAATTTTTGCTCATTTCCTAGCTATTAATTTGTAAGTCCTACTACTTTTGTCACTTTCCGTCTTCCTTATTTAAGATCAAGGACACCTACAGGAATAAAGTGACATACCCGATTTGGGAGCAAGTGTTGTCACTGTAGTTAACAGTGTGAGACACACCACCAGAGATGATGGTTCTTAGGTGGGGTAAATTGCCTTCTGTGGGTTTATACCTAATTTGTTTTTCTGTGGAGGGACCCTAGAGTGACTGATGATCCTAACCTAGCAGGCTATCTGCAGTTAAGTGGAATGAATTCAGACCTCGTTCATCTCACTTTCTTTTTCTTGTTATATATCTTCTTTTTTCTTTTTTTTTTTCCTTTTCTTTCTTTTTTTTTCTTTTTTTTTTTTTTTTTTTCTTCTTCTGCATTTCCTGCCTTCACCTGTGTTTGTTCAGATAAGCTCAGACTGTAAAAACCCTTAACAGCCCACATGTTCAAACTGGGCATCATCATCACTGAATTGAGGTGTCTTCAGTTGCTGTGGAGAAAGACAGATACAGAGAACAATTCAGATCACAGATTATAATTCCTACAACTCTTTGTTGAATATATAAATACTGAAGTGCTTGTGATTATGGTCCAAGCAGATTATTTTGATGGGTTTAATTCCCATCCAAGTTGTAATGCCACTTATTCTCCTAGGCTGTATTAAAATGGAAACTTTGGTGAAAAAAATGCACCTAATCTCCATCATTTAAGTTTTAACCAATTCCACTCTTAAAGGGAAAAAAAAAAAAATGTGCTAAATATGGAGTAGAGTTACTGTATTGAGGAATAATGCAGTAATTTCTACAAATAAACAAATCTAAACAAATATTCTGCAATGTATTTCCTTGCTAAATACATGTCATTTTTCAAATGTCATGTAAAAAAATGTGCTATGTATAAAGCAGGCTGAATTCTAATCCAAACCCCAGGGCCTATTTTGAAAACCTTTGGATTTCGTTCTAAATTTACATTTGCATCTGGGTTCCATCTTGACCTTAAGGACATATGTGTGTGCAAATGTAAATCTAGATACTACCGTAGGATGAAATTATAGCATCTTAGAAAAGGTTGAGTCTCTTTAGTGACAAACAATACTGTCTTTGCCATTTGTTCCACTACTTCTTGAAGACTAAATTAAAAACAATTAAATGGTTGTTAAGCATCTCTTACAAACTTATTGGCTGATGGAAAATGTGCACTGTTCTTAGTAACCATTGGTACCATGACAAAAGAGACCTCCGAGGCGCTGATTTGCCCTAGAAATAGTTTGGATTTTCATTTCAAACTGTTAAATTCATTGAAACTTCAGCCTTTTTTTTTTTTTTTTTTTTTTTTTTTTTTTTTTTTAAATCTATTTAAGCCTGTTGATTTTCATTCTCTTTTAGTGAGGTACCCCCTATATTCACTTACAATACCAGGATTAAGAATTTGACATGCTCGGTTACAGAGTGGTGATATAGTTGAAGAGATTGTTCTCATACAACAGGGTACTTACATACTACTGAAAAAAAAGGTGTTTTCTGTTGCTCTCAACTCATTAATATGTTTCAAGTAACCTTATGAATTTCAGTAAAGAGCTGACACATCAAGATCTCATGATAATTGACTTTTCCTCTAAATTGCTTTTAAAGACTTCTCATTTTTCTATTTGTTCTTATACTGGTCGACAAAAGTATTAAAAATGAGTCACACTGTCAGTATATATAAACTAGAGTAGATGGATACAGCATGATGGTTGCCACATCTTCTAGGTGCCTATTTTTGAGACAATTGGCTTCTATTTTTCATATAGTATAAAATAATGGGTAAAATCCTCTTTCTTGAGCCTTGAGCATTCATTCTTGGGAAATGATAGTAAGAAACATAAAGAGCAGCCACAGATACCTTCCTAGGGAAAGATTTTTTCCTAGTTTGTGAATTTAAGTATACAATGTTTCACATTGCAATACAAATGTTCATATAAATATGTATAAAATACCCCAAACCAGCCAAGTAAACTTTATTGTTTCCTTGGATATAGTGTCGTTTTCTGTTACTAAGTACAGCACAGTGTACAAAGTGTTTGGGTTTGACTGTCTGTTGTCATGCTGATTTGTTGTGTGGGAAGTCAAAGCAGGTTTTAATTTAGAACCAAGAGTAACAAAGTGTATGTGAAAAACCAAGAGATTGACCAATAGCAGCAGTCATTCAGCAGAAAATAAATTGAAGTGAAGCTATCATGAGTTGCTGACCAACAGTTTGGGACCAAGAAAGGAGGTAACATTCAAATGAGTTATCAGCCACAAATATTCAAAACAGGAGTGTCTGAATGCAAAATGCCTCCTTCCACCCTCAAAGATTCTGTTGTTTTTCTCTGATATTTTATGAGGCATGTCCACAAATGATTTCAGAATTGTTGCTGTTTATATTTCTGTATTGAGTATTTTTTTCAGAAACTTCCTGAATTTCATGGAGAAATTTATTCTTTTTCCCTTCCCTTCCCTTCCCTTCCCTTCCCTTCCCTTCCCTTCCCTTCCCTTCCCTTC
>JAWWEW010000041.1:16347882-16389369 GCA_035583185.1 Anabacerthia variegaticeps
AGTACACTAGTTCTACAATAATTTCTAACATCTATACAATTGAAAAATCAAAAATCAGAGAAACCCTTTGGCATCATCTCACCATTCATTCTGTGATGCCAAATCATAGAATCATTTGGGTTGGAAGGCACCTTAAAGATCATCTAGTTCCAAAATCCTTGCCCTGCCAGAGACATCTTTTACCAGATCAGTTTTCTCAAATCCCCATCCAACCTGGTCTTGAAGACTTCCAGGGACAGCGCATCCACAACTTCTCTTAGTGCCTCACCACCCTCATTGTGAAGAATTTCTTTCTAACATCTAATCTAACTTATCCACTTTCAGTTTGAAGCCACCACCCCTTGTCCTATCACTACATGCTGTTGTAAAAAGTCCCTCTCCAGTTCACTTGTAGGTGCCCTTCAGGTACTGGAATGCTGTTGTAAGGTCTTCTCCAAGCTTAACAGCCCAAATTCTCTCAGCCTGTTTTCATAGGAGAAATGCTCTGGGTCTCTGATGATCTTCATGGGCCTTCTCAGGGCTCAGTACAACATGATCAAGTTCTTATGCTGGTGGCCCCAGACCTGGACACAGTATTCTAGGAGTGGTCTCACTAGAGTGGAGTAGAGGGGGAGCATTTTCTCCCTTAAGCTGCTGACTGCACCTGTTTTTATTCAGTCTGTAATACAGTTGGCTTTCTGGCTGAGATTGCAAATTGCTGGGTCACGTAAAGCTTCTCATCAACCCAAACCTCCAAGTCCTTCTCAGGGCTACTCTCAATCCATTCTCTGCCATGTCTGTATTTGTGCTTGCAATTGCCCCAAGCCACTTGAAGGATCTTGCACTTGGCCTTGAAGTTCATTAGGCTTGCACAGGCCACCTCTCAAGCCTGTATATTTATACTAGCATTAAAACTAGCTGAAATTTTACTTTTCTTTTCTAGTAAGTGCTTGATTGGCTGTTGAGTCTTAATTAGTAAAGACACATGACAGTTATATGAATCTATATGATTATTTCCTCATTCTTCCATTTAATTTATTTATTTTTTTAAATAAATCCTTGTGCTCCACTGGCCATAGAAATGAAAAGGGAATACAAAGATATTTTAGCTCCAAGTCCTCCTCTATTCAAGTAGTTCAGTTTATTTCCCGGGACATTCTGTTTTGTAAAAAGAAAATAACCACCTGACCTTGAACAACAGGTTTCCTTTCTTAGTGTTAGCTTGTTTCTTTTCTTTTGCACCATATATACAGTAGCCAGCGTATCAGGTTATGCTATTCTCTGTTGCAGTTTATTTACCTTTTTCAAACTTCCCCATGCCATGAGAATGAGGGATAAGTAATAAACATTGTTCTCTCCGCTCAGTGCCTCTGTGGCCCCTTAACACATGCGTCAGAGGTTCCTGGTGTAAAATTGCATTAAGTTAAAGTGGGCAGCGGTGTAGAGAAATCAGAGTTGGAAACAATCGAAATGTTGTGTTGCAAGCTGAGAGCAATGCTCTTTAGGGAGAAAGAAAGAGAATGTAAAATACGAGGCAAAGTCACTTAGAAATTTCAAGACTGCTGTGATGCATTCAATATTATCACAGGGGAAAGGAATTCTCTTTATAAGAAGTAGGCTGCCAGTTGAGACCATTAGCCATTCTGTTACCCCCACATAATAAAGGCAAATCATGTAAGCTGTGCAGATAACAGATGGACCAACAGAGACAAATTATTTGTGATGTAACTGATAACTAGGTCGAAGCTGAATTATTGTGAGAAATGGACTGTACTTTTAGAGAGCACTGAACAGTTTGAAGAGTAGTGAAAACTTGACTGCAAAAATGAAAGCAATGAGAGAAATAAAGTGCATCTTGTTATGAGCATGTACTGATTCATAAAGAAAAAATACAGGGGTAAATGGATGACAGAGAACAGATTTGCTGGTAATAAATGGGGAGACAATTACAACAAAATCAAATTGTCCAGTGCCAAGGACACACAGTCATGATAACAATTATAGCCATGTCCTACAGACATATATAATTCCCTGGACAAATTAAAATTTACAAAACTAATTCTGGTTCGTTTTTTTTGTTTTGGTTTGGTTTGGTTTTAATCTTGTTTTGTATATATACAGTTGCATGACAAATCTGTGATGACATCAGTGGTAATCATACATCTTGAAAGAGATAAACAGACATTGCTGATTATTTGATTAAGAACAAGTGACAGAAAAAATAATGTTGAAGGTGAGCAAAGCATGACCTCAGGGACTGTATGGAAAAGACAACATTTGTTTAATGTTAATATTTCAAACTAGCTCACTTTGCCTAGAAGAGTCAATTGTGGTTCTAATTTTTTGCATATTCTACTTCTTTATAATTTAAATCTGATTATTACTTTTTCTATTTTATTTGGGTGAGCACAACAGCCATTGCTGGATACTGGCTTTTGTCATTGGGCAAAATTATTAATCTTTTCTAACTTGTATTATGATAATAAAGTGAAATCTCTTTCTAGCTTTCCTACATATCACATTTTTGTTACATTGCTGATCTGTACACGATGAGCTTTTACCAGACTCCAAAAGTAGGTGCAAGTTTTATTCAGGGTAAGAACTGACTGTTCTGAAGCCTGCCAGTTTTATTAGATTTTTTTTTTTTTTTTTTTTTTATTGAACCAACTCTGCATTGTAGAGTGACTTTTACTCGCAGTATCCCAAAACCTACACTCAAACCAATAATCATGTGTTGATAGGTGAAATTAGTTTCAGAATTCTAATGAAGCTCAGCAGCTGGGAGACAGACAGCTCATCTGAAGATTAAATGAGAAAAATTGCTACTTTTGCTGGTTCCTTTAGAAACTCATTTACATTCTGTCAGCTCCCATTAGGGGTGGAACTGCGAATATTGAAGGAAATATGCATGAATTTAGTGCTGAAATGGCCAATCGTGATCACTTCCTTTTTGCTTACAAAGCTGCCACAAGATTCTCTGTAGCTATGCCTTTACCTTTGGAAACAGTAGGTGATAATCTGCTTGCTTTCAACCCAGCGTAACAAGGACAACACGGGATAACAAGGTAACCCTAAATCTCAGGTTAATGTTTCGGGAACTGGCCCTTTTCTTTTTTTTCTTCTTTTTTTTTTTTTTTTCTTTTCTTTTTTTTTTCCCCTTTCCCCCAATCATGCAACTGTAGAGCTTCAGTATTTCTTTTTGTGTGACAGTATCAACAACAATGACAAGAAAAGTACCATACAATTCTTCTTTCCCTGTCCTTGTTACAGCCCTGATTTTTAATGCACTTGGATCCTCATCATATTGACAAATTTTCACAAGATCTGCTGATGGAGCCAATAGTAGATTAGGTATTTATAGTATGCAGGTGTTGTCCAGTTCTCCACAGACTTTTAATTATATTTATGTAGACCACAAGTAAAGGCAACTGTGCCAATGAAAGAAATGCACTGAAGAATTCAACCTGACAGGTAAAAGACAGTGCATAAGTGAATACAGGTAAAGTAATGCTACTTTGAACACTCGAAAGTGTAGTGCTGTGGGGTTGCAGATTTTTGTTATTTTCAATTGTCTTTAAATAAAGGTTACAGAAGATTAATAATGACATGGAAAAGTGGTATAAGATGTTCAATAAATATTTTCCTGCTGCACCTGGAGCGGGAAAGTTGAATGGCAAATTCATAGTTTCAATGAAATGGCCATACTTTTTATTTCAGAAATAACTGGAAAAATTACTAACTAGAAAATTATTTTTGTGTTAGATCTATAGGTTTCAATAGCTTATCCGTAACAATTCTTAAAGAAAATAATGCTGTTGATTTCTAATAAAGCTGAGTAGATCATTACATATAATCTGGCACTCTGAAGAACACGTTAGCATCATTGGATTGGTACATGACAGGTACAAGTCAGTTCTACAGGACATGTTAGATGGCTTGAGTCACACAGGTAGAAATATAACATTTGCATTACACTTACAAGGAGATGATCATGATAAAGCAAATGATGTTGCAAAACCCAATATTAGAAACAGCTACATTGAACATACATTTTGAAATAATGTGCAACTCTGATGATACTAAGTGTGAATACAGAGATTACAAAGCTTGGAAACAATTGGAGATGTTAAAGGATACTTCATACTCCCACAGGTGTAGATTTTCAGCTGGTGCAGTGTTTTCAATGTATCAGCAGATAATCATTATTTCCTTTCTCCTTACTTCCACTCCTGTAAAAAAATATAGAAAAATAATTCAGGATTTAGAAAAGAGCTAGAAGAATGACACAAGTTGTGGAAACCCCATCTCAGAGCTCTGGAATGAAGGGCTTAGCCAGTTGACCTTTATAAAGTTGTTTAAGAAATTTCATAACATAATTATTTAAAACACTAGAGAAATTTGGAAAATAAAAATCACAATGCACATTATAGATGTCATGGAATCAAATTGCTATTTCAAATGCATGAAACTAACATGAACTAAAAGCAGAAGGCAGATTAATTTAGTGTCAAGAAACAGCACACAGTATCAATCACTGAAATAGCTGGTGGATGCTAGTGGACTCTTCATCTCTTACAATCTAAAGTACGTTTGTAAAAAGTATACAGAACTTTGCACAACACCTATGTCAAAAAGTATTTAATAAAACACTAGTAAGAGACATATGTTTAGAATTTAAAAAAATTCAAAGTTATACTAATTCATATGTACAAAATTTTTGAGGATTTACAATCTGTATAAAAAGTAGTCTCATGGGAGCTACTGTCCAGTCAGCCTTGCCTCTATGCCCAATAAGATTATGGAGCAGATTCTTGCAGAAGCTATATCAAGGCATGTGGATTCCAGAGAAGTGACTAGAGACAGCAAGCATGGTTTCACAAAGGGCAAATTGTGTCTGACTGATCTGATGGCCTTCTATGATGGACTGACCACAACAGTGGATGAGGGAAGAGCTATGGATGTTTTCTACCTTGACTTCTGTGAGGCCTTAAAGTGGTCCCACACAACATCCTTGTCTCTAAGTAAGAGAGACATGGGTTTAATGAATGGAGAACATGATAAATAAGGAACGGGATGGATGGAAATACCCAAAGACTTGCAGTCAACAAGACTATGTCCAAAGGGAGATTAGTAACAAGTGGTGTCCCTCAGAGGTCTACACTGGGACCAGTATTCAATATATTTATTAATGACATAGTCAATGGGATTGAGTGGATCCTCTACAGGTTTGCAGATGATACCAAGCTGATCAGTGCAAGAGATCTGCTTGAAGGAAGGAATGCCATCCAGAGGGACCTTGTCAGGCTTGAGCAGTAGGCCTAGGTGAACTTCATGAAGTTTAATAGGACCAAGGTCCTGCAACTGTGTTGCTATTAAGACATAATTAAGATGGCCTTAGAACTAAGAGTGGATACCGATTTTAATTAGACTTTAATGATTGGTAGATCTTAATTTCCAAAAATTGCCCTAAGTGAGAATGAATAAATGTCATTTTGTTTTTGATACCTGTAATAGAGTGACTGCTGGGAAAAAGAAAAAGGAAAAAAAAAGGTTGAATTTATTGATTTTTGACTGCAATTTGATGTATATAAAGGAGATTTACATGGATAAACATTATGGATTTGCATTCCTGGCATTTCTCTTTTTTTTTTTTTTTTTCACTGGCACTCATATGTTAAGAAGCTTTCTTCATTAATTTCCATACAGGTCAATGACCTATATAACAGCTCTGTACTGTAAACACTCTTTATACTCTATAAATTGCCTTATATATTGAAAATAGCCTCTCCATATAGCAAACTCTCTGTTAATGAATAGTTGAGTGAGTAAAATGCATGTTGAAAAATGAATAAAGATCTTGTAAGGCAACTAAACTCAGCATTATGTTTGCATTACTCTGATATTTGCATTACAAAAGAGTATTGTACAGTCAGAAAAGTGATATGAAGACAGATGTGTTATTATTGTGAAACTCAACAGCCTTCACAACTAACTTCTCACTTCTGTTTATACCATGCTGAAAAATAATTTGTTTTGAAGCTATAAAATCCAGTATGTCAAGAATAAACATTTATAAATGTATTACTGATTTACAAGAGCAGCTAATAAGAATGTGAAAACATATTGAGCATTTGTAAAAGATAACTATTTTACAAGAGTGAAAAAATGAATCTGTCACACAACTGGCAAACACATTACCCGCTTTCAAATAAGAACCCAAGTTTCTTCTGATATAATTGTATTTTGCATGAAATTATTGTTACTGCTATTTAAAATTTGTATTGAAGTATTGCCTGAAGAACAACTTATTGCAGTATAGGATGTATAGAGTAGAATGTCACAGTATATGATATGTATTTATTTGAACAAAAAATGTGATAGAGAAGCAAGGAGGTGGAATTTCAATGAGGACTTTGCAGTAGAGAAATAGATTGGACCAAAGCATTAGGTAATTGGCATGATACACAATAATTTTGTTTCATATTTCCGAAGTAGAGTATTTTGTTGAAGTTTAGGAATTATATAAAAAAATAATCTGATGGGAACCTTATAAGCCTTGTAAATCAGTTCTAAATACATGGCATGCTTAGGCTCCTGGTAATTTTCCTCCACAATCCATCAGCAGTTTTGGCTTCTTGGGAGGGCAGCTCTGTAAGTGTGGCTCTGCATGGTGCTAAGAACCATGCTCTGGTGCTGAACAAGCAAGACCTTGAACTGAATTCAATATAGCTTTGAATATATTGCTTTGGGATTTGTGCTAATGTATCTGCTTGGTGTTACAGTGTGCACTGTTGACATTTTAGAGATAGATTGGCTGAGGGAGATAACTCGGCTGATGCAGCTGCCAGGCACTTTGATTGCCACAGGGCTGAGGTTCCCACAGCTCCCCAGTACTGTAACACCAAGCAATTTTTCCATGTTGGCTAGTCTTGAGCCTTGTGGATTGAAAATAGAAACATGGATTCTGGATTTTTAAGAGTACACTTTAGACAACCCACTTCTTTCTCGTTTGCTATAGGGCTCTGTTTTCTTCCAATTCTGGATTAAACATGTATTTAAAAATATAAAATCTTTGATTAAATGAAATTTCCCCTCTCTTCTCAGTTCTAATTAGGTATGAAGAATAAAAAAAAAAGAAGTGATGAGAAGATTAATGATGAATGCTTGCTACCTCAGAGCTTCTAGCAGCTACCTTCTTTCAAACTGTGAGGTAGAAAATGAGAATTCTGGCAATGAAAAAAGAGACCATAACAAAAAAAAAAAAAAAAAATTATAGCAGTTTCCTTAACATTCTATTTTTCAGCCTTTCCAAGTAGACATCTGCTTATTCAAAGTAAAATTTTCATGACCACCTCCTTTACAGTTGCTGTAAAAGCAAGTACAAAAATATATCAGTGGGAAGTCAATAGAATTTACTTACATGATTCTGTTTGGAAATGTCATCAGAGAATACTTTCTCCTGAGAGTAGTGTTCAGGAGCAGACGAGTGAGATTATCGTAATTTCTGATGGTAATTACATTTTCAGCACTTCAGAAGCATCAAGATGCCTCTCCCAACACCGTGACTCTGGGAAGATAAAATGAAGTATGTTTCCTGAGCTTGTATCATCTACTGTGATCCCCATGGGTTTAGTAACATGCTGAATCTATAAAACATTGTTACTCTGGTCAGTTAAGAAGCTCCAATCTTTTTTTTCTGCTGTCATTTAAAACTTCTAGGAGGTTTGAAAGGTTTGCCCTTACAGAAGCCATACCCTTTTGGGCTATAATTGCATGAATGCTGTCTTTAATTAAATTTGGAACCAGTTTCGTTGGAGCAAATATAAGACTCACTGGTCTGTAGTGCCAAGGATCATATGTGGCTCTTTTATTTTATTTTTAACCTAAGATAGCAAGTTCCCAATCTTTGGGAACAGTGTGTGGTTTATTAAGGATATATTGCATATCTTCATTGCTACCTCTGCTATTTCACACTTCAGTTCCTTCAGAATTCTTTCATCAGCACCATCTGGTCCCAGGGATTTACTGCCCTGGAGTTTTTTGGAGTTGCTCAATAACATCTTTCTTTGAGGCATCAGCCTCTCTTAAGTCCACTCATTAATTTCTTACAAAAATTATGTTTGAACCAAGAAATTTCCTCATTGCCCTTCCCAGCAAATATGAGAGTAGAAAGCTACATTTCATTTTTGCCTTGCTTCAATTTCTTTGTTCATTAGTTGATAGTTCAAAGGACTAGTAGTTGTGCAGTTTGTTTTCTGGTTTCTGAAAAACCTTTAGGTTTCTTCCTGCCTCTTAAAGATGTTTTGATGATCTTACCTAAACTTCTTCCTCTCTTATTTTCTTCCCTAATTTTAATTTTAGTTCTTTGTGCACATTTCTAGTGAGTTTAATGATAGGACTATGTTTATGTTGATGTTATTGTGATGTATCATTTTACTAAGCTCTCAGGAAAATGAAGATTAGGTACAATTTGGAGCTTAGGACTGTATAGTATAAAGAATTAGTGTATTATTATAAATTTCCCTTGCAGAATGACTAATTCTCTGGTAAGTAGGGTGTGATTTTGCATCTACATTTCTTATCAAGTTTCTGGGTAAATTTGCACCTTAAATCTGTGTGTATGTGTTTATGAGAAAGTTGGGATAGGGAGTGGAGTCTAGTGCAAGACCCCTGTATGGGCAATGCCTGATCTCTGAATATCCTTGGTCTTTTTCCTTGTCTCTGATCTGTGTAATTCTGTAATGGAGTACAAGGGAGCTTCCAAGTTTTAGAAGAACAGGTTTCCATTTTTTTTTTTTTCCCCATCTAATTTTCCAGAAGGAAAATTATCCAATTTAAGAGAATATGATCAGCTTGAAAACCAGATGGAACCTGGTTGTGTCAGGGGTCACCTTGCCTTAAACTTTCCACTGCAAGCCTCTTACTTTAACAAATATATTTTCTGGTGTGTTGCTGTCATTTATATTAAAAACCCAAACAAACAAGAAACAAAAAACCCAAACAAACAAAAAAACCCAAACAAAAGTGTTTTCTTAATTCTTCAAAGAAATGCTTCAATGACTTGACATCAGAACTTCATATTATTTACACAGGAATGCTAAATATACATTTGATGGCAAGGCATGAAGCACAAAATAGACTGCCAAGCTGTGGCTGAAATACAGAATATATGGAATATAATATTTTGATTCTTTATCTTGACCCATGAGATTTCACCTTATTTTCTCTCCTTCCCCTACTGAGGAGAGGGGAGTGAGAGAGCAAATTGGTGTTTGCCAGAAAAGGGCAATATCTCACACTGTCATTCAAATTAATAATGTGTGTTGATTTGCAAGCAACATGGTCCTGTCTTTCATTTGAATATATATTTGCCATGCTAATTCAAAGACACTTATAAAGTCACAACTGTTCCTTAAAAATAAAAAAAAAAATAAATTGAAATCTTGGCATAATGCTTTGTGTGAGGTATCAAATCAGCCAGGATGGTTGATGACAGAAATTTCTGTTGCCAGGGTCCTTGCCGAAGCATTTACAGCTGGATCTGGTGAGACCTCCCATACTGGTGTTCTGGTCAATTATTGCAATCTACCTGGTCCATGGGGTCCTGTGTAACCATACAGCATATCCTTTGATGCATATTGCTCTATACTAGGTACAAAAGATTTCGTATCTTAATTACGTACAAAAGATTGTCCCACCTGACTACATCTGCACCTAAGTGGAGTTACCAGGAGAAACAAGTTGTACCCAGGATGTTATTCTACACAGTGAGATTTTGAAGTCAACACACACACTGCAGGAGCTGTGCAGGAAAATGTTCACAATGGTGCAATACAACTACTTGGGGATCTACTATATGAATTGGTCAAATATGTAATGTGGACGTGGGAAGGGTTTCAGTCAGTGACCCTTTTTCAGATAACTGTGCTCTTTCAAACTGGTTCACCAGATCTCATCAGCCCATCTATGCAAATGAATAGCTGAGGGGATGTAAACCACACAGAGAATTAGTGATCGGAGAGCACTGGATGTGAGCACTGACACAGACCTGCTTCCCAGTGATGCCATAATTATAACTGTAGGATGTATGGTAATTTGATCCTTATAATTTAAGTTCGACAGCTCCTGCTGCAATGCCAGAGAATAGACAGTATTTTGTTATGGAAATTGCTTTTTTATGCCTTAAAATCAATCTGTAAATCAGTCTATTCTTTGAAAAGCGTAGTTCTTCTTGAAGTTACACGGGGTTGCTGAGAAAATTTTCTTCTTTTCTCTTGAGGATCCAATTTATTTTCTTCCTGCATACTTTTCTTTAAGTGATTATATAGCCAGTCAGATCATCAAGCATGTCGTAGTTCTGTTTTCATATCAGGCTAACAAATTATTAGATAAATTTGTGTGCACATTCTACCTTCAAACCTTCACCACTTCATGTAGGACATGATCTTGGGAGGTCCCACATTCTTCTCTCGTCTTTTCTATGTGTGTGTTTGTATATGAGAAGGCAGGGTTTATTTATTCCACTTGAAATTTGCATATTACTAGGACTGTATCTGTGCTGGGCTCTCATTTCCATCCATTTCTGTAACTTATTTTCTTTGGTTTTTGTTTTGTTTTGTTTTTGTTTGTTTCACTACCCTCCCCCCCTCCCCGCCCCCGAATTCTAGTTCACTATTTTCAGGACAAAATATGCATGCATATGCATATTTGATTGTAGAGGGAGAGTGTGAACATCCCTTTGTACTTCTAGAATCTGAAATTGAAACCTGAGAAATGCGCTTTGCATAGCCTGATCAATAAGATTTGTCAGTCCTAGTAAGAAATCACACATTTTGTCCTGAGATGTGAGCACTGGTCTCAGGCCTGGACTAGGCTCACCTTGGCAGCAGATGGGCAAGTCTGGGCTCATTTCAGCTCCTGCCTTGGAGCCAAGCGCCTGTTGTCTCCCTTGCCTGAGCCTGAGCTGTGCCAGTGCCTCTGTGGGAAGGGTCTGGCAAACCCAGGGGGTCTCTGCCCAGATAAGAACGGCCCCTGTGGCTGGGTATGGGGAGGCTGCAGGGCCATGCTCACACTCAGCTGGGACCATCGAGACAGGAGGAACCAAGGGTAAGGAAGAATATAAAAATTGCCCCAGTAGTAGGACCCCCGAGGCCCAGTGGACTGGTCTCCCACCATGAACATCATGTTCCTCCCCATAAAAGTCTTAGGATATTAATGACATACCATATATCATCTGCTTACATTCACCCAAGGCTTTTTGAGAAAGATTGAAACTTTAAGATGTAAGATACAGAGGAAAGGTGAATATAAGCCAGGAAGAGTAGTAGATTGTTCACATATAATTTTAATTGTATTATTAACAAAGTTTTTCTGTTCCAATACAGTATTTTATACTTTTAGACTCTTTGAACATTAAATTTACAGACAATAAATTCCTAGCTCCATATATCTGGTGTGTTTCTTTTTGCCCATAACAAGATTTTGGATGTAACATTTTTAAGCCTTATGTTTTTCTTTGATCCAAAAATTTCCAGCTGTGTCTGCCCTGAAATAAAGTCTGCATAATCACTTTTAAACCGCTGACTGCTGAGCCTGCCCCCTGGTTCATCTTAGCAAGCTCCATCTTTCTCTGAGTGCATGAAGTTCCATCATTACTGTCTTGCTGTCTGCTTGCCCTACTTGTCATTTTCCAAATGTGAACAACTCCTCTCTCACCTCCACTTTCTGGAAGATTTGGGTGACTCAGAGTGCAGTAGCTGAAACACAGCAAATGTGTGACTTTCTTTGGATGACCTAGCTGCTAGAGAAACAAAGCCCACTGGAATGAGTCACCATACAAGCAGCAACAGCAAAATGATGGGGTTCCAGGATCCTTTTGTAGTTCATTTCAGACTCACATTGTTCCCTGAGAAAGCTTTTTTCTTTTAACTGATAATTTTTAACTGTAGGGTAGAAATGTTCATAATACCTAAGAAGTGTAATGAGTATCCTGATGAAGACAGACATGCTATACGGGTGCAAATTGCTTTCCTTTGATTGCCCTGCTTCATGAAAAGATCCTGCCAAGAGAAACTTTGATGTTCCTACAATGACTTTTTTGACTAGGAAAATGTGAGTTTTCTAAAAGCTAATCAAATATTGTCCTGACGTCTTACATCACTGTAGCCCAAACCCAAGCCAAGCATATAAAAAAACCAGGGGACAGTGCTAGCATACACTGTGACAATTGACCGTTTTTATATGTACACAAGTTATTTGGCCCATTAGCATGTTTATTTATTTAATATGATGCAAAACAAACAGTGCAATTCAAATGGGTAAATATTATTGCCTCTTTGGAATTGCTGTCTATGTGTTGCGCATATTCTATGTAATATCAACACTGCATCAGAAGCCTCCTTCCATGTTCTCTCTTAAAATAGTTTCTTTATTCTGCTCAGTGGTGGCAGTTAATTTAAAAATAGGCATTACCTTTGAATTCACTTATTACATTTGAAAAAAAAAAATAGTATGATAGTTTGATTCATTATAATAAGTGTGATGTTCAAAATCAGACTTTACTGAATAAGTTCTAAGGATTTAAAAATTTAAAAAGCTATTCTAAGCAGCTATAACACAGACTGCACGTGGTTGTATTTTGTACAAAGATATGAATAAATACTTCTATGTAATTAGTTGGTACTTATACAGCTACTTGCAGAAATAGCCAACTACATATATTTTGTGTCTTGTGTGTGTCTGTATAATCATATATTGACAGCATTGCAAATGGAGGTATGGTGTAAACCACTATACAATAATATACATATGTACGCTTCAGATGAATATAAACCTTTGAATTCTTCATATATATGTGTATCTTAATGACAATCTAAAGTACAATAACACTCTTCAAATATGTACTGAAAATAGTACTCAAGCAAGAGCTTAGCATTGTTTGAATAGATTCACAATGTAAACCAGATAAATTCTGGAAAGACATATATAAATGTATACACATGCATACATTTATATATATTGTTGTGACCTCAGCTGAAGTTTTATTTATTTAATAACACTATGCCTTGGAGCATTAGAAGGAAGAGTTCTAATATGTAGTTTTCAATTTTAAACTGAATTCATGTTCACCAATTTGTGAAGTGATATTCAAAGAGACTTTGCTTGTTTTCTAACCATTCTAGCTCTAATCTTGACGTAGTAAAAAACATGCATATGCACTGAGCATACATATTGTAACTTATGTTTGTTGATTAGTTCACAGAATGGGCTATTAACTAGTGATAGAATCTGTTATATTTGAATTGTTAAAAACTCTTCTTTGTCCTCATGTAATTCATAGCATATCTTTAAGTAAAAAGAATCATGAAAAAGGTCACTGTAGAAAGTAGCTAATCCCATCTATTTTGCACTCAATCAAACATCTCACTCTGTCTGATAGAAGACCTCTTTAAACACTGCACAGCCTAGACATTAGAGAATCATCTTGCTCTTTCCCACAGTTATCTTTGTATGATTTTAGAGGATGTTCCAAATATGCAGGAAGAATTTTCAACTTTTCAGTAAAACTATTTTATTTTTGCTTAAGTATTTAGTGAAGTTAAATACATTTGGCTTTTAAATCTATTTCAAATTGATTTGCTGCTTTAATACTGAAATTTTAAAACTACCTGCAGTATGCAGTACCATCACATACTTGTTTTGCTGCAAGGATTAACCTTTGCCATATGGATTCAGGTAAACTAAAATAAAGAATTCAGTTATTTAGGTAAATAAAAAAGAAAAAAAAGTAGTCACATTAATGGTGATTGTTGAAAAAGATTCCAATGATGCAACTCTTGCTTTTCAGAGAAAACAAAAATGTTTCAGATTCTTACAAGAATTTTCTTAAACCCCTATGCTCTTGACTAGTACCCACAGCAGCTACTGCAGTACTTTTTCAGCTCTACCAAACTTTAATGCAAAAGGTGATCAGAATTTGAATCAGATCCAGGCTTTCTACCTAAATATTGCAAACCTAACAGAATCAGCATCACTAATTCTTTAATAGAATAGATATTTTATGAAACCTGACAGCATTAGTAGAGATTTTTTACAATTGTAGATTAAGCCTTTTATGGGGAATCACTAATGACAGCCAGGTTCAATAGAACAAAGATTTCATCTAATATTAGTTTCTGGCAAGTCAATTTGCAAGGTTATTTTTGCAGATTAAATTAGCTATATTGGGAGGTCACCCTCTTACTTCTAAATCAAGAGAGAAAGACAGTTGCATAATAGCATAGTGCTGTAGATGTATTATTAACCAATCTTTCACAATAAGGAAATTAGCTATTCACCAAGAAGGGGCAAATAAAATAAAAAGGTGTTTTATAACACAATAAATATCTCTTTGAAGACGCTAGGGAAAGGCCATCTTAATATCAGTAAGTGTGTAACCTGTCTGTATCTTAGTATTCAATATATGGAAAATGTAAGTTTTTAGCTAAGAGTCAGAGAGGTAAGATACCACAATTTAAACTGGCTTAGGACCTATCTATTTTGGTCTCCATGATGTAATTGTATTCTTAAAAATGTGCCTTCAGACTTTTCATTACTGTCTTAGCTAATCAAAAGCTATCAGTCCACCAGTAGTTGGTGACTTATAATGTTCAGACAAAAAAATTTGGGATTTGAAAATTGCCACTAAGGTTAAACTGAGTCCTAATATTTTATTTATATTTATGTTTTAGAAGTCTAGTTATTTTTTACTTCTAAGAAAGGTCCTGAATATAAATATTTAGTATATAAGTATATAAGTAAGTATGTAAGTATATATTCAGTGTATATAAGATGTGCACAGAGACTGAGACAAAAATTTCGGGGGAAAAAGAAAAGAAAAACCCAAGTAATCTAACTTAAAGATGAGTCATATCTTGAACTAAGCAATCTCCTCTCTTTCCCAGGAACTTTTGTCATAGATCAGAAAAAGTTATGTTTGAATCTCTTCTTCCACTTATCCAAAAACTGATTATCTTGCAGGGACAACACTTACTCTCACCAAAATGCCGTAGGCTGTTATGAAGAAAAAATGAAAAATCAAAAAAACTAAAGTTTTGGTGGCTAGTTAATGAATCTTTCAGACCCACTGCAAAGGTTTGCACAGCTGAAAATCGTGCAAGGTCAGCTCTCTGAATTTTTTAACTTAGTTGTTATTTAGATTTACCAGCAATATGAAACAACCATAGGGAGGTATTTAACAATTAATTAATTTATCACAATTTGATTCTTGACCAAAAGTGGAACTCAAAGGCAACGTATTAATCAAAATAACTGCCGTGTTTTTTTCCTCTCAAAATCACTTGTGTTTCCTTTGAAAGAACAAAAGAATATACACTAGGGGGAGGTTTTCTGTATTATAACAGTGTTTAGTCGGTGTCATTATCTCCAATCCTACTAGCCTACCTATCAGTACAGGTCAGTTCTGGGAGTTCTTTCCTACTTCATGGTTGCCCCATCCCTGGAATTGCTAGAGGTCAGATTGAACAGGGCTTTAAGCAACACAGTGTATTGAAAGCCGTCCCTGCCCATGGCTGGGAGATTGGAACTTGATGATCTTTAAAATCCCTAGTGCCCCAAACTATTCTATGATCTTTAACTCATTTATTCAGAACTCATTTCTCCAACCGTGTGATAGAAAGCTCTCTGATAGTGGGTTTTCTCTCTAAAGGCTATGCCTGCCATGTAGCTGCAGTTCCTGATTGGCAGGTAGAGAGTAATGGATTGTTTTATTTTTAGAGCCGATGTGAGTAATCGCTGTGTTCTTGTTTCTGATGGCAAAATCAAGAGGGAACTGTGGCCACTATAGTAGGAAATATGGTATCTGTGAATTTTTCTAGCTGTAAGTTGTAACAAATAGAAATACAAAGCTTGAATAGCATTTGAAACCAACCATAAGTGGTCCTTTGAAGACAATCTTATGCATTGACTGCCGACCACTGCAAGCAAGAAAAAAAAAAAAGAATCAGATTGGTGAAAGAAAAAGAAAAATGAGGTGGGGGAAAACAGGAACAGTACTGAAGACATGGAAGATTTTTTCAGCAGCATTTAGTCAGTTATGTCCTTTATCCTTCTACTTTTGTTGCACTTTTCATATTTCTGTTTAAAAGACAATTTTCCCTCTATTGCTTCTAATTTTTTATTGTACCTTCTATTTGTTATGTGTCTCACATACTTCAGTTCTCATTTCTTTCTTTATCTTCTTGTTCATTGAGCTATTCTCCTTATTAATTTAATTACCTTTTACTTTCATTCAGTTTTATCTTGATTTGCCTTTATAATCTTCTGTCATGTTACTTCTCTGCTGTTTAATTCTTACTCCTTTCCAGTACAGGCAAAAGCAACATTTGCCTTGAGTTCAATGAGCTTTGGAAAGACCTTTAGCTCTTATGAAGGTTTTCTGCGATAGCTGTAAGAGCAGCTTGACCCTGCGTTATGCTATAGGATGCTGGTGCTGACCTCAGGAAAAATTCTTCTTTCATCTCTGATATATAGAAAATTTACTGCATCATCAGAACATTTTGGTGGATTTGGTGTGTTCCCCCTCCCACTATTTTTTTTTTTTTTGGGCATTGGGGGGCAGTGGGGAGTGGTGGTGTTGGATGTAAAATAGTAAGAAGAAGAGTTCCAGCAATCCAAGATCAAAAGAACATCTGGACACTGTACTGCCATACTTCGCGCTATCTTGCTGACTTTATAAGCTTATGGAACCAGAGTGATCCAGAGTATAAACAGTATGGACACTAATGTGCTAATACACAGTAGACAACAGTATTGGTTTTTTTGTCGTTGTTGGGACGGACTCGATAAAAAGCAGGCGAAGATCCCGAGTAGATAAAAGTGAAAACTTCCCTCTTTATTTTTTCACACAGCTACTTTTTATGTATTTCCTAGGTGTACATGCAGTAACATTGGTGCTCATTACACACAGTCACCTATTGGCCACAGTTACAAACTACTGTCTCTGTACAAACTCATCCAAGTTTCTTATCTTCCGCTTCTCCTGAGTTCTCTCAGTCTTACAAGTTTATCTTCACAGGCGCACAAACAATCTGGCCAAGGTCAAATTCTTCTTGCACTGTCAAGAAATCCAAAGGCCTGGTGCAGTTTCCCACAGGTTTTGGTAGTAGTGAAACTGTTTAGGCCTCTGTGCACTGCTTAAATCTGCAGTTTCCACAGCAATTTTTTTCACTCTGAGTTTGCACAGCAGCTGTTTATCCATCCGTGGAGGCCTCCTGGCATCTTTGTCTGTTTTCCTCCGTGGTGGGATGCATTGCTTCTGAGGCTGAAAGAGACGATTTTTGAAATTCAGCCAACATTCTTGGGTCCCTCTGCCTTCCAGGGCTCTATCTCATTGGACTCTACCGAGTAGGTCCTTGAAGAGGCCAAAGTCTGTTCTCCTGATATCCAGGCCACTGAGCCTATATACTTGTCCTGATTTCATTTGAAGTTTGAACATATTTTAGTGACTTCAGAAGAGCAGCAGAGCAGCCTAGTAGTAAAGCTGGGACTAGGATTCACATCTTTGCAGTTTCAATCCAGTGCCTATCTACCTTGTAGAAAATGGAGAAATTAAGTCTCAAGTACACTGAATTGCAATTTCTTTACTTGATCTGTCTGGAAACAACAATCTAATGCAGTGTCTGGGTAATTCTCTGTCAAAGATATAAACAATGATTTTACACATATTCACACACATATCTATATGCGTAGATACTGAGCAGTTTAACTGATCTCAGACTTTAAGGCTCAGAAATAAGTCCTGACTTTATAACTGCTTTGTCTTGAATATCTTGATTTGAAGTAGAACCAAGTGACAGGCAGAATGCCACCAAAAAAGTACTAGCAACTACAATACATCTGCAAGTAAGCAGACTGGGTGCTAATTAAATCTTTTCTCCCCTGCCCTAGTCATGAATCTTAACTTATGCTTGGATGAATATCAAAGCTAATCATCATTTTATTACTTCAACATCCTCTTCAAAGCTGTACCAAAAGTGGACAAAGGATGACTAGAATGTAAATCTTGATTCAGTAATAAGGTATTTATATTCCCCGAGACCTTTCCCACTCACAGGTAAAAATACGATATGCTACTATTTTATGATTTTCAGGTTTAGTGTACTCTCTACTTATTTGGCCCTATTGCTGAAAATAGTTCTATATATTCCTGAATTTAAAACATGGCTGCAGTCCCACTATGTTAATGGGATAATCCACACAGTTTTGGTTATACAGCGGTGTTTACATAAGAAGCACTTGAAGTTTGAATTTGTGTGAAGTTGTCATTTTGACTGAAGGTATTACTGAAGTTGTCAGCTATATTAGTAAATTTACTCATTTGACAACACTGATTTATAGAATTCATCTAAATTCCTCATCAGCTTTGTTTTCATAATCTGTTTCATAGGACAAAAGAAATAAAAGGGTAAGTGGAAAGTATTTATGTATTTTTTCCCCCAAACTTAAATCTACTTCATGGCTAAGGAAAATGAATTATGAAACTTTATTCCTGGTCTTTTCAGTTAAATATCTGGAATGCTTAAATAACCTTTTTCAGTGTTACATCCCTCCTAATTTCCTTCACAGCTTCACTCTCCATGGAAAACTACAGAAACTTGTGCTGTGAAGTACAGGTGGGAACAGGATAGCTTAAGTAGGAGGTTCACTGTATCTTCCCCCTGATAGTACAGCTGAAAAGGAAAGTGGATTGCAGCTATTAATGTGCCTTGGGAGAGTACTTGTTCTGCCCTTACTGCTGTGGTACTCTGTATATCCTTTTAACACTGATACAGCTAATTTATGAGTTAAAATCATATTCAGAACAGAGTCATGTTTGTGTTCAGTAGTAAAACAGAAAAAAAAAAAAAAAATTCTCCTGAGTCAGACCTATATCTGCAGCTCCGTAAGACACTAAAACTCAGATGGAGCCTCAAATTGCAGAGATTAACTTCATCACTTGACACTACAATGTGCAGCATTTTAAGTGATATAATTATAGATCAAGATTTCAGTCTAAAAATTCTAAAGTTACTGTTGGCCACACAGAATGTAAATACATGCACTTCTATCAGTAACAGATTTACCTCAAGTGAAAATCACATAATTGTCATGGTCCTCACTAGGGCATTTTAGAGTTTGATCCAATAATGGGAGTCATACTTTATGCTTAAATTTACTTATCACCCAGCCCCAGTATAATCACTCCCAAATTCTCGTTTCCCTGAGCTGACACTCTCCCCACAGCACCAGCATCATTATTATTTTTGTGTCAAAAAGCTGGCATGAATAGAGGTCTGAACACCTACAAATTCAATTATTCACTGAAACAGCCCACAGACAGAGAAGTGTTTATATCATAGTTTTACGAAAAATTGATGAAGAAACATGAAGTGCCTTGTCCAGACCCATGGAGCTGTCAAAGTTAGTGCCAAGGCTGGATTCACTCATTATTCATATCCCTATTCTCTAAACACAAGAAGGTATCACTCAAGGTCTATGAAAGCCCCTGACTGCAAAAAATGAAACCAGCATGTTTCTGTAATGTCTCATAATATTCTAAAATCTTTGAATCCTGAGAAACATGTGTGAGCACAGACCAGAATGTAGGTATGAAAGCCATGGGTAAGTCACAAAAAGGAACAGACAGTTGGGCAAAATCTTACATTTTGAAATTGCAGGAGCACAAGGCATAAACATATATGTCTTCACAGAAAACTTCATCTTAGGAAAAATAATTGACTTGAGATAAAGAAATCCAAGAAAATTCTCATAATGTCACTTGGCATTTAGATTTGGAAGCTGAGATGGGTTTAAAGTAGGATTTACCCTGACAAGGACATAGCAAGTGGTCTAACACTGTGTCTTACTTCTTGAAATTTATCAGTCATAATTCAGCTGTCTATTTCTATTTCTCTCTTCAACCTAAATCAGTTTTCTGCTCAATTTTACTCCAGGTCCTTGCTTCCAGTCTTCTCTGTAAATCACATAGGTTTTTGAGTTGCACCTAGCCACTTCACATTTTAAATCTCTTCAAGTTTTACATCGATCTTAATTGAGCTCACCATTTCCATTGTTCACTTAGACCTGCATCAGTTTTTTGACTTGCTTTATTTTCCCTGTCTGCTTCAGTTTCTAGGCTTAAATCACATCAGTTTTACATCAACTTTCCAATCACTCTTATTTCAGACATCTATTTTTACATCTTACTTTAAATCACATCAGCTTTCATATTGATGTAATTTATATAACCTATTACTTATTCTTGACATATTGACTTAAAAAGGATTTCCAATTTGTTTAAATCTCTGTGTATTTGTTATGTTTGCAGTACCTTTATGTGATATACTGAATTAAAAGAAAATAAACTGAAAATTGTTTTCCATATGGAAATATGGTAACTGGCAACACAGAATTCCTCAAATAGAATGTTTTTCCTCAACAAAGACCTAAACTAATCTTATGAAATTAATGGAAGTCTTTCCAAGCAGAATTTAGGAAAAATGCAAAGAAAGCATTTTAAAAGAAATATGCTCCCACACTAATAAACTCAAATACATTTTCACAGGAAAGATCAATTATGAGATAAATTTAGGATAAAAGTTAAATTTTAAAATAGACATAAATTATAAACTGATGGTATTTTAGTAAAACCTGTTTCTAAATGACAAGATAAGTAGTGTAAGCAAATGTAGCTACCAAGCTGATCTGAAAGAAGGAAGGTAAGACTACATTTGGCTTTGACTTACTCAGAAAAGCAGAAAAGAGTCAACTAACTCCACTACAGTAACTTTCCCAGGAAAAACAAATATCTGCCCTTTTTTTTTTTTGACGTGCAAGACAAGGAATGCAGGTGCAGAATTGGTGCTGTGCCAAATGTCCTGCCATTTTGAATGGGTTTGGATTTTCAAGCATTTACTGCCTGATATTTTGCTAAATCTTGTAAGTTAAACAGAGATGTTAGGATCTTACTATTTAGCTACACAGGCAAATGGATTGAGATGCAGACAACACTCAGTTTGGAGACTTTCTGCTTTTATCCTGAAATAAGCATCAGATTGGGTGTTCTGGTAAATACAGATACCTGAGCTAGTTAACCCAGTTGCCTTTAGAACCAATGTTCTGGGTAATCCTCATCTCATCAGCTGCATGATCCTAAAAATGTCTATTTATTTGTGAACAAAAAGCCCTGACTAAATAAATCGTAGGGCAATTAGCTCAGACATAGAAGTCTACACTGTAGGTGTCTTCAGCTAGGCAAGATGCAGCACAGCCCTGTGCATAAAGCACAATGCCATGCATGGGATGGAAATTTCCATGGTGCTCTGGTGTACAATGATGTGGCAACTTGGCTACCAGCTTGAGATGACCACAGGTCTTCATTTACATCAGTTTGAAGCATTAGTATGTGAGAATGATCAACACCCATACACAAAAAGATTCAGATAAATCCTAACCTGTATTAAATGGAAAATGGCTGAACAGTAAAAGAAACTGAAAAGCAGTAGTTTTTACAAAGATCAGACTCACAAGGATGTGACTGCTCAAAAGTTGTACAAGGCCCGACACTCATTATCTCTGACAGATATACAGTGGATACTACTTTTGCGATTATGCCTTTCTTTCCTTTTACTTAAATTGCACGGTTTTCCTTTGCCAAATTTGCTCATAATTCAAATGCTTTTTATTTTTCTTTCCTTCCCTTTTCCAATATTACTTCTAGTTGTGCTAGTTTTTGCATTACAGTTTTATACAGCTGTTTTATTTTTTTTTTTTTTCTTCTATCACTTGGCCAAGATGTCATATAAGTAATTTATACTCAAGGAAAATCAAAGGTCGTAAATTTGATAACTATGACTTCTAATCAAAAATAAGATAATGATAGTTATACAGCTCAGACAGGCAACTGTGATATCTACTGCATAAAAGCTCATTGATCAGGATATAGTTAATATCAAGCCTAATCACAAGTGTACTACAATAATGTGACTAACAACAGTATATAAGTACTTTTTAGTACTGTGATAGCATGGCCAAATAAAATGTATAGATATTTTGCACAAAGACATGTACAGTGTGACAACCTAAGGGACGAATGAATGTTTGTGTGGATGCTCTTAGGAGGTATTCAAATCATGATTCTTTCAGGTTAGAAAATAAGGAAGGTAAGCACAAGGAACTGTAAATAAGCAACACTTCTTGTCAGATCCATAAGGATGACTGGAAAACACAAACCCAAAAAACATTAGAAGCACCAGGTGCAAATAAGAACACCCTTTGGGGTGGAGGGTTGAGTAGTATAAATGCATCTGGAGTAAGCAAGGAAGATGGAGAAAGGTGACATTCCACTTCATAGTCCCAACTTCTTATGTCAAAGATCTTTCAAGCCTGCTCACCTTGGCTACTGGGACTAAACACACCAAGGCCCATAGCTATTGTTTTTAACAATACAGCATCAGCTCCATGGACCAGATTTTTTTTCACTTCCACCACAATTTCTAGTTCCATAACTGATACAAATCTTAATCTATATCTATTCAGTTGCAATACTCAAAAAGTTATCATATGAATTATTATTACTTTGAAATAGATATGTCTAGAAACTTGTTCAAAAAAGCAAAAAAAAAAAAACAACAAACCAAAGATAAAATGTGTGAATTGCAACTGCTACAGTTATCTGTGTATCAGAAATTCTTTAGTGTCTTGAAAGGAAGCATGGTATGGTTTAAAATCATCTGGTTGAAATTGGAGGCTTAAAGTAATTATAACAAGAACAGCTGAATGACAAATTACTGTTGCCTAGTGCGTAAAATGAAATGCATAAGAAATCTACTTATAATATGATGTATGCCTAACCATGACAATGTTTCCAATCAACAGTTTAAATATTTTAATAATAACATTTTGCCATGGACTTAAGAGATTTTTTTAGTGACATAGAAAGTTCTTCTAATCTGGTAAATTTTCTTAAGGAGAAAAAGTCTTTCTCAGTAGGCCTGTCTCCTTGGGTGGTATAAACAGTGAAGTTTTTGTTTCCTAAATTAGGCGGGAAGGCAGATACAGAAAGAATGAGATTATCAGGGCAGATCCTTTGACATTTTAGTACAAGGACATCTCTTTTTGTTGTTCCTTCTCCATCCTTGCAGCTCTTTCTTAGGAAGAGGAAAAGGTGATGAAAAGGCTTTGAAATTTCATTCTATTCATATATTGAATATATTGAAATTCATCCAATTCATATAAAATTGAAATCTGTGAAGTGGGTAGAAAAGCTGGTAAAATATGAGAACTGGACAGCTTAACTGATGAGATGAAAAGGAATTATGGTCTGAAGGGCTAGAACTTATTTTGACTAACAGGTCTAATTCCAGAGCATCGGCATGAATAGATGTAGGAACAAATCCTTCAAGGCTGTCAGGGGGATAAGCAAGGACAAAAAGTCATCTTTCTGACACCTGCAAGGCAAATTGTATTATTCCATAAATCCCTTCAGGAAGAACCAGGAAGTCCAGAAGCAGAAGACTGTGAATGTGACTGTGACAAACAGGTTCAAACTGGACAGATAAGTGTTGAGTTCATCCTATAGTTTCTTGTCAACTGGGAAGTTACTGTATTTCTATTTTCTGTGATTTCACTACAGATTTTCACAGAAGTTGTAGGAACTTCAGAAGAGTTTCAGTTGCCTCAACTTAAAGCCATGGTTTCATTTTATACACTCTAAGTGTGGCATATATGACAAAAGTAGTAAACGAGTGTGTACCCTTCTGCAGAGGTTGTTGAGGGTGGTGACGTGATACTTGTGTTTAATTACTTTGAAAATACAGGCAGGGGACAATATGGGAGGCCTCAGAACTATAAACTGCCTTCCAGTGATCAACCACCTCTTATCCCTGTAATGAGATGGTGAGAGATGGGTATAAGAAATTTTAGGGAGTAACACAACAAAGAACATATGTATCCAACAAAAATGAAACACATCATAGACAACAAATTCACATCTATGTAGACTTGCAGACCAATGAAGAATAGGCAAGGTGTAAAGTGTGTCAGCAAATATAAAAATGTTCTTAAGCAGCTCCTAGAGGGAAGAGTGAAATCACCAAGAGCAGCATCACAGTCTCAATAAACTGAAGATTCCCCCTGCAACCTCCTGCCTTGTGAAGGATGCAGAGGGGCATAGAATAGATAAGCAATACACTGGAAAAAGTTAGTTTGTGTATTTACCATTTTAACTGTTCATATTGTGAACTATATTTTTTAGTATAATTGTAACCAGAGTAGAAATAATAATTTGGTTAGTTTGTCAGGTCTTTATTTTCACTGAAGATATATTGTTGATTTTGAGTTTAAAGTGTGTTCATTTTATTCATTACATTCTTTTGAATGAAAAAGACTGGTGGGGCTTTGAGAAAGGAAAGTTACTATACTCTAAAAGAAAAAAAAAAACTAAGATAAAGACCGACTTTGGTTGAATAAGGAGTGTTTGGAAGGACATCTTAATTTTAACAAATCAAATGATCTTGGAGGGAGAGTGAGACATGAACACCATTTTATGAGTTGGTGAATCTAAACCTTTTGACCCAAGAAAAGTAAAGACTCTTCAGGTCTAATCCTGGCTACACGACTTGCAAAAGAGGGCTAAAGTTTTAATGTGCAGACAGGAAATAGAGAGCTCTGAATAAAATGCAGACAGGTTTTATTTCATTGTAAGGTTCCTAATTTTTTAACACCTGACAGTGATTTCTTCCTGGAATAAGGAAATTTATTATAAATTTGAATGTAGCTTGTTCATCTAAGACACTTATTCTCAAGATATGTGGCAGAATTGTCAGCGTATATACTATTACTCAGATGGATTTAGGTCTTTGTGTAGAATAGATTTCAATTTTGTAACTATAAATATTTCTTTACACTGAATTGGATCCTAATTCCGCAAATGTTCTCATAAGTCTCAGCAGAAACTATTCACTACTGTATGATTTTAATTCCATAACCTGTCTAAAAGCAGCTTTGCTAATAAGACTGAGCTATCTATAGAAGCAGTCATTTTTATTGTTGTAATTTGACACTCTGCTTTAAGAATGACAAAATCATAGAATTATCAAGGCTGGAAGAGGCCTTCAGCTAGTCCAACTGTCAACCCAGCACCATCATAATCACCCCTAAACCATATCCACAAGTGCCACATCCAGACTCCTCTTGAACACTTCCAGAGATGTGTCTTGAACACCTCCCCAGACAACTTATTCCAATGCCTAACCACTCTTTCTTTTCATGTAAAAACAAAAAAGCAACAAAAAAACCCCAACAAAACAAAAAAAAAAAAAAAGAAAAAATATCTCTAATCTGAACCTCTTCTGGCACAATTTAAGGCCATTTTCTCTCATCTTCTCACTTGAGATTTAGCAGAAGAGACCAACTCCCACCTCTCCAATAACTGATTTCAGAATTTAAGCAACAAAAATCGTTAAAAGTTAAGAGGTGCACAGAAGACATTTGACATCAGCACCTTATACATAGAGAGGGCAATTTCAAAACACCTGAATCCTGACAGCAAAAAATGACAGCAAAATGTAATGTAAAGGTTTACTGAATTGTTAAGAACATGGCACAGGTAACATAATAAATTGATCCTGGTTTTAATTTTTTTGAATAACTTAGAAATTATTCAGTCATCAATTATGATGTTGAAGAAAGCTAAATTTGTACATTTCCCTTTACAATTTAGAGAGAGGTTTTAGCTCTTGTTATTTTTAATCACATCTCTACTTTGGTTACAGTCTAAAATCTGTCATCCAGAAATCCCTGAAGCTTACAGTGTTTCTTAGTCTGCTGAAAATACTTTGCCTTTGGCTGCCCTTAGGGTTGAGGCTAGAAGTGCACAGGGAAGTATGTCAAGGTCTTGAATGGATGCAGAAAGAACTCTATTGGGTCTGTGGTTCTTTAGAACATTTTCCTTGAAGGAAGGCAAATAATCATCAGAGTGTTTGAATACCGGGGAAAAAAACCCAACAAATTCAGTGCAGAAAAATAATAAAAATGTGTTTGTATTGCTTTAAAGCTCTTGTATTCTGCACCTGTGTGAAAAGGTTAAACTCTTTCACTAAATACGTAAACCCTCTGACAATATAGTCTATGAATACACTAGTAATAATTACTTTGCTCAAAAGAAAAAAAAAATCCTCCAAACATCCTGATTTTACTGGTTTTACTGGCTTCTAAATATTGTAGTAGTTTTGTTTTCATTAGGACCATCAATAACTTTTACATTTCCTCATGGAGCAATTTGGCTACTTTGTTTTCCTCTCCTCATCTTTAATCTTGGTTGCAAATCAAAAGGTCAGAATCCAAAAGGTAAATGAAACACTATTTTCCTCAGATCTGTAATAAGCAAGTTGATCCACATACAATGTGCATTCGAGTTATAACTGTGCACTGTCACTATTAGTGATCATTAATGTGTGTATTCAGTGATCTGAAGTGTTTTAGTGGCTTTTCAGAGGAGCAGCTGGAGTGTGTTCATTGTGTGGTACCTAAAGTTCTGCTTTCTGTCTGACACAGTTTAGATGAGGATATAAAATATCAGCAGTCTACAAAGACAAAAAAGGAAACCCAACATCATGTTAAATGGCTTTCTCAAGTATTTATTTTGGAAAAAAAAATTACTGAAGTAAATGATGACTTTTTCTATGGAAATATATATAGGGCATATTTATATTATCAATAAAGGATGCCTTAGAGTGCTGAACATTGAAAAATAAACATACAGGTTGGATGTCCCGAAGACAGTCTGTTTTTCCAGGTGCTTTGACCTTCCTATCACTGTGCAGCCTAAGAACTTAATTAAATGTGGATATTCCGAGTTACCAAGGCTCTCTGCATACCCTTGAGTGAATGTGGTCATTATTCTTTAAATCAATTATTTAAAAACATTAGTTGCATTTCTAAACTTTAGTGCTTACTGCATAGTGCTTAATTGCTTCAGCAAGAACAAATGTTCTGGTAACTTGAGTTGCTGCATTTTACTGGTATCATCACAGTCACTGCAACCATAATGGTCTCCACATGAACAGGAAAAAATATGCTTGGCACAAGACCCAGTCAACAAAATATAGAAGCATGTCAGAGTAGCAGAAGAATGAAAATAGATGAAAGAAGCTGTGAACATTAGAAATTACAGACTCTCAGAACTGTTAACCATTTACCAGTCCTGCATTTTGATAGATTTCATATATATTTGAATTTGAAGAGGAGTAGTAAAAAGATCAGGGGTTTAGAGCACTGTGAGTGGTGTAGAGGTGACCAGCTACTACTCTGCAGAGAAACTAATTTTTTCTATTCAGGAAGGGAAGGGATGTAATGAGCATGTCAAACTAACAACCAATTTCTGCTTTATATTAGCTTCAGGTTAAGCATAAGGGGTTTGAGCTTCTGGACAGGTATGTTACACAAAATATGTAGATTTCTTTGCCATTGATATGCCTCAGCTCAGTTTGTGGACAAGTAAGAGTGTACACCATAAGGGTGCACATTGACATTTACTACTGGAACACGTAATCAAAAAGCTAAATATCTTTCTGATATTGGATAGGAAACATTTTCTAACGTTCAAGACTGAACAGAAAAGATATCTTTTTTTAATAGGAAAAGATAATTTAGGAAAAAAAAATTCTGCACTTTGTGTTCGCCATTTAATCCCAATGTTTATTTTAATGTAGGTAGAGAGTGATCTATATATATAAATCTCATGGTTTGTTGAGCCACATGCAGTAAACTCAGTGAATCACTTTATTTGCAGCCTTGAGAAGAATTAATTATAATACTACATTCACAACAAGATTTGAACATTTAACATTGCATAGAAAATGCAAAAACATTTCCCAGATCTTGACTGCTTCTTAAATATAAATAATTGCCTTTGCAGTGAGGAGAAGCTAGGTATATTGCTTGGCAGAGTAGTGACTTCATCCATTCCTAGTGATCACACAATTGAACGTTATGATCTCAGTCTTTCTTCTCAGTGTGTCCTCTCAGGGTAACAGAGATATCATCCCTATTAATAACTTTATAACATAAAAAACTTACTGCTTAGTCACATGAGTGAGCTGTGGTAATGTGAAAAATGCTAGCAACTTCCATACTTTGTGCCTTTGGATTATAATATCTGGAAATATCTGCATAAATGCAAATGCCCACAATTCAATGATATACCAATCAATGTGGTTTTTTTGTTTGATTGTTTGTTTTTTTTTTTGTTGGTGTGGTTTTTTTTTTGTGTGTGGGTGTGGTTTTTGTTGTTTGGTTTTTTTTTTTTTTAATTTTACAACTTAGCAACAGAAAGATTCAAACAGATGTGTATTCAAATTTCTTCTGGATACAAGTAGGGCATAGTTTCTCCTAGCTTTTCTTGATCAAATCCAGATAAATAATCAGGACTCGATCTTTTTCTTTGTTTTGTTTTCAACACGTGAAGCCATTGAAGACATTTTCAGCCAAGAGGAATATGAAAATGAGGGTGTAAAAACATACAAGAACAGTCATGAATATATCATATCAGAAAGAGAGAGCTATTTTACAATATCAGAGATGTTTCCCAATTTAAAAATGCATGTCTGTGATACCACATTGCTTCATATAATGTGTTCATGCAATTTTCTCTAATTGTAAATACACCATGATAAAAGATTCCTGATTGGATTTTTTTGTATGTTTCCATGGAGCTCAGCAATAATCATAATTCTATGATGAAGAGAAATTTCAAAATTCATTTTTTTTCTTTCTTACTCTTCTGATTGTTCTTCTTATATAAATATAAAAAACCACTGAGTCAGCAGTAATTAAATTTCCTTCAGTACACTGGATAGTTAAACATACGATGCAGTTGGACTAGAAATACTGGTAATTAGAGTTATTGAATCTGGCTGGAAACAATTACATTAATTTCCCTTGATTTTATCACAGTGCTCAAAAACATTATCAAACATAAAGATAAATGCATAAAATCCCACTAATACAAGATTTTATTAAAGTTGTAAAACAAAGTTAGTCAATGAGGGAGAGAATGCAAAATAACCTATATTTGTAGTGGTGTTTTTTTGTTTTTCTCTAAACTCATGACAAACAAAAGGACATAAGCCTGGTTTCAACCTTGGTGTAGCTCCATTGAAGTTAGCTGAGATACACCAAACGTGGTTTTGCCCCAGAGGATTTTAGGTTCATTTATTTTAAATGAAGTCTATACATATTTTAAAATGAGCATTGCCCTTCAGAATGCCAAAGTAGTCAGTGTAAAAAGAAAGACATCCTGAAAGATAAAAGGAAATGTGTGTGATATGAAGTATTTTAGAACAGAAAGTCAATCAATTTAACCACCTTTCCAGTCTCATTCATCTGGCTCATTTTGCTTATGCAACGCTTGTGAATTAAGCTCTGGTAAAGATAGGAGAGGGCAAATCATATGACCTTCACGCTTCTGACTGATTTGGACCCTTCCTAAAAGTGACTGCCTCATTCATTTGTTGGGTATGCTGTCATACTCAGGAAAATAAAAAGAAAGAAATTATGTCTTTAGATATACTGCCATCCCCCAGGACAAGAGGGTAATTAGAGGCTCACTTTTTTTTTTTTTTTTTTTTTTTACAGCCACATAATTTCTGATTGAAGAGAATTATAGGCTGCATGGAGAGATGCATGTTCCATCCTTCTTCCAAGTATTGCTTCCCAGTAAGTAGAAAGTTGGGAGAAAATGCAGAGGTTGTAGATCACTATCTTAGTCTGCTGTCAGAAGTAGAAGTTCCTCTTTAAAAGGACATAAGAATCAGTTGCTGTGCTCATATTGCTACATAAATTGCAATGAACTTTAAAGTGTTCAGAGTTCCCTCTTCCATCCACCCTGTTGTTTGTTAGCCAGGTGTATGCCCTAGAGCCCTCCTCTTGGCTTTCAGCTACTGCTTCAAAAGGCTGCTGGTCTTCTGTAAGTCCTGAATTTTATCTGTCAGCTTCAAGTTAATGTATGAGACATCTTAAGGCATAAGAGTGGCTGTAGCTGGCTGTGTATGGACTCTTATGAAACACCAGGAGGATATCATTGCTGTTTGTTATAGTCTGAGTGGGATGGACATGAAGGCGTAATATATATTTCCTTTCTGCTGTCAGATTGAAAGGACTGAATCTACTTTCATGTGAGGCTATAGTAGAAACCATATGTCCTTAAACATCAGCCACAGTTACAGGACTTCTTCCCTGAGGCAAATGGTGAATACGAATTCCTGCTACTTGTGAGAGCTTTTGAAGGTTTTTGCTTGTGTGTGCGTGTGTGTTTTTGTCCATGTGCAAGTCTATTTTCTTGTGACACATTCAGCAGGATTAAGTTTTTCCACAGCAAAGGCAGTGCTTTCAAAGTCATGGTAGGCAAATTTACAAACATGTACATGGTATCTAAACAGGGAGTAAGAAGAAGCCTATTGGGCTGTAGCCAGCCTCCCTTACCAGTGAACATATATACTACTCTCAGCATGAAATTATAGCAGCTAGGATGTGTGAATGTGTAGCTTCTGTCTTACACAAGAAACTCTGCGCTGTTCAATATGTCTTGTGTAGAAGAATCATTATGAGGAAGTCAAATTGCTTACCTACATTGATAACATAATCTGATTGAATTTAGCTGTATATTTGGAGGTCTATAATTTATAAATTCTACATATTTTTTGACTATGTCTCTACTTGCATTAATAAATTCATTATCAATAATTACAGGAGCTACAAGGAACCTACAAGTCAGTACTGAGACCAGACCCTGGATATATCAATGTTTTATGTTAGGAATTCACTATTAATTCACTATGGAATAATTTCTCTGCTACAGGCTGCAAAGTGGGAACCACAAGAGCCAGTGTCCAAAATGACAGGAATTTGAGAGTCTGACAGTAGAAAAAAATCTAAGAGAAGGAAGGCTATAGATAACAAATGTATCATAAATGTATCTCTTTACATAGGTACCAAGCTGACATAACAAGTTAGGGATTCCAGGTGAGACTTGGTTTCAGACCAGAAAAATTCTTTTGGCATATGAGTATTTCAGTTAGTCCCTTGCAAAAGTTCAACTATGCCCTTCCTGTAGGACTGGCAGGATTTTGCTCCATAGGTATTACACAGAATGAAAGCTGTAAAACTTTCCCATAAATTCCTATCAGTTTCTTCTGAGTTCTATAATTTAGAAGGAGATTTGATATTGATACACAATTATTTGGGATGAGGTTTTGCAGATTATGTTTGTGCTGATATGCTTCTAGAGCAGCAGGTACAGACACAAGTGACAGGGAGACTGCCAGATATGCTGAATGCATGCTGGAAAATACCTCTTCCTTCCTTATTCTCAATGTGCTATTAAGAAGATTGATACTGGCTTCTCATGTTAAGTACATGCAGATACATTAGGAGCCAGAAACTCTGCTGAATGACTTCCTTTAAACACAAATAAGGGTGTAAACTTAATCCATCCTATCTACATCCAGGGAATGCTTATATCACCAATTTCTCACTCTTTTCTCTGACTTTTAAACTACAGTTTTCATTTTGATTTCAGGAGTGGTAAAGACAAAAGAACCTGTAAACTGCTACATAAATCCAAACTGTATTTTGTTTAGATTGAGGAGCACTATACTGTTTGTAATTTTTTAAAAATAATAGTGCTATTACAGAACTAAAGCAGATGTTAACACCAATCTAACATAGTTAATCGGCTCTTCTATTTTGATATTTAGAATTAGATGTCAACAGAAATAATAGTTGTGAGATACAGAGCTCAGATCTGAACAGATGATCAGATATTACCTCTTTCTGTGACTTAGAATTTTATTGAGGGAGAGGATTGCTTGGTTTTTACTTTTTTGGTTTTGTTAAGTATTGCTGTAATTTTCTGGTTTTCATTTTCTAGGGAAAAAAATGAAAAAGATGTTGTCCTTTTAATTTCTTAAATGAAAAATGCCTACAGTTAGTGTCTTTCACTAAGGGCAGTACATAATCCTGTAGCTGTTCTTTATAAGGAGTACACTCAATTATTACTGTGCACTGTATTCTGACCTTTTTATTGGTACCCTGTATGTCCTTTTCACTACATTTGGGATATGCTAATCAGACTCTTGACACAGACTGAAATTTATTGATCACATTATCCCTGAAATGCTCTTTTTTTTTTTTTCCTGGCACTGGCTCAGCTCCCTGTTGGTTGTGCTGATTTAAAAATTTGATTCCATACCAAACAGTGCATGTCATTATTTGGCATTAGCTTATGAATTCATGCCTGAGTCAAACGAGTCCTGTTTCTTTGCTGTGACTCCCTTTGTGCAACATACACTGTGTGTATTTCATTGAGGACTGTCCTTAAAGATCTTTCACAACACCCACCTTCTATTTTAGTGCATGGGAGGAGCTGATAAGTGCTGGAAAGATTAAGAAATTTGGTTTCTGGTAGTCTATATCTACCCATTTATACTGATCACTTATACTGATAGCATTATTTATACTGATTTCTAACTAGCTTCTAATACTTTTTTTTTTTTTTTTTTAATGGAGTAGTCTCTGGAGAGAAATAGAATGATACTGCACTGTCTGTTCAGGGAAAAAGACTGGGTCTGGGATTCAGAACGGTAAAATGGGACTTAGGAACATAGATCCTTTCATAGAAACTTTAGATCCTTTCTCCACTCCTGAGGTGTCAGCTGATTACAGGTGTTCTAGTCCTAATGTGTGAGAATGTTCTATTGGCTTGGAGATAAGCATTTGCTTTATGTCCCTATATTTCCAGGTTCTTGGAAATGCTCTTTGGATGCTCTACAAGAGACACCAAACCATGCACATTTGTTACAGTTAATGCAATTTTGGAGATAAGCTTTGTCGCAGATTGTATCTAGGGAAAAAGTGGCAGCTTTCCAATTAAATGCTCCCTTATTCCATAAAATGAACATTAGGGTTCTACACAAATCGGAGCTTTCTTGGAAAATATACAAGTGGTCTTTGCTGAGTGTTGGAAGTTACATGAGAATTATTTATCCAGTAGATTTCCATGATTTCAAAAGAAAACTTGACAGATAGTCTTAATTAACTAACAAAAAAGACAAAGCACAATCTTAAGCTAACAGTGAAAATACAGTCAAAAGTAAAGTATTTTTGTACAGAGCCTGTTTAAATATGCAGAAATATTTTTGCCTTCATATTATTTACCTTTTATTTTCATTCTGTGAAAGAAGTCAAAATTGGCAAGAAAACACACAGTTTGATTTAGAAGAAGTTTTGAATCGGAATCTGGGCATCTGTTTGGCTTCTTGGTCTGAAAGCTTTACAAATAACTAGCTTATTGACTTATATGTTACCACAGACTGAATACTACTGAATACTACAGACTGAAAACTAGTGCTGTTAAAACATTTTATCCACAAAGAGTCTAGAGTTTTATGTTTTTATACCAGGAACAGAAATTTGAAGAAAGATAGTTCATTCTGACACATCCAAACAACTCATCATACTGTTATCTTTTAACCTTTATTTGAAAGATAAATCAAGAGAAAAGGCTAAAATTACATTATTAGCTTCAGACAAAAAGTTAAGACCTATTTTTCTTCACAGGAACCTATTAATAAAAACTAAACGGTAGGTGCTGCAGCTACCTTAACAAATACACATTAACAAAATGAAGCTTTTTGAACTGAAAACTACACTGAATTACAGAGTGTGAAATTCCCTTCTTTCCTAATTTAAGAAAGAAATTCTTCTGTCCAGTATGCATTTTATGTTATGTGATGGTTATGAGCATAGCCACCTTATCCAGCTGCTCTGACCTGTTTCCCTGGATTTGAGGACCCAGGGTTTCTGCCAAGGCTGGGGGACCTGTTTGCAGGCATAAGAAGTAACAAAGCTACACATTTATGCCAGAGACAGACAGACAGACAAACATACACACACACTGACACATGCCTGCAGGACACCAGCACAGCAGGTCACACAGGCTGTCACAGGCAAGACACTGTCTTCAGCAGTACCTGCATGCAGGGCTCACATAAACACAAGCACAGGCAGCCAAGCTCCCCTTGCTCTTGGGCTGGCAGAGGCAGGAGGTCACTAGTACAAGCACACACATGACATTCTCCAAGCTCACAAACACATGCATATATGTGGTTCCCTCAAGAACTGGCAAAGCCCCTCTATCCACCTGCCACCCCTGCCTGCATCATGGCCCCCGCATGATACTCCTGCTCCCCAACTTGTCATCTGGTCCAGCTTAATGTTTGCCAGTGAATATCCATTGCCCAAAGACCCAGGAGCCAGCACATGGCACATGGTGTCCTCCTCCGTCCACTAGCACTGAGCCCCTCACTCATGCAGGTGCTCCGAGTAGCTGCTTTTTGGGACCTGCACCATTCCCACTTGATGGCTGGAGGTTAAACATGCCCACTCACTCTGCTTGCTGAGACCACACTTGCTCCCATAGCTGACACCACAGGCCAGGGGCACCTACACCTGGGGTCTAGCTGGCACCAGTTTCCACTCACACATATAGAGGTCTCACCAGTAGCTGGAATTCAGTCATTGTACTGCACACATACACAGAGGATAGAGAGTGAGATTACACAGAGAAATGATTAAGAAGAGGTTTAAGAAAGTATTAACAGACAGGATAGACTGAGGTGATCAGACTCAGACGTGTGCTGACTGACCCCATTTTACATGTAGCAGCTCATTTTTGTACCATTTTCTGTTTACCCCCACCTTTGTTCCTCCCTGCTTGCCCTTACCCTACCCATTGCCTCACCAGCTGGCATAGACCCACTGACCTCCTCCCACATGCTGGATCCTCAGGATCATGTCCTTATCAATTTCAGTGTCCTGGTCTGCCTGCTGTTTCCTGAAAGCCCATCAATTAGTGTTAATGACCAGGTTTGTTTCTTGTTCTCTTTGTAAACATTAATTGTTCAGGTTTTATGTCTCTGTGTGTTGTCTTCTTCTCTTTCCTTATCCTTCCAACCAAATAAAATAAATCTTCTCAGTCTCCATATAACCTTATTTGGGTGACTGACCAGGTTTGTTTATATCACAACCACCCTTATCTGTGTGGTCAAGTTAGTCTCTGTGTGCTCTTGTTTATGGCTTTTTTGACCAGATAACCTTAATGGAGCAGACAAGCTCCTTCCATGGACCCTCACATGTTATTTTTGACCAAACTAAAGCCACTTCAAAGGAGAATACACATGTAAATCATACAATATAAGGAGAAAAAAAGAGAAGAAACACAAGGAAGGTATGTATTCAAGATGTCCTGTTACAAAAATAATTCGAATTAGTATTACCTTATGTATAGTAGAATCATCCTACAGCTAATGATGTAGAAGGAGGAGTATCATAAACAGAGGAGGAAAGGGTTCTATAAAGGTTTTCAAACAAGTCCTTTGAAAGTCCCTCAAATGAACTGTTTATTTCTCATATGTGCAAACACCTGAAGAGCACTAAAAGTCTTACCTGCATTTTCACATTAAAATCAAAGCAGAAAAAACATTTACATGAATACATCTTGTACAATGGGTTAAAAACACAATTAATGTTTGTTTTTAAATATACAGTTTGAAGTATAAATACTTGTGCAATATTTCTTTTTTTTAATAATATTTTATGACAAAGTAATTATGTCAGAAACAGATTCTGGTATTTCTTACAGGCATTTTTCCATGAAATTCAGGTTTAGGAGAAAATAACAACCTTTTTTAAGCATTAAATTAACTGAAAATTGTGAAGTAACCCTGTGAACCTGGGCTCATCTAAGGATCCACGCTAAATATTTTCATACAGAGAATAAAATTGTATTTATACCGGTGTTGATAAAGCAGAGTAACAGTAGTTTCTTTTTGTTGTCTGATATCTGACATATTCTTTCATATGTTCCTTAATGAGTACCTTTATTGAGTCTCTTTACTTCATTTCCTTCTTTCTTCTTTTACTCTTGGACTTTGTTGTTATTTTGGTTATTATTTTCTTTCCCACAGCTATAACTTTGGAAGCAGAATCTTCTGGGAGAAAGATTTTCTCTTGCTGTGTTCCCAGGGGTCTAGTTATATGCCTTATAGTGATGTCCCTGCTGACTATTTTGTTTAGACTTGGAGAATATATGTTTTACTTTTATATTTTAGCAGTGAAAAAGCTAGTATCAGTCACAGCAACACTAATCGCAATATTGAAAACCTCTAGGAAAAAAGGATGAAATCCACCACAAACAGGTCAATAGGCAAAATCCAAGATGACATTTCAGCCCAAACGTATTGAATGTTGCAATATCCAGATGCAAATTTTTAGGCTGAAAGAAGTTAAGATGGAAGAATCTCCTTATTATCCTACACTGTCACCCTGCAATGGGGTGAGAGATGAAAATTTTCATTCAGTTATTCTTGGGCTGTCACTTATTTAGAAATCAAGTATTAGATCTTCCTTTTTATTATGAATAAAAACTAAATATGTGAGTGGGAAAGCCTGTGCCAATACATAAATGAATTAGATACTTTAAAATAATCATGTGTTGATTAGGATGTAGGAAATAAAGAGAACCAAAAAGCTAGCACCCGAAAATCCCATTGATTTTCTGTCTCAGGACTCTCACTTATCTGCAGACAGATATGCTCATCAAATTAGAGGGACTGTACTTTATTTAAGCATCTGTAGCTATTACTGCTCATGGGCCACTATTTCCTGCCAACTCTTTATATATATATAGTTTTATGAATCATGCAAGAAATTGGTGATAAAAGTAAAATATCCATTTCAGTCCAATGGTTTCAGATCCATATCTCACCATGACCACTTGTTATAGGCTAATTATATAACAAAGCTGCATCACTGTGCAAATCAAAGTATATGATTCATGAGACCAGGACAAAAAAGATCAAAGTGGAAGTGCAACTGAAGTGGAATTGTTGTGAATGGTACCTTAGGAGGAAGGTGGAGCAGCTCCTAATTGTACAGTTTTCTAAGCCAGTTTCTTGCTGGAGTCAGCCATTGCATCATTGTGTTTCCTGCTGTGTCAAACCCATGGGAATCTGGGCTCACTTTGCTGTCAGCTCCAAAAAGACAGGCTAGGACAACAGCTACTGCTACAGAGTGAGGAGACCTTCCTAGCTGAAGCTGTTGCAGTTCTCCCTTTTTTCTCTTTCTCCCCCCTGCTGTGATGATGAAACTACAAGCCTTTTCTACTCACTGTATCCTTTCTATGGCACAACTAGCCCAGCCCCTATTCTTCGTTCTTGCAGTAGGAAAATTACACTGCATTCAAAAACTCATTAAACATTTTAAGAAGTCATCCAGAATTTCAGTCCCTGCTCAGTGGGCTGTTAATGCCTTCAATACTGGATAACATTTGAGAATTTCTGAGTTTTTGCAACCTGGCACTCTCAAAGATGAATTTCAAATAACTCAGTGTTTCAAACTGTGAACTGTAAAGGCAGCTATCAAAATTTTCATTTTTATTGAGAGCAGAAGAGACATTATAACAGCTTGGTGTTGGCTATTTATGTACAAAACTTTATTTTTGTCAGTTTAAGAAGGACTGTACAATCACAAAAGTATTTTCATATGTATATTATTTAGAATAGTTGTTTTTGTAGGTCTTGGTTATTTTTAAAAAATAGCTGGTAGAAAATAGTGAACATCGCCTCGGTTATTAATAAGAAAGTATTTCTCATTATTTTAAATAAATAAAAGTGTGCAATTCAAAGCAGAGATAGTCTTTATTGCTAATTCCTGGTATGCAAGTTTCTTTAGGTCCTGGAAGATTGCATTAGTCACAGTAACAGCATGTCATATCTGAAATGGTAGGGAAACAAAGTAGGAAACTCACCAGCAGTGACACATTGCAATACAGCCTAGCATGAAGCAATACATCAGCATGTGTAATGGATAGAACCAATTTGTCTATTTATCCTATAATCCTTTAAAGGAGCAATTTATTTAAGCAATGTATTGGGTGTTTTAAATCATTTTTAAAGAAGCTGCACAACAGCTTCCTATATTGTATAGCAAGCTGCTACTACTCAAAAGTTTTGGGGCCAATTCTTGGTTCACATGAGAGAAGTGTTACCAGTATCATAAAATAGATGCAAACATATGTTATGAAGTTAATGCTAAGATAGAAACAGATTGGGCTGACAACATCCTGGAGGACTGCATTAATGACTCATTTGCATAAAGTCACTTCAGTGGAAAACTTTATATTCAGTTTACTAATTTTATCAGCCAGAAGAGAGGTCATTGAAAAGAGTTGTGAAAAGAAGATACCTTAGAGAACTGGTGGGTTTTGATAACATAAGTATTTCCTCTGTGACTCAGGGGTTTTTCCTATATCTTCTCCATACTCTGTCCCAGTGCCTTTCTAACATCTAATTTCCTTTCTTTTCAGTACAGGGATACAGAGTCCTGCCTTTTCAAGCGATATTTTTATATCTCAGTTTTCTTCCAATTTTAAGGACCTTCTAACTGATAGGATTTTTACAAGGAAGTCTCTATGTGTGTTTGTGTGTATGTGTTTGCGTGTGTGTATACAGTTTCTTCCAGAATTTTCAGATTTGACATCTGGGAAGCCAAATAGTCAAAAATGTCATTTCTTTGTAATAGTTGTTTCTTTGTTGATTGACTTTCTTTTTAGCAAGATGTTTGCATATTTAAAGATAGAGTTCAAAACGATTTTGCAACACAGGTGTACCATTTTAAACAAGTACTTTTCAGATACCGTCTTTAATATTGTCTGGGAAATAAAGGTTATTTTGACAAACATTTTATAGCTCTTATTCAGATAACTGCACATTTACTTTAAGAAAATCACTTTTAAAGCAATAAGCATATAATATTGTAATGGTCTGGAGTTTCTTTATTTCAAAATTGGTCATGAAGGTATATATTTTGTATCATCCAGAGCTATGATAATGTGTAAGCTTGATTAAAGCACCTGGAAAGCATAAAAAAAAAATAATTATAATTATTTGCTGAGTTTACATTGCTGTCTATTGTCTGCTCATTATGGATCTGACCCGTCTCTTTCTTATGTTTTTTAAGAAAACTGTAAACTGTTGAGGTACCCAAAAACCTTCGGCTTCTTCAAGCAAAATTCATAATATTTTCAAAATTTAGAATTTGTCTGTAATTCAAAAGCTGCAGCCAGGGATGTTACTAAAGAAAAGAATCTCCAGTGAAATACCTTGGTATTGAGAATTTAAACTGAGTGAGAAAATAAAACTTGTTTTCAGAGATCTAAAGCTAAATCCAGTAGAGATCAATACCTGAAACAAAATGGGAGGGTTTGCTAGGAAGATGTGGCTTGACATGAAAAGGTATTGCAAAATACACACAAGACTTTGAATAATTGTAACTGTGTTATTCATGCAAGAGGACTCAGAAAAGAATGAGGATCATAAGTCAAAGATGTATGATTTCCAGGGAATTAGAGTTGAAATTAAAAGCTAATTCATCAGATTTTAACTCTGGAATTTCCAAGAAAGACAAATATTTTCTGTACAATTTTACTGTGAAAGATTATTAGATAGACTTCTGATTAATTAACACACATTTAAATTTCTACAATGAAACAGTTCCCATGTGTTTGCCTAAGTACCTTTCTCCAGGCCAATTAAAAAAAAAAAAAAAAATGCTGCTATGAAAAAAAAAAGAAACATTTGAAAGTTCTGTATTTGACATACTTTTTGAAATCCACCTGGGAAATACAGAGTCAGATTTTCATACTAGACCCTTTCTTTTCCATGTAAACCAATACTGAAAATAACAAATAATTATAACATAGTCATGACTCTTCGATAATTGTTGTAAGGTGGCAAGGACAAACTATGACAGAAAGTAAAAGCTCATTCTCACAAAGACAGTTAAATCCATGACTGAAATTGTACCATCAGGTTTTGTAGTAATTTTGCATTCTTTTCCACTGAAAAGGCCTTTCAGAGCCTTGGGATGTAACCAACTAATCCACTTAATACATATTTAATTATCTCAGCATTCTGTTTTATAATCCTCCATGAACTACTTAGGTGTGAACTGATACCTTCTCATCACAGAGCTTAGGAAACAACCTACACAAAATTTAATCAAGGGGAAAATTAAAGTAGAACAATATAAGAAAAATTATGTCATCTTTGTGCTAGCAGTTTTGTTCATTTAGAGTTATTCACAGAATGTATATGAATAATATTTTACATATACACTTCATGATAAATTACAACTATATAAAGGGTCTTAATAATTTCAATCTCATACATAATTGTAAATGTAAGATATAGGAAATAGCAATTGTAATAACTGAATAATATGGGATATATTGGGTAGTAAAGCTACCTTTTTTGTGGTTTTTTTTTTGGTTTTTTTTGCAAGTATATATTATCTTGAGCATCTTGACCTATTACAGTTAAATTTATAAGGTCAAGAGCAAATACTGCAAGAGCACTATATATGAGTGATACTAGTGTGATTAATGCTGTTAATTATAATAGGAAGTACACCTAATACAGATATTGGAGTGGAGTAAATTGGATAGATGTCAAGTGTTTGACCACAGCTTCAATAGTAAATGTTGGATTGGTATGAAATTATGTACACCAAGTGCTGGAGACCCACAGGAACACAGGATTGAGAACAGTCATCTCATGTAAGAAAGATTTCATCGCCTTCTGCAACAGTTATGGTTTCATCAAAACAAATTGTGGATTGCAATGCTGTGTCTAACACGTCAATAGTACCATTCTTACTTAGTAATCTTACTATTCTATCCTTAATACATACAAAAAAATAGGAAACCCCCTCCAACCCGTACCAGCCTGTCTTCATTAAGAACAATTATGAGCATGTAGTTTCAGAGATGCAACCACAGTCCCATTTAAGATTTTAGTTTTGAAAAACCCTAAAAACTAAGGTTTTTGTTTTGTCCTCTTATTCTGACTCTGAAATTGACGTTTACGTTTTTAACACCACGTCAGAAACCAAACTGACTAAATTCACTTGTGAACTGTTGTGTTGTTAAAATATAAAAGGTGCTGTATAACATTTGCATGACTTGACTCTTATATTGCTTTACTTCTGTTCACTAGGAGTGACTTGATATTAAACTGGAATATACAGCTTCAGGAGTGGTTGTTCCATCTTTGTCTTCTTCAGCTTTCTTTCAGGAGCCACAGAACTGTTAGATTCAACTGCCTATTTGTTTACATACCTGAGAAACATATCAATAAATGTTTGATACATATTCTCAACAGTTTATAGTATGTAGAATTCATAATTATTGATCTTTTTTTCCCACAGTGATCTTTCCCATACTTGACAGTAACTATTTTTCACCCAAAGGAAATATTTTGTGCATGTGCAGATGATCAGAATCTCAGTCTGTTTAAACTGGAAATGTACCTTGTTCAGACCCAAAATGAATTTGTTTTCATTTTATTGTTTCAT
>JAWWEW010000041.1:16389469-16442222 GCA_035583185.1 Anabacerthia variegaticeps
CCCCCCGAATTTCAAATCGTGGTTGGGTAGTCTTTTGAGTTGCTGAGTTGGGTTACTTTTACTCTTCCAATTCTCTCCCCTATGCCACCAGGGGAAAATGAGCAAGTGGCTGGGTGGTGCTTAGTTGCTGGTTGGGGTTAAACCATGACAGTCCTTACAGAAAAATAGAAGTAGCTATACTGCTGCAGAGCTTCTTTTAAAAAGTTTCCTGTATGGTTCTTAACCCTCTTGAAGTCCTCATCAAATAAGTGTGTGGAGGCATACCATGACACGTGGAAATTAGTGTATACAGACAAAATTTCAGAGGTATTTGCAGAGGTATTTGCTCTGGAAAGTATTTTTATCTGCAACTGCCAAAACAAAAGTCAATTATGTTTCTCTACTGCAATAGGTGAAGCCCAGGGTAACCTTGTTTCATATGGGGCATTCAAAATCTTTAGAACATTCAGACACCAATTATAGAAGGAAAGAAGTTCACTACATTATATCACTTTACAAATTTGTTTTAGTAGTTGTTTTTGTTTTCCTTTTTGCCCAGAATTGTCCTGCTGGAAATATCCATTGTCTCAGCATCATTCCTTATTATTTGGACTATATTGTCCTTTCCGCTTACATTCAAATTTTGCAGTATTGCATCCATCCATAAACTGTGTGTTAGAATAACCTGGAAATATAAATGACACTGAACTTCAAGGCTAAGCTTTTACTGTTTCCTTCATCCTGCAGCTGACACCAGTTTTCATTGATAACTACCTCAACCCTGAATATAAACTGGCATTGTGTTCTATAAACAAATTCCCTATGTTGTGTAACTCTTCTGTTCACTGTGCTGATCAAAATCTTGATCATAGCCATGAATATTATCAAACATCTTACCAAGGCTTCCCTCATTCATCTTATTATAGGAACATGCTGAATTCTGAAATGTTTGAGCCTAATATAACTTTTTATGTACTTGAACTTAACTACATGTTCTTTTTTTAAAAAACAAAACAAAACAAAACATATCTTTTAAAGAAGAACTGAATAACAAACAGCACATAACTGAATTTACATACATCTGATTTTTCTAAATCTCTTATGTTAGGGTTTATGGTTTTATAATAGTCTTTAATAACTACCTGTATTCAATAAATTTCTTCTCATGCTTTAATGAAGTAAGAGAGTGCCTAACATAGCTGGCACAGCAGTGTGAAAGCTAGTTTTAAATACAGTTGCAAGTATTAGAATATGTCCCAGATTCCGTAATTTTCAAAATTCAAGTGATTTTATTTCTTGATTTTATGTGGTATAGAAGGAGTTCATTGAAGTAGGGAATTCAGGAATGAAAGCTTGTCCTCTGAGAGCAAGAGTCATGAGTGACATGTCAAGGGAAAGAGTTGTATGAATCTATTTATTGTAAGGAGTTGATGAGATCTCCATTAAAAAAAAAAAAAAAGAATATGGTACACGTGCCATTGTGATGAAAGAAAATATGGAATCACTTTGGTGGAAAAATTGGAAACAGACTGTCTATGTTTGACCCCCTGAGATTTGTGCATTATTGCATTATTTCAGGCTTTCTGTGCTCATGTTTGAATGATTAAGTATTTCAGGCACATGACTCTAAGTAGTCTTTCTGACTTTTTTTCTGGCAATAAAAGTTTCTTAGTAAGTGTATGTGATATGAAACTGCATATTTATTTAATTAAAATCTCATGTGTGAGAAGTGAATTTTGCTTGCTAAGTGATTTTTAAAAAAAAAAATCATATTTGAATTTTATCCTTTTACCTCTGAAATCAATACCAATCAAATGATACAGAGTGATAAAATGCATTTCCATTCAACAGCATTATTTTATTAAATGGATTTCATCTCTATTTTAAAAGCGTGATATAGTACCAATAAAACAAATCAATTATACTCTCACTCAGGGAAGAGGCAATGGCCAAATCATGATGGCACATACAATCTCGTTAACGGGCTATCAACCAACAGTAGCTGTTATTAGTCTCATCTGTCTTATCTCTATGAGTTTGTGGCAGTGGTTTATAATTTAGTTTCAGTTTCTAGAATGTAGCAATTCTAGAAATCAAGAAGTACAATCCTAACTTCAACCTTCTGATGTGATTATGTCTATTATGGCCACAACTCTCTAAAGAGACTATATTTTGCTTTTATTTTCACTCTGGTCAACAACTGGTTTATGTGGATTAGGTTTTGAGATGAAAACTCTTTAGAATTAGCTCCAGTTTTATCTAAATCATTACAATTTGAGAATGCTGCAGAAAAAACAGGTTGGAATTTGTGATGAAATAAATTATGTCAAAACATATCTATTAACCCAGATTGAAAAAGTCAGTGGCAGATCCCTTTGTTTTATTTTGATTTTGTTGGGTTTAGACAGTGTTTTCTAGTCAAAACAAATGAGAATTGTAGATAGAGCCTAAATCCTAAACCAATCAGAGCTTCAGTTAGAGCAACTAGCATAAAAGTTTGACCATGTCTTTTACTATGAAATAGTATCTTTACATGAATTTCTTTGTGAACAAATTGAAAGATCTCAGTTTTGAACAGTTACTGAATAAATTGCAAACTTCAATATTTTTACAATAGCCGATTTTAATTATCTGATCAGCCCTAATAATTTTAGATTATTTTATTTCTGATCCACTTCTAATTCAGAAAGTTCTGGAATGTTGCAAAGCACAACAGGTAAAATATGTTGGTATTTTTGGAACTGATGTGCAGATAATGTCTCCATATTGGTCTTTAAATTACTTTTCAAAGATAAATATTAAATACATAGGTCATTTGACCATAATAGAGTTTAATCTAAAATATTTTTTAAGAAACAAGCAAATATGTATTCATGTTACAACAAATTGACATAAAGGGGGAATACTTTTCCTGATATCTACCTCAATTTTTTTTAGTATCCCTGTGGCTTGCAGATTGGAACTATTTCACACGCACATGCATATGCATATATATATATATATATATACATGTACATATACATATGTAGATACACACATATACATATATACATATATGTATACATATACACACACCTGTATATGACATTACATATTTTCATTTGTTTGAAAGGAATATAAGCAGCTGTTTATAATGCAGTAGCATGTTCAGCTCAGACATGTAAGTCCTTCAGATTAATTTCTGCCTTTCGTGCAAAAGCCCTGACACTGTAAGCCTTTGAGCAGTACACAAGACCTGCATTCTTGCTCGAGTGTGAGTGGAAGCTACACTTGGGCACAGAGTAAAGCACTAAGCTTTATCCTTTGCAGTAAGTAAAGAGAATTCCAAGGATGCTTTTTTCTGGACACCACCTTATTAAGTTATGCAGAGAATATAAAACCACCATGAGTCTGGGGGAAAATAAAAATTAAAAATCTCCCTTCATCTTACTGATTAGGCAACTCAACTTGTACATGCTTTGCTGACAGTCTTGAGCAATAACTGTGGCTTCTCAGCAGCCTCCAGCATGTAATAGTAGACTTCTCTGCCCCACACTCCATCTTCTGATTATATTTCTGTGCCCCACTGAGTTAGGAAGGAGCCGGTTAAGAAATAGTGCAGTGTGTCAGCACTTCTACAAGATAAAAATGCTTATGCATTATTTAGGAGCAGCCTGGTTTTTAACACCTTTTTTTTTTTGGTCACCTAAAGAGGGAGCATTTGACACTTTAATTAACTTGGCTCATTCCAGTCTATTTTTTTAAAATTCTTGTATTTCAAGCTTACACTTTGAGTGTATAAGCCTTTTTTTTTTGTTTGGTTGGTTCTTTTTTTACTTATTATTTTTGTTAATATGTTTATTCTAATGCAGTAGACACAATACTGCAATGAAACATGCAACTTTATGAAATCCTAAGTGATTTAGAGAAAAAGATCCATGAACTAACATTCAGGGTATCTATGACACTTCAGCAGACAAAGGACTGCCCTGCTCCCCTCAAACCACACAGATATTTATTTAGAAAAAGTTCAAATTAGAATTCTCTGTTGGATCAGTTCTTGGCACAGATTATTTGAGCTGTAATTCTCTGATCAGCTTTAGACTTCAGGTAAAATTTGGTGGGAGTATGAAAGTGTTACCTTGCCCATCCCTTGCAGCTATTGTTACAGGTACTTCTATACTCTATTGCTTGTCACTACATATAATTTTTTTCTACACATCTACTCAATAAAATGTCAATGTGCAGCAATTGCAAATGCTTACAGAATGTAGTAGCTGTGAGCATATTATTGTCCTAAATTAAGATTAGCATTTAAGAATTACTGCAATTCAGCCATAAAGAAATTACTACGGTATGACAAGACAGGCCTCTCTTAGAAGTAACACATTTCTTACCGGCTTAGTACCTGTATTGTTTCTTAAAATGCATATAACCATACATCCTCTGATTTTAATTTTTTTCTGTGTTGACATTTCAAAAGAGTGAATAAAGAAGGAAATTACAGAGAAGAAACTGATGGTTTTTCTTAGTTATGAAAAATGATGTTTGGCATTCTGGAAACGAAATAATGTCTGCAGTGTTTCTGAGTAAAATACATGAACAGTGTATTAAGGCTAATAGTCAGTTCAGAAGAGAGATGCTGTGTGCCACCAGAAAACAGTGGTTTGATGTTTCTGCTTTGGAATGTAATAGAAAGCCTCACATTTCCCTGTATTTTATTTGGATCAGGCAGAAGAAGGTCGATTCCTGAAAACGTTTGACATACATAAGGATAAAAATGTCCCATTGTATAAATTGTTAATTTGTTTAGATTATTGGACAAAATAGATCTCATCTGCATCCTAAAGTAAGGGAGGGACTACCTGAGAGGCAGAGAACTTAAAAAAGCAGTCACTGCTAGGGACTCACAATTTCTGGCTCCCATAAAGCATTGACAATGGAGTCCTCTTCACTAAAACCCTAAACTCAAATGAAAAAGACAGGTACTTATCGAAGAAAAGTCTTCTTGCCCAAAGTTATGTGTCTGAGAAGGAAGAAGAGAACTGCATTCAAACTTGCTCTGTTAATTTTGGAGAGCACATCGAGCTAAATCAAAGAAGAAATCCAATACTAATTATGTGACATTCTGAATTGAAATTTTCATATGCAATGAAATTTCTTCTGTCAAAATAATTTATGAAGATAAAATAGCTATAGTGGAAAAAAAATTCATCTTCTTACCTCAGAAAACTCCATAATAAACTGCTGCACTATAAAAAGTCTAAAATCCATTTGAAATAGATGTTTAAAACATCACATGATCAGTATTATTGTTAAATTATTGAAGTGAATGCAACTTCCAAACATTTTTATGAGCAAAATTATGATGTGAATCTTAGGAAAAATAAAGAAATAAGTTGCCAAATGAGAATAAAACACTTTCAGAACTTATAAATAACAGCAAAGAGGCATGTCTGAAGCAGCATTTTTAAGATTCCAGCAAAATATAAAAATCTGTAATACTGCAATAATATATATATATAGTGTCAATTGAGCATCACTTTTAAAAAGATAGAACACATTAGACACCCAACTGGGATAATTTAATTAAGACCTGGTCTTTTTACAGTGCTGTTTTAACAACATTCACAAAATTATTTCTCCAGGAGCAATTTTTTTTTTTCAAAGATTACTTTTGTGTTTTAAGATCTCACTTACTGTTATTTCATTTTTTTCCGGGACATAGCCTCATATGGCATGCTATTCTAGCACAAATTGCAATTCTAAATTAGCAAAAACTGTTTTCTTATGAATGACAGGAGGGTGGTGAAGACATGTGGACTGGCTGCTGAGCATCAAATACTATTTTGTCCACATTTTCTTAGCAAGCTTTTAACTTTGTGTTCAGCTTCAAACTGTTTCTAAGGATGTCTCTACATGCATTTGCTACACCCCTGATTTTCATTGATCTAGAACTTATAGAAGCAGAAAAGATGGTATTCTCTGTAGGAGCAAGAATAAACAAGATGATACACAAACTGAAGAAATCCTCAACGTGGCAAAGTATTTGGTGTTTGACTATGGATTACCAGGCCAGTACAAGGACAATACAATGGGAGCAGCTGAACAGCAACAAAACCATTCAGGTTAGCTGATCACAGGTGAAGGACATTTTTGATGGGAAAAGACATGCTGGCTTATTCCTTCCCTTCAACCTCTTCCTAGGAGAGACTGTACAGTCAAAGCAGCGAATATATAACCAGAAATCTTCAGCAATTCATAATTGTGATTAGAGTGTTAAACAGCGTCATCTCTACTCTGCAAATGGGAGGCAGAGATGCAGATCTGCTCAGTGTTATATAATGAATCTGTTTTTGAATCAGGAAATCAACACTGGTCTCTCGAGGGTAAGTCCAGTGCCTGACCTATGAGTCTTTCTACTTTTTTTCTGAGAACATTTTCTTCTTCTCCTTTGTTTTAAGCCTTGCCTTCTCTGTCAGGTCAGTGAGGAAACCTGGGATTCTGAATGTCAGATTTGTAGATGTATTGTGGATTTTTGCACACATATTCCTAATTATTGTAAAAGCAAGTGGAAGAAACTAAAAATTTCCAATATATAATATAATTTGCATTACCTGAGTGTTCAACTGGATGACAAAGACCTTCAATTCCATCAGGTGGACCTCTTCTATGGGTGATGGAGTAAAGCAAAGTCCTTAGCTTGCATTATTTTAAGGGTTAAGGGATGAGGTTTCAGTGGCATTTGTTGAAGGCCATGAATTTTTGTCAATATTACCAACTGAATGATAAAAACCTAATTGCTCAGACTAATATTGCTTCACTTTATCTGCCTTTTCTCTGTAATGTCTTATAAGTGAAAATTATTGCACCCTTCACTATTCCTGTGTGCAGGGATTTCTAACTGGTAGGCAAATGGGAAGAGGCATGTGCTGCTAGTGGTGGCATCCCCCCCATTTATATCTTTGTGTGGCTTTGTTGGTTTGTTTTTCTATGTTGTTCCTGTTCTAAAATGGACTGCTTATGCCAGGACAAATTTTCTTTCAGGATTGTCCTGTCAATTTTTATTCTGCTCTTTATTCATATGTTTTTAAAGTTTTCCCTCTTAGTGTCCTTTCTCCATCTCTCCTGTCCAGACTACAATTGTAATTTTAAGTTTTTATGCATTCACCAAGTTCCTATCTACTACTCATACTAAAGTTTGTCACCTCATCTCATTTCTCTTTCTTTTCACCTCAGTATTTAATTCAGTCTCAGCTTCATCTCACAATATTGCCTCTCACAGTGGTCCCTGGTCCTCATTTTATGTCTATCTGAGATATGGAGAAAGGTGAGAACAAGTCTACTACATAAAAAGTTTCGATAAAAGGTGAATATACTTGCTTTTGTAGTCACATTATGAATAGCCACTCTGATGAGCTTGAGGTGTCAGGCAAGATTGGGCAAGCTCAGTGATAGTCTGTGAGAACTTCTAGCTTTTTGAAAATTCAGTTTAAGAAAAAAAAAAAAATGAAATATGGAGGTTAGTACCTTGACAATTTAATTGACTGATATGGACTTTAGAGACATAAGGACAGAGGAAAATGTCATCATTTTTCTATATGAGGAAAAAGTCTTCTCTGTCTCCTTCTTAGAATTGTCTAAGGTGTTGTGAGAGAAATTCAGACAGAGTGAATAATTGTGGGAGAATGGTCTTGTGAAGAATGGAAAAAACAGCATGGAACAGTTTGTTGAGACCTGAAGATGAAGAAGAAGAAGACCATCAAGTTATGAGCTGTCCGAGCACGAAAGAAATACGTATACCTGGACACTGTTTTAATGGCTCCCGATGTTATTACATGTTCTCTCAGTTTTGTATATTGGTTGTTATATACATATGCACATACATTATATTGTTCAGAATAGTTCCCCATTTCTCCCTGTTTTCCCATTGGTCAACATCTGCCGCAGTGCAGTCGCACCATATATTGTTATCTCCTCCCCAGTTTTCCCTATACGGTTGTTGCCCTTCCTTCTTTTACCATACATGTGAGAGGATTTGCATGTTCCTCCCAATCTCCACCCAAGTTCTGGAACCTTCCTGAACCCTCTATATAAGCCTGAGTCTCAGCTGAATAATTGACCATTCTGCCTCGCCCATTCTCAGAGTGTGCTGTGTCCCCCTTTACCCTTCAAAGCTGTGTTAGATAATCAATTACAAAGAAACAAAAATTGCTTGACTAATATGCCTAATAAGTAGTTCTGGTATTGTTCCTACAGTACCCTCTCACAGAAGTGATCAGCACCCATGAATATTGTCTCCATCACACTGGAATTTGAAAAGGACTGTTTACTTACAAAATAGCACATGATCGGCAAGAGCTGTATTAGCTAATGGTCAGCTTAGAATGAAATAATGTGGCACCCTCTCAGATATTAATTCCATGGCTCATGTTAAAGCAAGTTGCTGGAAAGTTGTTGGAATAAGACCATTACTAATCCACCCATGTTTATTATTAATTTTTTTAAGAAAGATGAAAGGTAATGTCTGAATAGGAATACTTGAACCATCTGCTCCCTCAAATGTTTTTTTTGAAAAACATTCTGTAGACTCATTACTCTTAGGTTCAACAGGAAAAGACTGTGTTCAGTTTCATTTTGAAATACATAAGGAAATAAACTAGCATGAGTTTTCATGTATGCATATGTAGTATTGAAGAACAGTTTTCCAGCTAATCATGAATATTATCTTGGTCATTATATTAGCATTGGAGGAAGATAGGAGCCAAATAAAACTTTCAGATTATATTAAAATAAATGTACTTCAGGCTAATTATCACTGTTTCTAGATTTATAATTCAGTAGGTAATATGCTCAAAATGAAATTAAGAATTCTTGCTGGTGGACATCAATAGCAAGGACTAGAAAGTTAAAGGTACCTGGGACAACCACCTCCATGTATTTGTGACTACATTTTTCTGAAGAAAAATATATTTTCTGGCCCACATTCAAAGAAGTGTTGGGTATTTTATCCTTGCAAACATCAGTGTTTGAGAAGCTCTATGCAAGTTGGCTTTAGTGACAGAATAAGAGATTATGTCAATTCAGTCACTGTGTAAAAACCACTTTAAATACTGGGATTGTGCCATGTCATAATTTAGAGTTTTCAAGAGGATGGGATTCTTCTAAAACGCAAACTTTTTCTACTGAAGTTGTAGGAATGGTTGATGGTACGTTCAGCTGCACAGGGAGCTGTCTATTCACACTGAATATACATTTGAGGTGTGCTAGAAATTGTAGAAAAGGTCAAAACTCTTTTGCAGAATTCCAGATACATCTTCACAGCCAGGTCTTTTTGTTTTTAATCTATGTCTCGATTCATATAATCATACAATATGCTGAGTTGGAAGGGACCCATCAAGACCATTGAGTCCAACCCCGGCCCTGTGTGAGACACCTCAAGAATCATAGCACATGCCTGAGAGCATTCTTGCTCATATGAATTTATTCAAGACATATTGTATGCACTTCTTTTTGTATAATATTAGTGAGATAGAAAAAAAAAAAAAAATCACCTCTTTTCCAAATGCCAATAAGACAAAAAAATGAAGTCAAGAACTTATACGTGTGATGATCTGGGACTTTACTACCTTCTTATTTAGGCTCCTGATAGAGTGGCCAATAAAATGGACAGTATTATACATTATGTTTTCCTAGACAGAGAGGTTTTCCACTGGTGGTCAATGGGACTCCTTTGGTTCATGAAAAGTGACCAGGGTGCCCAATCTAAACTGCCCAGAGTTTACGCTTTACTTACCTACCTCAGACTTCTCACAGACTTTACTTCTGGTTCTGGCCACACGCTGGCGGGAGCATAGCAAGAAATCTGTCTTGGCAACCCTGGCATACTGAAAGGATGAATGTAAGCAATATTGTTTCCTGGACATAGGGGAATTCCAAGTTATGACAAAAGCTTGGACCATGATGCAAGTTTCCTAGAAGAGATTAGATAGATAGATAGATAGATAGATAGATAGATAGATAGATAGATAGATAGGTTTTCCTAGCCTGGATCAGAATATCAGAAGGTAGCTTCACTGAGTAGTCTGTGAAGATCAAATTATTCTTCCTGTGCTTTTACTGACAGGGTGGAGAACCTGCATCTTCCTGAATGATCTCAATGAAAAAAACCAAGAAACTGAACTTATGTCCTTGCTGTAAAAAAATGTTACTGGTTTTTGTTTACTACTGATCACCACTGACATTTCCATGAACTGAAGTATGAACACAATCTGTCTATGTTCATGAGCAGCTGACTAAGTATCCAAACAGACACTTTGTAATCAGTACCCAGCTTTAGTCTTAAAGGTTTTTTCTTATTTCATAATTTTTATTGTGTCATTTTAGACCATGCATAATATTGACCCATTGTACAACTTTGCAGCTAATGTACCACTGTACAGCCCATAAAATATATGAGCAAAATATTGCAGCTGGACTAAATGATTTTAGTAGGTCCCTTCAAACTGTAATGTACTGTTCTGTTCTGTTCTATTCTATAAATATGTTCCATGGCTTAATGTGCTATGTGCCATGCTGATATTCCTTTAGCCATATATTCACCACACAGAACTGATAAGGTCAGATCTCTCAACAGAAAATAAAGTTTCCACACTAATGCATGGCTACGTTGGCTGCATCCCTACAGATGCTGTTAGCCTGCAGGGATCAAGGTGGAGACCTTTAACTTTAAAATTGTCACCCTTATCACCTGATGTAAATGAGTAATTGTTCTATCCTGAGCTTCAAATTATCATTACTAGAATCATCTCTTACACATAATCATATTCACAATGCCTGTATATTGCATAAGTGCTTCACTAATTTCACACTCCAGTACCTTGGCAGTGTGTATCTGTGAAATACTTAGGATCCAGGTAATTTGTTATATTCATAGTGATTGTGCTGGCTTTTGCCAATCAATTAATAGCAAATAAAGCATTTTTTATGTGTTATAAAATCATTCTCCAGTTAAAATTTAACTCTGGCATTGCCTCTTTAGAAAGTTGTATTCTTATATATGTTTCTGCTCTTTAACTGCTCTGCCACATTTTCATGAAAATATTTGGGCAGTTTTATACAATGTTTCATAAAATAAGACTTTTATTGTTTACTCATTTTCAAAATAGCATTCCTTACATAGAAAGCCTCTAGAAATTTGTACGAGCTTTTCTTGGCTTATCGCTAGTACTGGTGCCACATAGTAGCATTGGAGGTTGCAGAGCCCACTCAGTTTTGTGCTAATCTTGGTTTTCAAAATATTTTTATTTTTCAAGATTTCTTGATTTTGGATTTTATATTGCTATTGTTTTCACAATCAAAGGACAGCAGCAGAACAGTCAGCACTTAAAGAAGCAGCTAAAATTTTTTCAATTACTCTTTTTGTCTGCTATGCAGGAGAGTCCTGAATCATTTGGATTATGGAATCCTTTTACTCCTTGACATTGCTGCTTGAGAGCTTTGGTTAGCGTCATGCTGAACTCAGTGGAAACTAATATGGTGAACATGCAGTAAAGTAAAATTTTATGGTTATACTATCTCAATTTTGATTCACAGGATTGTGAATTTGATTCCTTAGAATGGGCTCTGAATGCTGTCAAACCACTGTGTATTTTAGTGAAGACTAGAAGACCTGAAATCTTAGAGGAGTTCAAAATAGTTTTCTCCATAAGCAGCCAGGTGAAACTTAAGCATTTCAAAGCATTTCCTTTTAGTCATAAAAAAGAGGATATTCTTTATTTCTCAAAATACAGAAAGAAATACGTAGTATTCTCTAGAAATCAAAACATACATTTCAAATATTAATACTTCTTGTGTTCCATTCCAGAGAAAGGGAAATTTGTTACAAGCTGAATGAAAATCACCTAAACTGAGAAGCAAATTCTGACTTTAGGCATTACAGTCTTACTTTCTGTTGCACAAAAGAAGTAATCTGTGCTACTGCTTTTACTACTGGCTACAGATTATTCTGCAGATTTTCGGTGGTGTTTGGTTTTGGTGTTGTTTTTGTTGTTGTGGAGATTTTTGTTTGTTTGTTTATTTTGCTTTTTTTCCCCATTTTTGGTCAGTAAAAAGGACAGGGAAATAACGAACTTGAATTTCAATATTTAAAGTTGTTTTTATACAGTGACGGAATTGACATCAGCCATAAATCTCATAAATACTATTGAATTAAATAGGATCCATGAAGAACAGCAGATAAAAAGAACAAAATCTGTGGGAATAATGTATCAGTGCTGACTTGTGGAAGTCAATTACTGGGGGAAATGATTGCCATCTAACAGGCTCACAGATAATGATTTAACTGCACTTTCTGTTAGAATTAGTGTATGGTTTTAGAGAAGAAAAAAAGAAGTTTTACTGTCTTGTAAAATGGATTCTGGTTATCACATTTTTCCACAGCCATATTTCTGTTCTGAATGTAAGTACAGACAGCTTATGGTCAAATGACTCCTTTACCTTCTTTTGTAATTCTTAAGCAGATTGAACTCCTTGGGGATAGTCATGAAAGCTGACTTCTTCCTACTGGAATTGTTGCTGTGTTCTCTATGCTAAAGAGTCAAAGAAACTGGTGCAACGGGAAATTTAAAGCAGTACCTGAAGTTCAGGTGTAAGATTTATTTCCTGATGCTTCTATAGTTTTGCAACGTTTCTCTGTACTTGTTTTTTCAACATATCAGTGTCTTTCTTTAACTGGAGATTACAGAGATAGACTTCATATTCCAAGAAAGATAGTCTGAATGCTGCAAAGGCCAGGTTTGCATTCAGTTTTTCCCGCTGTAGTATCTTACAGTATCATCTCCAAGGTTCAAGAATTTTAATCCTCAGGACAGAGTTCCCATTTCCTGAATATTCTTTACACTGTTGTCCCTAGATACATAATTTTCATTACCTATAATAAAATACTGTTTTATCCCTGATGGTGGGATTCCAACGTCTTGTCAGCAATCTTTGCTTTTCCTCATTTATGCCTCCTCCAGTTGCTGTATTATTCACTGTATTGCTGTATTTTTTCAGCAATAATGTTGTTTTCACTAAGGTTGCAAATAAGGCCACAAATGAGCCCTCTGGTGTGTTTTTACAAGAAGACACACTCATTGATGATTTCTTAAATACAGTATATTAAAACCTACATGGTGGAAGACTTTTTTTTTTGTTTTGTTTTGTTTTTTGTTTTGTTTAATATGTGTAATGTTGGTGCTTGCAATTTCTTCTTTGTTAATCATTATGTGCATTATGAAACTAAATGACCTATAGAAGTAAAACAAGATCATCAGCATCAGTCTTATCCAAATCGAATGATAGCTTTTCCTGATCAGGTACATGCAAGTTTGCAAGTATATCTTTCCTATAAGCCCATGCTGATTGCCATTAATTATATTATCCTCTTTTAATAGGTTATTCATCAAATCCCATGTCTCTTGTTCCATAATTTGTCTGGGATCAATGTCAGGATGACAGGCCTATAATTAGATGTCCCATTTATACTTTTAAAATATTGGCATAACATTAGCTTCATTCCAACCCTTTGGAAATGCTCCAGTGCTCCAAGACTTATTGAAAATCAGCACTGATGATCAAGTGATCTGCTCAGCTGACTCTTTACAGCACTTGCAGGCAAAATTATCTGGACCTGCTGATTTAACAACATCAATCCTACTGTTATTTAGCAACCTTGTTATAGCCTATTAATATGGAAAGCCTTTTACAATTTAAATCTTATCCAACAATGTCTAGCTTTTTCACAAAACCATAGAGTTATTGCCTCATTCTCACTGCTGTAATTCAAATTATTCATCTGCTTTTTAGGGTTTTCCCCTTCTATCATTTTGTTTCTACTCACTTGTTTTTTCCTTCTTCTTTTCAATTTCTGGTTTATCTAAATTTCTACACATTTAGTTTTTCTTTCATGTCTTTTACAGTGACAGAGATATGCTTACTTTATATACATATAGTGGATATAATCTTCTAAACTTTGGGGAATTTAATTAAGGTTTTGAAAATACTTCTGTGGTTCTGTCCAGTAAACTGTGATTAAATGCCTAATTTACTGTGTGTTTTTTAAGAGTCAAGGAATACACAGGATTCCTGAACTTTAGTTCTGTTTAATACCTCAAAGCTAATAAGTAAAATGGATCAGGTTCTGCTTTCTGCAAGGTATAATCTGATATCTTTACTAAGAAAGTTAAATACAAAATTCAAAAGACAATAATTTGTTCTTAAACATTGTCAAAAATGAATGGTTTGGATACTTAAAGAAATGCCACCAAATAACTTTGTTTTGTTTTCTCAAAAACAAAGTTTATTCTGAATTTATGAAAATACAACCTTGCAGAGTTCAATGGCAAGGTTCACTCTAATGTTTGCTACACAGGGTAGAGCATACAAAGGAAGATCAAATCAGAAGCAATTTGGAATGATTTACACAAACACTGGGATTGCAAAAGGGGGTAAGAGTTCTAAGAATATGAATGCAAAGATAAGGGTGCAAAAGGTTTTAGCAGAGTAAGATCATTGAGTAAGGTCATTGAGTACTTTAACATTTACAAAGTGATTTGATGGATTTCTCTACAACTGTAACATTGACTTAACTATAGATTTGAAATAGTAGCATTCTGTCATGGTTTAACTCCAGCCAGCATACCAGCCCCACGCAGCCACTCACTTACAGCCCCACCAGTGGGATCAGGGAGAGAACTGTAAGGGTAAAAGATGAAAATCTCATGGGTTGAGATAAAGACAGTTTAATAGGGAAAGCAAGAACTGCACACACAAGCAAAACTAGGAATTAATTCACTGCTTCCCATTGGAGGGCAGGTGTTCAGCCATTCCCAGGAAAGCAGGGCCCCATCACGTATAGAGGTGGCTTGGGAAGGCAGTCATCACTTCAGACTTCATCCTTCTTGCCCCCAGTTTATATAACTGCGCATGACATCACAAGATATAGAAGATCTCTTTGGTCAGTTTGGATCATCTGTCCCAGCTGTGTCTTCCCCCAACGTCCTATGCACCTCCTTGCCCGTGTGGCAGTATGGAAATCAGAAAAGGCCTTGACTCTGTGTGAGCTCTAGTCAGCAATAACAGAAACACACCTATATTATCAGCCCTGTTGTCACACCTGTGTTCAGCAAAAAGCCAAAATGCAACCCCATAGTAGTTGCAGTGAAGGAAGTAAACTCTACCACAACTGAAACCAGCACACATTCGTTCCATAATCAAATCACACACACACAGGTAAAATGATGTGTACAGCTATTTCTGTGTGTGTAAAGGTATCTATTAAAAATTCCCCAGAAGTTCAGTGAAATACATCAAATTCCTTTCGTAACAGGCAAGGAATGCATGTCAAGGAGTGTGGAGACTGAGGCAGGGAATATCAGCCTAGAATTTACGGTCAGTGATGGTCCTTTGAGTATCACACACTTGAGGGTTTGCAAGCTCTGAGAAGTGTCCCACTCAGAGGGAGGTGTGGCACAGTCCGCTGCTGTCCAGGATAGTTCAGAGAGCCTCACTTAGGATCATGATTTATGGGGTGACTGTTTATGAGGTTGCAAGATGATTAACTTTGGTCATCAGTAGGTTTCCATCCTGGATATTATCCATGTTGGTAATTACTGGCATTTTTTCCCCAAAGTGCAGTAACAATGGTTCCATTCCACTCAATCTACAATTCACTGTGGTACCACTCCACTCGGGCTACAGGTAAATGTTTTACCAAAGTAACAAAGGATAATTTTTTATCCTTTGTATGCCACCTTGATCAGGCAGCTGATGTTTCTCGCTGTTCCCACCTTACCATGCAAGAGCTCCTGGTCAGTCAGGGTGTGCCTCATGGCCCAGATGGCACTGTCAGGGGAAGCTTCACTGCTCAGTGAGTTTGGTCAAGGCTTATCAGGAGCTTCTGATATCACAGAGCAGGCCCAGGACAGCCCCCACAAGCATACACCCTGCATTTGAACACAGAGACTGACACTGAGATAACTATATAATTACAACTTCTTGCAATTGGTATTTTTGACTTTACTGCTTCCACAGTATCTCCATTTTTGTTCATTTGTTTCTTTGTTTTCTGCCAGTGGGAGTTCTATTAAAGGAAGCTGTAGACTGTTCTGCAAGAATACAGATGAGGGTTGTTTTTTTTTTTCTCTATTTACTAATCAAACTAAACAAACAAACAAACAAAAAATCAAAAAGCCCTCAAACAAACCAAAATAAAACAAAATAGTAGAAGACTATGCAAAGTCATTACTAGTGAAGTCAATGGATGATACAAATATTGGCTATTATAAGATACCTTTGCGCACCTCAGCAACCAATTTGCACTTTTAGACAGTTAAATGCAATACCAGCTAACTAACTAAGCAAAAATTGTGGGAAAGCACAAATATCTTTGAAATGTGAGTAACCAGAAAGCACTTTGAGTGTTCCCATGGCAGACAATACCTTCAGACTATTGAGCCTCAATAAGCAAGAGAGTATTGAATAGAAAGAGGGAAATTATATTACCACAGTCCATTACATTAGTGAGGTCATTACCTGAATACTGACTGTGTAAAGCTCTTTAGAGCAAAGATGACAGATTGAAACAGCTTCAGAAAACACAGATAAAAGTATTAATGGTTTGACAGTGTGCCTGAACAGAGATATGCTTTTTTGGTTTATCCAAGAGAAGTTTAAGAGGTGACTTCATCATAAATGAAACAAACTGAAAATTGAAATGTAATTGTTTAGTGATTTAATGAGCCATTGTAACAACTTAATCAAAGGCCATGACACATTCTGCCTTATATGATGTCACTCATTTGAGAGAACTGCCTTTTGGAAAGAGATAGTATAGTTGAAAGTAATGAATGCATTATAAGAATGAAGGGAAATTATGTGCTCTATGCTATGCAAGATACTATATCATGCTGATTTTTTCATGCTTTAAAATCTGTAGTCTAGTGAAGAAATAATACATGAATTGTACATTTGGAGAAGAGTGTTAAATCTTAACATAGCAGTGGCAATAAAAGTTTTATTTTGTTAGTGATGAGCTTGATACTGGACCATTGTTGCCAATGAGTATTATTGCTGAATTCAGTGAAGAAATATCAATCCATCTATGAAGCCAGTTACTTGGGAAAAAAAAAAAATTACAAAAGTGGAATTTAGAGAGTTAGAGTAATTGTAAAAAGAGGGATGCTGGACGGCATAAAACATAACCTGGGTCAAAGGTAAAATTAGAGAAGACTGTCAGATGCATTTTTTTCAGTTAATTAAGACTAGGTGCTGCACATTGTTTATGCTCTGACATTGCACATTTGTTTAAGTTTATGCTGTCCCTGGTCTATACAACTTAATGAGAAATATTGCCTAAGTTGGATATTGGATGTTCATGCTGACAAGGAAATGTCACAATCAATACCAAGGAGCTGAGCTTGAAGGGTTCACCTCCAAAGAACATGTTAACTTCTGGAACTTTGCCAAATTTACAGTAAGCCAAGGTCTTACATTTCCACAGTGAAAGATTTAACTCTATAAATATTCAGGCTGTTTTTCATAAAGAAGAGTGGAATTTTGAAATAAAATGTTTTCCATTCACTTCTGTCATAAAAAAACCCACTGCTACTCATGTTCATGTACTGTAGAAGTTGGACATAGTTGCAACAGGCAGTGGTAGCTTTGCTGTTTTAAAAGTAATTAGCAAAAGCTGTCAGGGTGGAAAATAAATTTAAATCCATATTTTTTCTGATGAAAAAGAAAAATGAGCCTAGAGTGCTGATTCAGTAATGCTCTGAGTAATATTCTCTCTGTCCCAGAAAAGAGCCATATCAAAAGAAAGTAATAATCTCATCTCAGTGAAGGAAGAATGTGAGAGTAATAATTTATCCCAAGATTTTAGGACAGGAGATGTGCATTGGGTCCAGCTGAGATTAAGTTTAAGATTTTCCCCGCAGCATCCCATATAGTGCTGTTCTTTGTATTGGTAGCTAGAAAGTTGTTGATAACACACCAGTGTTTGGGCTACTGCAGAGCTGGCACAGCATCAGGGCTGTCTCTCCAACATTCTCCTCACCAGTAGGCTGAGTTTGGGCAAGGAGTTGAGAGGAGACATCGTCATGACATCTGACTAACTGACCAAAGTGATATTCCATGTGATATACTGTTTTGCTGTAGCAGAGGGCATGGTCCACTTAGGGTCATTAGAAATTTTTGTATATAGTAGTTTTATTGCTATAGCAAAGGCCTTGGCAATACCCTTGAGCTTTTTCTGTGTGGTAAACTATGTGTATGTTTATGTCTTGGTCTTCTACTATGGTGGTTCTTTTTGTTTGTTTGTTTGTTTGTTTGTTTGTTTAATGGAAAGGGGATGTTTTGTCTCTTAATGTATGTGTGAACACATGAAACATTTAAAATTAAAAGCAAAATGAAAATTGAAATTTTAGATTGTTAAGGAAACCTCCCAGTCTGACCATTCACAAGACTCTGTCAGTCACACTCCCAGCATCAGAGACTTTCACTCCTGGGACCCGAGCCCCTTCACAGTGGATGGCTCCAGTGACAGATGGGTGTCCTGCTTGATTCCCTGCACATCCTATCACATGCAGTCAGACCAGATTTCCTTACCAGTTTCACCCAGAATTTCCCCACAGAAGAGTCTCAGATGTCTCATTCCAGAAAGCAATTTATTCATAGCACAGTAACACAGAAACAGCTTGAGTTGGTGCCTCTGGGGAGAGACCCCCAACAAGGCAACCCCTGGGCTTTTGTACCCTCCCACTCTCTCCACAGGCAGGTCTTGCTCTTCGTCCTGGGTTACCTGCTCCTGTCCGCCTCTGAGTCTGCCCAGTTGTCTAGCATCACCCCTCTTCACTCCCTTTGTTATTCAAAAGTTTTTCAATTTGCTTCTCACTGCTGTGTCTCCCAGTGTCCATTCACCCTTCTTCATGACTTTGTTATCCCAAACGTTGGCAGTTCCCAGCCTCTTTTCTCAGAGTCCCATCCAGAGCTCAACCTGCCTCTCAATCTGCAACTCCATTTGCAGTTTGGGAGCCCAGCTACCTAGACCAGATATATTCCTCAACAAAATGTGCGCAAGATCCTGCAGTTGAGAAAAACTAGACTGCATAAAGTTACTCTCTAGCAATTCCTGGAAAGAGTCACAACCATAGCAGAAGTGTGGGTGCCACTTGTTTGGAATCAGTTAACTGTCTGAAAAACAAAATTTACTACTAACATAGTTTTTTTTTTTTATAGCAATTTTTTTTTTTTTTTATGTCATCTTAAGTTGCCACACATCCGAATTAAAAGAAATGCATATTGTTTACTCAAAATTGTTTTTCTAGAAAGGTAGAAAAACATATGAGAGGTGATTCAGAGAAAAGCCTCTGATTCCTGAGAGAAATCTTAATTATGTGATGACTCGATTATCAAGCAGAAACACTGTTAGACATATATACTCTTATTGGCTTGAACTATCTGGAATACCTAGAAGCTCAAGGATAGTTAGGTTTGCTAACACAGAAGGATGGCCAGAGAAACACTTTTTGATTGAAAAGACATTTTGTGGCTTTCCTGACTTTGTCTTCAATAGTATAAACAATTGCATTTTAATTAATTTCCATAGCTTGTAGTGAGTCCTGTGAGAAAACTAGGAAAAGAAGGCAGATCTTATAGTTAATTTTGCTTCAGTTACTAGACGTTACCTTAGATAATATATATTTTTCTTTTTTTTTTTTTCCCCTTGGATTTCTTAGCTCCATATGTTGCCCATATATGCTATTATTGCAACTTCATTGAAAGCCATTCATAGAAATGCCCAAAGAATGTCTTTTAGCTTGGTAAGCACCTGTCTTAAGTAAACCAATCTCTGCTGTGTTTTGAAGTGTTGCCTTAAGTAGTTTGGCTGAAGCTCTTTTCATCCTGGGGAAGCAAGGGGAGAATTATTTGCTTTTTCATATTTAAAAATTAGTTTGTTTGTAATACTTTTTTCAAATGTATCCTGCAATGGGTCATTTTGATGTTCTTGATACTACTTTTTTTCCAATGGCTTAATTGTACTACTAATCATCTGGTTGATTTATTCACCATATGAGTCAAGAACTAATTCATCATTCAATAGCATAGACATTGAAGTATGAAGTATATTCATCTGCTATTACTTGCCAGCTAAGAATTTTTTAAGTTTGTTTACAATATAAAGTGTATTAGTTTGTTTATATTTAAAAGATAAGAAGATAGCAAGATGGGGATTAATGTTTCTGTTCTTTCAAGACTATTCACTAATTCATTTTTTAATTTATTTTTAATATTCTTCCTATAGGAGTGAAAAGTATGACGTTCCAAAGTCTCCAGAACTGTATTTTGTACAGAAAAATCTCATTATTTGAGTATTGAAAGTTTCTTTTAGAAGTCTGTATTGCAGCTTGCTAACCAATGTTGAAGGTAAAATATGTAAGATAAATGAAGGTGGAATATATAAGATAAATGAAGCAATACTTCTTAATGGTATCAGTGAAAAAGGAAGAAATATGTTCACCTGTGCTCCATATCGAGGTAATAAATCACTTACCTTTCATAGTACCTTTCACCATTTTATACAGTAACACATAAGAAATATATCTTGCACAGATTTAAAAGACACAATTCTTTGAGTTTTTTGCTTTCATACTGCCCAATTCCCCAAACTGAAGCTCCTACCATTGAAATAGATTCTGCTGTTAGGGAGAATGGCTGAGAAAATGCCACCAATCTTTAAAATAAGGTCTGCTTTAGAAACAATATTTGTCCTTTTGGCTTATCACATGACGTTTTCTATCAGCCAAAAGAGCTTATTAACCTGTGCTGTTTCTTGACATCACAATTAAATTCATATCAAACACACAAACTTTCTCATCTCTCAAAAAAAAAAAAACAACAAACAAACAACAAGCATTACAGTGTGTGCTTTTTCATTGGTAATTTCATCAATGAATATATTTTCAGGAGGGATTTTCTCTCTGTTTTCACTTTGATCTGTCTATTATCAAATATTTTTTATTTGAAACATTTTATAATTATGAAACATTTAAAAATTGTCTTTAATCAGAAGAGATATCGGAAGGAAAACTCAATCACTTTGTTGAGGGAGAAATATACAACAAAAAGGAATTAAAAAAAAAAGAAAAAAGTAGGTACAACTGAGTACACTGAGTATAAACCAGTGAAACTTACTACCATGTCCACCACCAAATTTCTGCTAGATGCAGGTGTGTGCAATAACTAACACACAGGTTTTTCACTTACATACTTTTCATTGTGATTTTTTTGTTGTTTTGACAATGACAGCTTTGAGAGTAACTTTTCCTTCATCCTTTGAATGTGATTCTCTATTCAATGTTTTCAATAGAAGAAGAATTAGGAATCTGAGCATGAAATTGTCTTCTACCTTGATGGCAGACACCTGAATAGGGAGATCTGAACAGGAAGCATGCAGAGAGGTTTCACTAGGTTTGTATAAGTGGCCTCCCATCTTCATATCCCAAAAAATTATCCATAGATATAATTTCATACTGTCCAATGTTACCCAAACATTTGTTTAACAACACTTTCTAGAAATTTTTTCTAGCTCTATCTAGAATTTTTATTATTCAAGAAAAAGAAGGCAGAGTTCAATGACTGGTGTATTCTTTAGAGGGAAAATTAAAAAAAATGTTTGTAAAATTTCATAAAGCGCTGTCCTTGATGCACCTAAACTGCAGTATAGAAGTCAGAAATCATCAGAATTTGATGCCTCAGCTTGTTTGCTCTCAAAGCACTTAAAAACCTGGTAGTTCCAAAGTAGATATATGTTTCTGATGGAAAGTTTATATTCTCTTTTCTTAATCCAAAGTAAACGTTTCATTACAAACATATGGCTGCTCTGGGTGATTGGAAAAATGAACAATAATACTTTTGTTGAGAATTCTGTAAGCCATTTTTCATATATAACTTGTTTTACAACAATATGATATTAAGTCATAGGAATATCTTTTGTTGTAAGGAAGGATGCATTCACAGTGATTGAGATTGTATTGAAATTATCTCAAGAAAATTATTGTTTGCTAGAGCCAATGTAAGTGACAGTTTTGAACATTTCTTTAGTATTCAGATAAATATTGGCTGTGTATCTGCACTCCTGTGAAATCTGACAGAAAATCCTTCTTTTTTACAATCTTCAAACTACTCCAAAGATGCTGAACACTCTATTATTAAAAAAAACATTTATGTTAAGTGGATGATTCTTTTATATCCATTGTGATGTGTAAGACAGACTTGCATTCTTTAGTTGTAGCTCAGATATTTTTAATTACATTTCTGGTTTTGGCTTTTTTTGAGATTGAATTTTCCATATTTTTTTGTATTGCTACAAGAGAAGTAGAAGATGTGATGCGTGCTCCTGGCTAATACAATAAAAGCAATTCACATAATTTTTTATTTCTTTCTAAAGAAAAATAAATTAAGGAAATACTTTCAGAGTCATAATTTTGGTTTTACTAATAGCATTTTGGATAATCTTTTTCACAGAAAACTTGGATGCTGCTGTTGCCTCTACCAGTTTTGCTGATGCTTTACAGCAAAGCTCTAAAATTGCAGTATGAAAAGGTCACACAGGCTTCAGTGAAGTGCCTTGTATTGTCTTTAACTGTTAAACTCATTGTTTTGGATTGACATGGCAAAGTTTTGGCAGCACAGTGTGCTGAAGGTGTGGCCTCTGTGAGAAGAAGCCTGGGGCTAACTCATGTTGGACACAGATGACTCCAGCCAGCTTCAAAATGGCCCCAAAACTGGAACCAGCTGACCCCATCAGCCAAGGTGGTGACAACATATTTAAGAAAGGGTAAAAGAAAAAGAAAAAATGCTCTGTAGCAACTGTGAGAGAGAGGAATGAGAGGGAAATGAGAGAAACAGCACTGCAGACACAAAGGTTACTGAGGAAGGAAGGAGAGGAGGTGCTTGAGGCACTGCAGCAGAGATTCTCCTGAGGTCTGTGAATAAGACCATAGTGACTCAGGCCTGAGGACGACCCTACACAGCATCAGATTTTGTCAGGAACTGTAGACATTTCAAACCATTTCTGAACAAATGTACACTGTGGAAAGAACTTTGCTGGAGCAGTTCACGAAGAGCTGCAGCTGCTGGGAAGCATCCATGCTGGAGATGTTAATGAAGGACTATATACCATGGCTGGGGATCCAAAACTGAATTAGGAAAAGAATGTGATGAGAAAGGAGTGGCAGAGTCAAAGGATTATGAACTGACTAGAACCCTCACTAGAACCTGTGCCACTTGAAACGAGGAGTTAGAAGAGGTAGGAATGAAGTTGAGTTTGAGCAGGAGAGTGGGCTGGGAGTAGGTGTTTTACATTTTGTCTTTGTTTCTCACTATACTACTCTATTTTTATTTGACAATAAATTAAATTTATTTCCACAAGTCAAGTCTGCTTTGCCTTTGACAGGAACTTATGAGTGATCTCCCTGTCCTGATCTCAACCTATGACCTTTTTCACCTTTTTTTTCTCCTGTTCTGCGGAGAAAGGAGGGTGAGAGAATGGATGGTTGAGGAACTGGCAGCCAGAAAGGTTAACCCACCACGATCATTCATATTCCTTCTTTAGTTATGGAAGGCTGATTTTGATTAAGCCATTTTTTTATGATTTTTGAGTAAGGCTGAAAGGGTGTCCACTTATGATCTATCTTGCTGTAATAAAGACAGGTTAATGGGGAAAGGTAATGTATGCTCAAGACAGGTATGTGAAAATCCTTTCTGTATGAGAATACCTTCCTCTATATTGCTTATATGTGAAAGGATTTTTTTTTTTTTTTTATTTAAAGACTGGCTGATAAAAATTCCATTGAATTAATATGCTGAAGTTTATACTAAACAGATTTAATGCTTGATTTTTAACTTGTGAAATTAAGCTGTTATTACTTATAGCATCTGAAAACTCTGATGTTTGGGAGAATTTTTCTTTCAACAGCAAGTAACTTGGGAGATACTGAATGCAATTTCTCCTACTACTATGCAATTTAACTGCCAAAACAAAAGGGCTTTATGCTCATAAGAATTACTACAGATCTGTTGCTCGTGGCAAGGTTCCAAGGGATTAAAACTGGCTTAGTTCTTGATTTTTCACATATTTTTCAGCCTGCACAGATTATTTCTGCAAAACTTTAGGACAGGTTTTGCAGTCACACTCGACCAGTACTGGAGGAGAATTGACTGCAATGTGAGGCAAAGTGTATAGTAATCACACATACAAAGTCATTGTTCAGTAGACATTGCCAACCTCCGCAGGGCTGGACCATCTTGCACAAGGTCAGATTTGTATACTAGTATTCAGTCTTCCATTCTAACATTCAATACAAAACATCCCAGGACTCAATGTAAAAATATAAAAATAATGAAATGAGTCAGAGATGCCTGGGATTTGACAAGCATGACCAAATCATCTTAACAAATCTTTTTAAGACTTCCCATTCTCTATCACTACCATCAATGTCATACTGCATACCCAAGGATGTATCTTCTGTTAAGGTCAATGATGGAATACAATACTGAATTCTATCTGACTGTAACATTTGCAAGCAGGTCATGTGCTATGGATTTCTCCATAATGTGCATAGCTGTCATTGGTAGATTTGAACATTTCTCATACAAGAAAAGAGAAAAATTGCCTGTTCCTTCCTCTCTTTCTCTCTCTCTTCACAGTAAGGCATTGCCATTTATTAGGTTCTGTAACATGTGAAAAAAAAACCAGCCCTGAAATCAGCTCAAGTATTCACGTAGTATGAAACAGCACTTGAATGATGGTTACAAATACTTTAAAAAACAACATATGGTTTTCATATTTCCTCAGGTGTTCTTGGAAGTTCAGAGCTTAATATCTGTTTTGGACTGTATTTATATTACAGACTATAGAATATCTGTAATTGAGTAATAATATGAATAATGGCAGGTCAAAGGTTAAATAAAAAACATGATCATTCTTCCAAAAGGTGGACTATGCACAGTCTATAGCAGAGCTGTATTTGATGGAATTAAGTTGGTTTGAATTCTAGCACTGCTTTCAGTTTAGTGAGGTTTATGTTATTCAGTGCTGTGTGCCATCCTCTGTGGATCACTACTGTGATGGCCTAGCCTGTCATGGGTAACTTGAATGCATATGTCAATAGTCTTGTAGTATGCTACAAACGATTTGACTGTTCAGTCCCTTTATATGTGTAGTGAAGCAGCACTGATCACAGAGCATCAAGCTCTGGAAGGTTGAAGACTGATTGAACAAACTGCTTAAAGAAAGTGAATTACAATGACTGAAAGCATTCACAAAGTTAAACTTGTGTGGGTGCAGTTATTATCAGACCTACCTCAAAAGAAACATCACGTTTTTTACCTGGTGTTTTTACCTGCTGTGCAACAACAGCTTGGTCACTGTTCCTTTGTTATTACAAATTCTCAAATAAAAATCACCATTAAATGAAGATAATTATTACTTGAGATTTTAGAGATAGAAAGTAGATCTTTCAATATATTGCATCATGCAACCTCAACGAGCTTTCAAATATTCAAGAAATTTAGAGAAGTTCCATTAGGCAATAATATTCATGTAAATTATAGTATAACTGTCTAATGTGGTTACTGACCCTTCATGTCATCATACCAAATACACCAGTAGGTGGTGACAGTACTTTGTGTAGGTTGCTGCTAGTTTCAGGACATTTTGTTCTTAATCTTTGAAGATAATACATGGGTATAATATGACAACAAGACAGTTTTGTATTTACAGAAACTTGGAAAATTGTTGCAGCCTGATGATGAAAAGGAAATTATTGACACTGACTTGTTTTTTCCTCTCAAGCCCAGTGACTCCAACTGAATATGACTTAGCTAAGTGATATAAATTGGTGGTATCAGGGTTTATTTCATAAAATACTGTTTGTTTTTCATAAATCTTTTCCTTTAAAGGAGAAATTAATTTGAAATGTAACCAGATGAAATGAAGAAAAATTATATTACTAATCCTTTCAGTGGACATTTCAAGAAAATAAAATATTTTGAGGAAAAAAAAAATGTCTAAAAACTGGCAGGTTCTTATGGTATTACTAAAACTTACGACAGCTGAAACTATAAACCAACCCTTCAATTCCTAAGGGGCCTGTTCTAATATCCTGTAAATTCAAAGAAAAGATTAAAGACAATGGCTTCCGTTGTTCATGAACTTAACAAATTTAAGCAATTGGTTAATACATTACCTTGTGTCAGAGACAGATTTCAGGGCTGGGTGAATCTTTTTGAGGATTTTGCCCTAGTAGTTTCACCCCTTTATTTGTCATAGTGGTTTCAGGTTAAGTGACTCAGCTGGAGCAGTGCCACACGGGTACCTGCCATTCCCTGCATTTGTAGTTAAAATAAGGTGTTTTTGAAAAACTTTTGCTCTCCTTTGGAGCACTTTTTAATGGAGCACAGTGTATAAGAAAGTGCAGATGACCTAAGAATACTGGACTGATATACATCTTATGAAATACTTCCACAGTAATGTGCAGTCTCATCCTGCCAGACAGCATCATTCTGAGCACAACTATATTTTGTGCAGTTGTGGAGTGCTTTGTGACGCTCTTGCTGTGTGACTTTGTTTTGTGTTCTCTTTTAGTAACCACCTTTACCAGGTCTTACCCTGTCTCTGGAAAAAAATATTGCAAGTGTTGATACAGTGTGTGTTTCAGTGTAAGTGACCCAGGTCCCTGATCCCTGATCCAGACAGGAAACCGACGTGTCTCACAAAAGGATGGAGCTCTGCAACTCTACACACTACAAACACCACTGCTTTAAAAGTGGAAAGCTGGAGCTGCTGACAGGTTTGTGTCATCTAGAAGCAGGGAAGGCTTAATTATCATCCTGCTAATCCCATAAGGAGACATAGTTTGATTTCATTAGTGGAGTATAATTTTTTGCACTTCACAGCAGCTGCACAGCTTGCCTTAGTTACTCACTGGCTCTACAAAGTAGCTTGCAGGAAGTTATCCCCTTACAATAAAAAACCCATGCCAACAGAAAGAGAATAGAATGGGTTCAGGTGAAGAGGTCTAATCAGGAACATACTGTCAGTTCCTTTCACTTACACTCCTTCAAAGGAATTTAGGCATTTCAAGTTCACTCTCTCTCTCCAGTATTTTTTGCCCTTTTTGGAGCATCTGGAGAAGTGAATTGACAGTTATGTCATGCCACATACTGTGCATTTGGAGGAGAATTTGTGGACAGGGCTATGAACTGTAAAGGAAGGAACATTATGGGGATGGGAGGTAAATACATATACAATATACATGTGATCCTGCAAATGTATATTTGTGTATATACAGTTTTGTGCCTTTCTTCATTATCTTTGATACTAATCAATATAGCTGAGGAAATAAACTTTGGTTAATGCAAACAAATATATATTTTGCTTGACACAATGTATATATTTTCAGGTTAATTTTGTTTGCTGAAAGAACTGAAAATTATAATTCTTTTCAAACGTCAATGATTTATCTCTGGGTGTTTTTAGCTTGTACCTCCCAGAGGAAATGATTTTAATGTTAAGATATATTAAGCTACTGAAAGTGAAGACAACCATAAGATTCAGCTAGCTCGAGTACTTAGTGTCAAGAGTCATATAAAAATGAAAGTAGATGCATTTGCATAACTTAAAAGTATTTGAACTAGCATCTCTTTCCCCAGTAATTCCCATTTTATACCCTTTGTTTGCCATTGCTTCATTGCCTACTGCTTGTCCTTTCAGTAAATTTGTGTGCTAGCCTGAGAAGACATTGGAGCTGATTATGAAAGATGAAGAAAAGGGAATAGTTTAAAAGCAATAAAATGCTATGAGAAGAAAGAAATTGAAAATGGAAAAAAAAAAAAAAAAGATACATTTTGAAATATAGTGCTACTCGGGGAATAATTCTAACAGAATTAACCAGCCACAGTACAACAAGGGCTTGGTTTATTGAAGGCTTTAAAAGATCCTTTAGGGTCTTGGGTATACAGTAAATGGGGCCCATCTTTCTCTCAGGAAAATCAACAGGAGTTTTGACATTAATATTAGTGCAAGCAAGACTGATCCAAAGAGCACACGCAGGTGAATGCTGCACTGGTCTTTTTAGCACTAGGTTTGAGTTAACAATTCTAATGAAAGTCACTATGCAGAAATTAGACCATGAACATAAATTATGGGGTTCCTGGATTTCTACCTGAAATATGGCAACTACAGAGAGCAAATGAATAAATACAATTTTTCATATTTATTATATCCAAATGAAAGACAATCTCAGAATGTTTTATGTTATCTTACTAAGGCCAGCCAGACAAAATAAGTAAGTTCTCAATGGTAAAATATAAGCCTATAGCTTACATATATGAATCGATGTATCACAGAGATTAGTTCTTCCCAGTTTTTGTATCTTTATTAAAACAACAAATCAGCAAAAATGAAGACTGGTTCCAAAAATGTGTTGGGTAACAGTCTTATGATAAAGAATAAGAGCAGGTCTCAAATTCCTGCTATTTGGAAATCGTTTTTGCAAGACATTTCTACGCAGACGAAAAGCTTGAGCTTGTGACACCAGAGCCGTGATAAGACTTTTGAAGAGAAATGGCATAGCTGCTTTTTCCCCTAATCTGAATGAGATCACTTTGATCCTTAGCATTGTTTGTAATATAACTGTTCTGCATATGATAAAAATTCATTAAAGTAACTACACTAATAAATTTGTTGTTATTTCTTAGTGAAACAACTCTTTTAATGTTTGTAGTTCACTTTGTAGGAATTAGGATAACCTCTTGAGATGAGCAGTTACATCTCATTTTTGTTTGTGTCCCAGGGTCATTTTTCTGAAGGAGAAACATATCGATGTCTCAGCTAAGGTGTTATGTCTTTACTTCCACAAAAGACCTACAAAACTTTGAACTGCATGGCCACAGAAATTGAAATGATCTATAGAGTTCAATTCTAAAGCTATAAATCATGGTTGCAGAGACTTCTGGTCAATACGCTCATGTGAAATTGTTTCCATTTCTAACCTGAATGTGCTTACATCATGTGTTCCATCATGTGTTCTTCTTTATCTGACTTCAGGGACTTCCAACACTAACTTACAGGCATAAAATTAAAAAAATAAAAGGTCACATGCTGTAGAATTTTCACCACAGTTGCTGGTCAAAAATCTCAATCAAATAGCAGTGTAGATCATTTCTCATGGTATCAAGGAACAGGAAAGATTAATGAGAAATATGACATAAGGCTGCAGTCATGATATAATATAGTCTTTGTGACTTCAGTAAGAATTTCGAAATTTTGTAGACCCTAAATAAAGACAAAGAATCCTAATTTAAGGAAGTCACATTTAAAAACTTGACTTGTGGCTATTTACTTCACCATAGTAATGTAATTAACATTTACAAGTCTAGATCCTAACAACTGAGATAAATTATACAGCTCACAGAAAATAGTTATAAAAAAGCCAGACTCAATAATTTGCCATTGTTGCTTAAACAAGCTTGTTTTGTCTTTTTGTACACAATATCAAAGTTTCTAAGGGATTGAAGACTCATCTAGCTTGCACTTCTGACAGAGGATTAATAGGTATCTCTTGAAAATTTTCTTTTCAAATATTATTTATAACTTGCGAATAGGCAGTGTTTTCTGGAATTTATAAATATTTAAAACAAGTCTGCTGCGACTTTTTCAGCAACTGATAAATCATTGAAAATAATGACTCTGCATTGGAATGGCAAGGATTCTAGTAGACGATTTTGATATCAAGTGCCAAAAGGTGACATTTTAAGAACTGAACAAGTTTAAAAACACTATGCTATTTTATTTAGGTTAGGATTAAATTTTGTGAAGTACATGAACACTCAGTGATTCCTTCTTACTCTACAAGATGTCTGACATTGCATTCTCAACTCAAACAAAGAGGTATACATCTACTTTGGCTATGACATAAAAGTAACAGCAGCCTTTAATCTAAACTGGAAGGGGATGGTGAGGGTACCTTAAAATCCAAGAGGATTTCCAAGTGCTCCTCGATTGCTTTCTGATAGATTGCATATTAAATTGATGAAATATCTAAACTTCTTGCTGCAACTCAATCAATAGATGGCATTTTAAAAAACAATCCCAAGGGTCACACATAATTGCCCTTGAAATGCCCACTACTTAATACTAAATACATCCAATTTTCTTCTGAATTATTATATCCATAGACCTTTAGATATACATCAGTTATAACATTTTCTCTCTTTTTTTTTTTTTTTTCTTTTTATTCTTCCCTGTCATGAAAGTCAGAAGGCTAAAATCCATCCTGCTTTCTCACCACTTCTGCTTGGTTTTGCAATCCTAAAATGTTGCAGTTGATGTTTTTCTTCAGATTTGAATGCAGGCAGTCACACTGGCTCATGAATGAAGAGGCAACTCTGTAAATATGTATCTTCTCTCTCCATGATCTCACACACTGGGCACAACAGGGATTCTTGTTGCAAAACAGCAAGGACCAAATGGTGTTGAAAATGGTCTCTAATTCTACCACTCTCTTCCACTTAGTAATGTAGTGCTAGTGCTCAGACTCAGCAGTTCAGCATCCTGCAGCCCCTCAGGGAAAAATTCAGAGTTACCAGTGGCTGGCTGGTAAATTATATGAAATCACCGGGGTCCTATTAATCTAAAATGGCTTCAAAAGAAGAGTGATGGAGTGTTAGACCTGAACTTTCCCTTTTTCCCCCATGAAGGCAGCCCTCTAATAAAGGTAAATGATTCTCATGAAGTACTAAGAAAAAAAAAAAAAAAAAAAAGGTCGTTTTCAAATACCCTTATAAAATGTTGTTTATAAAACAGTTTTCAGGTTTTGGTCATCATTCTGTTGTAAAATGGCCCACTGTGGCAATTATCATTTAAAATATCTAAGGGGTTGCCTGTTGGTCTCCTCCTGCTAGAGGTATTTTTCATTTATCAAGGACATACTGAGGGCTCAATTTGCAACGTGTAAAAAAAGGCCATTCTCGCCATTACTAAATAGAAGGACCATTAATATCTCTCGCTGTTTTTCAGCTCTAACATTTTTTCTCCTATGATGTATCACAAAGTATAATTAAACTGAAGTTACCGACAGAAAATGGAAAGATAAAGTGAGAAATGTAGAAAAATTTTTACACTATTTCCTCTTAATCTGCACAGTGTTGGTTACTTAGCTCCCTAATGGGAAACTGTTTTTTTCTGCAGGACAAAAAAAAAAAAAATCTGATAGCAGAGTAGATAGAAAAGATCTAGTTTCATAAAATTATTTTGTATAAACCCCAAATAATTAATTTTGAAATTAGAAAGCATGGAAGTGCTGCTCTAATATTTGTTGAGTCCTATACAATTGCACATATCTATAATATTAATATAATATCAAATCAGAAATTACCTCTAAAATTTGGGTATAATTCTCCCATTTAGAGAATTATAAATGACTTTATGAAATGAAAAACATTTGGAATCTGGCCTTAAGTTCTTAAGATATCTCTTTCTCCTTTTGTATGTTCTCTGTGGTGGTATTGAAAATATTACAGGTAAAGTCAATGAAAGCAGTAGCTAGTTGTTCTCAAATTTATATACACATTCCTTCTTTTTTTTTTCCTTTCTTTTTTCTTGTCTTTTCTTATTATTTTTATTTGCCTATTTTTAAGAGTTATTTTCACAATACTAACATTTATTACTAAACAATATACAGAATATGAACTTCTGATTGGATATTTTCTGCAAATTTTCTACTTAGGAGTTTCAGAACCTTGTGCGATGAGGGTCTTGTATATGCCATTGAAGATGATCTCTAAATGAAATGAACCCAAATTCTTGAAACTGATGAAAAGTCTTCAAAAAGCCTGTGGGTGTGGTCACTTGGTCTGTTCAGCCTGGAGAAGAGGAGACTGAGGAGACACCCCATTGCAGTTACAACATCCTCATGACGGGAAGAGAAGGGGCAGACACTGATCTCTTCTCTGTGGTGAGCAGTGACAGAACCCGAGGGAATGGCCTGAAGTTGTGTCAGGGGAGGTTTAGGTTGGGTATTAGAAAAAGTTTCTTTGTCCAGAGAGTGGTCAGGTATTGGAACAGGCTCTCTGGGGAAAAGGTCACAGCGCCAAATCTGACAGAGTTCAAGAAGCCTTTGGACAATTGCCTCAGGCACATGGTGTGACTCTTGGTCCTGTGCAGGACCAGGAGTTGGACACAATGATCCTCTTGGATCCTTTCCAGCTTGGCAAATTCTGTGATTCTGTGATTCCATGACGAGGGTTATAAACCCAATGGTTCTATTCCCATTTAAATCAGTAGAGCAGAGAATTGCTGATTTCATAGTCTAGATAGGGATAAGGCTAGTTCAAAGACTTGAGAAACCAAGGACGAGTGTTAGATTCTTAGGATTCTTGTATGGCATGAATTAGGTGCCTCACATAGGGTTTGATGTGGCAATGGGTCTCTGAAAAAAAAATGAGGAAACCAGTCAAAGTGCCTTAAAAACTGAAGCTTTTACTGCGTTATAAAATGGATTCCTTGTCTTTTTTACTTAGTCATCCTTCTTCTTCCCAAGACCCCTTGAAACACCCCTTATCTATGTAGCTGAGCACTGAGGAATTTGTCCTTGAAGGCATCTGTTTAAGTTTCCTTATTGGCCCTTAGTTAACCCTTTCCTATTGGTCATTTATCCCTTGCTTTCTATCGGTAGTAATTTGGATTCCTCTAAAACCTATATACCTATATAAACCTAAAACCTATATACCCCCAGCCATGTTAATAAACTCTCTATCTGCTTCCCCTCCTGTGGTTTCTGTGTGGCTCTCTCTGGGGCATCTTGGGGACCGTGAGCAGGGGGGTTAAAGGGGGGACTATCTCCCCTCAGCTGTCGCAGTTTGACTCTCATCCTCTTTCCTGGAGTAACTCATGTGATGCATGGTGTAAAGCTGTACTGGCAAGCTGTGTAAGACATAAGCAGACAGAGCTCTCTGCTAAAAGCGTAAATGCCAATGACCATTCTATCAAGAAGGAGTTAGAGGTTTGCCTCTGACACGTGGCCGATGGACACACTTTTCCCATAATCCAGTGGTTAATAAATTCACACAGCCATGTCAGGGTATCTGATTTGTATATCCTGTATTCTGTGAAAGTTTCCTATTTATCAGACCAGAGCTGGTGCACGCAGATCCTTTGCTCATCCCTTGACACAGGACTTTATAGGCCCAGAGAATGATTAAAGAATAAATGCAATCTTCTGACTTTATAGCTTTGTGGTTAGAGCAGTGAGTAGCTGAGAAATAATCAAGGCTCTAGGTTTTAATTTTCTTTAAAATCCAAATAGTGTTTACTGTAAAACATAAATAGAATTAGAGATGAGATTTCCTTCATCTCCTCGTTGAACCCAGCATGGGGTTTAACCCTGACTGATTCCTTTTAGTTTTTCAGACTGTTCTGAAACTGTTCAATTCCTTGAATTTCCTGATGCCTTTTCCCAGGAATTTTAGGCATCATTTTTTAATTTGTGGATATGCATTCTTAACAGTGAAACCTCTGGGGCTTCACACATGATACTATTATTTGTATTTCCATAGAGTGTGGGATTTGCATTGAGAATAAGGACCTGTTATCCAAGGCTCAACACAGCCACATGCTACAGTGTGTTATCCACAGAAATTAGAAAATTAATTAATGTGTTATTTCTATTTGTTACTTCACAGTGTATGCAACTATAATAGAGCTATTTGAAATATGTTAAGTGTTGGTGTGGACTGAATTCATTATTAGAAAGTAAGCATTTGCACTGGCAAAAATCCAGATAAGAGACTGATAACAGGGTTTGGCATACAGTCCAGAGTAACAATAATTTCATGTCAGTAATTGGAAATATATACTCATGCATGCCACTTACCTTATCAGATATGTCACTGATGAACATGTAAACTTTAACTTCCATATGTAGCCATTCTGCATCTATGAAATTGAAATAGCACACATTCTTTTCTTAAGACAGTAGTGAAATAAAGTCACTGAGAAACAAAGAGAATTTATCTTGATAAATGAAAAAAAAAAACCTCAATGTAATGTTAAAAATTGCGTCTTTGAAGCTAGTTTTCAATATAAAGATCAAAATTTATTTGAGAAAGGGAGAGACACAGGAACAAAATACTGCCTACCCACTGGTTTAATGAACACTGTCTATTACACACACTGAGAGCATCATCAAATGCTATGGAAAATAACATGCAGTCTTGAAGTTACAGGTTGTTTCATAATTCATAATACAATTGGGAAAATTAATTTTTCATTTTTTTTCTTTTAAAGGATTTTTATGTTAAAAATGCTAGTTTTTGATAAGTAAATTCATGAAGAAAGAATGCAAAACAAATAAATACTGTCTCAAATCCTGTGAAATGTTAGCTTTAATTGTTTTTCCTTCTCTGAACCATAAATCTAGTCTGAGCATCACTCTAAAAAACTGACTTGGTCCATCTATTTTTTCATCAACTCTCATTAAAATGACAAGTGTTTAATGATACTCCAGCTCAACTCTAGGACATTATGTAACAGCTAAATAGTAATGGAATTATTCCAGTTAAATTGAAGCATATACTGTGCTTCAGTTTCTATCTGTTGTTTTACTCATGAGATTCCACTGGGAATAGCTCATAAAGAGGAGCTTTGAGAGGGTACACCTCTTCACAAAAAAAAAAAAAAAAAAAAAAAAAAAAGAGCATATGAGTTCATTTTTTGCACACAATGGAAGAGAAAAGATAGGTAAGTTAATTATACCTATTCATATCTCTCATTCATACATTTCATTTCAAATAAAGAATAAAAACACCACCCCTCTCTTTTTTTCTGACTCAGAGTGCTCTGGGTTAAAGCTATTACAGTATTATTTAAGCCTAGGATAAAAACTGTGGGATTAATTCATGCTGAAGTAGGTTTATGCAGGTCCCTGGTGACATATTAAGTTCATAGTTGTGTTAAGCTCCATAACTGAATATCCTGCAGTACATGGGAGTAACCTTCTGTAGATATTCCAGAGAAGTACATTTAAACCTTATGGTTATCATCACTGTGGAATATTCACAGAGAGACCTTTGGTTTAGGAAGACTATTAATGGCATAAGACTGCTCAGAGCAACAGTTGCAGTTGGCCCCACTCTAAGGTTGTCCCTTAGAGAATTTTCTTCTTCTCTACTGAATGTAGAAGGAACTTAGGGAGATGGAACTTTGAGGTAATGTAATGCTCCATGAGTATTGCTCCATCTTTTCTTTTGCAGCTGAGCATAGCACTATTGTGGTTCTTTTATTTATTCTCGAGTTGCAAATAAGTCCCTACACATAGAACAACAAAGTTGTTCAGTAGGAAAAGGAAGAAATTCCAAAAGGTAGCCTTTCTTCTCTCAGTCTCCACCGTCCCTTTTCCATGCCTCGCCTTTGTTCCAGCTAACTCATTCATTCTGCACTAATGAAGGAAAGATAAGAATAAATTAAGATCAAAGGCTTGGTCCGGATCTATGTTTACCTGTGGTGGCCACTGACTCATGAGTTGCAAGTGCTGTTTCTCCTCAAAGACAAGTCTATGCCTTCTCCTTCAGAAGAAACAGTGTTTATTACTTAGCCAAAGTGAAGGCAGAGGAAGAGAGCCATTCAAATTCCTACAGATAAAAAGAGCAGAGCCAGGTCTGAAAGCTTGAGAACTGTAACTAGCCTGTATAAAAATAATAAGAAATTAATAATTTCTGGTCTAAGAATATGTATTGCATAAAGGGTAACTGTGCACACAGACACAACAGCCTATTTCTTACTGGGTTTTCATACAAACTGTGAACACACTAATCTAGGACTAAAGAAACATCTTTATGAGGCGGAAAGGAACAAGCAGCTTTGTTCAGAATATTCAATATTCCTTTCACATTTTGCGTGTTTTATTCCTTTGCTTGTTTCCCCTGTCCTGAGTGAGAAAATGTGTTGAACAGCTGCCCACAATTCAGAGGAGGAAACATAAATAAAGGCACAGAATGGAAATGAAATAACCTCATGCCCTTCTCTGCTGTAGGATCAAAGGCCATTATTTCTGGGTTTTAGTACAGTCAGACTACCAGGATATGTTTTATTTCTTGAGATATAATTCAAAACAACCTATGATCTTGGAGCTTGCCATGTAAATTATCAGACAATACCTGGACCTTTTCTTTTGTCTGTTTTGAAATTTGTATTCTGATCAATATCCAGGAAAATTAAATTCCTTCATATCTATATTATGACTATTTACAAGATTTCCTTAATTGTCCAAACATTTTCTGATCTCTCTTATTGTACACTAGAGCTCTTTAATAATCTGTCTGTGAACTCTGCTTTCCAAATTTAGCTTTCCCTGTACTCTAAACCTGCCATCACTGTAGTTATCAAACTGCACAGGTAGTATCATCTCTTCAGATGCAGTGGTCTCCATTGTTTACATCGTTGTACTTATTCCTATCATGTTAAGGCTCATCTTTCCATGTACCAAAGACCAAGATATTCCTGTCTACTTCACAATTTACCTTAGACTTGATTGCAACAGGAGTTTGCTGCACTCCTGGTCACTCAAGCTCCCGTATGGGCCCCTCCTGAGAGTGAGATCAGCCGCTGGCTCTGCTGGCTGTGCCTGCACCAAGTCAGCAACTCCAGGGTTAACTTTGTGTCCTGCGTATTTCATGAACTCCTGATCTAGAATTCATTAAAATATTTGGTTACCAGAAGACAGCTAGAAATTATTACCAGCATATTACACTATTATTAACAATTGCTTTTAATGTTATTATGAATTTAGCTTCTCATTACTTAAACAGAAAGGCATGGCAACATTGAAATGCACTACTTGTGGTTCTTCATTGCCCACTCTTACATCATCACCAAACAGATGTGTTCAGAAACAAATTTTAAACGGGCTAAATAAAACTCCACAGTGTCTTCTAATATCTCAGTTTATTATACAGGCAGGTGTATAAATGCAGGAGAACATCATTTAGGATTAAACTGATTATGCAACTATCTTGCCATATGTGGAGTTTAGAGATCTTTTAAATTTTATTTAACTGTATTCATATAACATTTCATTACTCTACTGATATATCTGCAACTATTTTTTTCTATACCTGTGAAACTGAGATGTCAGTCTCTGCTGTGAAACTGAGATGTCAGTCTCTCCCTTCCTAGACACAAGGTCTTCTGTCTCTTGGCAGTTCATATAAAAAGCATATCACAACAAGGGAAGTGAAAAACACTCAGCAGACTATGAGCAGCAAAATGTGCTGATTATTTTTCTTTGGTGTCTTTGTTTTTAGCTTGTCCATAATGTACATAAAAGTATTTTGAAAGTTAAAAAAATTGATCATAATGTAGTCTTATGTTAAATTCTTTTTTGCCTTTAAAGCTCACAGTAATTTGTAAAGCAGTCCTGACACAAAAAAATGTTGGAAGTTTCAAAATGACTTTGCAGTATAAGGAGGAAGATCACGTCACTCACTGCTGGAATGCAGCTTACTTCCAAAGTGTTTTTCTGTGCAAAGCAATCTTTTATACTTCAGAAAAGAAATGAGGGATTCACTTCTCCCTTTTGATTAATCATCATTATTTTTAGTTCACCTCCTGTTTGTTTAGCTCACTCACCAACATTCCACATAATTTTTAAGACTGAAAATTTCTTTTGGTATTTGTTCTGCTTCAGCTGAAAGCTTGTCACTGGAGCCTGGTTGGACCATTTGACATATTGTTACAGAAGAGCACATACAGTCCCCCCAACCTCTGGTTGTTCCTTAAGAGTTTTTTTCAAGTTAACATTGACCCAGACAAACTCTTCTTAGTTTGTGACATATAAAAGCATAACTCCAAATACTATGGGTGCAAATTACAAAACACTGCACAGAACTGTGCAAAACTCCTTCTTTCCTTCTGCATGAAAGAAATCCCTGCAAAGCTGTTAAATGAAATGATGGAGAGATCCCTCTACTTTGGATTAAAGGATAAACAGACAGCCAAGTTCATTCACAGGTATGCATTTGCTCTTGTAGTGCCACATGTGTATCCTGTTGCCTTAGATGCCTTAGCTACTTGCCTTCCTAACCTTGTATTTCAGTGGTCAATGTGTATTGGAAAGACAGCCCTTTTTAAAAAAAAAAAAAAAGAAATTGCTAAATCCTCAGACACAGCGAGTGCATGAGAGCAGAGCTAAGGAAAACAGCTGGGCTATTACCTAATTATGTCTTCTATTAATTTTTCCTTTCCAAGATTTTAATTGCTCATGTGATTGCTGCAGACTTTTTTTAATCAAAGTGTGAAAACAGAGAATGGAACAGCTTTTTTCTAAGGCAGTTTATTGCTTGTTCACTATGTTCTATTACACTCAAAATCTTGTTGCAAACAAAAGGTAACATAATACACATTCAGCTATGAATTTATTTTGAGTCCAATTAACTATTTAAGAGTTCATTAGTCTAAACAAATACTAACATTACTCCTAAAAGTCATTGTATGTGAACAGGCTAGGATCTATCCCTTTTACTTGATCTTATTCTCACCCTTCCAGTATCTCTTTGGGATCTATGATCTCACTTCAGTGCACCTCATGAGCTGTAGAATGGAAAGGTTTCACTGGGTTTCAAACATCACAAAGTATTCACCAAGAACAGGTTATTTATGAAGTGTATGGAAGATTTGTGTGAGGCGCAAGGTGTGCCTTTTTTGTTCAGTTTGATACACTTGGATTTATTTTCAAATGTTTCTTTGCCTCAGGCAGCTGCCTTCTGGATGATCCCAGCTGAGGGAGGAGCGCAACCCTCACCATTTCCCCATGCTCAGACATGAGGACCCCCTGGATTTGCCACAGAGGCACTGGCACAGTTCAGGTTCAAGAAAGGGAGGCAACAGACCCTTAGACCCAAGGCAGGAGCTTAAACCAGTCCAGTCCAGCCCAACAGAGCTCCAGCCAAGGTGGGCCCAGTCCAGCCCTGTGACTGATGGTCTCAGTTCATGGAAGAATCTAGAAATCTAGAAATCATGCCTTTTTCTAGAAATGGCAAAAAGTAGCATTTACTGTGCTGCAATTCTGGCCACAGACACAAGAGGGTTTTTTGTTTTATTTTTTGTTTGTTTGTTTTGTTTTGTTTGTGGTTGTTTTTTTTCATTACCTATTTTTTGTAGCAAATATGTTCAAAGTCACATCATACACTCATGCAAAAAATCCTATTAGAAAAAAAAAAAAAAACAAACACCAAAAAAACCCTTCACCAAGATGATAGTTTTAATCTATCTTAATTAAGAGGTTCCTGCAACAGATGAACACATACCTACATACTAAGCTGTTTTGCACATGGGTTTTATTTAGTAAATTAGCTGGTGGTCTGTTAGCCACCTTCCTCATTAATGAAAAAACTGCATTTCTTGAAATGCATTGCATTAGCATATCTTTTTTCCTAAAAGTAATAGGTGCATTACGTACTCATACACACACACATATATATATGTATATATATATATATATATGTGGTAAAAGTTTTTTTCTTGCCATTTTCTTACACACTGATGAACACCATGAATCTAAAAGTGTCATTTACTGTGTAGACTTATCTAGTCTTTTGACTGAATGCATAATATTTATTTTTAATGCTAATACATCCTCTCTGGGAAGATTACTAGTCTGTAATGACATCTTTCTTTTCGTTTAAAGCTGGGCATGCTTGCATGAGCTCAGATGAAAAGGTTTATATTTGTTTGCATTACTGCTGTTGTGTATTAAAATGACAAAAGATGAAATCTACAAAATGCTTTATAAAACTTTAACACTGCGCATGCATAAATTGAACTTTAAAAAGTGTCACTTGTCTCACTGATGATTACAGGAACCTGAGATCAAACTGAGAGAATTCACACACAATGAGAAAGAAAAGGTGCACTTTTTTTTTCCGTACTGTTCTGGATCACTGATTTTTGTACATTCAGGGTTTATTTTGAAACACCAAGTATTGGTGAACTGAAATGTCAAAAAAGTTGGAAATGATTGGCTGTAGTCAAAGGTGAAGGATAAACTCATTACAAGTAGTAATGAGTTTCAAGGTGTTTGTGGTGGATTTTCAAAAGAGTTTATCATGGGCCAAGATTTGCATCGTTTCAGTCAAGACTGGATAGGGGGTAGAAATAAGAGAAATATACAATGATTTTTGGATCTCTCCTTTGGCTAAGATCCAGCTCAGAATAACTGGATTTCATGGAGATCAGACATCTACTTCAAGATACTTATCTGATCCATTGACTGCATGATCAATTCATCATTATGTGACTTAGACACATAAGAATGGTAAAGGGTTAAAATTAGGTTGCTTGAGACTTTCTCCCAGAGAAACTTTTACTTCAAAAGCACCTGATTTCACAAATTGATTTTAGTGTTCTAGTGTGTACTAAAACAACTGGGATTTTCCTACCACTTTACCGGAAGAGGAAATTACTACCTTGGAGTTTAACAATGCTTTCTTTCTTCAAAATTCACATTTAAAGACTGAGGATTTAGCCTTAGAACTCCTAGTATTTTATATAATATATAAAATATATAATATATTCAATTTTATATTTAAATAATTGTATGTAGACTATCTTAATTTTATATTTATATAATTATATATATATCAAGGAGACACATAATTTTCATAACAAACCATATATAAAATACTATTTTAGTAAATTGCTAAAATACTAACTGTGAAATTAGATGTCTGTTGTTTATTATGTGTATTTTATTGATATCTTTCTGAAAAGCTAAATGCTTGAGGAAGAAAGTGTAAGAAAAAGATAACCGTAGTAAAAGAAAAAAAGGATAATTTTTTTCCTCAGTATATGTGTGCTGACAAACATCAAGGTGCAGCATTAATAAAACTGTGAGACTTATGATTTAGAAAACAAAGCATAAGGGAATATGCAGTGAGAGACATCATTATGATATCCCTGGTTCCATTATTAAAAGCCGTATTTTTGAGTCATGTATTTTTAGCAGTTACTGTTGTATATCCTTAACAAATACATCCAGAAATGTCCCTAGTCCATACATAATGGACATGGGTTTTTTACTTGTATGTCTTTCAGACTGAAGAGGGAAGAAACTGCACTCATTATGGATATTCCTGACTCACGGAAAACACTGTGTTTGCAGTCTCCAGAACTACGTATGCCTATTGTTCTGCAGGAATATAGAAAAAAAAAATAATTGTGTACCTTGCCATACATATCAGCCCAAAGCAGCATAATGCAGTGACCCACTGCAACACACTTCTTGCCTTACAAACTCAGTGAAGTCATGGGTAAATCTTCCCATCATGAGTACTGATGTTGAGGAGATTATAAAGAAAGATAATCTAAATTGTCAGGACAGTTATCACCTTGGAAAACAAACAAACAAAAAACCAAGCAAACATAAAAAAAAACCTACCAAGAAAACTCTGAAAACAACAAATCAAAATCACTTTTAAATCATATGCCATTGAGTTTTCTTTGTATAAAGCTGCCCGGGTTAATAGGATCATATATATATACTAGCAAGACCAGAAGTATGATATGTAGGAGGTACTTTTTTCTTCTCTCTTCTAGAAATCAGAACTGAAAGCTTGCTTGTTCAAGAAAGTATTTAAGACTGTTTCAATTTTAAATTCTGTAGGGTTACTGACTTAAAAAAAAAAAAAAAAAGGATTTATAAGTTTCTAGTTAAGCATATGCTTATATTTTTGGCTGGATTAGAGACAAAATTTCCAGCAATTTACTGGATTAAACCGTTGAAAAATGAGGTATTAACACACAGAGTGTTTATAAGAAAAGTAAAGAAACATTTTGTGTGTGTGTGTGTGTGTGCTTTGTTTGCTAAATAATCTTTCTCTCTGTTCTGTGTTAAATGTCTCTTATTTGGGTCTTGTAATGAAGTCTGAGTACAATCTTCTGAAGATAAGCATTAAGAAGGAGAATTAGAGTAGGATGAAAGACTGATAAAATTTCTGTAGTGAAACTGAATAAAGACAAACTATGGGCGATAGCAAAGGAACATGAATAACCAGTACTGGGAAATGAGGCATTCTATATTAATAAAGTAATTTTCTTTTTACTTTGAAATACCATTTTCTCAGCATTATGAACAATAATAATGGTTCTCTTCACTGCCTCAGAATGAACACAGAACTTTTACAAGGATAATCACATGCTGTTTCACTGTTGCACTGTTGAACTCAGTGGACCATTTTTATGATGGAACAGAGGAGATATAAAGGATAACATAAAGAATATATGTTGAACTAGAGAAAATAAGTTCCCTGTATTACTTGCATATTTTGTGGATATTAAATAAAAGTTAAAAAAAGGAAAATTTAATTAAAATATATGTTTTCACATCTTTCTTTCTTCTTTTTGGTGAATGGACTTCCTTATTTACATTTTGATTCTGGAAGTGTTTACTTTTAAACCATCCACAAAATAGAGAGTTTAAAACAGCTAGCATTTGCTTTTGGACAGTTGCGGATCACAAATTTGGATTTCCTAACTATCAGAGGGACTGGCTATATAAACCTGCTGTGCAAAATTGGAATTATTGAAAGAAATTTTTTTTAAAAGTCTATGCAGGTAGTTATGTGGCATCTCCCTAATTTGGTATATGGGAAAATTTTATGTACTGAGGAAAAAAAACCAAACAACCCAGTCATGATAGATGCAGAGTTTCAGTCTCATCTGCGAGGCCTCTCATATCACTCTGAGATGTATAAATAACACAGAAAACTTTTTTTTCTTTCATCTCAGATTCTGTACCTTGTTATGCTGTTTGGGTCCTGCACACTCTGTTGAACAGCTCAGAAGACTTCCAGCTAAGCCTTGAGTGTTCACAAAGCCAAGTGAAAGTTAATAAAGACCTTCAGATCTGACCAGTGATGAAGAAGAATTAAGTAGTTAATTATCAAAGGAATCAACATTTTTATGCTACAAACTATCTAGTCTTTTGTTTGAGCATGCTTCTCTGGCTGAGTACTTGGAAGTATGATCTCCTTTTCTAAAATGATACCCAGGTAACAGGTCTTGCAAGAGTTCTGTTCAGAACTATAGGAAAAAAAAAAATATTTTCTCTCCAGAGTTATCATATCATTTATTATGTCGATCTTTATTTACAGCTTCATAAAATAAAATAGACAACCATCTTAAGATACGCATACAAATTCAGTATCAAACTAGAGGTACGCTAGGCAAAACCAGAAGCCATGCCCACCACTGAGGTAGGCCTTTTAGCAGGGACTTCTTACAGGAGTACTTTTTGTGATTCCATTCCCAGTCCTTCATTATGCCGAGATTAGTGAATTTGCAGTACTGTAATACTTGATAAAGTATTACAATAAGCTTCCTTATTATACAAATAATAAAGCACATCCTAGTCTTTCATTCCAGGTGCCCTTTCATGATTATGTAGCAGAGTGTATGATATTCCTCAGAATCACAAGAGATGCTCAGTTCTAACTAAAGCCACAAGTCTAGAGAGCCTCAAAAAATGCTAATGCATTTCAGAGACTGTGTTTTCATGGCTATGGTCCCTGAACATGGTGACAACTATAGTGCTGATGCTTCCCATTCTCAAAAGTCTGTCAAATGCAATTAAAAATCACATTCTGGTAATCCCTGTCCTTGACAGTGGCAGCTTGCTGTGGAGATATTTAGCTTACTTTCTTCCTGTTACAAATAATCCTTCTGTGTTTGTATTCTTTTCCTCTCTCCATATGTAGACATGGGTGTACAGAAACATATCTTCTAGAACAAAGAAGACTACCTGCTTGCTCTTTCATCTGTGTCAGTATCCCACTATGCTTCTTATTTTTGAATGTAAAGTTGTTAAATTGATCCCATAAAACTTGTGATCAGGTATTTTCCCTTTTTATCCTCCTTCAATAGACGACCTGTTCTTAAAACCCTTTCAAGGCAATGCATTCATTTGTATGAGGCTTCCTAAAATAAGACATCTAATTAAGGTGTCTATGTTATGGTGTTATTTTCCAACTGTTATGATGTTCTTTTCTGAGTTTTCCAATTTCAGAAATTGGCTCTTCTGCAGGGTAGTTTGGAACATAACACATAAACTTCTGCTCTGTATTGCCTTCTGGAGGAGACTAAAGCAGGAGCGTAGGAAGCTTGGCCAGTTATACTGAGCCTCAGATTAGTTGCCTTTTTCAGTGTGATCACTGTCCTAATTTTGCTGCAATCAGTAGAATTTTTTTTATCTCAAACTACACAGAAACATTAAAACCTCATTAAGGAAATCTGTAGAGTTCCTTATACTTCAGCAGAATGCAAATTCTTAGGTAAGAAACATAATTTTATGTTTATTTTAATAAAATCTGCAAAACATAGGATCCTGAATATCTATTCCAAATGAGGACTTGTGGACCTGTCAGATGAATTTTTTTTGTTTCATCTGCACATTTAATGATGTATTTCCAGCTTGACTGTTAAAAGTCACTTTATGATGAAATTAGTCCAAAGAAAATATTCTGACACCACTCTTTACTATTTCTAATAAGCATGTTTCTGATATCCTTGACTTCTAGTGCAAAGCTAGTGTGTAGAACTATTTCTAAAATTAATAAATATTGCTACACACAAAGTAACAAAAGGGACAAATAACCATTATCTTCAATTTTTTGCTGTATTATTACTATACTTGGAGAAGTTCTTGGAAGGAAAATCCATTGAGAGTTATGAAATGCAAAGAAATTACTTTTAGCTGAAGAGGTTCCTACATCTTGAATAGTTGGAATCTGGGAAAGTAGGTGGTAGAAGTAAAATGTGTGCATATACACAGGAATTTCAAGTCTGTACTTGCAGCATGAGGTGCAATGAGGCAACTGAAGGAATATTTCAATGAGAAATGACACTTAGATGTTTCTGAATTCTGCTATGAATTTAGCACTAATGTTTATGGTGTGAAGTGTTTCTACAGAGGCATTTAATAGATGTAGTTCCTTGCCTTGAAATTCAGCACTACAGTGTAAAAATCTGGATATACCAAGTTATGGTATTGCATAATCATAGATAAATATCCAAGTTCTGTCTCAGAAAGAGTGTGAATCTAGAGTGGAAACGATAAGAATATGGAATTAGATGCTGCCTGTTGATGTGCCTTGCTTACAGTTCTGTGTGTTTTGTGGGTAACACGGACTGTATCAACAGTGGTAACTCAAAAATATATGCATATTCCACACTTAGCTTATACATGTTATCAATCTACAGTTTTTTAGACCCTCTGAAGGGATCTTTCTTAAGATGTCAGAAAATCCAATTGAAATAGCTAATAGTAATTTTTTTTTTTTTTTAAAAAAATACATTTTATCCCCTTTAGTGGCCTGCAAAGTTGGCTTTTTCATTACTTTGCTATAGAAACTAAAAAATATAGCCAAGATCCTATCAGGAAGGGAAATGAATGACTCACAGCTCCTCTTTCCATACCAATTTTGCTCACAGATATAAAGCTGGCAGGTAAGATCTGGAGTTTTATTGCAAACAAACTTCACAATGACATAATTTACTTGTTAATGATTACAGCTGAGATGGGAAAGAAATTAGCTGGAAAATCACCGGCAAACATTTTGTCTTAAAAAGGTATGGACTGCTGGGTGATATGAGAAACAGATGAAGTGCCAGAGGTAGGTTTGACCTGTACAATTAGGAGAAGTTTTAAATTTAAATGTATATATACTTTAAAAAATATTTTAAAAGGGTTTTAATTTTTTGTATACAATATTATTTATTAGACATACTATGCTTTGAAATCAAATGATTCTATAGTTTTGAAAAAATCTGGATTCAATACAGACTGAAAAAAATCCCACAAAAACCCAAGCCGACACCAAGTCAGCTGAGTAGATGGTTGTTGGGCCTTCTGATGTAAAGTAAAAGAAAAAAAAAAATATTCCAAAACTTGAAGCTCCATTTAATGATATAATGTCTGCTCTTTCGCCTTCTGTTTGGAATGACTGGTTGTGTTGGAAATGATGGCTATATAATGAGAACCATGTGAAGTAGGAGAAGCCCTCTGTTTGTAATCATCAGTAAACTTTAAACTACATAAAAGATTGATGCTAAATTTAAATAGCTTTACTAGGGCATTGACATAAAAAACAATATTGAGAAAAAAAATTGGATGCAGATTCCTAAGAGACTTTTTGTATTAAATGAAAAGATTAATCTGATGTCTTTATTATACATCAGAGATAGTTGTCCAGATACCCTTTAGAGTCCAGGATGTGGTTCTGTCATCCCAGAGTAAATATTTAAGTTACATCTGAGAAATGTCTCCCTAAGAAGTCTCCAGTGTTTAGCAGATGTACATGTCTAAAGTGAATGAGAGGAATTCTATCAATTTTATCACTGTTATCAAAGGTGTATAACGGTACAGCCTATTTCATATATGTATGAGCCAGATTTGATTACATGCCAAGATATCTCAAAGGATCACTTTCTGTGGGAGAAGGTAAGATTTATTTTAAGGTTGAAAAAATGGTTCAAAGCTTTAAGGAATCGATTGTTTTCTATGCTGTCAAGAAGTTTAAATTATTATAAATGCTGGCCAGAGAAACCTGGTCATTAAAAATTGACACCACTAATCATTACCATTGCTATGGAACTTTCAGTGTTGTTCCTCATGCACAAATTGGATATTGGTGAAAATAGTATGAAAAAAACCCATGTTTGAGTGTCTAATTTATAGGCAATACCTATTGCACTATCACAGCTTCATGTTGATATGTCACAAAATATACAATTAGATAAACTTCTGGACCTGAATATTTTGGTTTACTTTTTTTACAAGGGTAAAATCAAAAAATGAGAACAAATACAAAAATTTGAGAAAACATCACTGTTAAACAAGGTGTTAGAAAAATTATGATTGAGGATATTAAAGAGAGGATGAAACACTTTAAAATCATTTTATTTTGGTAAGGGGTGTTACAGTAGAGAGAATTTAAGTTAAGAAGTAAAGGGTAACCTGAAAATAGGAGGAAATGATACCAGGTTATTACTATTTGCTTCTTTTCAGCATATAGCTAATGCCCTCTTCACAAACAACAAATGTGTTTTCAATTTCCATTGATAAAATTTAAAAGTTTGAGTGTGAATTCATTAGGTCTTTCCCAGTCACAAAACCCTAAAAAAAAGACTGAATATAAAGACCGAAATTGATTTGAAGGTGAGATAAGACCATCATAAACATGAGAGAAAACAGTTACAGATTCCATATCACATAACTAGACCTCACTCTCTGTTTGAATTAAGCATTATCAAGTGTTTTGTTGCAGGTCAGTATCTAGACCTCAGAAAATCACTTGTCAAATACCATTGAGAAAAGCTCCATTCAATTATACTACTGATGGGCTTTTAAGAGAGATCAGCATTAAAAGGGGGTCTCAAGGTTTCCTCTAGTTCTTCCACTGCCCACTGTGTTATTTCTCGGATGATTTCTGTGACAGCTCTTACAGCAAATGCCTCACATGAGAAACCTTTATGAAAGGTTCTGGCACTGAGTACCTTTGGAGACTAGAGTGTTCAGGGCCTCTGAGAAAAATCTTACTGCTTGAAAATAAACCCTTTGGCACAGGAACAGAGCTCTTGCCCAGGCTAACAGCACTCTGGGGGGTCTTCTTCATCCCTTTGCATTCCATAGTCAAAATCTCCCTGGAGAAATTATGAAAATTAAATTCTGTGGGGCAGTACTTTTAATTTTTCAAAAAGTAATAATAAAAACCTTTCTGGACCTTTTGACTTTCAAACTAAAAATCTGAAGTGAGCTTTGTTACCAAGTAAGCTGAAGTAAGACTGGATATATCTACTTCTACTTACAGACCAGCACAAATTTCATGTTGATTTTGGCACTGCTGAATATGGTGCCTTGAAGCCACATTACATTTTGAATTTGTCATCATTTCTTCATAAAGAAACAAAACATAATTCAAAAGTTCTGAATTTTTTTCTGTCTTCTTCATTCATTGTTTAATCTATGCTTAAGAGAGAAAATAGAATTGAGAGAAAGCACAGTCAGTGCTGAATCATGATCTTGTCTTCCATCTTTTTCCTGATTTTTTACTGCCTTTAATGAAAGGTGGGAATGCACTAAATGAGAATTTCAATAGGAAAGCCATTATCCATGTATTTTTAAAAATGAACCAAGTACAGCTATCTTACTATCTTCATAATACTATTCTGATGTTTGGTTGGTTGGTTGGTTGGTTTGTTTGTTTTTGTCAAGGAAAACCCTTCTATTGTTGTATTGCTCAGGTTTGTATCACATATTACCATCTCCATTATTATTAATAAACCCAGCCTCATGACAGCAGGGGTTAAGTCATTCTGCTGATAACTATGTTGAATACATAGTGTAGTTATGAACTAGCGTCAGAAAGATATCATTCTGAAATGACACTAGAACATTATCAGTTAAAATATTTTAATAGAAGAAATGGAATAATTTCATAAATGTAAAGCTAAATATGCACAGGTATCCCCCAAAATGCCATGGCAGTGTAAAGCATTCAAAAGGTTTATTGGAAGGCAAGAACACTAAAAAACTGGCCCTGCTTCCTGACTTTTCTTTCCCAGTCTTTATCATCACCTCTGGCCTCCCTCCCCCAGGATCACTGCCAGCACAGCATGTAACAGTGAGGACTTTTCTCAGACCAGAGAAATTCTGAATTTTTTTCTCTGGTATGCAAAAGAGAAGGGGAAAAAAAAATCCAACTATTTATGAGACAAGTACCCCTAGCAGGAAAGGCTTCCTAAGAGAAAAATGAGTTCTAGCTCCCTGTTACAAATCTGAAGAGGGTACCTATCCCTACACATAAGGAAAGACAGCAGCAGTGGATATGTTGCTCTAGCTTGTCTTACTCCAGGTCATTGTGTTTTCAAAGATGAAAGCATAAATACCCTCTCCAAATGTCTGTGTAGTGCTGATGTAGTTTTAAATGGCACTTTACTGATCTGACATGGAGAAAGTGAGTAGGAAAACAATGTGCATTTTTAGTCAAGGAAAATAGTGTCCAAATTTCTGTCAAGATATTCCTACATGCAATATCATTATAACCCATTGCTTCACTTTGTATGAGTCAATTAGTCAGTCTAAATAAAATCTGCTTTGCATTCATGTTCTACTTGTTTTATTCATAACAAACAAATATGAATGAATCATTTAAATTCAAGTCTAATCTATTCTTTAGATATGTTATGAAGTGTCTAATTTCCTTTTTTATTACCCTGGATTTTCATTTGATCTGCTAAAGCATTTTAAGATAAGTATCTATTTTAATAATCATTAAAAAAAACATTTCAACTCCATTTTATAGTATTCTGCTTGCTTCTTTGGGATAATTTCTTTAACATTAATGATACTTTTTTTTTTTCCTCCTGTTTTATGCTTCCCTTGTGTATCATTTTGGGATAATCTTGTCTTCAACTTACTGAAAAATGTGTTAGAGAATTTATATGTAGTTTCATATAAACGAAATACATAAAGTTTGCACAACTGATGTCAACTAAATTTCTTTATTTAGTTTGAAGAAATAAGTAATCTTACAAAATGAAAACCATTCAATTTGCTCATACTACATTCCAATATAATTAAAAGTCAATATCTGAAACAAATTTTGAGGAATATAGTCACATTTGTGGATAGCAAAAGCCCACAGAAAATCTTGCCTGTAAAAGCAGTGGATAATAATCAGGAAGCTTTTGATACCTCAGAAATATGGAGACACATTTTTATCTACTGGTTTTTAAACTATTGCAGGCTGTGAGTTTTCTAAATGATTTGTATAAGAGTACTCATGTAAATTAACTTAAGTATCAGCTGAACTGGGATTGCACTGTGTCAGAATTTAAATTACTGTAAGTACATATCCTTCAAATTTTCCATGGGAAAGTGTTTCAGATAATAAAAATGAAAATGAATTAAAGACTAGACTGTGTTGATCTTTAAAAAAAAAAAAAAAAAAGAGAGATTAACAACAATCAAAGTATATCATAAAAATTCTGAAATATATTACTCTGAATCATTGAAAGAATTTTTTTAAGATAATTTTAAAATATTTAATCTGAATTTCAAAGTGAAGGGTTTGTAAGTGAACATTTCAAATATTTTCAGTCACATATGCTATATGAATTTAATATTCTGTATATTAAGGAATACGTTTTTTAAAAAGGAATGCTAAACTTAGTCATATTTTAAAAAATGTTTCTATTTGGGAAGGGAAATTGCCTTTCTCTGATATCGATGATAAAACTTCTACATCAGTTAGGCACAGTGTGGGTAGATGAAGGGAGAGTTTCAAGGAATTTTCTTGCCTCACACCTCTTCCACTGAGATACTTGGCCTCAATGTACAGCCGAGCACATTGTAAATATACTTGTTTCCTCCCAGCCTGACCTTGTGGCTGCCTTCCCTTCCTACCTATCTCTGGCCCAGGACACTCTTTTGTCAAGGCATCTTTCCCCTTTTCCTGTCTTTGTGAGACACATTGGCATGCCTGTACCACATATGACAGAACATAGATGGGAACATCCTGTGGTTGGGTTACATGTGGGCTTTGAAGGAGCTGGAAGTTCAGGAGATGAGGCGTTTGGAGGCATCTGTGTCACTTCTGGGAGGAGGAACAGTGATCCCATCTCATGGAAGCCAGTGCTGGATATACAACACACATCAGATGGGTATTTTGATCCTACCTGTAACTGCCTACCCAAATTTACAGGTATATATGCATGTATGTACAAATTTATTGTTCCTTCTTTGTTGTTGTCTACTTTGGTTCACTCTGCTTTTTGCTTGACGGTTCTTGTATAGGACATTCTGCTTTCAGTCTTACTTGAACTACATTTCATTTCTGAGCACACTTTGTCCTCCTTTAATCCTTTCTTCTTTAAATTCCATTTCTTAAACCATCCTTCCTGCTTTCATCTTTAGAGCCTGAATCAGCTTTCTCTTGAAATGTTATGCTGATATTTGTCTCAAATTACAAGCGAATTTTGTTGTAGAGTTGCTGAGTTAATATATGAAAAGCACCTTAGTGTTCTGTTCAATTTGCTTGAAACCTAAATGTATGTGGCATGCTGGTTACAAAGATAGTGTATATAGGAAACCCGATATTAACTTCCAGCTGCCTTGTATTCTACAATTTAATTACAAAGAATATAACTTTGAGGCACTGTGGATAATGAACATGAAGAACAGATCTGCATGGACTGTAGCTTTAGAGGTGCTATACCTGAGATATGTGATGCTTCTGACATTACTGAAATACTACCAACCTGTTCCCAATATACATTTTAAAAGAAACAGACTTGTTTCCTGTATAGTGACTCATTCTTTGTATTTCTCTTGATTTTTTGATTTTTTTTATTTTATTTTTTATTTATTTATTTATTTTTAATACTTGTGACTGTGCACTGTGTCAATGATTTTGTGTTGTGTAAAGGGGAGGTACATGACCTATGAATGGTTTACACTACACTGAAATTCTGTTTGGGATTTGAAGTGAGTTGTGAGGCATGCATAAGCCTTCCTGTGCATCGCAATATTTAAGGCATGCGTAATACTTATGTAAAATTTGAGTGAGGTGATTCACCTCTTAGCTGAACTTTCAGGATAAAATTAAGTACCTAAGTTCACTATATTGTCTGTGATAAGAATCACTTTAGAATGGGATCATCAAGGATCTGTTAAGTGGAAAGATAATAAAGCTGCACTGAAGCTAAGAATAAGGATTAGAGTTTGGTTGTCTTCCTGGGTGAAAGAAGCAAGAATAGACTTAATTTCTCACTATGTATGCTTTTTGCCACTCAAGATACTGATTTGTGAATGCTGTCCTTGTGCCTGGCAGAAAAGTCAGGTTTTTATGTAGATTTTTTTTCATTTGTTTGTGGGTTTTTGTTTGTTTCTTTGTTTTACAGCATTCAGAGGAAGAAGTGTGGCTTAGATTGAAGATACAAATTTCAGGTACAAATCTATAAAGGGTCTATTCAGCTCATTTGGTGAAAATCTATACTACTTATCATAGTCCAGTGGTCTGGTTAAGTACTAGTAAGAAAGGATCATTACGTATGTCATTAGCAGAGCTGTTTTGCAAGAGGAATTAAGAATGCCTCATATCAAAATAGCTAATGATCCAGTGGTTTGAACATTTCATAAGTCTGTCAGCTGTTCCATTCATATCCCTGTGTTATGCTCTTGACTTACTTTCCCCCTAATAACATACTTTCACCCACATAGAGTGGGATTGAGTGCACCTTCAGGAAGTTTGCTGACAACATCAAGCTGTGTGGTACAGTTAACAGGATAGAGGGAAGGGAGGGCATCCAGAGGGACTGTGACTGGCTTGGAATTTGCACCCATACAAATCCCATGAAGGCCAAGTGCAAGGTCCTGCACTTGAGTCAGAGCAGTTATAAGCACGAATACAGGTTAGGCAGAGAATGGATTGAGAGCAGCCCTGAGGAAAAGAATTTGGGGGTCTTGAGCTGGCAGTGTGCACTTGCAGCCCTGAAGGCAAACTGTGTCTAGGGCTGTATCAAAAGAAGTGCGGCCAGCAGATCAAGGGAGGTGATTGTCCCTCTACTCCACTCATGTGAGACCCTGCCTGGAATACTGCATCCAGATCTGGCACCCCTGATATAAGAAGGATGTGAATCTCT